>CM061043.1:6450657-7650657 GCA_030762985.1 Adelphocoris suturalis
GGTCATGCGTCCCCGTCGCGCAACCCGGGCACCCTCTGGGTGAACAGAGGGTGGCGAAATGACCCGCTGGCGATTAGGGGGGAGGCTCGTGTCAACGGGTCTCCTGTCCCTTTTCCATGTGTCTCCCCGTTATGGATACAAACAACGACGAGCCTCATAACCCCCGCCTGCCCATTGGCACGCGGGGTTCTAGGGGAGGCGCTCGGGGGCGCCCCAGGCAGGGGCGTCGGACTTCCTCTCCCTCTTCTATTTCATTCGTCCTATCCCTCTTCCTCTTCCACAGCCCCAATTAATGCCCACCAATGTGCCCATTGTGGAAGAGCCTTTAGCTCCAAGCGTGGCCTTGGGGCCCACGTCTGGCAGAAGCATCCTGTAGAGGCCAACGCAGCAATTAGTATAGAGCGAGACCGGCCCAGGTATGCTTCTGAGGATTTGCGGCGAATGGCAGCAGAGGAGGCAGAGGCTGTGCGCAATGGGGTACGCCGAATCAATGTTTATTTGCAGCAACGTTTTCCCATGCCCACGCTTTCTGCCATTCAATCTCTTCGCCTGAGGCCCCATTACAAGCAGCTTGTCCAGGATGCAATCCTGGCAAATAGCAGTGGGGCCTCTCCCCCATCTCCGGCAGGCGTGGGACAACAGCCCGCCGTTCAGCAATCCTCCCCCGTGACCTCCGGTCTTCTTTCAGACTTGAAGACTGAAGTATTGAGGCTCGGGGAGCAGGTAGGCAGTATTGTTGGTTATGAGAGTGCCTACCTGCAGGATCTGGCGAGGCGGGCTGTTGAGGGGCCAAATGGCTTGGAGGACGAGGTCGCGGCCTATGTGCAGAGGATCTTCCCGCAGGTTGAGGAAGCGACCGTGGCGAGGCACCAGGGAGAAGTTCCCCCTAATGTGGTGCCTCGTGGAGGTCGCAGAGCAGCTAAGCAAGCGAGGAGGCGGGAATATCAGCGTGTCCAGAGATTGTGGAGGAAGCATCCGGCTCGTGCAGCTGCGGAGGTACTGGAGGGAGCTGGGGAAGAACAAGTAATGCCCCCCCTCCAGGAGTTTGTGGATTACTGGGAGCCACTTATGAGTGCTCCCAGCCACAACTCTGGTGAGCCAGTGGTACCCCCAGCTTCCACCAGGGACTCCTTACGCAGCATCATGTGCACACCGGTGCTTCATGACGAGGCATATAAGTGCCGTGTCAAAAACTCCACTTCTGCTGGACCCGATGGTATTTCCGCCCGACGCTGGAATCAAGCTCCAAAGAATGTTAGGCTGCTCATCCTCAACCTGTTGCTACTATCTGGAAGACCCCCGAAAGCGTTGACCCGTGCCCGGACAGTTTTCATCCCAAAGAAAGGGGGAAGTGGGCCTGGAGGCTACCGTCCAATTTCTATTTCGTCGGTGGTCTTCCGCCACTTCCAAAAGGTTCTGGCATCTCGCCTCCAAGTGGCTGGTGTCATAGGTGACGTCCAGAGAGCATTTCGGCCAGCGGATGGCACAGCGGAGAATCTAACAGTTCTCCAAACTGTCATTTCGCTGGCCCGTATCAAGAAACGGCAGCTCCATCTTGCCGCTCTGGACGTCGCTAAGGCCTTTGACACAGTTAGCCACTTTGCCCTGACCGATTGTCTTCGTGGTGTCGGGGCACCTGCTCGTTTAATTGAGTATGTTGCCCGTCTATACCACGAAGGCGTGACGGTCCTCGAGGCACGAGGTGAGATGTCAGGGGATGTTGTTATTGGGCGCGGGGTACGCCAGGGGGATCCTCTGTCGCCACTCCTCTTCAACCTGGTCGTGGATACAGCCTTGGGTAAGCTGCCAGATGAAATAGGGTTTGATCTCGCCCCTGGGGTGCGAGTAGGTGCATTGGCTTTTGCTGATGATGTCATCCTACTCGCAGAAACCCGCGAGGGCTTGCAGATCTCCCTCAACGCATTTGCTGAGCAGCTAGCCAGGTGTGGTTTGGTGGTCAACCCAGCTAAGTGTGGGTCGGTCTCCTTGGTCCCGTCGGGTCGCCAGCATAAGGTGAAGGTAGTGGATGAGGAGTGTTTTGTCTTAGGACAAACTTCCATCCCTGCCCGATCCGTGTTGGAGGTCTGGCGGTACCTTGGGGTCGACTTCATGGGTGTGGCCACTATAGCCGCAAGCCGTGTGGACCTTGGTGGAGCATTAGCTCGTGTCACCAAGGCTCCATTGAAGCCACAGCAGAAGCTGCGCCTCCTTCGCGCGTACTTACTGCCAAAGCTAACCTATGGGCTGGTCTTTGGCAGGCTTACTGCGGGGAGGCTGCTTGAGTTAGATCGTGAAGTTCGCTCTGCTGTGCGCTCTTGGCTAGGCTTTCCACCTGGTGTCCCAAGTGCTTACATCCACGCACCGGTCAAGGCCGGTGGGCTCGGTATTGTCTCTCTTTCTGCCAGCATCCCATCTTTACGCCGCCAGCGCCTGCTTGCCCTTAGGGGCTCGAGCTGGGAGGTCGCCCGCACTGCTGCTGACCTGGACTTTGTCCGGCAGCAGTTGTTGTGGTGCGATCGAGCAACACCAACTGCTCCAAAACCCAGCTCATCTGCTGAGTTCGCTGCTGCACTGCATGAGTCAGTAGATGGTAAAGAACTCCGACAGTGCTCTGAATCCCCCATTTCTACCCAGTGGGTGGAATGGGCTTCAGAGGGCATTGGGGCCCGCGACTATCGCCATTTTCACGCCGTCCGGGTGGCTACGTTAGCCACCTCGGTGAGGTGTTCGAGGAGTAGTCGCGGGACAGTAGATACCCTTTGCCGTGCCTGTCGGGGTAAAAATGAGAATCTTTATCATGTGGTGCAGCAGTGTCCTCGTACTCATGGTGGCCGCATTTTACGTCACGATGCGGTTGCCAAGCAGATAGCAGGTGCTTTGTCATCTAGCGGTTGGGATGTCGAAAGGGAGAGACTATACCACATGCCGAGTGACCGGGGCAAGAAGCCAGATATCGTTGCAATCAAGCCCGATGGGTCTGCCATAATCCTGGATGTCCAAGTTGTCAGTGGCAGCGTGGACATGGAGCAGACCTGGCGGGCTAAGTAATGTAAATATGTATGTATGTATATATGTGTCATTCCAGACGATAACTGTCCGTAGAATTGTGCTAGAAACTTCAAGCAAATTTTAAAATGTCAAGGACACAAAACGAAAGTTCAAGTTCGTTGGCCAGCATGATCGGATTACATCTTCGGGTTGAAATTTTCAAAAATGTAGTCAAAAATTTCAAAATAGCCTGTTTTTTGCGATTTGTTGTGCGAAATAATTTTTTCAGCATACTAACATGTGGTATATTCGGAATCAGCGTAAAATTTCCTATAAGAATATGTATCAAGTTTTCAAAAATTTCAAAGTTGAAAAATCAGTCAAAAATCGAAATAATGCTGTTCGCTAGTTGTAAAAATCGGTAATATTTGCATGAAACATTGTCCAAATTCAGATTGAACTACTCTTATGGAAGTATCCCTGTATAACCAATCCTAGAACCATGCTGTTTAAAACGTAGGTAGTAGGTGCTTGTTAAATTTAAAAAAATAAATAAAAAAATGTAATCACAACTGATGAGTTTACTCTGTGAAATATTCCATCCTCCGATTCTCTCGGTCGCTCTCTTTAATGTTTTATGCTCAACTGTTTTAGGACTTGATGTAGCTTTAATAGTGACTGTGGCTTAGAAAATATCAGCCATGAAATTATGAAGAAGTTCTATTTATGTACGTACTAGCTACTCGCTCCGCTCGGCCGTCAGTAACGTTAATCTCAAGGCCTCCCTCCACTCGGCCGTCAGTAACGTAAATTCCTAAGCCTCGCTCTGCTTGGCCGAATTCAACGTAGCGCACGTTTGCGCATGCGCAGATCAAAAGTGGCGGGTGTTTTGGACGCAAAATTGAACGCAGAATCCGATTCCGGAATAAAAATTGGGGGTCATCAGTCAAAAAACAAACTTGCTCTTCGCGCATGCGCACGGAATTTTGATTTAGCCTAAAATGTGCACTCAAGTGTACTGATTATTTGGGACAAGGAATCGTGAAAATCCGTTCAGCCGTTTAGACGCGTATAGGGCATGCCACACAGACAGACAGACAGAAACCTTCCTTTATAGAAGTAGTAGATAGAAGTAGATAGATAGAAGTAGAAGTAGATTGAAGTAGAAGTAAATATAGAACTATACAATTATTTCACACACACACACAAACAATCCCTACATTTAAAGCTGTAACAATGGATTTTCTCACTTGTGCTGAAATGGCACCCATTTAAATCGAATCAGAGTACGGAATTACATGGAAAACGACACCATACTCAACCAGTTCCGAAAAAAAATTATTTTCATACCTATTTTTAGCTCCACTCCCACCCCCTAGGAGCTCACCGACTTATATGAGACCCATTTAAATCGAATCAGCGTTCTTAATCAATGGTCAACGACATCCCACTCGACCTGCTCCAAAAAACCATTATTTGCTTACCTATTTTTACCCCCCCCCCCCCCCCCCCAGGGATGTGGGGGGATTTGGCTGCCGAGATGTTAGGACCAACTAGACCCTAGGGGAAAATCAAATTTTTTTCTATACGATTACAAAGGTGTATTATTCCAATAGGGAATAATATACCGTAAAAAGCTTTGTTAGTAGGTACCTACTTATTACAAAAATCACATTCTTCAGGGGTATTGGTATTGTGATGTAAAATTATTGGTAACCCACAATTCAATTAGGATGCGTTCGAAATGAAAAATAACATGAATACAATACTTATGTCGACATGGATTAACAAACTACCTAGTAGGTACTACAAAATCTCAAGTATGAAAGGCGATAGGAAGGGTACCAACGCGATTTGTGGCTAGAACTGAAGTTTGTAATTTTATTATGTTGTAATATCATATCACTCTTACTTATCCAATTTAATTGAGAAATGAATCGTGTGCGAGGAAAACTATCGGAAGTACCATCAGTACATCATATTGGTATTCGGTAACGGATTCACCAACCGGATGATATCTCTAGTAGGTACCTATCGATCTATCCACTCATCGTTCAATACCTTCGCTATGCAAGACAAGCGTTATTCTTGCCCCGCATCGACTGCCTAATCACACGTCCTTGAGAGTTCGACGGTGGTTCACTCGCCTATAAAGTTATCGTTTTCACCTTCTTTATTGTATGTCAGATATTGAAAAGTTCGTGTTTTTGTGATTAGTTCTTCGTTAATCAAGTTAAGAGAAGTTGTTTGAGTTTTCGCTGGAGTGGAAACATAACTTTTTTCCCGATTTTGCTACTTCACACGTTAACCTTCCCCGAATTCACTTTTTCCTTGATTTGTATTACAACTATTATTCGTAAAGTTATAGTGTTTACTTTAGTTTATAGTTTTTCGTTCAATCTATTTACATTCTTATTCAGTTTCAGTTTCTGCGAAGTTGTTTCAGTTCACATTGTGTTGCGAATTCCTGGTTTACTTTTCACATTTGGGCACCAAACTTCCGCTTTCTGCATTTCTATCTGTTTATCGTATTATACCTAATAGTTTTCGTTCGTTTTACGTTTAAACAATTCAATTTCGTTTTTGATCAGTTTGGCGGAGTTCACTCGCTTATAAACTTATCGTGTTCTCCTTGTTGATAGTGATAGTGTTCAGATATTGAAAAGTTCTAGTTTTTTTGTTATCAGTTCTTCGTTAATCAAGTTGAGGGAAATCGTTTGAGTTTTCGCTGGAGTGAAACTTTACTTTCTCCCGATTTGGCAACTGCGTGTTAATCGTTCTCAATTTCACTTTTTTCCTTGATTTGTATAAGGTATAACTATTATTTCTAAATTTATAGTTTTGTAATATTATTTTATACCTAATTCTTGTTTAATTTATTTACAATCGTAGGTATTCAGTTTCAGGTTTTACGAAATTGATTTAGTTCACGTTGAGTTGCGATTTTCTCGTGTGTTCGTAAAGTTCTGACTTCAAACTGCTGCTTTCTGTATTCCTATTCGATCCTCGTCTTGTATTAGTTTAAATTGCACATTTTCGTTCAATTTAGGTTCAAAAAATTCATTTTTGTGTCTGAAGAGTTCAAGTACTTAGTGTTGAAAATTTCTTTTTCGTTTTAGTAATATTATTACTATTACTACTATTACTACTTATAGTTTTGTTTTACTATATTATTTGTTTTGTTTGTTGTGTTGTTTGTATTGTTTTAATATATATTATTATTACTATTACTACTATTACTACTTATAGTTTTGTAATATTATTTTATACCTAATTCTTGTTTAATTTATTTACAATCGTAGGTATTCAGTTTTAGGTTTTACAAAATTGATTTAGTTCAAGTTGAGTTGCGATTTTCTCGTGTGTTCGTAAAGTTCCGACTTCAAACTGCTGCTTTCTGTATTCCTATTCGATCCTCGTCTTGTATTAGTTTAAATTGCACATTTTCGTTCAATTTAGGTTCAACAAATTCAGTTTTGTGTCTGAAGAGTTCAAGTAGTGTTGAAAATTTCTTTTTCACACGTCCTGCTTTCAAGTTCTATTTCCGAATTCCGATTGACTATTTTCTATCTCTCGTTTTTTTTTTTTTTTCCATTTTTTTTTTTTTTTTTTTTTCATATAGTAGATTTTTTTTTTTTTCAACGGCTCTCAAATTTGGATAAAGAATATCGGAAGACAACTGCTGGTAAGTAAATGTGAATTAATTATCCCATAGGGTATTACCTCAAGGGGGGGGGGGGGGGGGGGGTTGCACACTTCCACAGTAACTGGGTGTAAACCTCTAAACGATTCAACATATATTTAGTAGAAATCATGTTCCAGAACTAATTAAGGGGACCTACCAACCTATCTAATACCTAATCAAGTAAAATTTCTCTTATCGAGTAAAACTTAAAATACTTCAATTGAGGTGCCTTCTTATACATAGATAAATATCAATATTGCAGATTATGCCTCGTCTAAGAAAAAAGAGTGCTGCCATGGTTGAGGCACATGACCGTGCCAGAAAAGATTGGTCTGTCAAAAGTGAGTCAGAACTAAATAAAATACGACAGCTCAATGCAAGATCCCAAAATATTCGGAGACGAAATGAAGAGGTACGTATTGATATCAGGCTAATCAACAGCTTATCCCAAAAAAAAAGATTGGCGAACCCTGAAAAACTTGAAAAACATAGAGAAATTATTAAAGCGGTTCAAAAAAAACGGTTGGCCGACCCCGAGCAACTTGAAAAACATAGAGAAATTAATAAAATGGTTCAGAAAAAACGATTGGCCGACTCTGAGCAACTTGAAAGACATAGAGAAATTAATAAAATGGTTCAGAAAAAACGATTGGCCGACCCTGAGCAACTTGAAAAACATAGAGAAATTAACAAAACGGTTCAGACAAAACGATTAGCCGACCCTGAGCAACTTGAAAAACATAAAGAAATTAATAGAACGGTTCAAAAAAAAAGGTTGGCCGACCCCGAACAACTTGAAAAACATAGAGAAATTAATAAAACGGTTCAGAAAAAAAACGATTGGCCGACCCCGCCGACCCAGAAAAAACGATTAGACCCTGAGCAACTTGAAAAACATAAAGAAATTAATAGAACGGTTCAAAAAAAAAGGTTGGCCGACCCCGAGCAACTTGAAAAACATAGAGAAATTATTAAAACGGTTCAAAAAAAACGGTTGGCCGACCCCGAGCAACTTGAAAAACATAGAGAAATTAATAAAACGGTTCAGAAAAAACGATTAGCCGACCCTGAGCAACTTGAAAAACATAAAGAAATTAATAGAACGGTTCAAAAAAAAAGGTTGGCCAACCCCGAGCAACTTGAAAAACATAGAGAAATTAACAAAACGGTTCAGACAAAACGATTAGCCGACCCTGAGCAACTTGAAAAACATAGAGAAATTAATAAAATGGTTCAGAAAAAGCGATTAGCCGACCCCGAGCAACTTGAAAAACATAGAGAAATTAATATAACGGTTCAAAAAAAAAGGTTAGCCGACCCTGAGCAACTTGAAAAACATAAAGAAATTAATAAAACGGTTCAAAAAGAAAGGTTAGCCGACCCCGAGCAACTTGAAAAACATAGAGAAATTAATAAAACGGTTCAAAAAAGACGATTAACCAATCCCAAAAAACGCAATAAACACGCCAAGATGAATTCACAAGCCCAAAGGAGACGTTATAAAAAACGTACACAAACTATTGTTGATCATCGTATTAGAACTAATTCACGCCTAAGCTCTTCAAAGAAACAAATTTTAATTAGAAAGGAACGAAGACGCAATGTTTTAAAAAGAGTTAGACAATGCAATACCAAAAGAATCAATAGTTTACGTTCAAAACTACTGACAAACTATCAGAGTATTGTTAAGACCGGCCCTAATTACACGTGCTCATGTTGTGGACGGTTGTTTTTTAAACATTCAATCAAATTTTTCAAAAGTAATAATAGTAAGCCAATTGAATCCCATTCAACAAACTTTATTAATAATCTCTGTAAACCTGATGTGACTGATGGTTTTGGAGTTGATGGAGTGTGTGGCACCTGCAATGGTTACCTTAAAAAAATGAGAGTTCCACCGTTATCATTAGCAGCTTATGATAATTTACGTTTCCCCGTGGTACCGAATTCAGTGAGTAGCTTGACTTCGCTTGAAGAACGTTTCGTAAGTCCCAGAATTCCTTTTATGCAAATACGTTTGTCTCATATAGATCAGCAGTTTTCAATTCAGGGACGAGTGGTGAATGTACCTTGTGATGTTATGAATAACATTAAAATTCTTCCGCGTACGTTCAATGAAACTGCTGTGATTCCCATTGCTCTCAAGAAAAAGAAGTCGTTCAAATCAGTAGTACAAAAGGAAACGATTAGACCTCACGCAATAGCAGAAGCCTTGAAAGATTTGAACAATTGTCCAGCGTTCAAAGAGGCTGATATCTCCATAGATCCTAAGAGGATACCAATATTATTGAATTGGGACAAATTTGAGGAAACTGAGAGTGGATTCCGCTGTGAGAACAGTGACACACGCGATCTAGTCCATGACTCTGACTTCGAAGAAGACGATCCTGAGCCAGTCAACGTGCCTATTGAATCTACACTGTTGATGTCAAACCATAATCCAGACGCATTGGTTTTTACCCCAGGGGAAGGATTCAGCCCCTTGCCATTGTTTTTAGATATTCATGCGGAAGCATTGAGTTTTATTCGAATTTACGGGGGTCACTTGCGACCAAAGCCAGATCATATAAGTTATCAAAAATTCATCAATTCAGAATTATTGCGATACGATAGAAGATGTGCCTCGGAACCAAGCAAGTTATTTTATTGTGCTACGAAATTGAGGGGTATGAAAATCAGTTCCAGTATACTGCTTTGCCTGAAAAAACTGAAAGGAAAACAACAAAGTCCTACTGCGGGTTTTTGTCTCTCAGAGGAACTTATCAAGTCATTCCACATCCATGATAGTGGGTACCGACTTTTCCTTCCGGATAGAGGTTCACCAGCGTTTTGGGGGCAAAAACAGTCAGAAATTTTTTCCATGATCCGTCAGTTGGGATCCCCAACATTATTTGTTACCCTTTCTCCTGCTGAGACCCAGTGGCCTGAGCTCCTAGTGCTTTTAAAAAAAATTGTCGATAATGAGGACATTACCGAGGAAGCGTCAGTAGCACTGAACTATCGGGAAAAAGTTCGTTTGATAAGTTCTGACCCTGTAACATGTGCCCGATACTTCAATTTTAGAATTAAGGAAATGATAAAGCTGTTTACCACAAAGAAACACGGGATATTTTATGAGCATGAAGTAGTAGACTATTACTACCGAGTTGAGTTCCAACAAAGAGGCTCCCCACACATTCATTCACTTCTTTGGCTTCGAAATGCTCCCAGTCTTGAAAAAGACAATGAAAATAGCGTTAAAACGTGCGAGAAATTCATCGACAAGTTCATCTCATGTTCATCGGACCAATTAAGCGATGAAATGTCAGCTTTCCAGATCCATAAACATACATTCACTTGCAAGAAAAAAAATCCAAAAACAAAAAAAAGTTTTTGCCGCTTCGGAATACCATTTTATCCCATGCCTGAAACTAAAATTTTAATGCCATTCGGCAAAGAGGAAGTAAGTTGCGAGCAAAAGAAAAAAATGAATCAAACTATCAGTGAAATTAAAGAATATTTGGATGGCATTTATAAAGATCTTAGTAAAAAATTGCCAATCGAAGATAACAATTTTGATAGTTTTCTCAAACATTTGGATATTTCCCAAGAGGAATACATTGCAGCAATACGAAATTCACTTAAGCGTCCGACTGTTTTTCTCAAACGACTCCCTTGTGACGTCAAAATGAATGCGTATAATCTTGATATTCTTAACCTTCATCGAGCGAACATGGATATACAATTCATCACTGACACGTACTCTGTTGCTGTTTACGTACTCAATTATATAAACAAAACAAAACGTGGGATCTCAAAAGTCCTTCGCGAAGCAAATGAGGAGGTTGCAAGAGGAGATCTTTCAATTAGAGAAAAATTGAAATTTATGGCGAACAAATTTTTAGATTCAAGCGAATTTTCGTCTCAAGAAGCGGTCTACTATATTCTACCGTTACCACTTTCACAGTGCACAAGAACTGTAGAATTCATTAATACGGGTCCTCCGGAAAGGAGGGTTTGCGTTCTTTTATCCAAATCAGAACTCCAGAAGCTTCCTAGTGATTCAACGGATGTATTTGCCAAATCCAACATTGATCACTATATAAATCGTCCTGATGCTTTGAAAGATTTATGTCTCTCAGATTTTGTTGCATGGTACAATTACACAAAAAATAGAAGTTCCTCAAAACGAACAAACGACCGTTCAGACATAGATTCAGATCACGATGATAACAACGTGGAGTCCTCAAATGTTTTCAAGTTGAAGAATGGAGATGGTTTTATTTCTAAGAGAAAAAAGTCCAAAATCATCCGATTTGTTCGTTTTAATATAGAAACACATGAAAACGATTTTTACCGCGAACAGTTGATGCTGTTCTTGCCATGGGTTAACGAAGAAAGTGAACTGATTTCTGTCGACGCCAAGGACAAATTCAACAAGAATAAGGAAGTGATTTTAAAAAATCGGAATCTATACATTTTTAACTCCTTGAATGAACAAGGAACTGATGATTTCATCGATGAAGCCATCAAAGAACATAATGAAAATGAAATGTTGAACCAAGAAGTCGAAGAGGTTGTCGATATCTCGGCAGACCTTGAACACCGATACGAAGTGATAAGAGATAGAACTGACGAGGGAGACATATTCTACGACGTGGGATGTGGATCGGGAAACGAGAAAAGTGAAGACGAATACGTTCCTGTTCCCCATGTGCTCCCTGAAGAACGTTACCTTGAGGTGGTCAGATCTTTGAATGACAAACAACAGCGGTATCACTACCATGTCTTGCATACTTTGAAAACACAGGCCGGTCCTATTTACGAATGCGTATTGGGCAGTGCGGGGGTTGGGAAATCAAGACTGATTGAGGCCCTTGAACAATCTATAGTCCGATTTTTCAACTCAACAGCAGGTGTGGAGTTGGAGGCTCTCCGAGTTTTATTGTGCGCACCCACTGGAAAAGCAGCATTCAACATAAGAGGAGTTACACTGCACTCAATCTTTGCTTTACCATTGAATCAAGCAAGCTATGACATGCCTCCATTGAGTTCCAGCGTATCAAATACTTTATTTAGTAAACTGAAGGACGTCAAGTTAATTATAATGGATGAGGTGAGCATGATTGGCACAAAAATGTTTGCAAGAGTTGATGCTCGTTTGAAACAAATTTTTAGAACCAGCGTTCCATTTGCTGGAATATCCGTAATTTTATTTGGTGATTTTAATCAACTGGCCCCTGTAGGTGATGGATACATTTTCTCTAATAACACTGCTAATCCTTACAGTCACCTTATGGGGAATCCTCTTTGGGAGATGTTCAGCTTTTACAAGCTAACGGAAATTATGAGGCAAAAAGGTGATGCTCCTTTCGCTACCGCTCTCAATAATTTGGCCATGGGTTGTTTAACGTCGGCTGAAGTTCAAATGTTTGAAAGCCGTGTTGTAAAAAATGCTATTCCCAATTCCAAGTCACTCAGACTCTTCAGAACGAATGAAGAAGTTGATACTTATAATAAATCAGTTTTTAGTAGCAAGAAAAAAGGTGAGATAAGAGGGTTTGATGCTATCGATCGTGTCATTGGAAAAGTTTCAGACGCTCAACGAACATCAACCCTCGATTATATGAAAAAATCCATGAAAACGTCCAACACTTATGGGCTTCCATCCCATATAAAACTATGTGTTGGTATCAGGTACATGGTCACTATAAATGTGAAAACCTCAGATGGCCTTGTAAATGGAGCTGTTGGAATCTTAAAATTTGTGGAAACTTCAGAGAACAACCAAGTCGTCCGTTTATGGTTGCTTTTTGATGATGAAAAAGTAGGTCGCGAAACACGGAGAGGTTCAAGAAGAGCAGCTAAGCGGTTAGGCATAGATCACATGTTTACCCCTTTGGAATTGGTTTCTCGAAACATTCGACCGCGGCAAAATTCTCCGATCATGGTTATGAGAAGGCAATTCCCCGTTGTTCCAGCAGAAGCCATAACCATTTACAAAAGCCAAGGGGGCACCTACGATTCTGTAGTTGTCACGTTGAGGAAAGGAATGCGCAGAACCGAAATGTACGTAGCCTTCAGCCGTTCAACTAGCTTGATCGGATTAACTATTCTAGGAACTTTCAAAAATCCCGGACCACTCGATAAAAATAACGTAGTCGTAACAGAAATTGAAAAAAGACTAAATGAAAAACCGGTAAATTTTAAATTAAACTTCTTGCAAGATTATCCTGGAATGTTTTCAATCATCTTCCACAACGTAAATTCACTTAGAAAACATTTTTTAGACATTAAACATGACAATTGCTTTAATGCGGCTAAAGTAATTATATTAGTAGAAACATGGCTCCACATCCATGAAACCATGGACCTCCCTGGTTATACTGTTGTTTATCGATCTGACGTTAACCGATCCCAATCACATGCATATGGCTTGATGATATACACCAAAAATGAACTAGCTGGTCAAGTCGAATTACTATATAATTTTAACGAAGAAAATAAAGGGCTTGCATGTAATATAGCTTTTATTAAAGTACGGAACACTTTTATTTGTGGAGTTTACAAACCACCATCAACCCCAATGTTGATTTTGATACCTAAATTACAAGAAGCCCTTTCATCAATTGTAAAAACCACTGGAGACACAATTTTAATCCTAGGAGATTTTAATAATGACTTCCTGAATGAAGGAAATAAACTCAAACTCAATGAATTCTTCAAATCGGAGGGTTTACGAAATTTGTTGCCTGATCAACCATCAACCAACTTGCTCACCCAAATCGACCTATGTTTTAGTAATAACTCAAATATATTAGCTTGTTATTATGAGAGTTATTTCTCCTATCACAAACCAATTATATGCATAACAAGCTTAGGAATAATTGATCATCCCCAAACAAATCTTGACTATAACTTGAATAGTATGCAAGAGGATGTCATTAGGAAACAATGTGAGGCAGCAAGCAGCAGGAGCATAACATCGTTAGATATCCCTGAGAATAAATATGATGGTACCATAGAAACCTCAAACGTGAGAGATAAATTACATTTTCCCAATAATTCCGAGAGTGATAGAAGAATTGAAGAACCTTTGACAGAAGAAGTAATTTCAATTCATGATTCACAAATAATTTTAGATCGTGCTGAACAATATCGATTGTCAAGGGAATCAATAATGAAAGAAATCGAAGAGAATGTTTTACCGAATGATTCTTGGATTAATGATAGAGCTATCGACGAAATATTGAAAATTATAAAAAATACAACAACTTTTGATACCCTTGAATGTGTTATGTTACAATGTCCAGAGCTAGTAGAACCCACTACAACTAATCGTGAAATTCTAATCTTGGGGGGGCTTGCCACCATAAATCATTTTCATTGCATGTACTATGATGGGGAAAAATTAAGAATATATGATTCGTTGTCAAAGTATTTGCCAGATGAGGAGAAGGTACTTATTAATAGAAGATATCCAAATCTCAGAGACAGCGACATAGTTTTCGAAAAATGTCAGCAACAACCAGACAACGACGCGTGTGGTGTGTTTTCTGCTGCCAATGCTGTGTCACTTGCATTGGGATTTAACCCCTCCGATTTGAAGTATAAGCTCGATAAACAACCAGGCCAAGAGAAATTTTTAACTTTGACGATGCGACGACACTTTTTAAAGATTATTCAAGAACAGAGATTGATGCCGTTTGAACTAATCTAAATCTACGACTAACTGAACTAACTAAACTAAATCTACGAACCCCAATCTGAGGGAACATATTTACAGTAGAACCTCGGTTAACCGAACTCGGGTTAACCGAAACCCGGGTCAACCGAAACGGTTCCGTAAATCTATACTATTAATAAGAATGAAACTCCGTCTGTCTGTCTGTTTGTCGTGTCTATGCACGGCCAAACGGCTGAGTGGGCCGGATCTACGAGTGGGGGGATCTTCTTGGGATTTTCCGATAGGGTGTATAAGCGAATTTAAAATTTTCTAATCCCACCCGAACCATGGGCCGTAGGGCGGGAGGGGGGTCGAAGTAATAATTAATGTGCGCTTTTTGGACTTCCCCGCTTCCCCAACCCCTCTAAACGGCCGTCGAAAATTCCGGAAAAATACCGGTTTCGTAGGTTTTGAAACAAGAAAGACGACGGCGCGATCGGATCGCGAAAAAAGTATCGGGAAATGCGTCAAAAAAATGCGAAAGTACGGACCGTGTTTTCTCGAAAAGTCTGACAAAAACTACGTTTTTTCCGATTAAAATATACCCCATAAAGGTACGTTTTTCGGAACGGTTTTCGCGGGCGAAATACAGCTTTGGGTCCGCCGAATCTGAATCCGAAATCGGATATCGAAAAAAGTGACGAGAACTCGGTCAAATTGCGAGCAGAAGCGAGCAAAGCGATTAAAATGATTCTGCCGTGGACGAGAGAAGGCTCAAGAATTGACGTGAAGGGTTCGATGTCACAACGTTGCGAGGCGAGCAGGTATGCCTACATAGGTACCTACCTTGCGAGCGAAGCGAGAGCCATTTCAAATAATAAATACGGACTTTGTCCTACACATATACAGGTATACCTTGCGAGCGAAGCGAGCAACATCCCCGAATAAACTTTTCGTGGTTTCTAAGATTTAAATTGTTTGTAATAATTCCACGTAGTTTTATAAGATTTAAATTGTTTGTAATAATTCCCAACTGAAAAAAACGTCTGCCAAGTTGGGTGGGCAGTATAACTTCCTCAAGCGAGCGAAGCGAGCAGCATCCCCTACAGAAGTTAAACCTACCCTTAGAGATCTATCGTTTGCGAGCGAAGCGAGCAGCATCCCCTACAGAAGTTAAACCTACCCTTAGAAATCTACCGTTTGCGAGCGAACCGAGCAACATCCCCTAAATGCCATACTTTGCGAGCAAAGCGAACAACATTTTCTACATGCCAGATTTTGCGAGCGAAGCGAGCAACATATCCTACATGCCAGACTTTGCGAGCGAAGCGAGCAATATTCCCTACATGCCACACGTTGCGAGCGAAGCGAGCAACTTAATGGGGGGTCCGGGGGGCTTGCCCCCCGGCTGGACGTGGAGGCGAGCGTAGCGAGCCGGAGCGGCTAGTAAATTATAAGTACGTAATATGTAAACACGCGCCGGTCGAGCCTCTTTCTCCATAAACAGTGCCTACGTGATGAAAAAGCAAACAAAAATAACTTATTTCTGTAAAATGTAATGTACAATGCTGTAGTAACTTTAGTTGTTCAGTTTACAGAATTTTATAACCCATTATAACATTTTTTGTAGATGAAATAAAACACTGTATTATATAGATATTGTTTGTTAATTCATTTTCCCTACACACCATGTTAATAGGGTATTTTTAGCACATAACAGTTTAACCGAAAAATCGGGTATCCGGAATGGCTCTCCCCCCTTCATTTCGGTTAACCGAGGTTCTACTGTATTGAAATTGTACGGTTCTTACTTCTTTATTCGTTTCTGCGCATTCCCAATGGAGAACTGTTAGTTGAATTTTACTGCTTGAGTGTATGACCTAACATTGTGCTAAAATGTTTCATTATTTCATTCGAAGCCACATCATCGTATGAACGTTTACAATATCCTGTTTTAATCAAATACTTGTTATTTTATAATTTTTCAGATTTTTAAAAAACCGGTCATATGACTACGCCTCTGCTATTGATGATTATCTGCTGGATTCAAAAATCCTTGAATTAGCGTTGCATTAACCAAACTCAAACATACTCAACTATCGTTAATATTACCTGAACTTGAAACAAATAACTTCCAGCCAACTTTCTTTAGGAGAAAAGTTCAGTAGAGGGGACTCAATGAGCAAAGGTAGGCTTTGAGTTCTTTCAACTCAAAGTAGGCAGGTGATCCACCGGTATACAAACCAGGAAACGACCCCCATAGCAATACGTCCATGGTTCAAGAAGTAACCGGATTGTCATTATGGTGGAAAATCGTGTTTAATATCAAAATTCATCACACAACATATCTATGGAAACCTTCATTCTTGAAGATTGAGTTATTGGATCTGTTTACATCATGAACCATAACGTGGAATGGAAAGTTGCCATGTAGATTTACCTACATGCAACTTTCGATTCCGTTTCCTAAAGTAGTTCCAGGTCACTCTGAGTATTGAAATTGAAGAATACATACCTACCCAAAGGTAGCTCCCGTATGTTCTTCCCATCGATCCTAGTAGAAACCGCACATCTCCTTCATAGTTCATTACAAGACCAAGCAATTCAAAAAACAAAACAAAACAACTCCACTTAGTGTTCCCTGCACTTCGTTGATTAGGTGAGTGAATCGATACAACATTGTACTAAAACTTCTAATTACCTACTGCTACCTTACATGATACTATAGCCTAATGGGATAGGTATGTACCTCAATAACCAATATGTTCGATATTGGATGTAATTATCAAATAGTAGAGTGAAGAAATAACATGAAGCAGTTAAAATTCAAGAATTTACCTAATCGAATCGTTGATAAATCGACAGTAATTGGGATTTAATGCTAGTGTTAAATATTTTCAATTTCTTTCTTGTTGCTACGGAAAAGCCAAGTGACACTTCCCCATAATTTAGGCTGTCAATAGATGCACAGAGACTACAGTTTGTCAATTTCTTGCTGTAGGATACTAGATTCGAATGCAACTGACTTTATATCACTCGTAATATAAAGCCTCATCATCGATTGGCTGTGGAAATACGTTTCTTTCATATGACGTCGGTATGTTTTTTATTTTATGTCAAGATTTGATGATGTTATGATAGGATACTGTTGAGATTTCAACTGCCTTCAATACTGACCACATTGGACATCGAAATCTATGAATATTTACCTACATTTGTCTTTAAATCTACAAGATTAGTTTAATAATAATAAAGTATGAGTACCTCCTAATTATTTTTAATAATTTGATTCCATGTTTTTCTATCAAAATCATAAACTAAAATTTCTCTACGCGATCAATAGCGACTGAAATGTCGAAGATTTCTTCAAAAATTCGCTCATGGGGTCATGCTGCATGACTGGACTTTTTTTTTTAACAAGCACCTACTACTTACGTTTTAAACAGCATGGTTCTAGGATTGGTTATACAGGGATACTTCCATAAGAGTAGTTCAATCTGAATTTGAACAATGGTTTTTGCAAATATTATCGATTTTTACAACTAGCGAACGGCATTATTTCGATTTTTGACTGATTTTTCAACTTTGAGTTTTTGAAAACTTGATACATATTTTTATAGGAAATTTTACGCTGATTCCGAATATACCACATGTTAGTATGCTGAAAAAATTATTTCGCACAGCCAATTGCAAAAAACAGGCTATTTTGAAATTTTTGACTACAATTTCGAAAATTTCAACCCGAAGATGTAATCCGATCATGCTCAATTCAATTTCTTTATTCGACACATAGGACAACAGGTCCCACCTGGCGTGTTGGTATGAATAAAAAGCAATGTTACATACAAAAAAAACATTAGTAGTAAAAAGTAAGTAAATGGTATGGAGAGAGAGAGAGAGAGAGAGAGAGAGAGAGAGAGAGAGAGAGAGAGAGAGAGAGAGAGAGAGAGAGAGAGAGAGAGAGAGAGAGAGAGAGAGAGGGAGAGAGAGAGAGAGAGAGAGAGAGAGAGAGAGAGAGAGAGAGAGAGAGAGAGAGAGAGAGAGAGAGAGAGAGAGAGAGAGAGAGAGAGAGAGAGAGAGAGAGAGAGAGAGAGAGAGAGAGAGAGAGAGAGAGAGAGAGAGAGAGAGAGAGAGAGAGAGAGAGAGAGAGAGAGAGAGAGAGAGAGAGAGAGAGAGAGAGAGAGAGAGAGAGAGAGAGAGAGAGAGAGAAGAGAGAGAGAGAGAGAGAGAGAGAGAGAGAGAGAGAGAGAGAGAGAGAGAGAGAGAGAGAGAGAGAGAGAGAGAGAGAGAGAGAGAGAGAGAGAGAGAGAGAGAGAGAGAGAGAGAGAGAGAGAGAGAGAGAGAGAGAGAGAGAGAGAGAGAGAGAGAGAGAGAGAGAGAGAGAGAGAGAGAGAGAGAGAGAGAGAGAGAGAGAGAGAGAGAGAGAGAGAGAGAGAGAGAGAGAGAGAGAGAGAGAGAGAGAGAGAGAGAGAGAGAGAGAGAGAGAGAGAGAGAGAGAGAGAGAGAGAGAGAGAGAGAGAGAGAGAGAGAGAGAGAGAGAGAGAGAGAGAGAGAGAGAGAGAGAGAGAGAGAGAGAGAGAGAGAGAGAGAGAGAGAGAGAGAGAGAGAGAGAGAGAGAGAGAGAGAGGAGAGAGAGAGAGAGAGAGAGAGAGAGAGAGAGAGAGAGAGAGAGAGAGAGAGAGAGAGAGAGAGAGAGAGAGAGAGAGAGAGAGAGAGAGAGAGAGAGAGAGAGAGAGAGAGAGAGAGAGAGAGAGAGAGAGAGAGAGAGAGAGAGAGAGAGAGAGAGAGAGAGAGAGAGAGAGAGAGAGAGAGAGAGAGAGAGAGAGAGAGAGAGAGAGAGAGAGAGAGAGAGAGAGAGAGAGAGAGAGAGAGAGAGAGAGAGAGAGAGAGAGAGAGAGAGGAGAGAGAGAGAGAGAGAGAGAGAGAGAGAGAGAGAGAGAGAGAGAGAGAGAGAGAGAGAGAGAGAGAGAGAGAGAGAGGGGGAGAGAGAGAGAGAGAGAGAGAGAGAGAGAGAGAGAGAGAGAGAGAGAGAGAGAGAGAGAGAGAGAAGAAAGTGAGACCTAATCAGAAAGAAAATGTCGTGTCGTGGCATTCTTAAACGCACCCAGAGTCTGGGAACCCCGCACTGCAAGCGGAAGACCATTCCACGCCCTCGCCCCCGCAATGGCCACCGACTGACCCATAGTCCGTGTCTCGTGTCTACTTACAGCAAGGTTCCGAGCTCTACTGGAATTTCCATGAGAAAACAGGTCTTTTATATAATGAGGCTGATTGCCATGAAGAGCACGGAACACAAATCCAAGGCCCTGGACATTAAGGTAGGTGACGATATCCATCCCAAGAAGCTTTTCTGAAAAATCAGAGACATGCCCTCGAGATTTTAACCGAAACACATACCTCACACAGGAATTGAAAATTATTCTAAGTTTTTTCATGGCTGAGGCATCCATAGACCAAATGAAAAGCACTGCACAATAGGTAAAATGAGGCAAAAGGAGGGATTTAAATAAATTTAATCGTACGTTGAAAGTTGTGCAATATGCAAGGTGATGTAGAGCGTGTAGGGATCCATACACATGCTGGCCAACGAACTTGAACTTTCGTTTTGTGTCCTTAACATTTTAAAATTTGTTTGAAGTTTCTAGCACAATTCTACGGACAGTTGTCGTCTGGAATGACACATACATAAGTACATACCTACATACATACATACATACATACATAAATACATACATACATAAAAAAGTCCAGTCATGCAGCATGACCCCATGAGCGAATTTTTGAAGAAATCTTCGACATTTCAGTCGCTATTGACCGATTTTTACAACTATCAAACGGCATTATTTCAATTTTTGACTGATTTTTCAACTTTGAAATTTTTGAAAACTTGATACATATTCTTATAGGAAATTTTACGCTGATTCCGAATATACCACATGTTAGTATGCTGAAAAAATTATTTCGCACAACAAATCGCAAAAAACAGGCTATTTTGAAAATTTTGACTACATTTTTGAAAATTTCAACCCGAAGATGTAATCCGATCATGCTGGCCAACGAACTTGAACTTTCGTTTTGTGTCCTTAACATTTTAAAATTTGTTTGAAGTTTCTAGCACAATTCTATGGACAGTTATCGTCTGGAATGACACATACATACATACATATTCATACATACATACATTTTTTTTTTTTTTTTTTTTTTTTAGAGCGTTTATTTTGATACTATATCAACTAGTTACATCTGAAGTATTATACAGGTAACTATCTAGATATTTACTTCACATAAATTCCGCATTGTTTATATAAGTGTTAGTCCATTGACGTACACCACATTACAGCTGCACTTCAGCATCCAAGGTCCAATGGCTTGGTCCTCTTCAGGCGTCGGTTTACTTGGAAGTTGTCGAGAAGCTGGATAGCTTCAGGATTGGTATGTGCGAGTAGCCTCTTTTCATAGTTTCTGGCATATCTTTTTGTAACATCGCTAATTCTCTCCATTTTGAGATCTTTGTGGAGGTCATCATTACGAACGTACCACGGAGCATTCACAATACTCCTCAGTACTTTATTTTGGAATGTTTGAATAATGTTCATGTTACTTTTTGCAGTGCATCCCCATAGTTGTATACCATAGGTCCAAATGGGCATAAGTACTGTTTTGTATAACAGCAATTTATTGTGTAGACCAAGTTGTGAATGTCGGCCCATCAGCCAATATAGCTTTCTAAATTTGATTGATAGCTCTTTCTTTTTCTTCTTGACGTGTTCTTTCCACTTCAGCTTCGCATCCAAAGTCATTCCCAGATACTTAGCTGAGTTAGAGTATGGGACTGTACCTTGGTTCAGTATTAGCGGGAGGTTTGTAATTTTTTTGTTGGTGAAGTTCACATGAGTGGACTTGGTTTCGTTTAGTTTGAGGCGCCATTTTCGAGTCCATTCTCCAATAGCATTCGTAGCTTCTTGTAACTTTTCTGTTGATGTTTCAACTGTGTCTGCAACTGCCAAAATTGCTGTATCGTCCGCGAATGTGGCTATAGTAGTACCTAATGTGTGAGGTACATCTTGTGTATATAGTAAGTAAAGTAGGGGTCCTAACACACTTCCCTGCGGGACCCCTGCTTTAATTTTGTTGAGATTAGAGTATTCACCTTCATTTTTAATTCTGAAGTATCTGTTGCTAAGGTATGATTCCAGTATCTGGCAGTATTGTTGTGGTAACATCCCTTGCAGTTTATTAATTAATCCATCATGCCACACTTTATCAAAAGGTTGCGACACATCAAGAAATACAGCACTACAGACTTTTTTGTTCTCCAGTGCATTTTCGATTACATCTGTTATCCTATGGACTTGGTCAATCGTTGAATGATTCGTTCTAAATCCAAACTGATGTTGTGGAATTAGATTCCTTTCTTCCATTATTTTAATGAGTCTTTTCTTTAATAGCTTCTCAAACAGTTTGGAGAGAATTGGGAGTAGTGAGATTGGCCTATAGGACTTTACATCAGTAGGTTCTTTGCCTGGTTTCAAGATCATAATCACTTCAGCAATTTTCCAGGATTGCGGAACATGTTTCAACCGTAGTGCTGCATTTATGAGGTGTAATAGCTTGCGCAGACCTACCTCAGGCAGTTCTTTGATCACTTGACCAGTGATTAGGTCATATCCTGGCGCTTTTCTAGTTTTCAGCTCATGTTTAACGCATTTATCGAGTTCCTGGAATTTGATAGGTTTAATAAGGATACTGTCCATTCTATGTTGTAAGTTCAGTACTTCTTCGCTCGAAGGAATAATACATACATATATACATACATACATACATACATAAAAAAATGCGTTAAACTTCAGAATATGATTCAGAATAGACTGAAACGGATTTCTGCATAAAATTTTTTCAAAAATTCACATTCTACAAATTTTGAGGCGAGAGCAATAGCTTAATTTTCTTCAAAAATTCGCTAAAAATGCGTTAAACTTCAGAATATGATTCAGAATAGCCTGAAACGGATTTCTGCATAAAATGTTTTCAAAAATTCACATTCTACAAATTTTGAGGCGAGAGCAATAGCTTAATTTTCTTCAAAAATTCGCTAACAATGCTTCCGCTACCTTTAGGTAGACTCGGAAGCATAAATTGAACTCCACGATTTGTTTTAGAATTTAAAAAATTTTAATTCTCTGGTGTTTTGACAACAGTAAACGAACATTCAATATTTTATTCTAAATAATTCGCTGCTTATGAAGGTCATTTGACTGGAGATGTTGAAATACTAAAGAACTCTCAGTTTATCTGCCTCATTTGTGAAAGACAGGAATTAATGCAAGAGCAGGTCGCTCGGCCCTAAGCGTGTTATCTGGGGTCGCAAACCGGTTGGCACTGCGAATCTGTGAATCCCACAATCTCTACGGAGCGGTATAAAAACGAACATCGCCCGGAGTAATCAACAGTTTCTTTCGCGCCTCTCTCTCCTTGCATATCCTCATATCTCTGACGCTCTCCTGTCATCAAAGATGCAACTTGCCAAGATCCTGTACGTTATCGCCTTCGTATTGGCTGCACTGGTGATGTCCGCTCACGCATCACCTTTTCCAGCAGCAGAAGGTAAGCATCTCATAGATAATTCTTATAATGATAATTCAATTCAATTCAATATTTTATTGCATAACCTGCAGGTATTACAAGGAGTTCCTTAAATACATATTAAAAAATACCACGTGATATCTTGCCTTCATTTTTGCCTCAAAAAACAATGTTAGAATTTTAGGTATGATGTATCAAAAATTACTTAAATAGGTCTACATAATTTACGTATAATAAATGAGCACAGGATAGTTAACATAGATCACAATTAATAATGCCTACACTCCACTGCCGAATTTCAATAATAATCCCGAGTCATTGCCAAAATTTCCAAAGCGGTGTTGATGTTCGTTCTATCTCTCGTAGATGTTCTATAGTCGTAGATTTTCATCTTCTTCTTGAGCTGTTTTCTGGAAATGTTGGGAAGGGACGGAGAAGGAGTATTCAGATTAATTTCCACTTCTGACTCAGTAGATGTAGAATCCTCCAACGTACTTCGTCCGTAGTGAATGATAAGTTTTTTTCCATCGACCAGTATTTCATTTCCAATCAAGACGGCACGCTTCCCGTCTTTTCTTGCTTGAAACAACTTGGGAAAGAGATGCTTCCTAATTTCCCGAGTTCGTCTGTCGTAGAAATCGGATGTATTGAATTGGGATGTAAGTCTTCTGAACCTTGAAGTTGTAAATGTTTTGGCGTACTTTAGATTTAGAGAAATTATTAGCAAAATGAATGTGAATACGGTGCCTATACGTATTACACCTAAAACTTCATAATCCTCTAGAATGCAATTTAATTCCGTTCTAAAAATATCCATCACCTTCCTCTTGAGAATATTCACGTTTCCTTCCCCTTCTAGAACGTTATGTAGAATAAGATCGTTTCTGTTGTCCGTGTGCTGATTCTGTTTCGTATTATTGTTTTCAGATAATGCTAGATTCTCTCCTATACTGTCAATTCTATTATTAATTTTTTTAATGAGCAAGATAGTTTCTTGGCTGTTAGCAATTTTTTGCGACATAGCATGCATCTGTGTACTCAAAACATTTGTATGTTCCTTGAAAATGCAGTCACAGCTTTGAAGTTTGGTTGTGATTACATCAAGGCATTGAAATGCCTGATGTAACTTCGAGGTCGACATTCTCGTAGTGGCAATTATTCGACGCGACACTGGTCGGCTCTTCGATTGCTGCTGACTAAAGAATACGGTATTCGGTCGAGTGAATAGTCCTTTCCCTTCGGTAAGCAACAAATCACCAACCGAACTCGCAAAAAATGGCCTTTTCCCAGAAATCTACCAGTTAAAAATTTATGAAAATTGTTATTGCTGAGAGTTAATCAAAGAGCAACCACAAAAATCAAAAACTGAAACGAAATTCACAATACGACCCTGCTAAATCAATACTTAATACGGAGCTCGCAAAAAACACGTGAGCTCGGCTCGGCTACCCAACTGAAACTCCCTGATAATGACAAGTAACAATAAAAAGTTGCAATCATCCAATACGATCGTACGAAGGGATTTTCATAAATTATCGTATTCATCCTTTGGATAGGTGGCTTTCATTATTCAATTCACACAATTCATACCACTGTTTAAGAAAATCTCTATACCTAAATCCTGTACGACACCTAGCTGGAGCTGTAAAGGTGTGGACGCGTTTGGGAGGCGCGCATCGCCAAGTGTTGGTGATATTGATATACCTACTATATGCGGGGTTAAATAATTGTAGACCTGCTAATTTGCTTAGATGGGCGGTCCGATATAGAAATAATAAACGTTTCTGTGATTAATTGCAGTGTTTTTGAAACATAATTATCACTGTTGCATCTACTTCAGATACTAGTAAATGCGTACCGTTCAAGAGTTCGTATTTGATCTAAATCACACATTAATGAAGCTCATTAGTGAATCACATTCAAGAATTCCTTTTCTTTTTAATCAAATTTTTTACCTTAACCTACTTAAAATGAGTATTTTGTATTTCCATTGCTAAGTTTTAAATAATTTTAATAGAACCATACCTCGGTGGGTTGACATTCTGTCCGAGCCAGTCACGTCATTATGATATGTGACATGTAACAAATGTAACATGAATTATGTGATCCGGAGCGATTCTCGAAGTACCTCTCGGCGATTAGGGACGCATATCCTGATCATTCCCTAATACAAAGCCTACGTTTATCGTTACTTCATGCCCCAACATTGTGCTCAACCATGATTTTCATGGGTATCCATGGCAATGAGTCCATCCGCCACTTTCTGGAGAACTTTCCAGCCCTTATGGTACTCCGAGTCCATAATAGGCCTCCTAGGTGTGTTGACGTTCTGTTTGAGCCAGTCAAGTCATTATGATATGTGACATGTAACATGAATTATGTGATCTGTAGCGATTCACTAAGTAACTCCAGGCGATTAGGGACACATATTCTGACCATTCCCTAATACAAAGCCTAGGTTTATCGCTACATTAAGCCACAATATTGGGCTCAACCATAACTTTCATGGGGTATCCACGGAAATGAGTCCATCCGCCACTTTCTAGAGGACTGGACCTCCGAGTCCAGCATAGGCCCCCTCGGTGGGTTGACGTTCTGTCTGGGCCAGTTAAGCCATTATGATATGTAACATGTCATGGGTGGTTAAAAAAAAAAAAAAAAAAAGTGGTGGGATTTCTTGTCCTCATTGCGTTTTTGCTTCCTCGGTATGTCAGGATGACCCTCCTAAATTTTTAGCAAAAAATATTAATCCTAACCACTTTACCTGGGTCGATTTTTATCAGTTATCGACCGCTATCGTAAACCAACCTCTAAATTGGTGCCGAGGTGATAATTTGAAGGACGAATTTCAATTTTTGGGGGTCAATTTATGGGTTTTCTCATGCGCTGAACACGATGAACTTATTTATTTTACGCTCCGTCCACTAGTTATCCGGTAAACTGGCAGAGGGCACTGCTTGAAGATAAGTAAAAATCGAAAATTTCACCGAAAATGCTGTCGCCTGGTTAAGAATTGTACTAGAAACATGCTATTATGGTCGGAGAATATGCTTTGGCATGTTCTGAACATGATCCCGTTTTTTACTATACTTTTCCCCCGATGATGGCTTCGTTTATCGTCCATAAACCTCAAATTAAGTGTAGGGTAATAGACAAATTCACCCTAATTTCACCGGAAATTATGTCGCGTTGATAATTTAAGGTCCCAAAATACCTTGTGCCGATAAAATTGGGTATTTTCCAGGATACTCGGTACAAAGCCGTTGGTAATTTGGCAAGGACATGAACCGGCATTGTACTTATTCGCTAAATATAGCGGCAAAATGGAGATAATAGCTAAAATTTTCCCATTTTTCTGTAAACTTCCGTAGTTTTCAACGGTTTTCCGGGGTCAAATTCGTAGTTCTGAATTGTGTGAACTATGATTGGATCGTTAAATAAAACATGATGTAATATAATTGAAAATAATGTAATATAATTTCAGTTTCAATTGCTCGAGGGACAATCTGTAATTTGGTCGATAAGCTGAAAGAATACATGATCGTGGAACATAAATCGTAACATTTTAACGAGAATAACATATAATAGAAATATACAAAAATAATAATTAACCTCGATAAAATATTGAAACAAAGAAAAGTATTTCATACAGTCTTCAAAGTTTCAACTACATATATCCCGTTTACGGCAAGTTTTAGGAAATTTTTCCTTGTGGTGTTGTACAGATATCAATAAGGCTTGATAGTCAGGCTGACTATTCTCCAATCACAGTTCAGACAACTCAGAACTACGAATTTGACGCCGGAAAACCGATGGAAACCAAGGAATTTTACAGAAAAATAGGAAAATTTTAGCTATTTTCTCCATTTTGCCGCTATATTTGGCGAATAAGTACAATACCGGTTCAAGCCCTTGCCAAATTACCATCGGCTTTGTACCGAGTATCCTGGAAAATACCCATTTTATCGGCACAAGGTATTTTGGGACCTTAAATTATCAACGCGACATAATTTCCGGTGAAATTAGGGTGAATTTGTCTATTACCCTACACTTAATTTGAGGTTTATGGACGATAAACGAAGCCATCATCGGCGGAAAATATAGTAAAAAACGGGATCATGTTCAGAACATGCCAAAGCACATTCTCCGACCATAATAGCATGTTTCTAGTACAATTCTTAACCAGGCGACAGCATTTTCGGTGAAATTTTCGATTTTTACTTATCTTCAAGCAGTGCCCTCTGCCAGTTTACCGGATAACTAGTGGACGGAGCGTAAAATAAATAAGTTCATCGTGTTTAGCGCATGTGAAAGCCCATAAATTGACCCCGAAAAATTGAAATCCGTCCTTCAAATTATCACCTCGGCACCAATTTAGAGGTTGGCTTACGATAACTTATAAAAATCGACCCAGGTAATGTGGTTAGGATTAATATTTTTTGCTAAAAATTTAGGAGGGCCATCCTGACATACCGAGGAAGCAAAAACGCAATGGGGACAAGAAATCCCAGAACTTTTTTTTTTTTTTTTTGAACCACCCTAATGTAACATATGTAACATGAATTATGTGATCTGTAGTGATTCACTAAGTACCTCGAGGCGATTAGGGACACATACCTATTCTGATCATTCCCTAATACAAAGCCTAGGTTTATTGCTACATCAGGCCACAACGTTGGGCTCAATAATGACTTTCATGGGGCATCCATGGCAATGAGTCCATCCGCCACTTTCTGGAGCACTTCCCAGCCCTTATGGACCTCCGAGTTCAGCATAGGCTCCCTAGGTGTGTTGACGTTTTGTCTGGGCCAGTCAAGTCGTCATGATACGTGACATGTAACTTAAGTACCATAAATTATGTGGTCTGTGATTCATCAAGTACCTCGAGGCGATTTGGGACACATATTGTGATCGCTTCCTAAAACAAAGCCTAGATCAGGCCACATCGCTACATCAAGCCTCAACATAGGGCTCAACCATAATTTTCATGGGGTATCCATGGCAATGAGTCCATCCGGCACTTTCGAGTCCAGCATAGCCCCCCCCCCCCCCCCCCCCATGCCCCCCGTGGATTGACCAATCATTATACCAACGTCGTTGTAATTTAACCATTACATGGTAATTAATGCTTTATTATTATTATTGCAGAAGGACTTGAACAGTATGAACGCACATCTGGAGAGCACGACCTCGTCAGATTGAAACGGGATAGAAACGGAGCCTGCCAAACGTTCAATAAACAGAACGACTTACTGTGTATCTTCCAATGCACACGCATAGCAGGCAAGAAAAATGGCGTGTGCAGAGGATACGCTTGCATCTGCGAATAGACTTCGTTTTATCTCGACAAAGAACTTCCCTGCTCAGATTGGTCCAAGGATCTACGAGTTAAACCAACATACGACGTGGAATGGATCAAAAGAAAAATACTGTATTATGTTCAATCGATTATGCGCGGACGTATAACACTTTATAGGATTATAGTTGGAGATTGTACTTATTCCGCATAAAAAAATAGCATGTACTCTGAGAATTTACTGTCAAAATAATGTTATCATCATGACGTAGAACAGCTTCAGTTAATTTATTTGACATCTCAAAGAGTAGGCAACTGTAGGTTTATAAAGAATCTTCTGTAATACCATGAAACCCACACATTTTGGTTTATAATGTCTGCGTATCAGAGTCGATACTTAGCTGCAGGAAACGTAGTTGCCCCTAGAACTATGATTATTGGGTCGTTTTCAAAAAAAATGTCCGTTTTCTCAATTTACTGTGTCCCAAAGATTTGAAACATGATTCTGGAGCCAATTTTCAACTTATAGCAATGGGGTATGAATCAAAATGTTCTTTAGGTTATCCTTTGTAAAACCAACTATCAAACATGACATTTTTCAAACAGTTAATAGGTTTGTTAATATCAACAGTTTAAAAAAAAGTCCAAATAGTTATGTCCCAGTGGTACTTACGATAGTTACTAAGGTTTGTAACTTTTGACTAGAAAATGTTTTTTTAGATCTGAAGAAAATTTCTATCAGACATTAATCTATAGATAATGACTTAGCAAGGTTTTTAGAATTCTGAAGAGTAGAGGGCAGCTAGAAGAAAAAGCACCTTGTCCCAGGACTTTGGTCACAATAGTTGTGTCCCAATAGTCACGCGAGGGGTGGCGGCTGGAGAATATTTGGAGGGGAAGTGGAGGGTCTAGCAAGTGCATGTGACGTTCCCCTAACGCCCTTAGTTGAGTGTCACGTGCTCTGCAGCATCTTTGGTGTCCGAGGATTTTTCACCTTCATCACAATGGTAAGTGGTTTAATTCAAGGTCCCCATAGTTACTATGAATTCTCTAGGGAAACGTTAGTTTGTAAACATCATTTATTGATTAATTTATACGCCTAAATAATCTATAATTATGCACATGTTAACCAATCGTTTTTTTATGAGATTGGAGGAGTGCAGCCTTGTTCGAAGTCGAAATGTCCAGATAGTTATGATAACTATGGTGACCGACTAATTTTTTTCTGTTTTGCAGGGTGTGATACCAGGCAGTTCATGAACAGATCGAGTAACTGAGTGCTGTGCCAATGTTGCACTGTACTTATCCGGAGAAAACACCAGTACTTTTTGGCTCCATGGCGTCCTCCACAGATCGGGCAAGGATGCTGTAGATTTATCCTCAGAATACTTTCAGAAGATCAGTCACTGTTGTCACCTGATTCACTGTTACGATGGACGAACATTTTGACAGTTCTCGGACGGTTTGGTGGTGAGGGTGTAGAAGTGGATTGTAAATTGTCCAGTGAGGCTTTTCTTGGTTTTGTGTTTGGCACATCGTACGTTTGATGAACATGTGAATGGGCTTGAACCTGATATTGGAGTACTCGTCCACCCATGCTCTCAGTGACTTGGAAATTCAGCAGAAATTCACAGCTGTGACTTGGATGACATTCCTGATTACATCCCTCCTATGGAATTAGTGGATGCCTCAGCAATTAAATGTGGAACCTTCGTGTTGGTGGAGCTACAAGGTGGGGAGCTACAACTATAATAATCCAACTTTGGGACATTGGTTTGGTTTTCAAGACTTCATGAAACAATTAAAATAAGTTGCTAAGTAATTGAATTGTTAATTGAGACAGTTTTATTAAAGAACTTTATTGTAATTAGCCCTGAATAAAATTTTATCCAGTTTAATTGCCTGGCTTGAGTGTTCCGAACATGTTCTACCTATTTCCCTCACTAAGTGTCCCACGCAGCTGTAGTGTTCAATAACATTTTTTTCGCCTGAATTTAATTTTTTCTAAACATATGTGCTATCGACGTTTGGAGTTTTAGACATATTGAAGGAAATTCCAGAACCAGATTGCTTGAAGAAACAGTTCAACATGAAAAAATAAATAAATAACCATTACCAACGTAACTCCTGTGACAAAAACCACAAAAATAAAATTTCCATGACAATCTATGCCAACAATTTCAACAAATTTTTATGTAATTATTATCTCTGAGAAGTGTACTCATTCAGAAAAATGAGTCTGTCTCCCGTAATCCATCTTTAAAAAAAAAATTGCACCGTAACTACAGTGACCAAAAAATTGTGATTTTTTTTTTCAAATTGAAAAAAAAATATTTAGAAGTGAAAAAACTCGTGACTTTTACATAGAACCTTATTTTAGACATCTTCAAGTATATCTGGAGCAACTCGGTGGCTAAAAAGATCAAGATTTAATTTTGACTGCTACACCACCTCAGAAATGAGAAAACGGACATTTTTTTTGAAAACGACCCTATTAACTCAGGCTTCTGTATGTGAAATATGTGAAGTAGGGGCAGCGTTGGTAATTATTATGTTTCACTAAATGCCTTGTGAAATTTGAATATTAGGATAATGTGAAGGATGGCAAGATGGCAACTGTCTCATTGCTTAGCAACACAGGCCAAGCCCACCAGTAGGCAAACATGCTAATAATAAGTACTTAGTGCTGAGAAAATTATCTAGGTACTTACCTATATCGTAATCATTTTTAATTGTGCCTTTTGACTGTATTGTGTTGTGTTTTGTTTCTGTACTTTTTTTTTAAATCTAAATGATTTGTTTTGTTACTGTTCATATCAATAATAAGTATACTATTTTAGTAAATCATGATTTACTTCTGTACATTTTAAACCTATGGGTGACGTGACAAATATGTCCCGTCACATTACCCCATCAAAAAACTCCTCGTTTACCTATCATCTTCTTCCAAGTATCATCCAAATAACACTGACAGGGGACCGCCTACACCATAGCCCGAACATTCTCTAAAAATTTCATCCAGATTGGATGAAAACTGTGGAAACTAGGCTTGTTACAAGGATTTCATATTTTCACATGTGCAGTAGCTATTAACGATACAATCATGTAGAAATTTTAAGATGATCAAATTGTCATCCCACAACAATCATCCAAATTTGAGCGAGATCGATCGAGTAGGGCTTAAGAAAATTATGCTCTGGTAGGATTTACGTTTGCGTATGCACAGAGTGAGGTATTGAGTCAAGAACGATGAAACTGATAGGGGACCGTCTACCCCGTAATATTCGTGATTTTCAAAAAAGGCGATTGATTTGTAGGATTCATGCTCACTTAAATTATGCTGATACCTTATCATGGGTTCTAAAGCTTCATGATTTACCATCAGTCCGATTTTTGACATGGATATGTCTTTTGGCTGGGGGTCAAGGAATTTTTCGCGACACTTTTTTTTCCCGACCGACACATTTTTCCCGACCGACACATTTTCTATTGATTTTCACGTGCAACCAAGGCGTTACTAGGGAAGAGTAACTCCCATAGTTTTCATAGTAGGAAAATCGTTCGCCACTTTTTGGAATGCTCTCATTTTATCACAACATCTCATGACCTCTAAGCCATTGTAGTGTTAAGGAATGCTGATTTATTACTAATCAGTAATAAAAAGTTGAGTTAAAAACATCAATATTAAGTTAAAAACTAATATTGTTTTGTAGCCATAATGGAATAATCTTGTGAAAAGAAGGCACTACATAGTTGGTATACAATTGAGTAGTAGGTACCAACTGGTAAGCAGTAGGTACTAGACGTATCCATGATCTTTTGTTTTTCCCATCAAGGGAGAAATTAAAATGCTTGATTTACACTTTACAAATAGATTTGTCTCATCCGCTTCCTTGATTTCAGGTTTGAAATGTATACTCCAGCGAACAGTTTTAATGTAAATTTCTCTGCGATTTTTTTAATCTCTTGTATCAGAATAACTTGGAATTCATTTCATACTGACAGTTTTTGAACATCATTCAACTTTTTCATGAAGAGAGGTAGAGATTTTAAAAAGTTCATGCCGTCATCCTCTTTTTTTCGCGGGTATTTGGGTACAAGTCTCAGAAAGACATCCTATCAATTTTGTTGAAATAGGTAACCATTACCCATGTCAAACCTGAAATTGGTTGTTACAGACGAAGCCCTAATACTGATAGATCGATTTTGATGAAATGGGTACCTAGGGATCGTGCCACTTAATAATCAAACGTAATTCAATAATTCGATAATAAAACGAAATTGTCCAAGGGAAAAAAGTGTAAAATTTCGTACATATGTAGGTAATAGAAGGTACATATTTATAATATAGGTACCTACATTTTGATCGTTGATCATGTTGAAGTTCCCTAAAGAGATTTTCTCAACCCAATTTCGGTGTTACCTTAACAACTTTCCTTCTAAGTTCCCTACCTTCTTCTATCACATCTATATCTAGTAATAAAAAATTAAAAAAAAAAAAAAAAAAAAAAAAAAAATTAAACAACAAACGTAGATAAAATTGTAGCTGATTTAATACTTCCTCCATTATGAAAGAAAAATAGTACATTACACGTTAGTTTATCTATGACTCAGGCTTAATTATGAAGATTTGGAGTAGTGTAGTCACGTTAGTGTGACTTTTGAATTGTTTCCTTCAATCGAACGAGTACAAAAATTCTCTATTCCTACAGTACGACTCAGTGGTTAGCTTCTGGTTTGCTTGTGCTAGAAAAACTTCTATTCGTACAACGACTCGGATGGAAAACAGCATAAACTCCCTGATAATAAACCAAAGCGGTGAGAGAGCCTTCCGTAAAGCACGGTGAGAGATGGTTCACTGTGTGAATTTCATAGAGAAAACCTGGACTGAATGAACCGTGGTCTTCCAGTTCGCATTTCCCCGATAGTGCGCTCTTATCTCTGTCTCTTCACGAGGCATGTACGTGTGATCTCCGCAAAAGAGCTATATATTATCGAAATAATATCCCTTTGAATAATAATCCGCAGTTTTCTTTGTATCACTGGATATCGCTAACTAAGCAGTTTACGTTTGTATTATCAGATATTGTTGACTATCATGCAAGAATTTTATTTCTCATTCAAAGTTTTACACTGCAAATAAGAAATAAGAAACTAGAATCCAAACCTACGCACGATCTCGAGGTCAAAAACGTTTTTCTCCGGTCACTAAATCGCCAACACCTATAAATCCTACTTTTAAGACTTTTTTTTTCTTCACCCGTGCTGATAAATATTGTTTCGGCCAACACGAAAGCTCCATTAGCCTACATCCAAACGGTCGGTAATAAAGAGGAGGAATTATAACCCTGGATTTGATTATTAAGTGTTTGAGCCAACTTGGGGTGGAATATGGGCTTCGGAGAGGGAACATCTGTATAACTGGAGCGGTAGCGTGACCTCGTTATCGGCCGGTATTTACTTGTATTTCGACTACTGCCCTTAGGTGGTTCTCTGTAACATTCGATAAATAGTCGACATAAGATGAATTAAACGACTAACTAACATAATTAATAAAATTACCGAGACTAATTGTTTTGAGGCTGTATCGCGAAGCAGCCATTATTCCTAACATCACATATAATACGGTTTTATCCGGGCCAGACAAGGTCCGATCCCTGTTGTTGTACTTGAGAGCCGCTGAGCTCTACTACGAACTGTGATATCTGATTGTGATATATATTTATATACATCTACTCGTAGTTTTATTTCACTTTGCTAATTGTATATAGTATTATGTATACAGTTATTAGCTATTTTACATCTAGGGTGGAATTCATAGACAAAGCCTGAGTGTGTGTGTTCACTCGCACTCACCTAAATGGAGGGTCACCCTCCACTCACCAGTTCGAATTCATAGTTGAGTGGGGTGGTTTACTCAACAGTTAGGGGCACACTCAGCTTAACAGTGCACTCAGGGGACACTCACCGCTTTTTCAACATAAGTTGGCAGCCCTGACAGTATGTTGCAGGGGAAGTTTCCCTGGTTTGAGGGAAAAAGGACGGAAAAATTCCCTCTCACATTCCGCACTGATCAATGACAGTTCTCAAAGGTTACTCTTTTCTTTGGGTTTTTGCTTTTTATGCTATTATCCTTGTACCTTGGGGAGACAGGACATAGGCCTTATCAGGCAAAAACCAAAGTTATTGGTCCTCCCGCCTGGATCGGGCAGCCATAAATAAGTTGAATCCTTGTTGCTTGTTTGTTGAAGTGCTGATAATCTGTTTATTATCTATTGATTTGTAGTATTGAATTGTATAATTATGTATAGAGTTGTGACGGAAAAGAAGTGAGAAAACAATGATTCGCCGGTTAGTTTTGAAGAACAGATATGTAGTTGAAAATAATAAGAGTTATAGGTATAATGAGACTGTTGGACAAAAAGAAGAAGTGAGGTTTTGGGAGAGCTTCAAGTAATCACAGTAAGTAATCAAGTAATCACATTTTTTTGGAATTCTCATTGATTGTACATCCTGATGAATTGAAGGTAGGTCGACAACTATCGACAACTCATTCCACAAACCAAGATGAATCTGAAAACCATGCAGTACAAACTTGGTACGTAGAGATCGCATAAAATCAAAGAGAGACCAGCACTTTCAGCTGTGTTAGTTATAAATCCTTTCCATTTATTTTAGGCTCCTAAGGGTTCGTAGTTGATCATGACTTTATCTTTCCCGAATCGGAATAGTTAGCGAAATATTTCGTTGTTGATTGTGTAACATTCGAATGGGATCTGTCACATCAAACATGTACCTAACTACCTGTTAGACAGCCTAACTACTCTTATGTGTGCGTGCTCTTATGAAGTTTTTGAATAAACTCCGAACTAAATAAACTATGTACCTATGTTCTACTATATTACCTATTCCTATACCTTTGTGAAAATAATAATAAAAGTTATCAGTTGACGCACTTAAGTGACCTCCTGCCGTCACTCAGGATTTTACACCATTGAGCTGAGGGTGAAACTCACCTCGACGCCATTTATTGTTTATGAATCCCGTTGAGTGTGGTCTATGAATCGCACAGAGTGCTTGAATTCCCTTATCGATACACTTAGGGGCCCACTCAGACTCAATTCCCGTCTATGAATTCCACCCCTAGTCTTAGTTGTAACTCGTCTTTAGTTAATACTTTGTACTTTATTTTTGGGTTTTTTAAATCCACTTTGGGGGCTAAACAGTGGTCATCACTGTAACCCTCATTTTTCCCCTTCCGAGTTGCCAGCGGAGTCCATGATGACGCTTCTTTTTAGTCAAGGATGGCAACATGGCTACCCTTAGAATCGTGCCACTTCCAGTGTCCCTTTAGACACCTTGTTCAATGCCGCTAATGACCCTTCTGATTGAGGTGCGACTTAGAAAAAAAAAAAAAAAAAAAAAAAATTTCAAACTTCAAGTATCTAACTAAACAACTCGTAAACGAGTTCCACTATCTGCTTTACAAGCAGATACCAGCAGTTACATGGATGTCTTTGATTGGGGATTTCATAACGGTTGTCCTCGAGAGTTGTAAACAAATCCTTTAACTTTAAACAACACCTGGGCCGCATGGCCGCATCTCGACTAATCCCAACAAAACAACGGTTTACTTATAGAAATGTTGAAAATAATACTGTGGAGAGAAGCCACTACGATGAGTTGTTGTTAACAGTCGACTGTTGTCAAGACGATGAAGGTGTTTCCTATGGAGTGGAGTAAATGATGCTATTGCTTTACGTTAAGAATATTGTAACCGGCTTATCAAAATTGTTTATGGTCCAATCAACTTAGTTTGGGAATGTAGCCAGGTACGTAAGGAGGGGGAAATTGGAAGCTTGAGATGTGAACATTTATCACATAAATCAAGCGCTTTTCAACGATTGGCGAACGATTCATGTGCGATGAAAACTGCGGAAGTTCCATTCCCCTAGCAACGGCTGGGTTGTCCGTGAAAAACACTGAAATTGTGACACAAATTTTGCATCACGGAAATTTTCGGTTGACCCCCCAGAACAAAGACATATCTATGTCCAATTTAGCAAATTTTAATAGAAAGTGAAATGACTCCCCGAATTTCAGGACATATTTTTTTGAAAGTTTACTCCATTACAATCCGTTTTGGCTCACTCTGAAACAAATAATCCTGAAATCCTGGAGTGTATACATGGTGTTCGCACTTAACATTTTTTACCTCCTAGGAATCGATTGTACAGCTAATTTCCAACAAAAAGTTCCTCCTTGCAATTTTGACATATATATGTCTTTGCTCTGGAGGGTCAACCAAAAATTTTCGTCACGCAAAAATTGATGTCACAATTGTTAATGATTTTCACGTACATCCCAGCCGTGGCTAGGGGAATGGAACTTCCGCAGTTTTCATAGCACACAAATCGTTTGCCACTCGTTGTAAAGCGCTTGATTTATGTGATGAATGTTCACATCTCAAGCTACCAATTTCCCCCTCCTTACCTACCTGGCTACATTCCTAAACTAAGTTGATTGGACTATAAACAATTTTCGTTTGGCGGAAACTAAATAGCATCTGTATTGGCGAAATAACTTTAACAGTATTTATAGTAGGTATGCTTTTTGTGCCTCCAAGAATAATAAAATAAATTCTTTATCCTAAATTTTGTCGCCTACAGTCCAAAGTTAAAGGATTTGTTTACAACTCTCGAGGATAACCGTTATGAAATCCCCAATCAAAGACATATCCATATGACATGGTATCTGCTTGTAAAGCAGATAGTGGAACTCGTTTACGAGTTTTTTTTAACGCTTTTATCTAAACCCTTTATTTTTGGATTTTTTTTACTTTTAAATTGGACTAAACATGAGAATTTCTCACTTTTTAAAAATTACAGTTTTTTAGGGTGTGTTGAGTACCTAAAAAAAACCTGTAAAAAACTGTACGCGTTGACGGATAAATTTGCCCAAAATCTCAGCTTTCCGACGGTAAAATAAATTTTTATTTTCCATAGCTAATTAGGGAGAGAAGTATGTTTGTATGGTGAAAAACGTGGTTTTTCCTATAAAATCGATGGATTTGATGAAAAATGATCCTCACAGAAAATACTGGTTCGGGGTCGGTTTCTACGGATTTTAAAACAGAATGTGTTTTAGCCATGGACTAACTAGGCAAAAAAGCTAACGAAATGTGGGACGAAATCTGTGACGACAACATTCTGATGATTTCCGCTTACAACCGAGTCGTTGCTAGGGAAATGGTACTTCGTCGTTTTTCAACCCCCGAAATTCGGTGACCATTCGTTCGAAGGCTGAGTGAATTCCAAAGCCATGAAATGTGTTTTAGCCATGGACTAACTAGCCAAAAAAGCTAACGAAATTTCGTAGCAAAATCTGATACGAAATCTGGGACAACATGGATTCCGATGATACAGAACTAAGGATCGTGTAACCTGGTGTAACCTATGCGATATTTTGTTATGACGCGGTTTATGAGTTATAAATATTTTAAGTTATTATCTCACTACTGGAAGTTAACTAATTTTCAACCTAAGATTGAAGACGGGTTTATGTGAAACGCGTGAGCTAAAACACATTCTGTGTTTCAATAATTTCGTCCGAAGTATGTAAATAGAGGTAACCGGGGGTCCAGGGGGCTTGCCGAGTAGTAACTTAACTTAACTGAAAGCTGGTGACTTAACTTGAAACCTAATATCACAGTACCGTTCCAAACCAAAACAACTCACCTAAATATTAAAACTTATCAGCTTTATCAGCAGGAAATCATGTCTAGGAACACTATCCTCGAGGCTAATCAAAGACTAACTAACTCGCACCTTGAAGTGCATGGTGAAACACAAATGATCTTAACTCACGGAAATAGCTCAATTCCCTCAACTCTTAAAGTTTGTTATCCCCCATTTAACTATTAGATGGTGAAACCCGCCCTTAGAGAACTAGGATTTAGTCTATAGAATGGAATAAGAATGCAGCGCAACGTAGCGCATTGTATATTTATCTACAAAAACCTCTTAAAAAATCACTTGGCATTTACATAAAAACAACAATGGGTAAATGCATTTATTCAAACATTTGTAGTCAGCTTAGACATTTTTGAAATTTGAGCTTTTTTAGGAGATATTCCTTCATTATATATTCCAATAGGTTGTTTTTGCCAGAAAAATATTAGTTTACCTCAAAATTGGTATTGTAGTGAGATTCTGCAGGAAATCCGTCAGGGGTCTGACGGAGCTAGTGTAAATTACATTACAACGTAATTTACACAAGGTAAATGAGAGATTCATGTTACCTTTCGCTAATCCATCAAAACAACCAGGAGACAACGTCCAACTCTCACAACTTCAAACACATGAATTGTTACCGGAGTAACTAGTAGCAGCTGCAGCTTGTATAGATACCATCTCAGAGTCATCAAGCATTGATTAAAATCGATCGGATCACAACTAATGATAACGACGATGATTTACGATGATTCTGTAAATCAACCTGTTGAATTTTCCCACGCTTTACAATGGTTAATCAAGCCCTTTACAAGAAAAAACGATTTTACAAAGACACTGGTGGTTGCAGGAAAAAATAACTCCAAGCTTCAGGGAAAACTGCCCATTTTATCGATTTTTCTCAAAAATTATTATTGTCAACGAGCAAAAGGTCTATCTGGAGGGAAAGATAGTCACAGATCCATTATCCAGAGGTATTTAGGTCTCAAAAAATGTTAGAAAAATTACGACAGAAGAACTTTATTTTTTGGGGTTTTGGCCACTTCGGCACCACTGTCCAACGCACAGTGGTTCCGAATTTCAAAAAAGCGGTCATAATTACAAAACTACTTTATCTTTTTTCTTTGATTGTCAGGATAATGTACGGTATTATTTATTTACGATTAATTTTGTATAGTAACTCCTTCATCACTCGAGGATGATTTCGAATGGTTGGCCACTTCAGAGAATTCACGACTGATTTTGGCTCTTTGACCATGAAGTCCATCACTAACGACGAGAATTTGTTCAGCTGCAACTTCTCAGCTTTTGCGCACATTTCGACTGCGTTCTCGCATGTGATATTCTTTTGGAGAGCCGACAAACAGTAGCTGATCAGTTCATTGAGTCGAAATTTTTCCGCTCCCTTCAGCAAAGCCAAATCCACTTGATCGGCTTCGGGGTTATGACTTGTGTAAATGTAAGCCAGCAAAATTTTGAACGTGCGCTCAGAAATCCCATCGAGCCTATATTCGTTTTGATTCTTGTCGAAGAGCTCCGAGAAGAACGGGCTTCTGCCAGCCAGGACCAACTTGTGAACGGGAAATTTGACGTTTTCGACAACAACCACTACATCACTGAAGCGTATTGTCTGTTCTTTAACCATTTTCAAATAAGGATGTTGGTAGATTGGTTCCGTTTTCTTTACTGCGACTTTCACTTCGAATGGGTAGTATAAAGTATCGACCAATAACTCAGCTTTCGAAATAGCGTTTGGGACCCAGTACAAAAAGGATTTAGTTTGCTTAGTTATTACTGAATTTCGGCTCATGGTTATGACGACAGTACAGTTGACCCCTTCGTTATGTTTATTTTCCAACTCAACGTCAATACACAAAGTGTTATTAGGACCAGAGGAGGGCTTAGCTCTACAAACTGTATTGGTGTCACCATCTCTTGGTATCAAAGACACCCAGTGACCCACCCAATGTTCTTTGCTAGCAGACCATGTTTTTTCATTCATTTCTTGATTAGATCTATTTTCATCGTTGTTCTTAAGACACGACTGAAAAATACCGTTCATGGCGTCAAAATGTTCACTCCGAGTTGAGTCCAATTTTTCCCAACTTGGGTAAGTGGACACTTCATCTAAATGGTTTTTAATGTACAGGTTTACTTGCAATTTTAGAGATTCTCGTCTGTACAGGATAGCGACGAACAGCGTGTCTACCGCGTTCTCTGGTGTTAACGACGATTTTATGAAACTATCACATAGGGCAGCTAGCGGTTCTATGTCATACTTGTCCGCTAACATGAGCATCCCTTGAGAGTGTCTCTCCACGATTTTCACATCCCTGAGATATAAGTAGTCCAGGAAAGCGGAAAACAATTCTTCCTCGACGTCCGTCATCACAACCTCGCTAGACTGGGCATCTACGCTGGTTTCAAACATTGTCTGGAACACTGAGCTACACGAGGCCAAGACGGCTTTGTGTGCTTTAACTTTAGATTCGCCTATTCGAAAAATGATATCAGTAAACGTACCTTTCTTCATAAAACTGTGTAGGCTGTAGTGCATGGCACTGAAACAATCTATTTCGTCCATCATGTCGGTTATTAACAGGTTTCACAAGGAGCACACACGATCAATCCGAAACAAATGCCGACTGTTTAATAAGTAGCTATACTGAATCACAGTTCTGCACTGTTTGGAAAGAGACGGAGTACCAGCGGGAATGAGCTGTTATTGTAGACTACACCTGGAAAATAAGAATCGAAGCGTAGTCGATTATATTTTTTTATGAGTCATAACTGAGATAAACGACCGTCGCTCGTTCGAAAACGTCACCGCTGCAGAGAGTTTACATACGCCGATACAAGATCATATTCGATTGGTTGGTTGGTATTTCGTAGATATGTAGACGGTATAACCGAGAAAACTCATGTTTATGTGCTTTGCAATTTTTCTATTAATATTATATGGGTGGATTATTCTCAAGACAATTCGATCATCCATTACTAATCTTTCTTGTTTAAAAATATACCACTCGTGAAGTATGATAGGGTGAGCGGATTGCCGAATATTTCAAATTCTATTTTTCAAACGTCCTAGAGAGGTGGTAAACAACACATGCTTGAAAAACAAAATAGAACTCGGCGCTCCGCGCCTCGCCGGGTGGCAAGCCCCCTCGACCCCCTGTTACCTCTATTACATAATTCGAATGAAATAATTGAAATACAGAATGTGTTTTAGCTCACGCGTTTCACATAAAGCCGTTAAACCGGCATATATGAATGACTCAGGTTTTGCGGTGTATCTTATCAACAAGACGTCAAAGTGTTTTATTTATTTATCACTAACGCCATATATGAAACCTCACCGTCATAATCTTTCATTTGAGCCCCCACACAAAAAATGAATATTTTACAGCCCCCCCCCCCCCTTGTTATGAGCTTTCATTTATTCATGTAACATGAATTATCATGAATTATCAAGCGGTTGCAATCATGTGCACAATATCAACTATTGAGAATGATCACCTGTGTGTTAACAATTACTCAAATAACCATGCTCATAAGTCTGCTTGTTAGCCACACACATCGCAGAAGTTTACATAATATGGTTGGATAAATTGAGAGTGTTAAAATAGCCACAGACAAATCCGTGAAAAACCCCATAGGTACATGTGACAAATTTAGTTGAACCAGAAATTGAAAAAGTCACAAAATATTATGACGAAAAAAACTGACAGGAATCTGGAGTCAACGCTTTCAGGGCTCACAAGAGGAGAGTATTTATTTATTTTTACAATACGGGCAGCGCCCAATTACATTGAAGAATATTAAGACATCAGGGAAGAGAATGGATACAATTCGATTTATAAAACAAGCTATCAAGGAAAAATTGAAAGAAAAGAAGACAGAGAGAATGAATGAGTGTTATAAAGTGATTGGCAAAAAGATGATGAGACTGGCTAAATGACTGAAGATGCGACCAGAGTTCTAAGGGTGGTGGTGGAGCAATTGAAAAAGTGCAGTTCCGGATTCATTTGGATGAGTAGATTTGCTATACGAGGGAGCCTATGCAGGAGGCGGTTCATCGAATGATTAGTCGAGGAGAACAGGACGAAGAAAATATTCGCCGACCGAGCCGAAATCCGAGGCACCAGGATGCCGGACAAGAGATCTGGCTGCTCATCAAGTTGTGAAAAAGGGTGACAACCGCTACACATCGCCGTCTCTCCAGAGGAATGAGACTGAATATCTTGTTTATAGGCTCATAATTCACCTCGTGCGAAGGTATGCCGAGTTTATGGGCAACGTAACCAAGGAATTTGTTATGAACCCCCTCTAGGGTAAATTTGTGTACAGTGTACTACGGAGACCAAATTGAGGAGGCATATTCTAGAATTGGGAGAACGAGCGTATTGTAAAACAGTGTAATAGCGCTAATGTCGGAGAACGCCTTTGATTTTCTTTTTAAGAAACCCAGACCCCGCATAGCTCGACCCATAACCTCCCAGATGTGCCAGAGAAAGAGCACATTTTTGCCTCCTACCTATCACAATCACCTCCAGGTCAACCAACCCCTCGCGTCTTCCCAAGCGAACCCCACACAAATTGTAGGCATTATTGATAGGCTGAGTGGAGCGGTGGAAAGAGACAATGCAGCATTTTTACGGGTGAAGGAAGAGTTAATTGGCAGTACACCAGGTCTCCAATTTGTCCATAGCAACCTGAAGGGGCTCACAATCCACACTCGAGCTCACATGACTAAAAATCTTCAAGTCGTCCGCGACATTAGGGTCAAATAACCTGACGACTCTGTTAATCATTAGCAAAAATCACAATGGTCCCATATGGCTACCCTGGGGAATACCAGGTGTGGCAATGAAAGGAGAAGATAGAACGCCCCCGACTCGCATCACAAGACGCCGCCCAGTGAGATAACTAGCCACCCTGCCAAGAAATGAGCCATGGGTTCCCAAGGAACCCAACACAGATAACAGATGGTGATGAAATAATTTATCAAATGCCTTTGCAAAATCGGTTGAAACTACTTCAGTTTGGTAGCCCCTCTGGAAACAATCAATCACAAAATTCCTGGAACTCAAGAAGGTACGTAGTGGTTGATCAATCCCTCAGGAAACCATGCTGCTCGCTCGCTATGACGATAAAGCAGCAGAAAGCTGAAAAAATAAGTTTCTCAAGCACCTTTTGTATACCAGATTGGGAACAGACAGGTCGTTAGTGTGAGATGGAATTCTTGTCTCCACTCTTGTGAATCGGAGTCACGTAAGATGGTTTCCACTTGCCCGGGAAGCGACCAGAACCAAGAGACATGTTGTAGAGAAGTGTTAGAAAGGTTGAAGGAATATTCCTTCAGGACGATGTTAGGAATACCGCCAGGTCCCATACCCTTGCTAACATCTAGGCTGGAGAGTGTGCGTGCTACGTCGTCCTCTGATATATGAATTGAACCAATTATTGAGTATAACATGGATCCAGAGAATACCGAAAATTGACTTTTTGATAAGGATTTTCTGATAAAGGATGATAAAGAGGAACTAGGTTCTTCCAGTGTTGCCAGATTGCGGGATTTATCCCACGGTGTAGTGATTTACTGGGTCGAATTTTGAGGTGGGATTTATGAATTGAAATTCCTGGAGGATGTAGGGATGTTTTGGTGCTGCAGGGAAAAATAAAAGGAAACATAGGGATATTTCGAGGGGTACGGTGGGAATTTCCTATTAAGGCATCTGGCAACACTGGGTTCTTCCCCTTCAATATCGTACTGTACAACCCTCACGACCCCTGTGATTTTTAGCCGAACCTCCCAACCTACCCTGATGGCCGCTTGAGGCCACTAGTGATCACAAAACATGTGGCGTATGATTATACCCCCTGGCACATAGTTGACCCGTTTGACGGTATATATATATATATATATATATATATATATATATATATATATATATATATCATCAACGGTTCGATAAAATTGTTAACAATTACCTCCAGAAATGTTCTTATTAATTTCGAGACTGACTTGAATGCCTTGATACATCCGTCAATGAATACCTAGGTACATCTGCCGTCCTAATGTACCGTTTTAAGAATGTATTAACATGTGTTTTGGAAAACTGGTGTTTCAGTTTTTGCTATTAAACGCTAAACACTACCGTGTAGATAGGAACATGTGTAATGTGTCCCTCAGGGGGTTTTGTTTGCAGTCACTCTAATAGATTCATGACGTCCTGGATTCATGGTATATGACTAGAATGTAATGAGTGGTTGAGGGTGATGAATAATATATTTGGCTTCTTCAAGTCGCATGACTCTGATATGGGAAAACCAGTACCACCATACTTATTAACGTACTAATAACGTAGTAGGCGAAACTAATAGGCATATGACTATAGAATAAACTTAAAGTTGTAAGACTCTGATATGGGAAAACAAGTACCACCATACTTATTGTTTGCCACCCCCACTTCATAGTGAGAAATATGCAACCTGGAACATGATTATCAACAACGCTAAATACTACCGTGTAGATAGGAACATGTGTAATGTGTCCCTCAGGGAGTTTTGTTTGCAGTCACTCTAATAGATTCATGACGTCCTGGATTCATGGTATATGACTAGAATGTAATGAGTGGTTGAGGGTGATGAATAATATATTTGGCTTCTTCAAGTTGTATGACTCTGATATGGGAAAACCAGAACCACCATAGGTACTTATTATTTGCCACCCCCACTTCATAGTGAGAAATATGCAACCTGTAACTTATGATTATCTACAAGTGCTTCAGTTCCAGTCATCCCCTGATGTTGCCAGCATAAGAGGCGAAACTAGTAGGCATATGACGATAGAATAAACTTAAAGTTGTAAGACTCTGATATGGGAAAACAAGTACCACCATACTTATTATTTGCCACCCCCTCTTCATAGTGAGAAATATGCAACCTGTAACTTATGATTAACTACAAGTGCTTCAGTTCCAGTCATCCCCTGATGTTGCCAGCATAAGAGGCGAAACTAGTAGGCATATGACTATAGAATAAACTTAAAGTTGTAAGACTCTGATATGGGAAAACAAGTACCACCATACTTATTGTTTGCCACCCCCACTTCATAGTGAGAAATATGCAACCTGTAACATGATTATCAACAACGCTAAATACTACCGTGTAGATAGGAACATGTGTAATGTGTCCCTCAGGGAGTTTTCTTTGCAGTCATCTAATAGATTCATGACGTCCTGGATTCATAGTATATGACTAGAAAGTAATGAGTGGTTGAGGGTGATGAATAATATATTTGGCTTCTTCAAGTTGTATGACTCTGATATGGGAAAATAAGTACCTCCATACTTATTATTTGCCACCCACACTTCATAGTGAGAAATATGCAACCTGTAACTTATGAAAACCTACAAGTGCTTCAGTTCTTCCAGTCATCCCCTGATGCTGCCAGCATAAGAGGCGAAACTAGTAGGCATATGACGATAGAATAAACTTAAAGTTGTAAGACTCTGATATGGGAAAACAAGTACCACCATACTTATTATTTGCCACCCCCTCTTCATAGTGAGAAATATGCAACCTGTAACTTATGATTATCTACAAGAGATTCAGTTCCAGTCATTCCCTGATGTTGCCAGTATAAGAGGCGAAACTAGTAGGCATATGACGATAGAATTAACTTAAAGTTGTAAGACTCTGATATGGGAAAGCAAGTACCACCATACTTAATATTTGCCACCCCCTCTTCATCGTGAGAAATATGCAACCTGTAACTTATGATTATCTACAAGTGCTTCAGTTCCAGTCATTCCCAGATGTTGCCAGTACAAGAGGCAAACTAGTAGGCATATGATGATAGAATAAACTTAAAGTTGTAAGACTCTGATATGGGAAAACAAGTACCACCATACTTATTATTTGCCACCCCCACTTCATAGTGAGAAATATGCAACCTGTAAAATGATTATCTACTAGTGTTTCAGTTCCAGTCATTCCCTGATGTTGCCAGTACAAGAGGCGAAACCAGGAGGCATATGACGATAGAATAAACTTGAAGAAGCCAAATCTATTATTTTTCACCCTTAACCACCCATTACTACGGCAACTCAGATGAATGACTTGAATATGTTTGATAAACATGATGGTGAACCACACTATGACGTCAATTTGCGTTTTGCAGTTTTTAATATGTGCGTTACATTACATCTGTACCCGTGGATTAGTAAAGCAGGGTTAAAAGTAATAGTTGCATTAAAGCAGGGTTAAAAAGCATTACTTGTAAGCAGCGATACCAAAGCGGAAATCCCTTCGTCGGTTGTCAATGGGCTGAAAAAAGTTGGCACAGAATCCGACGCCACGTCAACACAAAACACTGGCCTCCACTCTCATAAACAATGTAACCAAATTCCACGATAGACGACCACAAAAGCCAAATCACCGAACGCGTCACACCGTTTTCTAGCAACGTAGCGACCGTCCACATTTTCGTAACGACCACACAAATGTCGACATAAAATTTATCAATTGTAGGTAAAAATTATAGGGGTGTTACCTTCCTCATAGCTGCTATAACATGCCAGTTCGGACCACTGGCGCACTGCCCTCGTCTAGGAATAGTTTTTTCCGTTCCTCCCCCTTGACTCGTTTCTCCTCTTTCTTTGGGATTCTCTCTCTTCATTTTTAACTGTTATCCTCACCAGAGTGGGAGAATCGCCTTCTAAGCTATCTTAACATTTCGGGGGGCCGCATCAACACGTTGGGATCCCGGGGGCTCGTACATCGTCGGCTTTCTTCGTTCACAAATCATTTCCATCTCTTTTCCACGCCTTAGTTCTCCCGATTTCTTATTTTCGTCTCTCTCTTCTTCTCTTTATGCCCAAGGTTTCGCTCTGACCGTCATCCCATTCACGAATCGTTTCAGGAACTTCCGGTTTTTCGAGCGTTTGAATTAAAGTCTCTCATATCTAGGAATTGTCGTTTCTTTGCAAAATATATTTCATGTATACCTATTTAGCTCAATGATAATAGATACCTCATCAGTAAGTGGAAAAATAAACACTGTTGAAAATTCAACCTAATACCTAATTCAACACAACAAATTTAGCAAAAACAGTGGTATTAAACAAAATAAGAGTACCTATGATTGTATATTATTGCGTTATAGGCAAGTTATAGGAGAAAACAGTTTTTATATAATTATATTAGTACTCTCTTTATTTAATTCAGTGGTTTCAGCCACACCTCAACCAGAAGGGTCAGTAGCAATGTTCCAGTAGGACTCTAAGGGGATACTGCAAGTGGCACGATTCTAAGGGGGCCATGCTGACCCTCCATCACCAAACAGATTGTCAAAAAACAACAACGCTCCGTAAAAAACCACAAGGCAAACAGCCGATGACCACTGATTTTAACCTTGATAACAGTTAAACAATCTAAAAATAAATCACATTATAGATAGTTTATAGCTAGGAATTCGTTGGGTTTGTTCAATCAGTAAAAAATTTGTTTGTCCTCCAAAATCAAAATTTTTTAATTGCTTTTCACTTTTCTGGGCAAGTTGACCAATTTGGGTTCCTTCTCTACGTGTCTGAAGTAATTCCTTGTCTCGGCTAAAACTATTCAAAATTTTAGTCCAATTTTGACGAAATTTGCAGGGTAAGCTCCTAGATCTCTATGAATTTCATTGCAGTCGGATCAATAGTGAATTTGTTATGAGTGTTCTCACGCTCTATCGATCCGATTTCGTTCAAATTTAGTGGGTGATTTCGTTGCGTAGTAACCATTGTGCTTTCGCAAACTTTAAATTAGTTGTTAAATACGAAATTCCGAGACTAGCTGACCGATTTCGATGTAATGGTCAACGATTGTGTTGGTCAACCTCGTAATTCAAACGTCCACGTTATATAATTGAGGAAGTTATACTGTCCACCTATCTTGGCAGACGTTTCGTCCAAAGTCTTCAAGACTCTGCGTCATGTCAGCTCGAGTAGGCTTTGATAGACTTGGGAGAAACAGCAAAACAAGAAAGGGATGGGGGGGGGGGGGGAGAACAGTAGCTTTATTCCAAAAAATCTTTGAGAGCACCCCCGGGGCTCGCCCACTTTCGTGTTTGTTGGAACACTTCGGAGAGAGATGTGATAGCAAACGTAGTAGAGAAGATGAAAACAGTTTAGAGAAGGTTACGCGGATATGTAGTTTACCCAAGGGTAGCAGGTTATTTCAAAATGCTCATGCGTAAGGCTCGCAGCTCTCGATGAGACCGCGTCAAAAGTGTGGGTGTGTGGGGCTGCTTGGGGGATCCGCGGAGCAGCTCTGGGGCGTTCTAAGATCTGTTGGAACAAGGAGTTCTCAACCCCATACCCTTGTAGGAACGCAATTTTGGGCTCTTAGCTTCTTTTGTCCTTGTTAGATCAAAGCTAGTGCGAACACTCCCAGTGGACAAAAAGGGAGGGCAAAGGCGCGAGTTCCAGTTATTGGGATTCAGTGCGTCGGGCTTCGATGATTGGGAAAAAATACAACATGATTGAGTCTCAAACCCCTTTAAACACCATTGACACAGGAAAAGACGATAAAATAAGCATTGAACTAGTTCTGTCTACTAATTAAGGAATTAAAAAGAAGGAATTCCTATAATTGTATGATACTCATATGTAAAAGAAGACGGTTTTCATTTCCTCTTTTAGCGAATTTTTGAAGAAAATTAAGCTATTGCTCTAGCCTCAAAATTTGTAGAATGTGAATTTTTGAAAAACTTTTATGCAGAAATCCGTTTCAGGCTATCCTGAATCATATTCTGAAGTTTAACGCATTTTTTAATGTATGTATGTATGTATGTATATGTATGTATGTATGTATGTATGTATGTATGTATGTATGTGTCATTCCAGACGATAACTGTCCGTAGAATTGTGCTAGAAACTTCAAACAAATTTTAAAATGTTAAGGACACAAAACGAAAGTTCAAGTTCGTTGGCCAGCATGATCGGATTACATCTTCAGGTTGAAATTTTCAAAAATGTAGTCAAAAATTTCAAAATAGCCTGTTTTTTGAGATTTGTTGTGCGAAATAATTTTTTCATGTGGTATATTCGGAATCAGCGTAAAATTTCCTATAAGAATATGTATCAAGTTTTCAAAAATTTCAAAGTTGAAAAACCAGTCAAAAATCGAAATAATGCCGTTCGCTTGGACATTGGACATCGAAATCTATGAATATTTACCTACATTTGTCTTTAAATCTAAGAGATTAGTTTAATAATAATAAAGTATGAGTACCACCTAATTATTTTGAATAATTTGATTCCATGTTTGTCTATCAAAATCATAAAGTAAAATTGCTCTACACGATCTCTGCGCAAGAGACAAAAAGCTGTTGGTTCTCCGAAATCAAAATTTTAACCTGTTTTCCACGTTTCTGAGCTAGCTAATCAATTTTGAGCGTGTCTATGTGTCTGAATTAATTTCTGGTCTCAATTAAAACTATAGTAAATTTTAGTCCGATTTAGATTAAATTTGCAGGGGTTAGCTCCCAGATCCCCATGAATTTCATTGATCTGATCAAAAGTGAATTTCTTACAAGCTCGAATCATGTTGTGGTCGATTTCTCAAGCTTCATCGATTCGATTTCGTTCGATTTTGGCGGGTAACTAGGGTATAAGTTTTGGGTTGTGTCCAATAAATTTCGTTGCGATTTGTTATAGAAACCATTGAGCTTCCGCAAACCTCAAATTGGTTGTTATGGACGAAATCCCGAGCCCAACAGACCGATTTTTATGTAATGGTCAAAGATTGAGTTGGTCAAATAATTCTAAACATCCATGTAATATAAGTGAGGAGGTTATACTGTCCACCTATCTTGGCAGACGTTTCGCCCAAAACCTGGAAGACTCTGCGTCATGTCAGCTCGAGCAGGATTTGATAGACTTGGGAGAAACAGCTGATCGTGGGGTGAACAGTGTGACACCCCCAAAGGGCGAAGGGAGGGCAAAGGGACAAACTCACCCCCGTAGGGCCCGCGTTCCAGCCCTTCGGAGTCAGTCGGTGGCGGGCATCGATGGTTACCGGGTCATGTGAGCGCTCTACTCAAATGGCTTCAAGTTTCGTCGTAGTGTTTTTATGTTGGAACCTCGCCTTCGTCACCACCTCCAACCCTCAAGACAGTGAGTACTCCTTCAGATTACCATTTTTATATACCGTTGAAAATGTACGACTGTACGTGCAATGTATGTATGCGATTAAAATTACATTTATTGTTCTTTTCATATTTTTATTGACTCTGTGCTCCATTACATACAAATATTAGAGATTAAAAGTTCCAGTCATGCAACATGGCCTTATGAGCAAATTTCGGTCAATTTTAATCTAATTTTTGAAGCTATTGCAGTTGCTCCAAGAATATTAACATTAATTTTATCAAAATTTATAGCGTAGAAATCCGTTTTGACTATATTTCGGGAAAATTAGTGTAGGATAACCTCAGATTCGTGTTTTGCGGCCCCAAAAAAACATTGGGAACTACTGCAAGTGGTGGTATCTCAAAACGCCCCTGCAAAACGCATTGGCGCGTTTTTTATATTTTTACCGATTATATATTTGTCAGTTAACTAAATTAACCCACTTCACCCCATTCCAAAGAAAGGGTGAGTTTGTTGGGGTGTAATTTTTTGAGTCCGATAAATTGATTAAATTTTTAAAAATGTGCTATCAAAATGGCAAAAAACCACTAAAAACCGTTAAATTTATCTATTAAAGCGTAATTTACTGAAAACACTTTTTTTTTTGTTATTTCAACTGAAAATCTGATATTATAAAGTGAATGATATTAATAAACTGTTGATGCACATTTCATAACAAATAATTACTAGCGAGTCACATCAACTATGGGTGATTAGAATAACATTCTCTTGTTGACAAATAAAACATAGGTGCTTAAGAGCACTATTTATGCTTGACTTGTGAATGCGTACCTTCATACTTTTATCATAAACTAGGAGTTATGAAGAATGAGATGTTAAACTTAATATAAGTCCCCTCACTTTACAGCTAGTTATGTACAATATAAGATAACATTGGATCATTAGAAGGTACATTTTTTCGTGATTTATTATTACAAAAAAAAAAAATAATAATAATAAAAAAAACAAAAAAATGCCAAGTTGGTTGAACAGTATAAATAGCTTTCTCACCTATTCTAACAAAGAAGTAAAGAAGAAGTCGAAATGATTGAATGTAAAAAAATTAATATACTTATAAACAAAATAGGGCTGTAATAATTATATAATATCATTATTATTAGATTAGATTATCCTGCTACGCCAGAGGATATCCTGAGTGCTGCTAGCCCAGGAAATATCCCTGGGCTAGCATCATATGTATCATCATCATCAGTATCATATATATATGAGATGTAGCATTCGTATCATCATGTATCATCATCAGTATCATATATATTAGATGTAGCATTCGCAAGAATCGAGAAGGAGGAACGAATCCTATCCATCACACTCCCGGGGCTTTCAAAAAGCGGTGAGAGGGGGGGGGGGGGGGGGGGGGTGCAGAGTGGAAGAGGGGCTCCGAATAGGCAGGGCTTGGGTAAATATTTAATTTTTAAATGGTTAAATTTTAATGTTAATTGCCCATTTTGCCTTTGGGGGGTGGTTCGAAACCATCTCTGCTAACATATGACCAGTGTTGGGCATAATCTTATCGTCGAATACGAATACGATCGTAATCGCGATAATTATTCGTTGATTCTGAGTCAACTGCGATTATATTCGTATTCGTGTAATCGTATTCGTCTGTCGGCGATTACGCGAATACAACCCATAAAAATGAGTCACGGTCATCAATTTCAATAGGGCGTCCCTCCTATAATATGCGAAGCCTTGCTAATATTACCTAGCTTCAGAGGGACGTCCTATTGAAATAGATTTGAGACAAATAGGCTGGGCTCCAATCGTTGAATTCGCTTCCAGGAAGTCCCTCTGAAGCAAGGTAATATTAGCAGTCCAATAGCATTTACCATCCATAGTAAATATAAGGCGGTGGAATCGGTAGTATAATATATATTGTCAAAATAACCCGCACAATCCTTGAAAATTCCATCAAAATCGGTCCATCAGTCTCGGAGTGTCAGCCAATATGGCGTGTTCGCAAGAGTTACACAACCGATTGCGATAAAATACGAAGTGCAGCATTTTGGACAAATACCCTACAAACCCCTGAGTTTGAAGGAAATCAGGCTAATAGATCATGAGAAATTGACGTTACAAGAAATTCACATTTGCGCATGCGCTCAGACTACTATTAATCCAACGGTGACGAAATTTATGAGTGACCGTGTAGAGGCCAACCCGCACAGTTCTTGAAAATTTTAATGAATCTTGGTCCATTAGTTACGAAGTATTGCCTGTCTCAATCATTTCTGGTTTTGAACATGCGCAATAAATAGTACTCAGCCAATCGCAATGTAGTTACAGGACATAGTTTTGAAAGAAATACTCAACTAACCCCCTGAGTTTGAACAAAATCGGACCAATAGATGCTGAGAAATCGATGGTATAAGAAAATAACATTTGCGCATGCGCAAATGTTACTATTAATCCGACGGTATGGATTTATGAGGGACCGTCTGGGATCTAACCCTCAGAATCCCTGTTTTTAGAAATTTGATTAAAATTAGACTAAAACTTGGCATAGTTTTGGACGTGGCATGGATTTACCATAGACTCAGACAGTCACAAATCGAGTAGACTAGATAGTCACAGATCGGAGTACTGTTTCGTCGGGCTGATGATGATGTCATTACATCGAAAGCCCTCGACTTGCTAGTGACGACTTCCTCCGAAAGGTTCGTATATGAAAATTTTAGTACTAGCGGAAATAACCCTATATATTTAATACCATTGGTATTATCGTACCATTGGTATACATATTTTATCGTAAAATTTACAAAACTTATCGCCAATCGTCAAGCGAACGATAAATACAATAATATTAATTGAATTTGATACCGCTCAATCCCTGAAACTTTTTATTTTCTCGTTGAACTGATCTCGGAAAGCGGCGCTTTAAAACAAAAAGCTAATCGGACTTTTATTCATAACGAACGGCAGGTGAAGTGGGAACTCGATTATGGGGTTTCAGGGATTAATTGTGAAAGGATTTCAGGGGTTTTCAAAAATTAATTAACGGATTAGGAAAAAATGGACTTTGTCGTTGAGGAGGAACTTTGCGAGTTTGAACTTGGGAAATGTTCGGAGCTGATAGCTTTCTCTCTTTTCAATGTTATCATCAAGGCATCGTGGAAAAAAAAAAAAAAAAGTCTGCCAATTTGGGTGTGGCACATAGCTTCCTCGTTTACCTATCATCTTCTTCCAAATCATCCAAATTTAAGCGAACTTGAACGACTAGAGAATGAAAAGTTGGAACGTGATGGAATTTACGTTTGTGCATGCGCAGAATGAAGTATTGATTTTGCAACAATGAAACTGATAGGAGACCGTCTGCAAACTAATCCGTGCATTCTGTGACAATTTCATCGAAATCGGATGAAAACAGTGGAAATTAAGGTCGTTACAAGGATTTCACACAGGTACATGCTCAGTAGCTTTTAATGATACCATCATGTTGAAATTGATATGGGATGATCAAATCGTCATCCTCCAACTATCATCCAAATTCGAGCCAAATCGGACGACTAGGGCGTAAAAAATGGTACACTATAAACTTCTTACCATTCCCGATTGGACGAACGAGGTCCCTCTTTGATTTGTTCCAAATTCAAAGCCTTTCTAGCTGCTTCGTCAGCCTTTTCATTTCCATTTATATTACTGTGGCCCCTCACCCATACGAAACAGAGGTTTTTCCTTATGCTTTTGTGTCGTGCGGAGGCTACTATTATATCAGATTCAAGGAGATTCAGCTTGGAATTCGGTCGTGCGTTTTTAATTTTTTGGAGTGCACTGATACTATCAGTAATAATTTTATTTTCTTGTATTGTTTCAGGTTCATTCTCAATATTATCACTAGGTTTCTTTATTCCGTAGAGTTCTGCTGTATAATTTGAGCTCATATCCCAAAGCTCATATGCTTATAGCATTTCTTCTAGCTTCATATATTCCACAAGCCACTTTTCCATTCATAGCAGAACCATCTGTATATGTGTAATTAGCGTAAGGCTATCGTTCGTGGACTTCGGCTGGGAAGGAGTTTGGGCGTTCATGCGGATCTACTGTAGTTGGTTTGTGACAGAGTTCCCGTCAGAATCCCAGAGAAAGCACTGCCGTCGCTCCGTTGTTACCCAACGGGCGTCGCACCCCTCTTCTCATGTTTTCAAAAGGCTGCGTTTGGCGTTGGATGGGTGATCCAAGAACTGGAAAACCAATCTACTCCGAACATAGCACATTAATGCTATTAGTAGGAGTGGTATCTCTATCATGGGATACTGTCACTCTCCTCTCCCTTTGCACCTCTGGGGGGCTACCTACTCGTAAATCCTTGATAGGGTTGAGTGTGAGGAGTACTGTAGGTGGTTGGCTTAATGAAGAGTATTCCATTGTGAATTTGAGTGGTTTAGTTGTGGTTGCTAACCAACTGGTGTAGTTATTCACTCGTAAGTACGTGATTTAAAATAATCACAAAAAACCATTGAATATACGTCTTCGTATACTCAACAAGTACCTAATACTCGTAATTAATACTAAAACTTTAAAATAAATTGAAATCCTTGACTGTTGCCCCTAATTAAGAAATGACACGCCACTGCTTCAGCATATTTAATTGTACGTGATCGACAAAGTGAGGGCAGCGTCAGCAGGGTAAACCTGTACACTTACATTCGAACGCTCATTAAAATTGACGTCATCATCCTGGAGCTATTTTTTCGCATAAGAACGCACGAAAATAAGTGAGATATGGTTGATTTTGAGTTCCGAGCCGGCCTATCCTGAAGCTTCTTTGCTTGGAAACGCACACGCACACACTGTAAAATTACATGATGCCTGGTTTTTAGTTAGTAAAAATAGGAACCAAAAAAAAAACCATGGTCGAGAGCTAAAAAATGCATTAATTTGGCGCGCACAGGTCGTGTGGCCGCCAGCAAACAGGCGTATAAAAATCTCAATACGAAGGTAAAGACTCTTTTGGTCAATTTGCGTGTGTTTCGTGCTTGTGAGGGATGTGTACAAAAATACATACCTTTAGCTTCAAGACACGGAAGTGTAATACGAACTTAACAAAAAGCACGTTGAGGTAGGACAGTTTGATGAGGAGAAAAAAACACAAGCAAAAAGCTTCAGAATAGGCCAGTTTGGAGCTTAAAATCAACCGTATCTCAGTTATTTTCGTGCGTTTTTATGCAAAAAAAAAAACAGCCGAGCCAATTGATGACGTCAATTTTAATGAGCGTTCGAATGTAAGTGTGCAGGTTTACCCTACTAGCGTCATTTGACGTCGAAGATGAAATAGTTCGTATTCCTCGAAGCTACTGATACACACCAACTACTTCCAGAAGAACCGAAGACCGGACCGTTTTCAATTTCGGGAGCTTCTCCCCCGGAACTCCGGAGGACCCAATTAAGATAACTGGAACCGTAAGCCGTAACGTCGCAGTCAACAGCGATAGATCGACCGTCTAATTGAATGTGATGTGTAGTTCACGGGGGCGAATCGCTCTGCCAAGATATATTGCCCCGAGACACGCAAGTATATTAACCCCCTCTTCACCCAAACCTTCTCAACAACAACAATAACAACCGGAAAACCTGGAAGAATTATCGGCTGCAAAGCTTTACGTCTCGTTCTTTCGTTTGTTTTATATAAGTCCTCTGTTATATTTGTAAACAATGAAAAATTTCCAGTCATGCAGTATGACCATGTGAGCAATTACTCTTTTTTTTCGAGTTGGATATTTATGTTACATTCTTTTGAAAGTCCAGTAAGTACTTCTGTACCCCTAAAATGGTACAAGTATTTCAACAGTCTGCTATACAGATTATTCTGTACGAATGCAATCATAATCGTAACCGTAATCATATCTTCAGTGTCTGTGATTATAATTTTAATTGTAATCACTACTCTAAAACCCTATGATTGTAATCGTAATCGTAATTATGATTACATTACGCCCAACTCTGCCCGTATTATACCAATAACTCCCTATAACATCCCATCACTAACGCTCGGTCAACAGTCGCAACCCAACGGTCTCTATAACGCGGGGGTGTGGGTAATTTCATGAGAAATTCCTATCGGCAAGAAGGGGGGGAAGGACATCGGAACTGTCAATACTCCAGTCAAAAGCGACGAGCAGGAGACTCCGAACAAAAGAAAAAAACCCCACGTGGAGTCAATAATGGTGGTTGAATAATACAAAAGCTTCTGCCCCTTCCGTACAGGAGTCCACTTTCTGTCGTTGCCCCACCCCCTGTTTCTGTCCATTTAGATTGCGACGTCCCTCTCGGCAGATTAAGCATAACTACGTTACCTGGACTTTCTTTCCCCCAACACTTCCTCCCATCGGAGAGAAAACGAATTGCAGAGTGTGCTCCGTTGTTTCGTGTTTGTCGCACGGTGATTTGGTCGACTGCAGCTCAGAGATCATTCTTTATCTCTGCTAAGGTTTTCTCAATGAAGCAGCTTTATATTAAACATGCTCTGATGTACTACCAAAACATCCAAGTACTTTGGCCGTTAGTCCATCTGAATTCAATACAAACGACCGCATCTTGAGACCGACGACCAGAGCAGTCTTGCCCATTCCTTCGAGCCGTCTAGTTTCTACCTCCCGTCATCTCTACCACAATTTACCATTTATATTGCGATCCCTCCCAGCTTGCTTAGCCCACCCCATTTCTATCAGCAGATCCTCCTATAAAAAATCAATTTTTTCATTCCTTATTTCTACTAACCTGTCGGATTGCGACGCTATGACGTCGAGCATCAGATCTATCGTATTTAATTATTCTCCCTTATTGCCATATATTTGTAATCATATTTTTCATAAAATTTTGTAACTATTTTTAAATTCTATATTTGTTATAAATTGTTTTCACCTGTTATATGTAAAACTATATATCTTGTATTTGAAATTACATATTATATTGTTCCCATTTTGTTAAACGTACAAGTCGAACATTGATCAAACTTGCAACTCCTCCCCTTGGCACAGATCAATGATCTATGAGGGGAGTAGTTTCCACCATGTATAATGCGAAATTAATGTATAATTATTTGTGGAAATAAATTAAATTCTATTCTATTCTATTATGGTGTTTTGCCAAGTCCTTTATGCAGGTAGTTGGGTTTTGAGGGGGAGGTAATTTAAGGCATCTCGTTGATTGATGGATTTATTGGTGTCAGCTAAGTACTATCGCCATTCAAAGAGGAAATGCAGCCAGTGTGATATATAAACACTATCACCCTCCATTCAAATGCAAGAAATATTTTACCCTCTTTGATCTTTCAACTATTTCGTATAACACAATCCACGTCTCACACTTGGTGAAGCGAAGCTTCAAGACGGACTTGCTTTAAGACGGACTCAAATAGAACATGAAATAATTTTTCAAGAAGACCCGTGTCACAGGCTGTACCTACAGATTTGGAGAAATTTTGTAAGATTCATTATTATTTAGCTTTATTAAGGTGAGTCCTCCTTCATCATATTTTGGGTTGGGTAACCACTTGTGTCTGGATTCCATTCTGATGATCAATTTTATTTTAAATTGAAAAATATGCAAAAGTTGGAGCACATTGTCTTCTGGGAGCATTAATTTTAACTTTAATATCTCTCTCTTTCTTTTTTGTTGGTATTATGGTTGTAGATTAGATAAGGTGCATGTAGTTATAATTATATATTAAAGTTTCAGTTTATTCTATGGGGTTTACACTGGAATAGGGGATCTTTAATTAAAAGTAATGCTCCCAGAAGACAATGTGCTCCAACTTTTGCATATTTATCAATTTAAAATAAAATTGATCATCAGAAAGGGATCCAAACACAACTGGTCACCCAACCCAAAATATGATGAAGGAGGACCTACCTATTATAAGGCTAAATAATAATTAATCCCTTGTCTCTTCTGCGGCTTGTTAAATTTTTTTCCCAGCTCATTAATGAAATCGCATGCCTATTTCGTCCATGGTCCCAGCGACTCTACTGCAAATGGGACGAAATGGTAACCTTCGTCTGTTAATGCGGAGTATTTGTTTCATTTTTTACTGGCTACAGCCTCATCTGTTCTGCCTGCCTTTCTTGTGGAAGCGGCTATCGCAGAAGTGTATCGAAGAACTGTGTCAGAACAAGTTGCATTCCTTATTAGTTGCGATCCGTTCTTCCAGAGGATGAGAGTCATACCCACAGAACACAGAAAAGATGTTCTGTGCTCTGTGGTCATGCCATCTGATCTCTTGTCATCATTTCTACTCAACCCACTTGGCTCCAGGACACCGACTCAATGCCCTTCTAATCAAGTTGATCAACATATTGTGTCTTGAGATTCTTCCAGCGCTTTTAAAATAAGATAACCCGTGAATCCCTAGGTTGTTGACGTACTCATCGCATGGAAATATGTGAAGCATACAATTTGATATGCCCGAACGCAAAGATTTTGAGATGTGGAAATTTCTGCTGTCGAGGAGGGTCCCAATACTTCCAAAATTTCAAAGTTCATCAATTTTTCAAAACTATAATCTGGAGACCTGAATGGCAACATTATTTTCCAGGCTGCCTAATTCAAACGATGAAAACAGGGCGGTAGGTATTCGTGAAACAATGATTTCGGAAGTTTGAACCATTAATTTGATCATTCTGAAATATCCAAACAGGCTCAAGTGCCGATAATTAATAATCGAATCATTCAGACTGGCTTTCCATGAAGTGATGAATTTTAATTAAAACGACCAAACAATCAAACACCTGGTTAGTGACATTAGGGGGAAAATGAAAGGCTTATAAGTATCGGAGAGAGGAGGTAGTGGGTAATTGGAAACAATAACTTCCGAGTCAGCCATATCAGTGCGTTCCTCGACGAGCCTTTTAATTGGACGTAACTTCATCAAGTAGGATGGGAATTAGGTTAAAATTAATGATGGATGGACCAATCAAACTGAGAATATTGGTATAAAGTTTTAACTGGAACAATCGATTATAAATATTATATGAAACGTTTGTTTAACCAATTGGAGATTAATAATTAAGAATAAATAACCATATCTAGTAGTATTTGAAATATTCTGGGTTAACATCCAAGTCCAAAACATGTAGATACAAGGATAAAATAATGAAGAACTACGTGAAAAAACAACACCTCTTGACCCAGCTGGGGAGACCCCAGAACCCCTATTGCTTCATATTTTGTTTCTAGACGTCCGAAGGGGCCTTTTTTTCAAATTTCACCTTCATAGGTTGAATAGTAAATAGATAAGCTCCCTCAGCTGATCTAGTTTATGCCTTGGTACGAGCATGTTGTTATGTTATGTTTTTAGTCAGACCTCATGATTACTTTCTATATGTCCCTTACTTCGTTATCATAAATATATAGGAATGTTTGAGTCATTCCATACGACCATATTCGAACGAAACACAAATTGATAAGTGAAATAGACTTGCTACAAGGACGAATTTTTGAAGAAATCTTCGACATTTCAGTCGCAATTGATCGTGTAGAGAAATTTTAGTTTATGATTTTGATAGACAAACATGGAATCAAATTATTAAAAATAATTAGGAGGTACTCATACTTTTTTCTAAGCCACAGTCAGTATTAAAGCTACATCAATTCCTAAAACAGTTGAGCGTAAAACATTAAAGAGAGCGACCGAGAGAATCGGAGGACGGAATATTTCACAGAGTGAACTCATCAGTTGTGATTACATTTTTTTTTTTTTTTTTTAATTTTTTTTTTTTTTTTTTTAACAAACACCTACTACCTACGTTTTAAACAGCATGGTTCTAGGATTGGTTATATAGGGATACTCCCATAAGAGTAGTTCAATCTGAATTTGGACAATGTTTCACGCAAATATTACCGATTTTTACAACTAGTGAACGGCATTATTTTGATTTTTGACGGATTGTTCAACTTTGAAATTTTTGTAAACTTGATACATATTCTTATAGGAAATTTTACGCTGATTCCGAATATACCACATGTTAGTATACTGGTATCCTGTTAGGATTATTTCGCACAAAAAATCGCAAAAAACAGGCTATTTTGAAATTTTTGACTACATTTTTGAAAATTTCAACCCGAAGATGTAATCCGATCATGCTGGCCAACGAACTTGAACTTTCGTTTTGTGTCCTTAACATTTTAAAATTTGTTTCTAAGTTCTGAAGTTTCTAGCACAATTCTACGGACAGTTATCGTCTGGAATGACACATACATATATACATACATACATTAAAAAATGCGTTAAACTTCAGAATATGATTCAGAATAGCCTGAAAAGGATTTTTGCATAAAATTTTTTCAAAAATTCACATTCTACAAATTTTGAGGCGAGAGCAATAGCTTAATTTTCTTCAAAAATTCGCTAAAAATGGAGCATAATGGAATTTACATTTGCGCTTGTGCAGAGTGAAGTATTGATTTGGCAACAATGAAACTGGCAGGGGGACCGTCTACCCCCATAGCCCGCAGATTCCCTGAAAATTTCAACTAGATCGAATGAAAACAGGTGAAAATAGGCTTGTTACAAGGATTTCATATTGGCTCATGTGCAGTAGTTATCAATGATACAATCATTTCGAAATTGATATAAGCTGATTAAATTGTCATCCCCTCAACTATCATCCAATTTTGAGCGAGATCGGATGACTAGGGTGTGAGAAAATGATGCTAGGTAGTAGTTACGTTTGCGCATACGCAGAGTGAGGTATTGAGTCAAGAACGATGAAAATGATAGGGGACCGTCTATCTCCTAGCTCGCACATCCCCAGAAAATTTAATCCAAATTGGATGAAAACTGTGGAAATTAAGCCTGATACAAGGATAGGCGGACACACCCACACGAGACGTTCCAAACCCGACGCGAGCACCTCCCACTCCAACATGTTCCTCCCTACAAAGCAACCGCACCGCGTTGACAACCTTCGTAAATCGTAACTGCAGGGAGTTATTGTCAACTGTATAAATAGTGAATCGAACTTAAACGCCAGGGTATTCTAAAGCTATGTTTCATATCTTTCAGATTGACGTAAGACATTAGGATCATGATTTTAAAAGTTTCAGTCAAGCAGCATGAACTTCCGAGTTAATTCTAATTCATATTCATTTATGAAGGTATACCTTAACTCATGACTTTTTCAGCATGCTCCTTATAAGTTCAAATTTAAATACTTCCATGAAGCTAATCTGCCTGGTAATGTTCAAATTTCCAGGGTGACAAACTCGTTTTAATAAATATTTTAATGTTAAAATAAAATGAATAATAAAACAATGCGGAATTTGCATGGTTATTTTTTATTTGCTTAATAGACAGATCTTAACGAGAGCTTTCCAAAAAGTAGCTGTACGGTGGGTATCAGACCAGTAATACGGCTCTTGTAATTCATTTGCACGATGACATCACGGCCCTCACCTGTCTGAAGGAACCTTCAGCTCTCTTGCATTACTACTTGCGTGATCTTATCACCCGTTTATTGGCCAGACTAAACAGTATTTTGAGCTGCGAATTAGTAGTAGATGGTTTTCAAGTGTGCTGAATCCGAATCTGGGGTCAAAAGTGTGAAATTCCAACTCATGAAAGTTCCCCATAAAATTATAAAAGAAAATTTGTTTAACAAATTTTTTGCCATTTCTCGAGTTCATAAATTTTGAAATTAGAGCAACTTTTTACGTTAACATTTTTAACTATAAAATTTATTGCTATCTTCAACCTTTTGATTCATTGTATCTGAACACATATTTCAAATGGAGTAGGGAAAATAAAATTGATGCAAAATGACAAATTAATAGAACAATAAAGCTTTTATTTTATTATGTAGGAGGAACAATAAATTACCACCACTCGTTTTCCATGTGACTTAGTAGAGACTGGCTTAGAAGAGAGAGTGACTTAGAAAAGAGTAAAGTAAAATCACAGTAAACGAGTAATAACACTCCTGTACAATGAGTAAAAAATTTTCCTGTACATAAAAAATTCATTGTTTGGCGAGTAAACTTTGTCCGAACCATGCCAAGATTCTATGTGCCGGCGAAGATTGAATTTCCTCTTTGTTAGGTTTGTGCAATGGTAAAAAAATAGCATGTTGAAACGGAGGAACATACATGCGGAGGAACATATAATAAAAGTAATTTGAACTACATATATAATATATAATCAAAAGTACATATAAACTAAACACGCATGTCAAAGTACTGTAATCTAAATAGAACCTAAACAATAAGTGATAAGACGGGTCAGCTGTTCGGTTGTTACGGGGAACAAACGGAGGGGAAAAGGCAGTAGGGTGGGGGGTGCTCGCGTCGGGTTTGGAACGTCTCGTCACACACACACACACACACACTCACACAGACAGACAGACACGGAACCAAAGTTGTTTAGAATGGTCTAAAACTTAAAATGCGTGAAAATTTTGATTTTGGAGACCAAAAATTATGTTTTCTCCCGAAAGTGAAAACAATGCTTCCGCTACCTTTAGGTAGACTCGGAAGCTAAATTTTTAAAGTATATACAGCGTGAAATTGCAATGATTTCCTTATAATGGTAATGTTGATGACAGGAACTAATTTCCCCCCTAAAATTCATCGGTAGGAACACTGATACACATCAAGAATTTGGCTTAGATATTGTAGAGGGGACTCGCTGCAATATCTTTATTTCTTAAATAGACTCGTGGTTGAGGGAAAGACTGACACGAAACCAAATAATCGAGCTGGGACATTGTTTTACTTGTCGCTACACCTTGTTGAAAAACAATCCATTAAAACCTCGCAGATTTCACGCCGACAACGATTATTTCGCACCGCTAATTGACCTCTTGGTTATAAATCTTCTCAAATTTCCCTCCTCTTTTTTCACAGCGGAAATAAGACCGTTCGATTCGCCCACTCGTAAATCCGCGCTCAACACGACGTTTTTACACCTTTCTGGCGCTCTGCCGCCCAAGATAGCGCCGCGCTAGGCGGCTTTGCGAGGCCCATTCATGAATAATGGATATCACTGTAATTAACGTCGCTGGGGGTCATTTGTCTCGGTTAGCTCACCAAACTTCCCTCCTCGAAATAGAATTGTCTGCTAACCGTCGGGTTTATTACCGATAATGGACATCAATTGTGAGGAAAAAAGAAAGTTGTTAGCGTCAATTTGTGTCGTTTTCTTACAATTTGTATGCATAACATTCGAAATAATTATTCTGTCTGGTGGTACCCCTCTAATGGCATCTTTAATATCGCAGTTGATTAAAAAGAATAGGTACCTATTTTGTTAGATTGGTACAGCATATATTATATTAATTGGTGTGAAATGACGTAATAATAGCTTTTTTTTTTTAAATAATAAAGCCGTTTATTAACAAGAGATTGATTGTGTGACAAAACAAAATATAAAGTATTTGATACTTACAAAAATAATATATCTGAAAGAAAAGGAAATAAAATTTAAGGCCAATACTGATCTCCGTAATTTAAAAAAATTGTCCGGAGATCAGGAGTTGCGTACAAAATAAAATAAAATGCTTAATCAAAACACCTCTAAGGAACAAAAGAAATCGAAAATACAAAATTCACATAGAAATCAACCAATAATATCATAAATAACTCATCATATTTATTTATAAAGGAGGTTATGTAATGAAATTTCATAACCAAAACCAGTAGAATAATGCTGCATAAAATAATCATTTATAATAGTTTTAAATTTCTTTAAATTTTCAATGAGTTTTATACGAGGAGGCAATTCCATGAAAAGCCTAGGGCCTAAATACGGCCATTGCCTCATATAAATATCACATTTAGCGTGAGGGATTGGTATCACGATGCTAGAATGCAGACGCGTTACACCATGTGACGGGGGACAGAGAAAAAGTGATGACTAAAATAAGATTGGAGTAATTTGGAAACATAAATGAATCGTGGGGTGAAAATATTGAGTTTTAATAGTTTAAAGTTTTATTAATAAAGTTTTATTAAATTAGTAAAGATGAAGTTTAAGATTGAGTTGCTGTTGTTAGTTTGTTGTTGATGAGTTTTTTATGACAGTAAAGTTAAAAAGTCTTTATATTAAAAAAGTATTATATTTCTGTAAAACTATTTTGAAATGTAATTAATAAGCACAAATATTATTAACTGGGTATAAATTTTATAGAACAAAAACTTCTCATCTACAGTATTCTGCTGTAAAAAACTAATTCTTGGATTCGCATATTTATTTTGTATAGTGTTTCACGATATTTAACATATGAAATTCAATTAAATGGAATTTAATCTGCCCAGAAATCGTTAATTGTTGAAATTTGATTTTAAAAAACTGTACCTATCTAAGTTATGTTTGGCAATATGTCTAGAACTTTAAACGATTTTTTGCTGTTTTCACGGATTATTTTTTTAATCACATTTTAATGTAATGTAAGTACATGTTCCTGCACAATCTCGTAAGGAAAATTTTCACTGTTGTCGCTCATAGTTGACAAACAATGAATTTTTAGTTGTCAGCTAAAAAATGTTAATTTAACAATTGTTAAGCGTTTTAAGCCCATTTTTTTTTTATTTCTAAATAGCATTTTGGGGATTTTGAGCAATTTATTGTGCTCAAAAACCGCTGATTGCCAACAAACTCATCCTTTCTTCGTCGCTAGTGGGTAAATTGTCTATAAGCTCACCAAAGTTCCCTCCTCGAAATGGAATTGTCAGTTAACCGGTGGATTTATTGCCAATAATGGAAAATTGTGGGGAAAAACGAAAGTTGATAGCGTTAATTTGTGTTGTTTTCGTACAATCTACATGCATATTATTCGAAATAACTAACCTGTCTTGTGGTACCTCTCTAATTACGTACTATTTAATATTGGATATTGATGTTGATCGAATTGGTTAATCATTTCCGCTGAATGAAGAGAAAAATCCTATTACACCAGCCATCAGAATGAATTGAAGTCAAATACACACTTTTTCCACTTTTCAGTTTATAATTTGTCTGTCTTCCAATCATTACACTTAGTCATGCGATAAACATCCTATCGTGTACTTAGAACCGTTTTTACTTTATGATTCGCTGACAAAACTTCAACTACGGCATCCTGCTTGACGTTGTTCATTTCGTTAGTTCCCACACGCCATTTTTCTTTTCTGCTACACTTGTAAACTTAGCTTCTACAAGTGTAATTTTTCTACACTTCTACTCTTTGTTTTGGTGAAACACTTGTTCTAGTTTACCGTGCATTACAAGTACCTGTACTTGTTAACTTTTACACTTGTAGGTAACTTGTTGTTTTATAAAATGGGCCCCTGGACGATTGAAGGTGGAGCGTTCCCAATGGCAGCGTTGATTGTCCGCATCAGGCGTCACGTTTCCGTTGACGGCACCAGACGCGACATTTTCTCTCTGCTCAGTTGACACCTTATCGAGCCACCAGAAAATTATGCGCCTCCGTCCTTTGAGACTTGCCTGGCTCACAATCATTCAGCGGTCCTTCGAGAGCAGCTGAGTACTTCAGTTATAAGAAATAAGATGTTTCGTGTAGGTACTATTTTTTCCAGCTTTAGAAAACAATCTTTCGTTTTCCGTTGGCTGTAGGCGTTAAATGAAAATGTCTGCAAAGTATAGCTTCTTCACAAAATTGTAACGTGGACGTAAAACTGTTTTTTTAAATACGAGTGATTGAATACATAATAAAACAACAATTGATATATTACATAAATGTATAGATAGATGATGCTTGAAGTAATTTACGTTAGCCTTACGCAGAAAGGAGTAATGATTTGAGAAAAATGAAATTGGTAGTGGACAATCTACAGCTTAACCAGCACATTCTCATAAAATGTAATAAAAATTTGATAAAAACAAGAAAATATTCTTGTTCCTGGGATTTCGCTTTCGCTAGGAGCTACTAATGATGCAATAATGTTGAAATTAATATGGAATAATCAAACCATTGTTGCCCAGCCATGCACCAAACTCGAGCGAGATTGGACGACGAAGGCGTGAAAAAATGATGGTTGATGAAAATGATAAATAAATAAAATGTAATAATAAATAATGAAAATTAATGAAGTAATAATTTGAAAAGTAAGAAAGCAAGACCATTTACGGCTTAACTTGCACATTGCCTGAAAATTTCATCAAAATCGGATGGAAACAATTGAAATCAGGCTCGTTAAAAGGAATACACATTCGCGCATGCGCAGTAGCTACTAATGATAGGATTATGGTAAAATTGCTAGAGAATGCTTAAAGCAATCTCTTCCACCAATCTTCCAAATATGACCGAGATCGGACGAGATTCGAAGGTTTTTTTTTATGTTCAAGCCCTTAGGGAAAGCGAACCGTGCAACATACAGCGTTGCGGGTGGTTTTAATCGATTCTTCGGGATTGAATTTATCATTGGCAAGCAAAAAATTATTACTGTTAACTAGAAAATTTTCGAGATCTCAATTTTTTTGTATGTTTAACCCTTTAATACAACCCTTTAGGGTCGATAAAAGTTGATCCTGAGCTTCTAGGACCATCTAAACCCCAAATGTGATTTTTAACACAAGTTTCATATAGTTTGATTTAGTATTTTCGGAGAAAAACCGCGGACGGTGGGCGGACGGATTTTTTTAAATTCGATTTTTGGATTCCAAACGTCTTGGAACGTAAACCAAAAAATTTTCAGGGAGTATTAACAATTTTTTTTTTTTTTTTTTTTTTTTTGTTAAAATGGTTCATTATTGAAAATGGGATAACATCGTATTTCTAGTAAGACCGCAATATTAGTCATAGATATAGATAATAATAAATTTGACTTTTTGAAACGGTGAGACTGAGTAATGATTCCATGGATAACTCAGTGATAACTATTGAATAGCCAGTTAACAATTCATTTCAACATAATACTTACAACATAAATTAGAAACGCTACTGAAAGATGGAAAAACTTGGTCGAAAAATGTCATTTTCATGCATATCATAGTGAGAACTCTCAATTGTATCTGGTTAGGTTGGGGAACCGTTGGTTCGGAAATTTGGGATTTGATTGGGATCCGACTTGCAAATTGATCGCCCGACCTGGACGTAAAGTCAAAGCTCTGTTTCGCCCACGAGTTATCATCTCTCGCAGTCCGGCTCAGAGGCTGGTTGCTCCACTTTCTCTCGCGGCCGTTCGACGATGACAGATTAAGATTTTTCAAGATATCTGGAGCACCTCGGCCGTGATCGTATAGTGGTTAGTACTTTGCGTTGTGGCCGCAACAACCCAGGTTCGAATCCTGGTCACGGCATCGCTCTAATTTTAGATGGGAACATATTTTTTTATACCTAATTATGTTTAATTTGGAAGGTACAGGAGTTTCGGAGAGTAGCTACTGACGACGGGGGGACGAGAATAAATTTATCTAAGACTAGCTGACCCGGCAGACTTCGTGCTGCCTCATTCAATAAATAAAAGACCTAAACTTTTGTAAGAAATGAACGTAATACAAACAAAAGGAATCAGTAATTAATTTAAAAAAATGCTGTGTATGAATGAATTTAATTATTATTTTCGATTAATTACACATAATATTGCTTACTTACAAAACAGAGTTTTCCAGCCATACTGGCTATTTATAAGGTTCCCATTTGATATTGACAGACAGTCTAGCTAGTCAGACAGTCTAGTAAAGCTTTCCGATAAACAATGTATTGTTTTTGTTTTGTTTTGTGGTGCATAAATAAACAAAGATACCGGTTTTCCGACGCGCGAACACGCGACGTATAATTGATAGCGGTAATCGTCAATCGCAAAGATAGAAGGAAGCACTCTTTGTCTGAGGTATCGATAGACATAGAGGATGGATCGACGTATTAGTTGGTTGTCAATTGTCAAATGTTATGTTTGCCGGTCACCTGTCAACATAAATATTTTGGTTGTCACGAAGATCTTTCAACGTTCTGCCCAGTGCCTAAAAGTAATTTTATGGTTGCCGTGTCACTATCACAAAAGATCAACAACTACACCTTTTAAACCTTCTCTGGACTAACAAATAATTCAAGAACAAAATTAGTCAAATCGGTCCACCCGTTCTCGAGTTTTAGGGAGACTAACGAACAGCAATTGATTTTTATATATATGGAAGTGAGTGTTGATCTTTGTTCGTTTTCCTTTCTAATCTGTTATTTTATATATATATAAATATATATATATATTTTTTTTTTTTTAATTTTCTTTAATCCAAGTCTACCTATAGGTCACTTTCGGAGAAAAAAATTGCTGGTCTCCAAAATCAAAATTTCCACTCGCATTTTACGTGTTAGACCTTTCTGAACAACTTTGGTTCCGTGTCTGTCTGTCTGTGTGCGCGTGTGTGTCTCTGTCGAGTGTTCGCTAATCCTTGTACCAAGCTTGTTTACCACAGTTTTCATCCGATTTGAATGATATTCTCAGGGAACGTGCGAACTAGGTTGCAGACGGTCCCGTATCAGTTTCATCGTTCCTGATTCACTATTTCACTCTGCGCCTGCGCAAACGTGAATTCTACCAAGCATTGTTTTCTCACGCTCTAGTCGTCAGATATCGCTCAAATTTGGATTATATTTGGGGAATGACGATTTGATCATCCCATATCAATTTCAACTTGATTGCATCAATAATAGTTACTGTGCATGCGCCAATGTGAAATCATTATGACCTTAATTTTCACAGTCTTTATCCGATTTTGATGAAATTGTCTAGGAATACGAGAGTTAAGTACCTATTTCATTGTTCTCAACTCATCAGTTCATTCTACGCACGCTCAAACGTAGATTACATTGAGTATAATTTTTTCGTTTCTTAATTGGCCAATTACGATATTTTATGCTACTTCTTGAATTACTCTTCTTTCTTCTACACTCATTGCCACAAATGTCTTCTTGTAATGTTGGAAGAATAAATTTCATTTTCATTTCATTTTTTTCACTCTTTTCCAATTTTGAATTTTTCAAGATCATTTTAAACTTTTCAATACATTTGTGATACGTAAACTTGGAAGAAACTACGTGCCACACCCATCTTGGCTGATTTTTTTTTTTTTTTTTTTTTTAAATTTGATTTTTGGATTCTACTCAGCTTGGAACGTAAACCAACAAATTTTGAGGGGGGGGGGGGGGATTTCTTCTTGGTCGATGACAAAGGTTCATTTTTAAAAATAATAAACCAAAAACAAGTGGAAATTTTGATTTTGGAGGTGAACGATTCTTTCGACTTCTTTAGCGAACACAAAGCTTCCCCACTTCGGTAGAAAAGGAGCAAAAGTCCATTCTGGTTTTTCTCTGATACAATGGACCCCCTACTCCGGTATTCTAGCTAACTAAACTTAGTAATTGGACTTAACGGCTATTTCGAGATCTTCGCTCGTTTTCATTAGGTATCCCGTAACACTGTTTAATGGTTCGAATCTACATTTTAATTGCATTAATTAAAATCTACATCTCCGTTGGTTCTGGGCAGAATACGATATTTCCGCCTTCCACCGAAACTTTTCCCGTGAATGCGAGTTGAATGTTCACTTTTACACGAACTCGGCTGTTTTCACAGTTTCCCAAGAATTTCCCCCAATCCAACTTTCCTCCGTTTCGCTTATTTGCCAGCTTTTGTCTCCCCAATGGTGTAGACGGACACTGCAAATCAAACACGCTTTCTTACATCTCCTTAATTTACATATGTTACACCCTACCCCAGAAAAATTCCAGTCATGCAGCATCATTGTATAGGCAAATTTTTGTAATTTTTCGTGTCATATTTACGTCGAATTGTTTTGAAATTCGAGCGCTTTGTATGAAAACAAATAGTTGACGATACATTTCATGGCGAACGAACTTTTACCACAGAATGTGTTTTAGCCTTGGCATCTTCAACCGAAAACGAAACGTTTTGTGTTAACGAAAATGTGTTGCGTTTTTGTATAACGAAAATGTGTTGCAACAATTTACTGATGATTTCCACTTACAACCGAGTCGTTGCTAGAAAGATGGTACTTCGTCATTTTTCATCTCACAAAATTTGTTGACCATTCGTTCGAAAGCTCTCGATTTAATCAACCATATTATGTTAACTACTGCAAAGTGCGTGGCCAACAAGCTGAGTTATTATCATGGTTATATGAATAATTGTTTACACATAGGTGATCTTTCTCAATAATTGATATTGTAAACAAGATTGAAACCGCTTGTTAATTTTTGATAATTCGTGTTATGTGAATAAATGAAAGCTTATAACTTTGGGGGGGGGGGGGCTGTAAAATATGCATTTTTCTTGTGAGGGCTCAAATGAAAGCTCATGACGAGGAGGTGTCAAATATGGCGCTGGTGATAAATAAATAAAACAACTTAACATCTAGTGATAAGATACACCGCAAAATCTGAGTCATTCTTATATGCGGGTTTCACGGATTTATGTGAAACGCGTGAGCTAAAACACATTCTTTGTTTCAATAATTCCATTCGAAGTATGTAAATCGAGGTAACCAGGGGTCCAGGGGGCTCGCCCCCTGGCGAGGCGCGTAGCGCCGAGTTTCATAATAATATTGAGCTTTAAAAATAAATATACTTTGATCATTTTCAACAGTTTTTATTGATTTTGTTTAGTATACTTTATTAAAATTTAAATTGGTACATTTTTCAGCATATTTTTTCGCTTGAGTTTTAGTTGATAGTTCTGAGTGGTATCTACTTTTTATGAGTGGTGATCATGGTAAACGTGCTAAAACATGTAATTTACCAATTTTAACAGTTTTGTTTTTAATTTTTAGTGATTTACAGCAAATTTTATTTAAAATTTACTGTGCTCAAGTTGGGTATAAAACAAAACATTAGAGTAACAGTATCTCGATATTTCTTCGAGTGAAATAAACGCATCGTCACATAGAGAAGCCTAAGACGTGAATCCTTTCAAATGGTTTAAGCTTATTCTGAAAACAGTCCGCACAACAAACGCATGTTGACATCGTTCATATTTCGCTTATCGTTTATGTAACATGTCATTCGCACTTTGAATTAAACTTTTCGCAGTTTGAACTGAACCTTGGAAAAGCTCGTTTTTAACGAATTTTCGTAGTAAATGAAGCTGTTGGGTAGCTCAAAAAATTTCCGAAAATGATCTTTTTGAAAATTCGTTTGATTCATTATGAAACGAATCTGTGATTTTAACGCTTTTTAAATATTAATATACACATGTACCTATGTCATTTAATCCTAGAGATTGATGTTTACAAATCCTTTCTTTCATTCAAAATCAAGCATTCTAAGGTAAGAATTAGTCCGTTGGATAGTACATTTAAAAATGTGAACTTAAAAATAACTAAAAATAGCTTTAAAAAGTCATTGTTTATATTTTTTAGCTAAATATTACTCATATATTACGTTATATCATAAATATATCATATCAACATTCACAAATTTGAAATTTATGCACAAAATTATGTAGAAAAAAATTATCAATATAGGTACTATATATCATAATATATCAATATATTGAGATGAAATGAATTTTTATTTGTATAAGCCTTAATAAGGAATTACAAAGAGTTGCATACAAGAAATTCACTTTTGAATAAATTAAATAGGAAGGTACTTATATCAGTTAATACTGAAGATAACACAAAACAGATAGAGATAAGTTTGCCAGTAAGTTCGATCAATACAACATTATATATATATAAAATCATGAACAGTTTCCAACTACACTCACTTTAAAATTCACTATTTTTACATAACCCAAATAAAATGTTTACTACATTTCCCCAAGAAAAATAGTAATAATAATAATTAATTAATAATTAAAACCTTTTCTTACTAGCGACAGCAATCATGATACTACCCGACTGAAATCACGATTTCAATTCACACAACCACAAAAATTAAAAACATCAGTTCAATAAACCCTCATTAACAATCATTGGCCGCTGCCTATCAGCCTCCTGAACAAAAGAATTCAGTGCCTTATAACCCTGAGGCTCTAAAACATTCAGAAAAGCCCCTCCTTGGTATCCACTCCTTTCACCTCTGAGAATTGGGCAAAATCATAAAAGGTAATATTTATTGGGCAATTTCTTTGTATACCGGTCACTAGCGATCATTCAATGAATTTACAGCTTGACTGTTTATTCAACAGATTCAGTAGCAGCGCGCGATTTCTCTATCTTCTCGCGCATAGAAATTCGAAGGTTTTCTTTTCGATGTTCAAGCCCTAAGGGAAAGCGAACCGAGCAATGTACAGCGTTTTGCATTTACAAGTTTGGAGGCAATAGCCTCAATTAAGCTTCTAGCCTGATGGTCCGTGGGCTCAACAAGTGTTAAAATCGCAGAATGAATTTATCTCCCGAATGAGAAGTTGAACGGAGTCGCTACTTTTTCACTACATAGCAATTCATTCCAGGTTTCCACGCCATTAACTTGACCTTCTCAAGTGAAATACAATCATGGATCCTGAACCCCCTGGGATTCCGCCAGTCTGATTCCACTGAAGCTTTTCCACTGTATCCTACTTATCTACTTTGAAAACTCGATTTAGAAAAACTTTTCCTCAAAAACAAGCGGTCTGTATTTCCCCCGTCTGGAACCTTTTAATCGATGGCTTTATTCCCCAACTCCGGGAAATTCATGACCTGCAAAAGAGGATTCTACTGTTTATCTTTCCTCTGGAATCGAAGAGTGGTGGGGGGGGGGGGGGGGGGGGGGGGGGAGGTAATACAAACGGTAAAATAGTGCCCTTGCTCTATTTAATTTAGTTAAATTTAGTAGAGTAATCATAGTAATAGTAGAATAATAATAGTAATTTAGTAGAGGTCATAAAAAGTTCCTCTTGCAGCATGATTGTATGAGCAAACTTTCGTAAATTATCGTATTGCATAATGTTAAATTGTTTTCAAGTTTGAGCTTTTTGAGTTCAAAGAAATTGTTAACTACCAATTGTATGGCCGAAAACGTATTTTAAATAACAATCTGCCATTCAAAAAGAGATTTTGGATTTTCACCCTTTTTGCAATTTGTATCGATTTTTTAGCAAATATAATGAAATTTAAGTATATTTTTCAGCAATATCAATTTGACGATTTATAGCCGTTTTTGGCCATTTTAGTGAATTTTCGTAAAAAATGAAACTATTCCAATAGCTCCGAAAATTTTAAAATCAAAATTTTCCAAAATTTTCAACATTGAAATCCGTTTTGAGGCATTCTGAAACGAATCCTAGAGTTTAACGCTTTATATATATATATATATATATATATATATATATATATATATATATATATTCATATTTATGTGTCAGTACAAACGATAACTCTCCTTAGGAGTGAGAGAAAAATTCCATTCTTGCATCAAAAAAGCAAGCATTCCAGACGAAAAGTTGAGTTTGTTGGCAGTTTGTTTGTTATAGTTTTTGAGCACTTTAAATTTGTCAAATTTCAAAAAGTCCAACTAAAAAATACACCAAAAATGACTAAAAAAAGGTTAGAGACATTTAATTTATATTTTTCGGTAGAATATTGCTCAAATAAAGGGTTATAACCATAAAATAGAACATTAAAAAATTCATGTACATAGTTATGCTGATAAACGTACTTAAAAGTCATCAAAATTTGCTAAAAAATCGAAAAACCTGCAAAAAAGCTTAACATTTAAAACCTCTATTTAAATAAGAAATTATTATTTAGAATACCTTTTTCCCCATAAAATTAATAGTTAACGATTTCCTAGCACTCAAAAAGCTCAAATTTCTAAACAATTTAATACAATACGATATTTTACGAAAATTCGCTCATACGTTCATGCTGCATGACTGGAACTTTTATGTACAGTTCTGCATACGTTTTGCAACAAATGAATAGGGACAGTACCTTGAAGTGCATTATTTAGTGAACATTCGCGATTGTTCCAACAACAAACGGGCAGAATGATCAATGAAGAAATTTTTCGAAAATTTTAGTTTTAAAATTTTTGGAGCCATGCATTAGTTTCATTTTCTACGAAAATTCGCAAAAAGGGAATTTAAGATAATTTTAGGAAATTTTATGTATTCATCCATGACCTAGCCTTCCTATGTTGCACATAAGTTTGCTGTATATAAATTCTGTGTACCTGGTGTTGACTACATGGCCATGATGTAACTATGAGCGTGATATTTTCCCCACAATCTTCACTACGATTTTATTACACATAATTGTAACTTATCTTAATTACGAATTTGTGATAACATTCTTCATTGAAATCCGTTTTGAGGTATTCTGAAACGAATCCTAGAGTTTAACGCTTTTAAATATATATATTTATGTTTCATTCCAGACAATAACTCTCCTTAGGATTGAGGGAAAAATTCGGTTCTTGCATAAAAATAAGCAAGCTTTCCAGACAAAAGGATGAGTTCGTTAGCCAGCACTTTTTGAGCACATTAAATTTGTCAAATTTCAAAAAGTGTACTAAAAAAATCACCAAAAATTGCTAAAAACGAATAAAGATCGTTAAATTTAAATTTTTTGGTAGAATATTGCTCAAATAAAGTTTTATAACTATAAAATAGAACATTCAAAAATGTATGTACAAAATATGCTGATAAATGTACTTAGAAGTCATTAAAATTTGGTAAAAAATCGATAATAACCTGTCAAAAAAAGCTAAACATTCAAAATCTCTATTTAAATAAGAGATTATTATTTTGAATACATTTTTCCCCATAAAATGCACTCAAAAAGCTCAAATTTTAAAACAGGTTAACATTATACAGTACGATAATTTACGAAAATTCGCTCATACATCATGCTGCATGACTGGTACTTTTATGTACTGTTCTGCATACGTTTTGCAACAAAATAAATAGTGACAGTACCTTGAAGTGCATTATTTAGTGGACATTCGCGATTGTGTCAGCAACAAATGGGTAGAACAGAAGCAGAGCGATATAAATCCACTCGGATGACGTATGATTCGAATCCTGCAGCTCCATCAAATATTTACGTCCCTTCGGACGGACTTTCCGAGGCTCCGAGCTAAATATTTACTCGTAGAACTGCAATGGGACAGACCGTGGACTGAGGGGCGTCCCAACTAAACAACTTGCTCCGCGATCATAAACTTCACGGTCCTCCGCGTTTTAATGAATCCGTAAATATCCCTCAGCCCTCGAAATGAACAGCCTGGCATGTGCCGCAGCGGTGGTTGAGGTTGAAACTCAAGTTGCTATTGTGAAGTTACGATCTGTGAATGAATTTCATAGCTCGGTGTAAGTGAAGGAACGGCAGTAAGTACCCATTAGCGTATACTTCACTCACCAAAGATCAAAACTGTTATTACGATTGGAACAAAATGATCTGTAGCATAAGGCTAATCGCACACCGGAGACCGGACCACGACTGGACACTTGGTTTTATATACCTGCGCAAACGGAAGACCAGACACAGAAACAAACTACACTGAATTTTGAACTGAACCAGGGATAATTTTAATTTCTCCCTTGATGGGAAAAACAAAAGATCATGGATATGTCTAGTACCTACTGCTTACCAGTTGGTACCTACTATGAAAACTCTGGGAGTTACTCTTTCCTAGTAACTCATCTGTTGTACGTGAAAAATCTATAGAAATTCTACCTAGCCTTCACTTTTGAGTTATTAATAATCTAAAGTGCCGAAGCGTTGCATTTTTTGTGGTGAAAAAAACGGCTGACGGCTAAAATTGAAAAACATGAATATGCTTTAGCCGTACACGACTCACTCCTCGTCGATTCTCTGAACCCGACCCCCCATCGGCCTCTGAACTCTGTTTATCATTCTGCCATCAATCCTAAAACATGGAATCATGTTTTAGCTCCTCGCTCTCACTTTATTATAGAAATGATCACGACCATTGAGCTCTTGTGAGATGATGATCTCCTAATAGAAACTCGCGAGTAAACATTCACTTTATTATAGAAATGATCACGACGATTGAACTCTTGTGAGATGATGATCTCCTAATAGAAACTCGCGAGTAAACATTCACTTTATTATAGAAAGAGGCTAAAGAGGCTACATACGAAATTACAGCTTCCTATAGTGTAAAGTATAGAAATTACCTATTAAAATAATTTAACCACCGCTTCACAAATCTAACCGTTCTCGCAATATTCAGATCACCTGCTATGAATCACATAATCGAAACACCAGCTCAATGAAATCATCAGAAATTAACAAGCGGTTGCAATCATGTTCACAATATCAATAATTGAGAATGATCACCTGTGTGTAAACAATTATTCATATAACCATGCTCATAACTCAGCTTGTTGGCCACGCACTTCGCAGTAGTTAATATAGTATGGTTGGATAAATCGAGAGCTTTCGAACGAATGGTCAACGAATTTTGTGGCATGAAAAACGACGAAGTATCATATCCCTAGCAACGACTCGGTTGTAAGCGGAAATCATCACAATTATTGGCGCTACTTTCGTTGCACTCTCGTGGGACATTTTTCGGTAGTTAGGTAGTTTTCATGTATTCAATTTCTCCAAATAACATTGTTGATTATCACAAAGCACTTTTTTGAAATTCAGCTTTTTTAACCAAATGTTGACAGACATGCCTTCAGAAATTCCAAATGTTGACATTTTCAGTTCCTAATGTTGACACTTATGTTAAATATTAATGCTTCTTTTACCTGAAGTTGTCATTGTGGTAAAATGGACAAAAATGCTTGTGAACACGTAGAAATATATTCTCAAAGAATATCTTAAAATGGATTAGGCTTAGTAGGCCACCATTAAAGTACGGGTTATGTTGGGTTGCTTAGAAATATTACCTCTCTATATTCGCCTTGCTGATTTAAATCCAAATATCAACTTTACAATGAAATTAAAAGTTTCTCCTGATATTGACACAGGTGTCAACATTAGGACACAAACACGTTTTATGGAACCTAATGTTGACACCGAACAATACCATATTTTTCTGTTGAAATTTTAGGGTTTTCATGGTTACGCCTTCTTCCTCATATCATTATTAGATCATCTGAATTTAAATCGTAATTTTCGCTCATATACTTGACCCGAAACATCCAAATTCGTAGACTCACCTCACTAAGCTGCATAGCAGTGACAATGTCACTGAAGTGACAGGTTACGATTGTCATCAATATCACATCACCTAGACGATTTGTTACTTTCTTCATAACTAGCGAAATCGGTCATCCTTAACAATTACTTTCTTATCTTCCGAATGACGTCGATTTTGATAATCTACAGTGTCTCATTTTCTTATTTCTTCGATTTGAAATTGAAGTGTCAACATTTGGATGAGTGTCAACAATTGGTGCTTTTACCCTAGGTCACGGCTAAAGCATATTCATGCTAAAAAAAAAAGTGTCACGAAAAATTCCTTGACCCCCAGCCAAAAGATATATCAATGTCAATAAGATCAACAGTTGAAACTAACTATTAGAAAGTTTTCGTTCTTCCCGGACGATTTTCCCCCGTTAACGCGTATACCAGCGCCTAGAGTAGAGAAAGCAACTGCAGATGCCAACTCTTTGGGTATTTCTACACGTATTTTTACACGTATGCAGACAAATAACCAAACGCTATTATCACACTAAAGTTTCTCTTGAATTCGAGACCGAGTAGAAGGAGATTGAATTAATTTTACATTTACACGCGGCTTTATCAGCTATCTTCACAGGTATTGAATAGCTAGGTTCGAATACAGACCTACGACCTAAGAAAAAAATTGTATTCACCAACAGCCTTATGTCGTTGTATACATCGGTTCTCGTCTGATTCACCGAAGTTAAGCATCATCGGCCTTGGTTAGTATTTGGATGGATGACCGTCCAGGAGCGCCGCAATTTCGGCATTATTTTTCATCTATCTACATCAATTTTACTTAATCAAGGCCTCGTGGAATAGTTGGTTTGAGTGACTTCCCTGCTTTATCAAATCGTCGGTTCCATGATCTGAGGGAGTACCTAACACAAAAAATCTACTACCAACCTACTTGATTTGTTATTGAACTGACAACAGGTTTTATATAAAATCGGATTATTTAAACACAAACCTGTGATTCTACGTTGTTGTAAGAAATATACGTGCAGATTCTACGTTGTTGTACGAAATATACGCGCAGATGCCTACAAAGAACAGGCTACAATAAAACTGATAGGGGACCATCTACACCCTAGCCCCCCCATTCCCTGAAAAATTTATTTCATCCAAATCGGATGAAAACTGTGGAAAATAAGCTTGTTACGAGGATTTGTCATTGGCGCTTGCGCAGTAGCTATTAATGTTACAATAATGTTGAAATTGATAAGAGATGCTAAAATCGTCATTCTCCAACTATCATCCAAATTTGAGCGAGATCGGACGACCAGGGCGTGAGAAAATGATGCTCGCTAGAATTTACGTTTGCGCATACGAAGAGTGAAGCATTGAGGCAGGAACGATGAAACTTATAGGGGACCAACCCCTAGCCCTCCCGTTCCCTGAAACTTTCATTCAAATCAGATGAAAACTGTGGAAAATATGCTTGTTACAAGGATTTTCGGACACACACACACACACACACGCACACTCACACACAGACAGACACGGAAGCAAAGTTGTTCAGAATGATCTAAAACGTAAAATGCGAGAGGAAATTTTGATTTTGGAGACCACAAAATTTTTTTTTTGTCCCGAAAGTTAAAACAATGCTTCCGCTACCTATTGGTAGATTCGGAAGCAATTAGGATTTTTATATATGGCTAAAGCCAAATTTTATCTTTTTAAATTGAGTACATCTTGATGACCCAGATGTGGACAGAAAATTTCGCTTGGCTGCATTCTACTTCATTTTTGGTCCCATAACAAAAAAAAAAAAAAAGGTTCCAGTCATGCAGCATGATCGTATGAGCGAATTTTCGTAAATTATAATACTATATTATGGTACATTGTTTTGGAAACTGAGGACTTTGAGTGAAAAGAAATTGCTAATTACAAATTTTATGGCAATAAAATCATTCTAAATATTAATCTGCAATACCCAAAGAGATTTTGGATTTTTAACTTTTTTGCGGTTTTCACAGATTTTGTAGAACATTTTAATGAAATTTAAGTACAGTTTTCAACAAAATTTTGTGCTTCAATTTGAGAATGTTCTAGTTTATAGTTAATAAACTTATTTCGAGCAATATTTTGCTTAAAAACATATATATTGCTTTGTTATATAAATATATTTATATGAAAAAGTGTAAAACTCTAGGATTCGTCTCAGAATGTTTCAATGAAGACTCAAATGTTTCATTGGACAATAATTACACCAGGAATCGCCCATCAACACGCTTATCTAGGCAGCTGAATATGTTAATCAAAAATACACCTTGCGCTGACGTATTCCACCAATATTTTCCTTCGTTTAAGAAGATCATGAGGAACCTCCCAGTTTATATGGCCTTCTGTTAACATTATTTGGTTTCATGTTATGACTTTTTCGCTGTTAATTCTAAATCAATTTATATTCTGTTTACTATTGCTCCTTCTATGTATTGTTAAACAACTGAATTTGTATATTATATTTTGTAACTGGGCTTGTCCCGTAATGATAATAAATAAATAAATGGTCTGCAACTAGTATGAACCGAGAATTTTAAGTTAGTAAGACAGTATTTGAATGATAGGTTTCTAAGAAAATTGGTTGTTATATGAAGTAATCATTTCATGAGTAGTGAAATGACTTGGACGCTTTATATAGAGATACGTACATTTTTGACTTCATACCATAATCGGTTGTGTGAGTGAAAGCCCATTTTTCTGGAAAACTTCATCAAGTTACCCGATTAAAAATTCGGTCTGAAAGTTATGAAGAAAAAACTCGCTCTTTTCTCTCCGTAAAGTGGGTAGCAATACTTAGAAACCAAATCCTTGTAGGCCTAATACATATGTAACCTTGAGAGAGGATAAACTTGGCGATGAAAAACAATAACCGCAAGATCCAGGATAAAACGGCCGTATAAATTTCAAAATCATGCAAACCAGTTGCAGGTTTTCCTCCGAGTAGGCGTTTTTTATATGGTAATCTAAAGAGAAAACTTGGGTATAAAAGGTTGAAAAAAAAGGCTTATTCAGAGAAATTGGTTTTCTCCGTAGCCCGCAAAGTGGGCAACCCACCACCTCCTGAGAGAAACTTGTCCGTAAAATTTCGTAGGCTGTTTTAGGTTTAGTAAATAACTTGAAATATATAAATAATAGTACGTAACGTTTTTTGCTTATTAATTAAATTGTTCGTTATCTCTCTGTGCTTAGTGTGAAGTGGATTAACAAAATGATTACGGGTTCAAATCAAACACTCATAACTCTTCGCTCAAGTTTTTTCGAGAGTAATACCTCAATCACACTGCATATTATTACACAACGGTTTATTAACAATATGTTTAAAAAATATATATATTTCCCGTATAGGTGAAATAATTTTTGGGCTACCTATAGCCCTAATTCTCGTAACATCACGCCTGTAGTTGGTTTGAGTTTCTTCCAAGGTCCGCCATGACGTGGTAGATATTACTAGATCGCAACTCAACCAACCTATTTTGGTTTATTATTTCCAATAATAAGCCTATGTGATCTTATAGCAAAAAATTGTATAACCCCCCCTCAAACTTTGCCACTTTATGTTTCAAGGTGCGTAGAATCCAAATTTGAAATGTCCGTCCGCCGTCCGGGCCATAAAAGGCCTAAGAATTGACTTTTAAAACCCGTTCTTTCGCACATAGACTCCATTTGCGGTCTAGTTGGTCCTAACGTTTAACCATCCCGATCGCTTTGAGTGTTAGATTTACGCACGTGCGCACGCCTGGCACGCTTGGCAGGGGGTCACGATTGAAGGTGAGGGGGTGAGCAGGGGGTGGAGTGAGAGGAGGCGCCGCGGCACCTTGTGGGGGCTGGAGTGACCAGGGGCGTAGCAGTGGGGTGTAGGAGAATGGATATTTATTACTTTTACGTGTTATACCCATATAATACGCCGCGCCAACCTGAGGGGGGTACGGCATTAAGGGCATAGTGAACGGAACCTGGGGAGTAGCAGAAAGGCGTCCGGGGCGTATCGGAACGGATATAATATATATTTATATTATATTTTATTACTTTTACCCCATATAACATTTAACCTACCTTGAACACACTAGTATATCTAGTATATTATATCATACTATAGCATGTTACAAAAATAATTGATCCAGCCCATCTAAAATCCTTCGTTCTTCTTCTCCCCAAAATCTTCTCAGATAGTTCGAAGCAAATCGTTTTTAAATTAAAATTGCATTACATGGGCAGGTTGGAGTCTAAATCCTCTGGATGAATAGCTGTTCACTTTTATTTCTGCCATAGGTAAGTGGGGTGTCGTCACCCAAGTAATTTCGGGCGCAGAATCGACTGGGATTCTGGTCCAGGTCCCAGATGCTTTTGGAACCCAGTGTACCTACGGTTTTAGTTTGATTCCCATAGAAATTAGCTCCGTGGATTGAATGAGACCACACGGGTGGCTGTACGATCATCCATTTGCTCCCCATCGGGAGCGCAGCCTGTAACGCGAGAACAGAGGTGGATAGTTGAAAAGAGACTGGCGAAAGCCCCATAGCATGCTGGTTACTATAGCTGGCTATCTGATTCAGAAATAATAAACCATTATGTAATAATTCGCAGCATTTTTCACTAGACGTTTGCCGTCGTATGTCAACCTAATACGTTGTTATAATGACATTTTTCATCAGTTTTGTTTTGCGAAAGTAATATTGTAGTAATATAAAGTTTCAATTCAACTAAATGGTTGCAGTAATCATGCCTGCCAGCGCGATTATTGGTTGTAGACAACGATACCGATCTAGTAGTGAACGAGTTTTTATTTGGACTAGGGGCTAACTATTATTGGAAATCAGTGTCCGAAAACTAAAGAACTTCATCCGTTTAGACAGAGAATAAGTAATCTAAAATAATAATTGAAAATTCCTCAGAACCCTGTACTGCGGTGTAGGTACTACATAGCCATTGCCCTGACAGTTTCATCAGCGTTTTAGACATGCTCTTATTACTATAACTGAGGCAGCTTTACTTGTTTTATTGAACGAATGAAAGGATAGATTTCTTAGCTCGTCGAAGTAAACAAGGCAGGTTGTTGCTACACCAACAAACGGAACGACGTAAGTACGTACCTACAGCCTACCAAATTCGTAGATGATTAAAAGAAAACAAAGTAGGTAGATTGTTGCTCTGCCAACGAATTCAACTGCTTATCGACAAGTTTGTCGAACATATATCGAATAAGGAAATGTGCAACATGAATTATAAATCAGGTGTAAGGAAAAAACCTTGAAATTCATTCTTCTGAAGGTTAGACTTCACATAGACCGGCGTTGAAAGACGGGCATTGTCAGTGCAGTTATTACGCGAGTTTTGCAGTTACGCGAATTTGTTGGACAAAAAAGTTGATCAAGTACCTAGGTACCTACTTCTATTTCTGTCTATGGAAGTACATGATGAATAACAAATTTCCAAAGGCGATACCTACCTGGTTGTTTCCTTCTGGCAGAGCTCTCATGGCACGTCCTTTCACATGACCACTTCAAAGGACTCTAAAGATTTTTAGTTTCATGACTGATTCAAAGAACGGTTCTGAAAACTAAATAATCCACAACATTTTCGCGGCTGATGTCTGGAACTTCCAACACTTGTTTGTCAACTTCCCAACACAAATTTCATTGGGATGTCGACCGCACAAACTAATCTTGCATTCACAACGTTTCAAGATATTGCCGGATTGCAGCTTGATATAATTCGCATAAAATTTATTAACTGGCATAATAAAATATACTGAAGTACGAACTAGGTAAATACTGAACCCTAAGAAAGTAGGTATGTAGGTTGCATTACTTTGGAACTACTTCGAACTACTAATGACGAGAATGCTGTTGATATGGTAGGTTACTTACCGTTGTAAACACACTCGTGAAATCCAGTCTATCTTTTGCCTTCAGCATCCCAGGTTGGTTGGAATTGGTCCTATTTGGTACTGGACCCTTCTAAATTAGTGTATCCAACACATTTGATAGTTGGATTAGTTTTGAATTACTTTGATAATGACATTTTTGCTGTTGGTTTGGTAAGTACCTTAGTAAACAGACTCATGAAATCCAGTCCTTCTTTTGCCTTCAGCTCCCCAAAAAGGTTGAAATCGGTCCCATTAGGTAATGAACTCTTCAGAATTAGGGTACCTTGAAATGCAGTCTTCCTTTTCCCTTTCGCACCACAGGGTGTTTGAAATTGGTCCTAATTGGTACTGGACCCTTCTAAATTAGTGTATCAAACACATTTCATAGTTGGATTACTTTTGAATTACTTTGATTATGATATTTATGCTGTTGGTATGATAGGTTCCTTTGTAAACAGCCTCATGAAATCCATTCTTTCTTTTGCTTTCAGCACCCCAGGGTAGTTGGAATTGATCCTATTCGATACTGGACTCTTCTGATTTAGTATCCTAATGGCTCTCCTAATGGCGCTTTTTCGTATAGTTTACTCGTAACCGTGACAACAAGGTGAAATAACTTCGAAAATTAGATTTTTAGCCTTGCCTCGACGTAAGGGTGCGCTAGTGTCGAAGTCTCAAAAATATCACCTATATGATGAAGTTACATGCGGATATTATGAAACAGACCACTTTGTGACATTTTATGGATACAACAGTTTTTCAGTGTGGGGGGAAAGGCCACCAATATCATCACCGCATGGAATAGGAAACAATATAAATATCTCCTCCAACTATGTTTTGATATTTATATTACAAGAATTATATTTCATGATAGTTTTACCTTCAACCTGGTTAGAACAAATTATTTCCTACACGACATTTGAAAGCTACTTAAAGGGGATACAAATGCTGATGAAACCTGATATAAAATCAATACAATATCTACCCGTTGTTAGTAGCTCGTTTAATTCCATCACTGAGAACACGAGTAAAAAACAAGGGATCCCCTTACACCCTCGGTTTACTACGCAATCAACCTCTCGAAAAACCCAAGTGTTTTCCGTTCGATGATGGAAGGAATGTAAATTGAGAAAGCTTCAGAAACAGTCTCACCCTTTTTTCTTTTTTTTAAATATAAATCCCGTGATGTAAAATGAGAAAAGTGTAAAGTCGAGGAATTCGTAGGGTCCCTCCCTTTTCATTTTATCGAAGTGCCGATTCTCGAGATGGCAAACGATTGAGGGGGGCTGAAGGCGTTTATTTTGATATTAAACTTCCTGAAGTTTGCATTTTCCTGAGAAAAGTCTGGATAACCCAATAGGGAATAACTTCCGGAATTCCGAGCCCGTCAGTCGCACATTCTTTTGGTTCCGGGGTCCGAACGCTTCCTGCTTCCTCCCTTCACCCCGGTTCCGGGATTCTTAAAATATCTTCAACGCTTTCTCCCGCCTGTCGAAAAACGTTCGGATTCCGCTTAGGGAGAAGTGACAATCTTAATCCCCCCTAAAAATGATTTATCTGGGATTTGATCCTAATTTGCACGCTGGGAATTCTCTAAGCCAGTAGAATTTCAAGATCGTTGCAAAAACATACAACGAGGTGTCACAGCATGATCGTAATTACCTTAAAATTATTTTTCTTCTTTTTGCTTCCGAGTCTACCTAAAGGTAGCGGAAGCATTGTTTTCACTTTCGGGAGAAAAAAATTGTTGGTTTCCAAAATCAAAATTTCCACTCGCATTTTACGTTTTAGACTATTCTGAACAGCTTTGGTTCCATGTCTGTCTGTGTGTGTGTGTGTGTCTGTGTGTATGCGTGTTCTTCTTGATATCAGGAGCACCTCGGCCGTGATCGTATAGTGGTTAGTACTTTGCGTTGTGGCCGCAACAACCCAGGTTCGAATCCTGGTCACGGCATCGCTCTAATTTTAGATGGGAACATTTTTTTTATACCCAATTATTTTCAATTTGGTAGGTACAGGAGTTTCGGAGAATAGCTACGGACGGCGGAGGGACGAATATATTTATGTAAGAAGTGAGTGTTGATCTTTGTTCGTTTTCCTTTCTAATCTGTTTTTTTTTTTTTTTTTTTTTTTTTCCGCGTCTACTTATACGTTGCGGAAGCATTGTTTTCACTTTCGGAGAAAAATACATTTTTGGTGGTCTCCAAAATCAAAATTTCCGCTCGCATTTTACGTTTTAGACGTTCTGAACAACTTTGGTTCATTGTCTGTCTGTCTGTCGTGTGTCCGCTAATCCTTGTACCAAGCTTGTTTACCACAGTTTTCATCCGATTTTAATGATATTTTTAGGGAATGTGCGGACTATGGTGTAGACAGTCCCCTATCAGTTTCATTGTTCCTGACTCAATATTTGACTCTGCGCATGCTCACATGTAAATTCTACCAAGCATTATTTTCTCATGCCCTAGTCGTCCAATCTCGCTCAAATTCGGATGGTACTTGGGGGATGACAATTTGATCAGCTTATATATCAATTTTAGCATGATTCTATCATTAATAGCTGCTGCGCATGCGCCAATATGAAATCCCTGTAACAAGCTTATTTTCCACAGTTTTTATCCGATCTGGATAGAATTTTAAGGGAATGTGAGGGGCTCAGGGGTAGACAGTCTCATGTCAGTTTCATTGTTGCCAAATGAAAACTTTACTCTGCACATGCGCAAACGTAAATTCCATTATGTTTATTTTTCACGCCCTAGTAGTCCAATCGCTCAAATTTGGAAGATAGTTGGGGGATGACGATTTGATCATCTTTCATCAATTTCAACAAGGTTATATCATTAACAGCTACTGCGCATGCGTCAATATGAAATCTTTATATCAAGCTGATTTTTCACAGTTTTCATCCAATCTAGATGAAATTTTCAGGGAATGTGTGGGCAACAGGGTCAACAGTCCCCTGTCAGTCTCATTGCTGCCCAATCAATACTTCAAAAAAAAACGGATCATGTTTCATGTCTACAAAATTTTATAGTCTCTCCTCCACATGTTACTACCATGACTACGTTTGCTCGTATTGTGCTCCTGCAAAAATTCAAATGATGGGCCATCCTAATGAGATGAAATATGTCAAAACACAATATACTACTTTACTGAGTCTCTCCACAAAACGCCAATAAGTAATCTGTGTATACCAACTTCTATACTCGTATCTACGCGTATGTACCAAAGCGTTGGCACAATTTCGAGTTGGTTGAAGCTTAATATTGTACTAAATAGGAAGGTCTACTGGACATACCACTAAACGGTTACACCAATATATCCTCCCGCCCTGGGATTCGGTGCATATTGATTGATTGTGTTTGTGGTTCTCCTCGAGCAAATTGAAGCTAATTTGCATTACCTGGTTGACAGACCTCCGTCCTCATGGTCACATCCTGTACTGGTTCCGTACGACTAAACTCGTCCTGAATATGTTTCCCAAAAGACCTACTTCATGTAATATAAGGGTACTCAAAATTTTAAATCTCGTCATATACCGGGTGTCCCCGAAAAACTCCCCCCACCCCCCTGCTAAAATCGTTATTAATGGGTCAACAAACAAACAATCAAAAATTTTTTTTTTATCTCAGTGTTTCCTTTGTAAGGATTTCAAAAAATGACAAAATTGCGGATTGCGCACGTGCGAAAACTTGCGCAATTGACATAATATGCTTAAGCATATTATGCTTAGTTATCCATCAACCCATTTAGTAGGTACTATAGAGTATTCATGGTATTGACAACGATGTTAAACGTGTTAAATCGAAAACGTCGTAATCTGCAGGAATCTTGAGGATCTCTTATTAACTCTGTTATGCTAAACTTCGTAAAATAGCATCAAACGATTTTTGTGATAACATGTGTTTAAAAGAAAAAAGGCGAATACCTGCGAGGCAAGTAAAAAGAGTACAACAACAACACGGTAGGCATCTTACTTGCAGGTTATATTTTAAAATAGAGGGATTCAGTTTCATTTTGAAATACCTGATCCAAATATACTAATCTTTATGTGAGGGTTGAATAAGTAATTGTCTAAAACATGCCCAAAAAGAGCCTTAAAACTAAGTGCATTGATACGATAGTTAAGAAAACTCCAGTGTTGAATGTGCTAAACATTAAAAAAAACCGTCGTAAAAATCCAAACTTTACAACAATGCGACTTGCTAAGGAAAGCAGAGTCTGGGGTCTGCTTAACGTCGAATTGAGGCGTTTAATGTCTTAACCATGTTTAATGTCTTATCAGTGCAAAATGGCGGAAAACCAACAGCTGATTTTCATGTTTTGCCAACAAAGAAGCTAGGTCGTAGAAGTTTTTTTCGTGTGCCAAAGTGTTTAATAGTTTGTTTCGTTTTCAAATTGTTCAGTATCCGCTGCCTAGCTACTTCAGTGACCATGGAAAAGACGCGGAAAGTGAATGCACCTTGATTGAACTGGGGAATAGACAAAACGGCATTGTTATCTGTTCCTCCTCTTCTGATTCTTCTGCTATTTCTACTAGAGTTTTCTTAACTATCGCATCAATGCACTTAGTTTTAAGGCTCTTTTGGGCAGATTTTGGACAATTACTTAGTCAACTCGCACACAAAGATACATTTGGATCATTTCAAAATGAAACTGAATCAATCTCTCTATTTCAAAATATAACCTGCAAGTAAAATGCCTTCCGTGTTGTTGTTGTACTCTTTTTACGTGCCTCGCAGGTATTCACCTTCTTCCTTTTACACACCTGTTATCACGAAAATCCTCTGATGCTATTTTCAAAGTTTAACATAACGGAGTTAACATGGGATCCTCATGGGTCCTGCAGATTACGATGTTTCAGATTTATCACGTTTAATATAGTTGTAAAGACCATGAACACATTTCTATTAGAAATTAGTGCTTCAGAAGAATCGGAGGAGGAGAAAGATATGGGAAGAATGTCTCCAGGGCCTGAGTGCCGTAGTTATGTGTAGGTATGGCATTGCTTTCATTCACGGTTTGGTGGAGAAATCTAATGGGTGAATAACATCCGTGCTCCCCAACATAGAACGACCTACAAACACTTTGGTATCCGAAAAAAACTTATGCGACCTAGCTTCTTTGGAGGCAAAACATGCGAATCAGCTGTTGGCTTTCCGCCATTTTGCATTGATATGACATTCAACATTGCTCGATTCGACGTTGAGCAGACCCCAGACTCTGCTTTCATTAACATATCGTATTGCCGCAAAGTCTGAATTTTTACGACGGTTGCTTTCGAAATTTAGCACATTCAACACGATACAACGTCGTAAACTCTCTGACCATGAATGCACTCCGAGCTCTCAGCAGAGGTAGATTAAAACTATTTTTTTTATTGTTTTTTTATTTAGTGGTTTAAGCAACACCTCAACCATAAAGTTCATTAGCGGCATCGAACAAGGTGTCCAAAGGGACACTGCAAGTGGCACGATTCCAAGGGGGGCCATGCCACCCTCCACCACCAAACGGAGTGTCATCAAGAACTCCACTGGCAAGTCGTAGAGAGGATAAAAAAATAAAACCTCAAAAATAAAATAGTACAACTAAGACTAGATCTACAATAGCCAAATAACTAAATATATGTTACTATATATAATCGCCAAAGAGAAATAAAACTATGACTAGATTCTACAAAAATATATCACAGATCAGATATCACAGATCGTAGTGCTGCTCTCTGGTACGACAACAAGGACTGGACCTTGTCTGGGAATAAAATCATCTTGTAATATTTATTTTCATCGAACTGTGAAGCATGTATTTCGGTTCTTTTTATTTAACTTTTTCTTCTTTTGCTTCGTGAATTAACAATAAACACGCTGGCTATTGTTTATCAGACTAAACTGTTGCAGGATTTTAATATGTTTACTCGGTCGTTGCCAAACATAAACTTCCATTCAAACAGTTTGCAATTTAACTTAGGTTGACAGACTGCAAACATTCCGTTTCCCCTGTTCGGGTTTCATTCTGATTCTTGGCACAAATCATGAGACGACCATAGAACAGAATTTGGTGTCGAAGAAGGTTTTGGCACCACACCAACTGCCTCTGAATCGGTATTAAGTCGTCTAAACGCTTTCAACTGTGCGTTACCTTTTTCTTTCATTTTGTTGGGTATATTATAGTTTGATTTTTCTTCCGAGTTTACCAATCTATAGTGCGGCCCCTCTAATATTACCCTCCGACCCTGCATTCTTGAGGAGAATATGGAAACTAATTTGTAACACGAAATTCCTCGTTTTTTTACCCTGTCGAGTGGCAATAGTTTCTCCCATAATCGTATTGCTTCCGAGTCTACCTAAAGGTAGCGGAAGCATTGTTTTCACTTTCGGTAGAAAAAACATTTTTGGTGTCCAAAATCAAAATTTCCACTCGCATTTTACGTTTTAGACCATTCTGAACAACTTTGGTTCCGTGTCTGCCTGTGTGTGTGTGTGTGTGTGTGTCAGACCTTTCTCTAGGATAACACTCTAGAATAGCTTAGCAACTATCATGCAGTTGGCATGGACACACACTCACCCGACAAAATCGCCTGACTTTTCCCCGTGCCGTCTTTTGTTGTTGGTTTAACCTTTGTATTTGTCTTTCTTTCGTGTTTTTTCCCCGCACCTCAACCAGAAAGGTCATTAGCAGCATTTTGATCTTGCTTTCGAAGTTTTATCGAAGATTTCAGCTTCAACATTTTCAAGGTTCATTTCAGTTTCAAGATTCCGTTTCAAGGTTCATTTTACACCTTTTAAAGATTCGTGTTCTTCACGGCAGAATCGTTTTCATATGATGTAGAGGTAAGTGGTCGTTGTTTCTTAATTCATGTTATATTTTGGAAATTGTCTACGGCGACGATTGAGTTTTGAGCAGTGATTCACTACAAGGGTCACGTTAACGTCTCTGTAAGAGTTCTCTTCTTCTCGGGCTTACGAAAACGCTACGAGAAATCGATGCAAAAGGTTAGCATTCATCATGCTCGCTCTAACAGGTTGTTTTCGTGTTTACGAGAAATACCAATACGAGAAATACAAAAACTCTCTAATGTGTACTAACAATAGACAATAATTTTACTTTTCGCACATTTATGGGCTAAATTCAAACATTAATTATGTATTACAATTGATCAGAAAAATCCGACTCCTCCTCGGAACAGCTCTCAGATTCAGATGCCCCCCTTACATTAATGATGAAAACTGTCTATTTCCGCATCGACTATATGATCTTTCTCACGGTATTCCCTTTCTTTTGTTTTTTACATGTTCACACACATTTGCCAATTTTCGGCCGAAAACTCGGAGAAAAGTTTTCTCAAGTGTACTTTTTTTGGCTGAGCCAGTTCGATTGGATCAAGTCGGGATGGAAAGTGGGAGGTGGAGGGGATGATGGCCTGCGTCTCTGATGATTTCATCACCATTCACCTTGTATGTCTCTTCGACAGACGAATTTTTCACAAGAAGCAGGAACTCAGCTTTAGTTAACTTTTCGTCAAAATGCACATAATTTCGCACCAACTTCGAAACTACATCTGCCTTCAGATTGGAACAGTTAGGTCGTTTGTCTCTGTTGTGTAACAACGAGAGGTGATTGAAGAGGTGGTTCCTCCTTCAAAGGTGAGAGGCGATTGACCTGCTACACCCAGAGGTAGTGCCATTGGTTGTATAAACCGTCAGGCATATCCTCAGATGCGGCATATTCAAGAATCGAGAAGGAGGAACTACTCCTATCCATCACACCTGACGATGTAATTCTACATTAGACACTAAGATCACTAAGTTTGAACGTTTCTCCAACCGTTTGTAGTGGAAGGAGTTCGACTTCTTCGCGGGAAATCCAAGTTCAGGAGGCTTCGCCTAATCCCCCAAGTATGAAAGTGGAAGCAGGAATGCTCACCGAGGTTCGAACCAAAGGCGGAAAAGCGGGGCCGAGGATGAAATCTGCCAGAAATAACGGAACCTGAGCATAAACTTAGGCCAATACCCGACTTGAATACACAAGAGGGTCCCGGGAAAAGCTCTTGCCGGCTTCCCCCTCTCCCTGGAAACCTCACCCTTTTCCTTTCCATTCAGACTTTAGCCCGGCAGATGTACGGGATATAATAACCCGGTTAGGTGAGCCTCACGTAGCCGGGGGTGATTCGAGGAAGGCGGTCCGCCGGTGAAGATCGATCATCCCCTAAAGGCTCATCTGCTGAGAACGGTTGTCAAACTTAATATAGCCTGCCGACTACTAGATATACACGTAACTTACCGAGCTTCCCGTGGGCCATTATTCGTTATCCCATCAAAACCTGCAGATCAAATTTACAAGACGGCCAGCAAATTTTTGTATTAGACTTTAATAATTTGATCAAAATCATTGGATCAAACAAGGTATTGCTAATTAAGGTTACTGTAAGTGGAACTAACACATTCTAGTCCAATCATTCCCTAAATGCTCATATGTTAGCTACATACTATATCCTCGATATGTTACACGCAACTTACCGATCTTCTGATACTAGGCTACAATTCGTTATACCACGAAGGAATTTTCACCATAATGGCCCACCACGAAAATCGGGGCATCAAATGTTCAGCAAGACGGAAAAAAAAAAAAAAAAAAAAAAAAAAAAATCCTATTTAGTATTCAATCAAATAAGGTATTGTTGACTCATACTTTACTTAAAACTAATATGGTTCAAGTCCGATCATTCGCTGAAGGCTCGTGTGCTGAAAACAATTTGTTATCAAACTAGATATTTATGGTAGGTAGCTACCTACTGACTTCTACAAATATTATCCTACATATGTCACAAGTTAGTTACTAAGCTTCCTATGAAAAAATCAAATATTCCAATTAGACTCTAATAATTTAATCAATCTAATAATTGGATCAAACAAAGGTATTAAGGTTACTTTGGAACTAACACGATTATAGTCCAATTATCCCCTAAATACTCATATTTATGTTAGCTAGCTACCATCTCCTAGATATGTTACACGCAACTTACAGATCTTCTGATACTAGGCTACAATTCGTTATACCACGAAAATCCAGGCATCAAAGGTTCAGCAAGACAGCAATAAAAAAAAAAAAAAAAAAATTCCTATTAGTATTCAATCAAATAAGGTATTGTTGACTGATACTTTACTTAAAACTAATACGGTTCAAGTCCGATCATTCGCTGAAGGCTCGTGAGCTGAAAACAATTCGTTATCAAACTAGATATTTATGGTAGCTACCTACCGACTTCTACAAATATTATCCTACATATGTCACAAGTAAGTTACTAAGCTTCCTATGGAAAAAGCAAATGTTCCAATTAGACTCTAATAATTTAATCAATCTAATAATTGGATCAAATAAAGGTATTAAGGTTACTTTGGAACTAACACGATTCTAGTCCAATTATTCCTTAAATGCTCATATTTATGTTAGCTAGCTACCATCTCCTAGATATGTTACACGTAATTTACCGATCTTCTGATACTGGGCTACAATTCGTTATACCACGAAAATCCGGGTATCAAATGTTCAGCATGACAGCAAACAAAAATGTTCCTATTAGTATTCAATCAAATAAGGTAGTTTTGACTGATACTTTACGAAAAACTAATACGGTTCAAGTTCGATCATTCACTGAAGGCTCGTGTACTGAAAACTAAATATTTATGGTAACTACCTATCTACCGTCTCCTACAATAGTATCCTACATAAGTCACAAGTAAGTTACCAAGCTCCCTATGAAAAAAGCGAATGTTCCTGTTGGACTCTAATAATTTAATCAATCTAAAAATTCGACCAAACAAAGCTATTAAGGTTACTGTGGAATTAACACGACTCTAGTCCAATTATTCCCTAGGTAAATGCAATAAGGTAGTGACTTAACGTCTCAATAAAAAACGGAATTTAAAGAAGAACGTTGCGAAACTAAAGAGTTACAATGTTAGATCAATTTCGAATGTTAGGTCATCAACATTGTAACTTTTTGTTTTTGTGGAATTAGACAACGTTCATCTTCCGTTCTTTTATTGAAATGGGTTTCCACAACTTCGTCGCTAGTGATTTACTTGAAACCTACCGTCTCCTATACAGGGTGTCTCACTTTCGGGCTAGGCTTCGATTCTACTACTAATTTGTGACTTTTTGCTTCTGAGTCTACCAAAAGGTAGCGGAAGCACTGTTTTCACTTTCGGGAGGAAAAAAGTTTTGGTCTCCAAAATCAAAATTTTCGCTCGCATTTTACGTTTTAGACCATTCTGAACAACTTTGGTTCCATGTCTGTCTTTGTGTGTGTGTGTCTGTCGTGTGCCCGCAAATCCTTCTAACAAGCTGATTTTCCATAGTATTCATCCAATTTGGATGACATTTTCAGGTGATTTTCAGTTTCATCGTTCTAGACTCAATACTTCACTCAACGGATGCGCAAACGTAAATTCTACCAAGCATCATTTTCTCATTCTAGTCGTCCGATCTCGCTGAAATTTGAATGATAGTTGGGGGATAACAATTTGATCATTTTGTATCAATTTAAACATGGTTGTATCAGTAATAGCTACTGCGCACGCGCCAATATGCCAATATGAAATCCTCATAACAAGCTTATTGTTCACAATTTTCATCCGATCTAGATGCAATTTTCAGGGAATGAGCGGGCTAGTGGACAGACGGTCTCCAGTTAGTTTCATTCTTGTCAAATCAATACTTCACTCTGCGCAGGTGCAAACGTATATTCCATTATACTCCATTTTTTCACGCCCTGGTCAACCGATCTCGTTCAAATTTGGATGATGGTTAAGGAATGACGATTTGATAATCCCATATCAATTTCAACATGATTGTATCATTAATTGCTACTGCGCATGGGCCTATATGAATTATTTGTAACGACCTTAATGTCATCCGATTTCGATGAAATTATCAGAAAATGCGCGGGTTAGATTGCAGATGGTCCCTTATCGGTTTCATTGTTGCCAAATCAATACTTCATTCTGCGCATCCGCAAACGTAAATTCCAACATGGTCTATTTTCACACTCTAGTCGTACGATTTCGCTTAAATTTGGATGATAGTTGTAACAGAGTTACCTCCTGAGAGGTCCATCAAGCTCCCGTCAGAGCACAAGAGATAGCGTTGTCGGCGTCCCGTTGAGGAATCAATGGGAACCACGCGCTGTTCTCGATCACTTTAGACAGCTGGTTTGGCGTCGGATGGTTTTCTGGTGACAGGAATATCAACCTTCCCCGAACATGGCTCATTAAAAGCTATGACTAGGGGTGGTATCTCTCTGACGGGATGCCTCTTTACCTCCTCTACCTTTTTATGAGGATTTAGGCCCCCATTGCACCTCTGGGGGGGGGGGCACCTAAATTCCTTATATAGTTGGAAGAAGATGACTTTATTACCTCATATAAATTTCAACACGATTGTGTCATTAATAGCTACTGCGTATGCGCCAATGTGAAATACTTGTAATGACTTCAATTTTCACAGTTTTCGTCTGATTTTGATGGAATCTTCAGCGAATGCGCGGTTTAGGTTGTAGATGGTCCCGTACCTATTTCATTGTTTTCAACTCATCAGTTCATTCTGAGCTTGCACAAATAATGTAAATAATTTTTCCGTTTCTTAATTCACTAATTATGAAAATTTTCACGCTACTTCTTGATTTACTCTTTTTTGCTATGAAATTTTTCGAGATCATTTAAAACTTTTCAATGATCTATACATTCATGATAGGTAAATGAGGAAGCTATGTTCCACACCCAACTGAGTAGACTTTTTTTTAATTCACGCCATTTGTTTCACTTTTAAGATTTTCTTCATGTTTTTGCCTTTATGTCACTAAAACTGTCATAACTCCATCAATTTCCAGGTAAAACCCAAATTTGATAACACCTCTGGAAAGATCGTTAGTTTTCCTATCTTTCTAATGACTTTTCAAAAATGTTTAAGTGGAAAAGTGGTGAAAAATTAGCAAGTATTATTTAGATTTTTTCCTCATTTAGCGCCACCCTTTTTGTGTTCATAGTGCTCTCATTTCAGAAAATTTGGATTTAAATAAAAGGTGGAAAAATACTAGAGTCGGTTTCATTTGTTCACGCTACATGTCTGGGACTTCCGAATATCGATTGACTTCGAACAATATTCTTGAAATCGAAACCATCAACCGGTTATGGTAAACACCATAGGGCCGCTTCTTCCCTTACAGTAGCAATACTAAGCATTCTCGTGGATCTGATAACGTCTTACCCTCTACCGATGCGATCTCGTTTTGGTGAACATGAAAAGATGTGTCAGTATCAGATGCATCACGTAACAAACTCGTCACTCCAATATCCCGATCGCTTCCCCCTTCCACTCAGTAAATCGACTTTCAACTCACCAGATACGCCCATTTACTAAAAGCATCAACACAACTAAATTTGTTTGTGATTCATTACCACTCTGCGTAAATTAGAGGAGAAAAGTATGTTTGTTGCATGTACCATTACTTAGCTAATTAGAGGAGAAAAGTATGTTTGTATGTTGAAAAACTTGGTATTTTCCATGAAATCGAAGGTTTTTGTGAAAAATAACCCTCTAAAACAAATTGAGGAGCTGACACGGAAAAGCAGTTAAGTCCAAAAATCAAATTTCATAGGAACTCCCTCTGAACTCTTATCTGATTTTTTTGGACATAATCTCTTCTCCTTGCAAAGGTCACACATTTATTCAGGGTGCGATCTAGCAAGGACGGGAGGACCTAAGGCCGTTGGCGTGACTGTTTACTTGCACTTCAACGAAAAAAAATGTTCTTTAGATTTTTGAACTTAACTGCTTTCCCATGTCAGCTCCTCAATTGAGTTTGGGACCGGTTTCTACGTGTTTTTTCACGCTGAATCGATTGGTAACACTTACAGATCTTCCCAGCTCTGTTATAACAAAGTTTCACACTTTAATTAACAAGTTTTACCCTTAAAAACACATAAAATTAAGCATAACATATGAGCCAAAAATTCGTGACTTCAAGTGTAAGACTCTGTCATAACAGAGTTGGGGAGATCTGTAAGTGTTACCATTCGGTCCAGTGTGAAAAAACACGTAGTAACCGGCCCCAAACAAATTTTTTTTAGAGGGTCATTTTTAACAAAAACCGTGATATTTTTCAACATATAAACATACTTTTCTCCTCTAATTTGCAAAGTGAAGTTATCTATGGTAGTTTTCCTGAAGAGATTGATTCAAAAGCACTACAGTAAAAATGTCAATAAGCGGATTAAAAACAGTGAAATTTTGGCAACTTCTCAAAAGTATGACTTTGACCTCATTTTTCAGCTATTAGAGCTGCTCAAAAATTCTTGTTTTGGCATCAGGGAGATAGGAAATTTAACGCCCTATTCAACAGTGTCATCAAATTTTAATTTACTTACCAAATTAAGGGAGTTATGACCATTTTAGTGAAATAAGGTCAAAAACACGAAAAAAATGTTAAAAGTGAAATTACTCGAAAACGAAGGCTCTAAAGAAAAAAGTCTATGGGGCACTTTTTGTTGAAAATTAAGTGCAGAATTGATACCTGAACTTTGGCGAGTCGTGTCTGTTACACCCTGTATGCGCACGTTCCCAAATCACATCCTGAGTAGCTCCTAAAGACCACTTTAAATCGAAATGTTAGATATGTTACTTGCATACGACCTAATAAGTAAATTAATAAATTTTGAAACGAAAGAGTTGCTAACCCTTTTTCGGGAGAGATGCAATGCTTCTTTTTGAAATGATGAACGCACAGAGGGGTGTCTTGCAAGGGACTTTTCCCACGTCAATTAGAGAGGCACATTATTGTAAGGATAGTGTGGGGGAGGGTAGAAATTATAGAAGAGCCAGCGTGGTGCGTATGGCGGGTACTTTATATATATATATATATATAGCCCTGCCATCTGCACCCTGTGCCATCCTCCCTTCCGGATACCAAATTTTATTTACTATAACCCACTCGCACTCACACCTCCGTACACAAAGGACGGAACAGGAAGTGTGTGTGTTTGTCACGTGCATTACACGAGACCTTATCGAGTTACGAGAACTAAAACCCCCTTTTAGATAGAATGGGTGATCAATTAGGTCATTCACTGAACTCCGACTTGTTTCAATGAATGTTTACACAGCTGCCCTATTCTTTAAACGACGCAACGTAGATATTGTGGCAACTTCTCAAAACTGGTTTAGTATCAACAAATTTTCAAAGAAATCGGTAAAACTTCTTCTATGACCCTTCTCACACTAAGAAGACTACGTTTTTCACATTCCAGGGTGAATTTCTCAAATTAATCAAAGGAAATATCCTTTTGCAAGCTCTTACTGTAGAAAGTTTTTTCCCCTGTAAATTTTAAAATATTTTTTAGGTTACAGGGGTTTTATCATTACCGAGGTATTTATATTAATGAATTATTTTGAAATCCAATAATTACCTTGTTTTTCACCGATTTACTCAAGAGCCTGTGAACTTCATCATAATGTGAACTATCAATAAGCTAAAATCATGTTGTTGCCTCAATGCTTTTTCAATTTGTTTATAAATAGTTATTAAAAATGAAGTAAAGTAAAATTAAGTAAAGTCGTAATTAAATACATTATTATATAGCTTGAATCTAAAACTTGATATACACGGAAACCAGTTAATGATTGTTAGGTCTGATACGCCCATTTCATTGATTAGAACCGTTCATTTTATTTAATGATGGCGGTGGGTGGTGCTGGGGGATCGTCATCAACCCCCCCTTCAATTTGGAATCCGGGATTAGGATTCAGTTTGGTGAACCCTTCCGAGCTGGTCAGCTTTTTACATAGAAATCCTATGAATTGACAGTCAGAAGCGCCACTTTCTGGTGTACCCTATCTCCAGGCAACCCACGAAATGATAAAAGTACATCGTTATTTAGGTATATCCTTGAAGGATTTTAAAATTCAAGAATTACATAATTCAGACTTTTCCAGGAGCTCGTTGAGTTCATCATAAAGACGACTATCAATAAGCCCAAATACTTAATATTGATTCGTCAATGATAATGCAATTGAATAATGAACCCTGTTTACATTTAGAGCGTAGTATAAGCGTTAACTAGCTACTAATTGTTAGGCCTGATGAGTCCAGTTAATTGATTGGAACCATTCATCATCTTACCTATTGAGGTAGGTGGGGGTAATGGGGACATACTCATCAATTCCGTTGAACTAGCAACTAATAATTGTTAAGCCTGATGAGTCCAGCTAATTGATTGGAACCTTTCATCATTCAAAAAAATTAGTGGAGTGGTGGGGGTTACAGGGGTATTGGCTTTATAATCCCATGGATCCTTCATTATAGAATCCGGGATTCGCACACATTTTGGTGAACCCTTCCGAGCTGGTCAGCTTTTTTAAAAAAAAATCCTATTAATCACAGCCAGAAGTGCCTGGTGTATCCCATGTGCTGGTTCAATTGTGAGTCTAGATTTTAACGATTGAACTTAAAAAATACTAATCTAATTTTCGAACAAATAAAAATGTAAAACTTGGATACTATTCAAAGGAATGTATGTTTCAGCCCGGTTATTAAACAGTTGGCGGTGGAGAAATTTATCACCTAGTACTGAAACCATTAGTTGAAAGAAATCTAGTTCGGTAATGACACTATTGACCACGATGGGACTTCTATCTGGGACAGTTGGTGTTCGTAGAATTCGACCCGGTAGTTGAACCAACAGACAAAGGGAGAAGGGAATTGGTGACTGCTTAGAAGAGTGAAGAAAGAAGGCAAATGTCATTTAACGGAGTGATGCTGCAGCTGTGGAGCTCAAAGTATACGAATGTTCGGTCGAAGTCCACAATTTCCAGATTTAAGAGGCGATGGGGGACTCTTGACTGAGGAATCCGTCCAACTAGGCCAACCATTAACAGCGCACCTGTCTTCGAGCTTTATTCAGCATAATATCTGCAACTTTTCGATATCCTAAGTTGGGTCGTGACATCCCATCTCCTGGCAACCCCTGAAAACATATAGGCACCGAGGGATGTATATATGGTACATAAAGGATTTTAAAATCCAAGAATCACCTTGTTAGGATTATCATAAGAGCACGCGAAATCTATCATTATGACGACTATCAATGAACTCTAGCAATCCCCCCAAAAATATGTCAAACCATCCAATGCATGATATCATCCAATAGTGGATCGCCGTTACCTAGTACAGAACATTTTCATTTTCTCACTCTTTTCGATTGCGTGTGGGAGAGAGACGACTGTATCCACAGCACTTGGAGACGGCAATCCGACTACTTGTTTAGCCCAAATTGAATGATATCATGCATTTTGTGGCTTGGTATCTTTTGTACGCGGAGCGTCTTTTTGGATGGGATATCACACATTTTTGGTGGCCTAAGAGAAAGAGATTGGAACGTCAGTGGATGGAGTCAGTCACTTCATTCGACTTTTGTTGCCCCGGAGAGGCTCCTTGTCAAATTTAATTTCCTAGGGTGAACACAATAGAATTTAGCTCATTCAGCTGATCAGGAAAGAGCCCCTCAGTTTATTTATCTGTTGATGTCCCAGAGGCTTCTTACGAAATTTAAAATTCCTTGGAAGAATAGGAGAGAATGTAGCTCTTACAGCTGATCAGGATGGCACCCGTAATTTCATTCGTCTTTTAATGTCCTTGAGGGTCTCCGTATCAATTATTCAACTTCTTAAAGTGAACAGAAGACAATTGAAGAGCTCGGCCGAATAGGGGTCTAAGTTACATTTTTTCCGAAATGGAGTTATTGGTATCAAACGATTCGTTGAGATCTCCTCCATTAGTTTATACAAACGAAAAACCCCAATTCCATATGTGTTTGTCGCTATGGACCTTCAGCGACTCAAAATCGTGGCTATTTTTCGCTTTGAACAAGGGTCTATGTTTGTTTTCGCCTAGCGACCGTGCTACTACGTGCCGCAGTTATTCCATTCATCTCTCCTGGGTTTTCTTCCGTGTCGGTGATATTTCAGTTTTCTGCACTTACTTTAACTTTATCTTTCACGGGTTTGTGTTCAAATTCGAGTGCTTTTCAACCCGTTTTAGTCGTTATTTTGGTTTATTTATAGTTTTTCGGTTTCTTCTTTGATTTTTCTGTCATAAATAGTTATTCAACGTATTATAATATTACCATCGAAATGTACGGGACAGTTTCCCTTACGGACAATGACTTGGACAGGATGAATAAATCTAAATCGCGAGTTATTAATATCAAACAGTGACAGGACAACGTTCGGAAGCTAAGGAGAAATTCACAGACACAAAGCTAATGGAAGACCATGTCGCCCTTTGCCAAAACCTTATGAGCTCCCAGCACGTAACACAGCGTTACCCCTCCCTAAGGCCAAGAAAACGGACCTCATGAAAATGATACCATATTTACCCGAGCAATATAAAGAATTTTCTGTAACACACCATTCGCTTCTGATTAATGTTTTCATCTTTCCCAGAAGAAGTACCAAACTAGGTACCTGTTGTATAATTTTAAAACGTTATTTAAAAACTTATTTATTTTAGTGTTTCAATAAAATTGTCATCTAAACAAACATCCTACTTTAATATTATAGATTATTGACGTTGTTATCGACATGGATTATTCATTGAGCTAATAGGTCTCCGTCATTGAATTGAATAAAGGAGAACACTGTTGATGATAAAGGTCGCAAGATAATGAGTGCATATTTTTATTATTGATGGAACAAAGGTCTATGTTACACTTGATCCTGCAGTTTCGGGTCGTGTGGTTACAAAGGAGTTTATTCGCTCTCCTGTAAAATTTAGTAAATGTAACATAGACCCTTATTCGGCCGAGCTCTTCAATTTGGCTATCAGCTGATCAGAAACGAGACCCTGAATTTGTCCGTCTTTTGATGCCCCAGAGAGTCTCGCCATCAAATTTCAACTCCTTACGATTAACGGAAGAGAATTTTATATTTACCTCTTCCCTTACAACTCCCCATCACCATCTAGTTGTAACAACTCCGAAACTCCAAAAGGCCCTGCGTTTCAAATTTCATCAAAATTTGCTGTAGATAACTCGTAGAAGTGGGTGGGAAAAGAAACAGGTGAGACGAGAGAAAAGAAGAAAGTTCAAAACATGCATTTTGAAGCCTCGTTTTAGCTTAATAGAATCGATCTACCGTAACATATTCCCAGTATATGCAAAGAAAATTAAGTTTGAACCTATATAGTGTGGTCGGGAGAGGTCAATGTTGAGCCGAAGTTCTATTTTGTTAGTTATCTCGGTGCGTCCTGTTCATTGCAGTGGCTAGCCGAGTTTTTTAAGGCTTGGCAATGCGAATCTATAACGTCTCGCTGGTTATTGTTTCGTCAATGCTTTACCGATTGGATTATGAACCGTTTGAATTTTAAGCGTAGTATAAACGGAAACCAGCTACTAATTGATAAGCCTGATAAGCCCAGTTAATTGATTGGAACCGTTCATCATCTTACTTAATGAGGAAGGCGGCGGGGGTTGTTGGGGGTTCGTCATTAATCACGTGGACCCTCCCATTTGGGAATCCGGGATAACATTGTGAAGCGGTGGGGGCGATGGAAAGGGCTCGGGTGAATGGACGGGTCCCCTGAAACCCCTATGGGATAGGACCCTTCACCACCCTCCAGAAATCTCGATAACAATGGAAACACTTAGACAAAACTACGGGGGTGGGCGCGGAGCTTCCTCGCATTGTAACTAAGGGTCACCAAACATCAACCCCTCGGGTCAGTTCATTCGGAATAAGTAACCTCTTGTCTCCGACGAATATTCTCGCTAGCGAAAATTCATTTCGTGTAAGCCTTTTATTTAAAAAATGGCTTCCTTTTTTGAAATTCGCTTCCAAATCAACCAATAGGAAGCGGAAGCATTGCTTTCACTTTCGGAAGATGAAAAAATTTAACTCAAAAATAATAATTTTGAGCATTCTGAACAACTTTCGTTCCGAGTCTGTCTGTCGCGTGTCCTTTCATCCTTGTAACAAGCTCAATTTCCACATTTCTGTATTTGTATTTTGTATTTGTTCTTTTCGTCCGATTTTGATGAAATTCTCAGGGAATGTGCGGATTAGAGAGTAAATCCCCCTCTGTACCCCAATCAGTTTCATTGTTTCCAAATAAATATTTCAGTAAGCGCATGCGCAAACTTTAATTTTATCAAGCATCATTTTCTTACGCCCTAGTCATCTGATTTCGCTCAAATTCTGTGGATAGTTGGGAGAAAACGATGTGAGCATTCCATATCAATTTAAACATGATTGTACCATTAGTAGTTGCTGCAGATTCACGAATGTGTAATCTTTGTGCCGAGCTTAATTTTAACAGTTTTTATCGGATTTTGATGAAACAGACGTCTGCCAAGTTGGCGTGGCACATAGCTTCCTGAAATTATCGGAGTCAGAGTCACTTTTTTCTGCAACCGTTAAAGATTGTGTTGCTTGTTGTTGGCCGCTGTACAGCTGAATTCGCACAAATAGATCATAATGCTGTGTATAGGTTGGTGGTCTGGATGCTCGCAAGATCGCATCTCAAAATTACATAACATCAAGTAGCCAATCCCTAAGTAAAAATACAGATTAGTTGGACATGTAGGTCAGGATGATGTGTTTACTTTGGTGGTATGGAACTATCAGCTGTTCACTTTCCGGCAATCAATTCTTATCAATAAACGCTAGTATTGACTTATAGTTGATCGTGTGTCAATATGAAAAAGATTGGTGCTGAGGCCACTATACTATAGAATTACCTCGGCATCGATTTTGATAAACCCTACAGGGTAGTAATTAAGGGCTAACATACTTTCAAGGTATCAGTAATGATCATTAGCACAGTTTTAGGATCTCAAGAGTAGGTCAGGATAATAAAATTCAGGTCTTCAAAGCCATCGTTTCGATGTATTTATACATCATCATCAGGGATGAGATTCCAAAAGTCTATTAATTGAACAGCTGTTGTTTGACATGTAACTTATATTTCCATTTTTTATATAAGTCCACTTATATTTCAATAATGCACCATAGACTCAGTTTGATAAGTAATTTTCTATAGACCAGTGTTCTGCCTTAAAAAACCTTTGTGTAATAATTTGCAGCATTTTTTCTATTTTGATTTCAGCAGATAGGGCCCTGGGTTGAGGCCTGCAATACTATTTTTACTTATCTTATGTTTACATAATTCACTTATGCTATTACTATCTTTCATTATTCCGCATTTCATTTAATGTAATCCGTTACTGACAATAGAAAGTTACAATCGATGCTAGATAATGTTACCCAAAGCCAATTGCAACAGTCGTGATCCCAGTGTTTCTAAAACCTGAATCAAATGAACAAAAGCTGAAGTTTCCTCGACCTGCTTTTCACCTGAAATCTGCCTGAAACCTCCTTCCACAAAGCTTCCAGATTTATTTGGGTTTCCAGGCAATGGATATCCCACTTGCCTAATGACCCGGTCAAAACAATGGAGCCCCCTCTTCCTGCAAGTTCTATTATGCTGTTGTCCCCTAACGACCCTTGAGCTTTTTTCACCAATTCTGACCCCGACTCTACCGGACACCAACCCGTTGATTGGTTACCAATGAAACGAACGGATAGCGACTTCATTCAAACATTTTTCCCACGAATTTAAACGAAATTTGAACATGAAACGATTTAGGTATGTACCAAATACCTACTTTCCGCTCATTTTCAAAGAAAATAAAGCTATTTCAGAATTGCACGATTTGCCTGTAAAACTTAAAAAATAAAATATTCTGAAATTTTATTCTCGGGTACAAAGACATCTTCATTCTGAAACGATACCTGAGCATACCAAAAGTGTACCTCGGAAAGCATACCATCGATCTGAAAGCATACCTCTTTGTCTTGTTACTTTGTCCCGTACAGCTTTTTGTGTAGGGAAAATTGTTTGTTCATTCAAATATATCATTATTATTTATTATCAAATAAATTCCTAATCAAATAAAAGATAATAAGAAAAAGAAAATTCACACTTTTCCCAAAAATCAAGCATTAAAATACAGTTGAGTGTGCAGGACAAGTAACTTTTTGTTCACTATAAAGTTGGCGACTTTCATAAAATGTGCTGAAAACAAAAATAATAAACTGAAGGTAATTTATTTAAAAATGAATAAATTAAACCACAAACACAAGAAAAATACACGTACAATTTATGTTTTGTATTCAACAATTATCAGGATAAGGGTCAAAACGAATAAAAGTCCTTATCGCCGAGCTTTCGGTTTATATAAAACCATCATCAGGGCTCAAGAATCTTCTATGGTGTCAAAATATAGAACACGGTCATGGATTGTGAGTTAAATGTCATAACAAAAACAAAAAGTGGTTGCAGTTGAGGCTGACAACGGTTGGCACATAAATAGGACTCAAAAACTGAAGGCTAAAATTGAAAAATTGCCTGGCACAAAAAACACTGCTGGCAAGCATACAGAGCTAAACTAAAGTCAAGGTTTAGTTCAGGGGTTTGTTTAGATCTGTATGCTTGCCAGCAGTGTTTTTTCATTTTTAGCGAATTTTCTTAGAAAATAAAGCTATTGCAATGGCTCCAAAAATTTTAAAATAAAAATTTTCAAAAATTTTCTTCATCGAAATCCGTTTTGAGGCATTCTGAAATGAATGATTCCTGGATTTTAACGCTTATATATATATATATATATATATATATATATATATATATATATATATATATATATATATATATATATACTCGGCCCTTCGGGCCTCGCAAGGGGCTCCGCCCCTTGACCCCGCCAGGGGGGCTTCGCCCCCCTGGACCCTCCTAATCTATACTCGGCGCTTCGCGCCTCGCCGGATCTTTTCTCTTTTCTACTGTGTAGAAAACGAGGATAATTTGCTATGCAATTCGTCTCACGAGAAAAAAAAAAAAAAATTTTTCAGGCCTGGCCGGGATTTGAACCCACAACCTTCGTCTCACGAGAAAAAAAAAAAAAAAAATTTCAGGCCTGGCCGGGATTCGAACCCACAACCTTCGTCTCACGAGGAAAAAAAAAAAATTTTTTTCAGGCCTGGCCGGGATTCGAACCCACGACCTCTCGCTTCCCATCTCGGGACAAAAAACGTTACACAAAAAAAGTGGACATTTTAAAAAAATTATTGGGGGTCGGCCTAAGAATTGCATAGCAATTAATATATATATAAGTATATATATGTATATATATATATATATATATATATATGTATATAGATATATGTCATTCCAGACGATAACTCTCGATAGAATTGAGATAAAAACTTCGTTCTTTCGCCAAAAAATCAAGCACTTCAAAAGAAAGGATGAGTTCGTTGGACAACACTTTTTGAGCACATTAAATTGGTCACATTTCAAAAAATGTGCTAAAAAAATCACTAAAAATGACTAAAAACGTCTAAAAACTCTTAAATTTATATTTTTATCAGAATGGTAGTCGAAAGAAGTTTATTGACGATGAACTAAAACATTTAAAAATGTATTCACAAAATCATGGTGAAAAATGTACTTGAATTTCATCAATATTTGCTGAAAAATCGATTGAAAAACTGAAAATTTGCTAAGCATCCAAAATCTGTTTTTATTTGTAGAATATGATTTGGAAGTTTATTTGCCATAAAATTGGTGGTTAACAATTTCTTTGTAATCGGAATGCACAAATTTCAAAACAGTAATACAATATAATGTTACGATAATCTACCAAAATTCGCTCATACGATCATGCTGCATGACTGGAACTTTTTCAATTTTAGCCACTTCCACTCGTGCTGACGACTTGGGCTCCTGTTCGGGCAACGAATAGACAATTAAGTACGACATAAGAACTCTCTATCGTTAGTCGTTCCACTCAAAGATTAACGAATACTTCTGGCGATTACTCTTGTAATGGTGAAAGTATTTTTCAATCGACTAACGGCTTATCTTGTGCCACTTTTGAGGTCCTTGTGCTTCCAATAGATATAAGATATAATAGATATAGATATAATTCCCATATAAGCAAATCCGGTCTCCTCGGATGTTTCTCAACACTTCCATGTCGGATCAGAAGACAGGCGGACGCTGAACGCCTTATCGTAGGAAACTTGCGAGTTTTTAATCAATTCTGTTCGGGGAATTTTTTTCGGGGGTCGCCTCTTCGGGGAAATATTTTCCGGTCACCGCTGCTTGGTGTCAGATATTCTGGTGGAATTCCTCGTTCCCCGTGATGTTTGGTCATTTCACATATTTCATTCCTCCGATAAAATTACGTAACTTTTTCCATGAAAAATCCTCAAAGTTCAATTTCATGAAGCGCTTTTTTCGAAGTTTCAGAGTTTCCCCAACCAGAAGTCGTACGCTGTTTACCGACATGATACAAGTTGGGGTGAAAATAGGGGCTCGTCCCTAACTTGAGCGCAACCCCTCCGAACCAATTATGTGTTCAAAGGAACCTTAAACCTGACAAAAATCAATATCACAGAAAATATGTTCCGGTAATAGGGCTTCCCGAAGGGGGAGGAACTTTCCGAACGTTCGCCGCTTCCTTTCATCTGAGATCTGAAAACCGAGTTCGCAGTTCAATCAGAAACAACGTGAGCTATCGTTCTTTTGACTGATTCGTCTGCCGCATGCAATCGCAATAAAGCGGGTGAGGGTGGGCGAGTGAAACGAACGATTCGATCTACGTCTGCGTTCTAAAGCAGGAAGATCGACAGATAGTGACGCGAATGTGTAACATGATTTGGAAGCAACATATTTTTCACTATTAGTCCAGGGAATCCAACACAAGACCAAGAATATTAGATACAGATTTATTAGGTATTTCTTATTTCCCGATGTGGGCTTTGGCCTGCCTAGTATTAGCGAATTTTTGAAGAAAATTAAGCTATGCTCAGGCCTCAAAATTTGTAGTATGTGAATTTTTGAAAAAATTTTATGCAGAAATCCGTTTCAGGCTATTCAGAATCATATTCTGAAGTTTAACGCATTTTTTTAATGTATGTATGTATGAATGTATGTATGTATGTGTCATTCCAGACGATAACTGTCCGTAGAATTGTGCTAGAAACTTCAAACAAATTTTAAAATGTTGAGGACACAAAACGAAAGTTCAAGTTCGTTGGCCAGCGTGATCGGATTACATCGTCGGGTTGGAATTTTCAAAAATTAAAATTTATAGTTTACAATTTTTTTGCACTCAAAGCTCGAATTAGAAAACAGTTTAACATTTTATGATACGATAATTGACAAAAAAAATCAAAATCGCTCATACGATCATGCTGCATGACTGGAACTTTTATCTTTCCAACCTGGAGATGCTGTATGGCTAATATTCCCTCCTATATTTCCCACGTTCAAATACCTAATATGGCTCCCTCTACAAGAATGGACAAGAACAAATCAAAACAACAACAAAAAACTCGAAAACATAAGTTTCTTTATTCAGAAGCTCAAATGGAAGCTGCTTTGCGGGATTTAGCAGCGTGTACCTCTGTTGCATGGTGTACTGCGGATAAGTCTGCTATAAAAATCAACCCTTTAAGTCAACGAATTGGACCAAGTTCAACCCTTACACCAGAAGCAGTGGTTCAATGGACTGCTCACACTGACCTCAAACGTGAACAAAACCAAGCGCCAACTGCTAACAAGGTGAAGAATGCATACAGCGTATAACGCTGGGACCAGGTTTTTTTTCCTATTCTTACAGCCATCTACCGAATCGTCACTTCATAATTACAGTAATCCCAAAATACCCACGTGGATTGTACACGACGCCAGAGAAAAGGGCCTATGATGCACATTCTGCGGCTCCTACACCGAATCCATACAATATGTCATACTTAAATGCTCTTACCACGTTCTTCATAGAACGTAACACCTCAACTGCGTAGTAAAACATTCGACGCTCACATTTAATTTAGACATACCTACAGCATCTGGTAGTACTGAAGCATACTGCGCCTTGCACAAGTCCCTGATGAGCATAGGATCCCATGTTTAATTGAAATTATATTTCATTTATTATACTTACCTGTAGATATTTCAATTATGTAACTGAAGAACCTGAGCACATAATTTAATATCCTTTTAAATACAGTATGGCTGTGTGTATAACCGTTTGCAAAGCAAAAAAGTTAAGCATAAAGTCTTCTTTAACTGGGCGGGTCCTAAATGAAAAGTTATTCGATGAAACGATATGAATTCGTGGTTCAGGGGTATATAGGTGCGGAAAAGTACCTCAAACATCAAGATTAGAGAACAGTGATTTTCGGATTTTGTTTCTCCTGGTACCACTGTGCCCCGTACTACCAACTGTATCATCGTTCTTCCTCAGAACTGATCCCAGAGGGGGGATTTAATAAATATGAGGGGAAGGATGATTTCAGAGCAACCCCCTTTCGCAGGTATAACTATACTATCTCTTTGGTCTTCCCAGGAAACCGCGTTTCATATTCAATGAGCTCCTCCTCCTACCAGAGTCATCAGTTCCTGGATTCCTATTGAGGTTTCACCCCTCCCAAACAATCTCTGGATAAAACCCCCCTTCTGCCGCACCGGGTCAGTAAACTTCCGAGATCACCCGACCTGCATCCACCAAACCGAATATCAGTACATAAACAAAAGGCAACTTGGAGAGCACAGGCTTGTGCTGCGTCGATTGCCACGCCCTCGCTCTCTCTGTACTTGTTCGAAACTTACTCGTATTCCTCAACTATCTGGAGAATGGTGAACCGCATTACCATTCCAGCCGGTAAGGTGGAGTTTAGTTTCTGGGCGCAGCCCCCCAATAACTTGAGCGCTATTTCGGGAAGCAATGCATATGCAACGGTATCGCTGATAAACGCCCATAACTTTAGTTTATTGAGGCAAATTTAAGCATTAAACTGAGACTTGGGAATGTAAATCATCAAGTATGCTAGAAATAATATAGTAGTAATAGTACCGATGAATTGTTGTTCTTTCTCATCAAATTAGAGGCGAATAGCAAATAGCCACGCAACTAAAAATAGTGAGTCCATTGTCCAAGTTCCTCTCAAAATATGAGGAAAATGTTTTGGTTGGAAGTAATTATAGATAGAGTTTTGAAAAAGGTCAAACCAATCGATTCAGCATCCTGAAAAACATTGAAAAGTACAAGTATTTTTGAGATTTATCGTCGGAAATCGACGACGATTGCGGACGATATCGTTGTTGCATCGGACCAGATCGCTATGAAGGTCGTCTCAATTGATCTACGTGTCAAAAACTATCTACATTCATACCAAACATGTATTTCTGAGGTATTTCAGTCGACGTCAACGATACCACTGTGACATGTGACATCGTGTTCAATCGGCCCAAAAAACTATACGTAGGTACAGCATGAGCAGTCTACCTACCGAATTTCAAGTAGATAGCTGCAGTAGACAGACAGACAGACTGTCAAACAGACAGATGCACGCCGAGCTAAAGTAGAGTATCACTTCGATCATCCATCAATGAAAGAAATTAACCCTGAATGTAAATACATAATAAGTATATTTGTATATAGTGCCAAGATTTTTAGTAACTATGACTGTAGTAATTGTATTATGAAGCTATGGATAAGTTACTAATCATGATGAATATCATTCGTATAGCATTAGCTTATTTTCCCTCAAGATCCGCAATTCTGCGCTAGGTAAAGATGTGGAGTAATCAAATTGTCTACTTTCAACTATCATGAAAATGTAAACGCAATCGAACGACTAGGGTGAAAAAAATAGTGCGTAATGGAATTTCGTTTGCGCATGCGCAGAGCGAACTATTGATTTGGCAACAATGAAACTGTTAGGGGACCATATTCAACCTAAACCCCGCATCCCTGACAATTTCATCAAAATCGGATGAAAGCAGTGGAAATTAAGGTCGTTATAAGGATTTCACATAGGCGCATGCGCAGTAGCTGTTAATGATACTATCATATTGAAATTGATATGGGATGGTCAAAACCATCATCCCGCAACCATCATCAAAATTTGAACGAGATCGGACGAATAGTGCGTGAAAAAATGGGACATAATGGAATATAGAGTTTTTTGCCATAAAATTGGAAGTTATCAGTAAGATTTCAAAACAATGTAACGTTATAGTATACGATAATTTAAGAAAATTTACTCATATAATCGTGCTGCATGACTGGAATTTAAAAAAAAAAGACTAATGGAAAGTTACCACCAGACAGGCTACTTTAGGTTGCAATGCTTTGTATGAGGAGTGCGTGCGTTGAGGTGCGGAAAGTAGAAATACGAGTACAGCATTGTGTATCTGTAGCAACAACAATCTAACGCCTTCTGCGTACACCCAACCAGTATATCTCAAAACCCGTTCGTATGTAAATATCTTGAGGGTTAAATAACGAGGAGACGGGTGCAAAGGGTTGTTTCCGTTTCGCAAGGGCTGAAGGAATGTCAGATGATGTTTGGGGTCGGGACGTCTGAGCTAAGTAAAGGCTTGGATCTCCCCGAAATGAGGATCTCAAAATTGTGTGTCATTTCGGGAAAGGGAGCCTGAAAGGGTTAAGGGATGAATAGAACGCGCGAGGGGCTGACGGTGGGATGGCGAACACGTGCTGTCTGCTACGTTCTACTCTGATCGTAAAATGCGAACTTCTAAGAAGACTCAAATTAGTGAAGACTACGGTAACGCGTGAAAGTAAATAGATCCTAAGCATGGTGCGTGCATAACAGGGACGTCCCTATGAGTGGATGTAACATAATTTTGGTGAGAGTTAAAATAAGATAAAACTCGGCGCTCCACGCCTCGACAGGCGGCAAGCCCCCTGTCGCGAATGCGCGAATCTGGATTTATTGTGATTTAAAATTCTTGTTTGGCATACGATTCAGCCTAATTGTCTGTATGTTATAACTACTCCAGGAATTATTGTTACATAATTTATTATGCCAGACTGAAATGAAGCTACGTTTCGAGTGGAAAAAAATATAAAAAAGTTGATATGAGGAAAAAAGAGTTGAGATTTTTTGTATTTAAAGAATGTTGAGTATTTAATAACAAAGAAGAATACAGAAGAGAAACAAGAATTACAACATGGTAGCAGAGCGTGGTTACGATCCACGGACCTCTGGGTCCCGGTTACCTCAATTTACATACTTCGAATGAAATTATTGAAACACAAAATGTGCTTTAGCTCACTCGTTTCACATAAACCAGTGACACCCGCATATATAAGAATGACACAGATTTTGCGGAGTATCTTATCACTACCAAGTCAAGTTGTTTTATTTGTTTATCACCAGCGCTGCAACTCGCCACCAGTTCAATGAAATCATCAGGAATTAACAAGCGGTTGCGATCATGTTCACAATATCAATTATTGAGAATGATCACCTGTGTGTAAACAATTATTCAAATAACCATGCTCATAACTCAGCTTGTTGGCCACGCACTTCAGAGTAGTTAACATAGTGGTTGGATAAATAGTGAGCTTTCGAACGAATGGTCAACGAATTTCTTGGGATGAAAAATGACGAAGTACCATTTCCCTTGCAACGACTCATCGGCGGAAATCATCAGGAATTATTGTTGCAACACATTTTCGTTACACTTTTCGTTTTTGGTTGGAGAAGCCTAGGCTAAAACACATTCTGTGTTACAGAACCATGAAACATCCAGCATGAAATTTTAAAATCCTGACATATTTCCCAAAAATAATCCAAATGCATGATAGAACTGAAAAAGAATCACGAAAATCGGACAAGAATAGTTGAAACATCATTATTCATTACTATTACCCCCTCCATTCACCCCCTTCCATAATGAAAGTAAGCAAGGTTAGGGGCGCCATCCTGATCAGATGGGTGAGCTAAAATCTCTCCTGTTCACCGTACGTCAGCTGAGTATGCTATAAGTATGCCGTCTTTCTGAGTACAACGAAATTTGACATTTTTACCATCTGATTTACCTACATACATTTTTCCTATCTTTATTCGAAAAGGTGGTTCTGCGAAACTAAAAAACTGCGTGTTTTCCTATCACTATTCGAAAAGGTGGTTCTGCGAAACTAAAAAACTGCGTGTTTTCCTATCACTATTCGAAAAGGTGGTTCTGCGAAACTAAAAAACTGCGTGTTTTTTAGTTATAAGAATGCCTGTTGCAACTTATGTGCTCAGATGTATATAAGTCTGTAGTTGAGACCACTACAACGAAGAATCACCTACTTTTGTCCATACCTCGACGCTCTCTGCGTTGTCTACAATGGTTTTCATAGCTCGAAAGAGAGAAACCCCTCAACATTTTCCCTTCAAAAGGGAAATAAAAGGGTTTTTCCACTCGGTTGATTCGATCGGAGAAGGATGTTTTGTTACAATATCATTGTTACCGGCCGAGAACCGAGAAGGGGAAAACTGTAGAAGCTCCCGGGACCTGTTTCTATTAAAGTGTCCAACAGAAGGTTTCCGCTGGTAAAGTCCCGCGGTCGATCTATCAACGTCAGTCCCTACACTCAATGATACCCTCCAGTGTTCTTTAGCACCACGCTACCGACGCGACGCCCACTACTCTACCGACACTAGTTGTGTTCAATCAATATTTTACTTTTCTTTTATTCGATATCACAAATGATACTTTTGGTACTTCCAAAAGGTAAAATAAAGTTAGTGAGCAGTCTGTACTATAATATGGAGTTATTGCCTGGGGAGGTACTTATTCTTCCCACATTGCGTGTACCGTGAGAAACCCCTTATAAAAACCAGGTGTGCGAAAGACCACACGGGAGAAGTGTAAACTTCTATGACGATTTGGGATGTTGGGAAAGTAAAAGATGACAGGCTCCGCCCCTGGACCCTCGGTAACTTTCCGCCTTGAGCCTTCGGCTAAAATGCTAAAACATGAAACATGCTTTCTTCCCGCTAATTCGTAAATGTAAATAAATTTAAAACTACGACATAAATGTTTTAAAAATCGAAATTAGAACAGGTAACCCTAAGTAGGTAACTTTATATTATGGTGCGCGTCTACAATTACTATAAGCAAGATAACCTTCTCAACCAAGTGACAACAAAACAAGCGGCATTGTTTACTATATCCATTTATAACATAAATAAATATAAAACTACGACATGAATAGAAGAACAAATACGAAAGAAATGCGTGATAAATCGAGAGCTTTCAAACGAGTGGAGAACGATTTTTGTCCGGTGAAAAATAAAAAAGTTTCGTTTCCCCAGCAACGGCTTAGTTGTCAAAACAGCGTGACGGAAAAAAACGTGACGGTAAAATCGTATTCACACCCCGCTAAATTTTTCGAGGCGGTGCGCCTATAGAAGTTTACACTTCAGAACGGTTAAAATTGAGTTTTTCGTCGTATAATGGTTCATACTTTGACAGCTATCCCAAAATTTCCTATGGATGCATGTAATGTACTACAATTTGAGAAAAACATTTTTGCTTCTGAGTCTACTTAAAGGTAGAGGAAGCATTGTTTTCATTGTTGGTCTCCAAATTCAACATTTCCACTTGCATATTACGTTTTAGTGTGTGAGTGTGCGTGTTTGTCTGTCAGTCTGTCTGTCTGTCTGTCTGTGGTGTGTCCACAAATCCTTGTAACCAGCTTATTTTCCACAGTTTTCATCCGATTTATTTTCCATAAACATTTCATTTTAAATTATTTCTATAATCTACCGGCTTTGGTCCACTTTATTTCTATTATTTATTGGGTAGAAAGTTGAAAACGCACTTACCCCACTAAACGTACGCACTAGCCCCCCAACATGGGGCAGGTGCATGATTTGAATGCTTGTAGGTTTTTCCCAATTCTTTATGAAATACTAACTTCAATTCATTATATCCACACGTTTTTCGACGTAGAAATGTCTGGGGAATGTAATAAAACTGTAGTCATTATTTAACTTGTAGTTTGAGGGAAATTGTTAGCACCACAAAGTCAGATTTATGAAAATCGGGTACGCACTTGCCCCCCCCTGACCCTATATTATCGAAAGAGCTCATCTTGTCTTGCGTTGACGCTAGACTCCGAAACTTGGGATTGGTTATTATTCTTGAGCCGCGCTCCCAAAGTTTAAAGAAGATTAATCTCGGTTACGGAGTTTGGTGGGTTGGCGATAAATAACGAGGGGGTCAACTGCTGGGATCTTGTGTTCCGCGGGAGCCTGAGATAGGTAACGTGATTTACACGAACTGCTTTACATGCTAAATTCGTCTTACATGAGTCAGTGTGTTATAGAGGTAATAAAAGCACTCCAATGCTGTTCGTTTAACTGTCATTAACAATAAATCCAGTCTTTATAAGTGCAGATAACTGACTCCACACATGGTAAAGTTAAAACGCTTCGGACCTTTTTATATGCAAGTTATTCTTCAGAAAGATGCTTTAACAATCCTCCTAATGAGCATGATACCACTATTTATTTAAATTTGGACCCTTTTATTTAATTTTTCTAGTTTTTGAACACTATTTTATTGTGAGTAGCGATTGCTTTGGACATATATACCTACTTAGGGCCACTTTCACCAACAACTTATGTAGCGGAGTTTGGCCAAACTCCATTAAATAATAATCTCAAGGATCAAACCTTGGCGTCTTTCACCAACCCGAAACTCGGTTAAACCCTGTTTGGAATAATCGAGTTTCCTTAACGGAGATTCGGCAAACTGTCCAATGAAAACATGGACAATTTGAAACGACAATTTGAAAACCCGCCATGTGTCGGACATATCAAGACAATAAAGCAGTGAATCATCCCAGGAGACCTTCTTGGACGATAAAGTTTGTCCCCCACCTCGGCAACTACTTGTAACCGTTCCCTACAAGAAGAACTGCGAGTTCTTCAATTCCGTTCAACCTGTTTCAACTTAGATTATCACACACCATTCTGACCTACATGACCTACTGATCTGTATTTTTACTAAGGGATTGACTACTTGATGTTATGTAATTTTGAGATGCGAGCTTGCGAGCATCCAGACCACCAACCTATACACAGCATTCTGATCAATTTCTGCGAATTCATGTGCATTCCACTTGTGAGAATTCATTCAAGACTTCATTGGGACAAACTTGATTGTTCGAGAAGGTCTTGTAATCATCACCATGACCAATTTTATTAGCCGCGCTGTTTTTATCTAATTACCTAGTTACAATCTACCTAGTTACTATCAAGTTTCCATCTGATGTTCTAGATTGTGTTAGGAGCTTCGAACGTAAAACCTATTGAATTTCTTTAATATCATTAATATTTTGTTCAATAGGTATCATTTATAATATTCGTTGATTTTTTGTTGTTATTTTACATAATTTATAATATTCGTTGATTTCGATCGAGTTCGAATTCGTATTGAGCGTGAGTCTATCTACCTATCGAAATAAAACTGTAGGTATCAGCTGTTGGTGCGCGGCCGTATTGCTCGATATCATTGTTATCACGCCTAAACGGAGATTGGCAAGTGTAACTGGCCGGGGCTTGGGAGATTAACCTCAAGCCACCTCGTTACTTTTCCCATAAGGTGCCAATGCTCTGAGCTTAAGGGAGTGGCGACCAATAACTTGAAGGTCATGGCCGCATGGGAAAAATGCCACGGAGTTACTCGAGTTGGCCATCTCGACGGGAGTGCTCTGTGGTATCACCACCCGCGTCCTGAGGGGTTCTTACTTAAACTGGATGTCACTGGCACATTCCTTCATCCCACTCTCCCTCCTCCTCCTCCTCCAGTTTTCTTGTTACTAAGGGCCGGCGTCGGGTGAACCTGAGCGTCCTCCCCAATCTTTCAATTTATTTTTTCATTTTTTTATTTAATGATGTCTCCCTCTGCCTTTGAGGGGAGTTTTATAGATTAAAAATGTGTGTGTGTGTGTGTGTGTGTGTGTGTGTGTGTGTGTGTGTATGCATCTAGCTTTAGTTTCATTTCACTTAACTGAATATATATAGTAATATGTAGTTAGTTATACGCCTATTCATCATCGAGTCTTAGTTGTATTATTATTGCTTTTTTTTACTTTTATTATTTCTATTTTTTATCCACTGTAGGGGATAAACAGTGGTCATTACATGGTACATGAGATGTAACCACCTTGATAGCTTACTCAACCCGGAAGTGAAAGAGGTTCTGAAATTCAATTATCACCAACTACATGAATCTATGACGAACCATAGCAACATCCTCTCGCAACAGCTGTCCACCAATCCACCCCCACCAGAACTCCTAAAGCGACTTAAGCGGAAACAACCCTTAAAATCCTCATCAATCCTTAAAATTATGATTAAAACGAACTTATACTAAACTAAAGGCATCGGTTGTTTGGGTGATCCGATATCAGCAAAGCAAAGAGAAATAACACACAAAACCTTACTAAAGAATTCTGAGGGGGCCTTTCCAAAGCGTCCCTCTCGTCTTCCTTTCCATCTCATCTCAGCATTCCTCTAACAAGAAATTGAATAGGATCAGTCGCATAAGCTCTCTATCAAGTAGATAAATAGAAAAGCTCCCGCGATTCTCAAATCCCCGCAGAGCATAATAACCCGGGGGATTAGGAGGATTCCGTTCTAACGGATCCCCATCATTAGAAGACGGGCGAGCTATTTATCTTGGCTCGAGTCAATCAAAGGAAGCGCCCGGAGGTCCATTAATCGTGATAAGAGCAGTGACGCCGCGTTATGCCACTCTGGGCGGAGGAAAAAGGAAGAAAATAGTAGTTGAGAGGGAAAGTTTTTTTTTACTATCCTAACGCTCCAAAGGACAGGGGTGAAGACATTTAATCGTTCCCCAAAAGTGGATCAGGACTCAGAACAAGAGCTCATGTTAGTGAATTTTCGTAGACAATCAATTGCAATGGCTCCAAAAGTACTAAAATTAAAATTTTCCAAAATTATCTTCGTTGGAATCCAAAACGGAAGTTAGTAAAAAAAGGTGTCTATTTCCACGAAAAATAAGGAGTTAAAATGTTGTATAGATTTCGACGGTTAGGCCATCATCCGTCGAAACGTCGAAATCGATTCATCATTGTAACTCTTTTTTTTCGAGGAAATAGTCAACGTTTTTTTACTAACTTTCGTTTTGAAATGGGTTTCCACAACTTCGTCGCGAGTGATTTAGTTCATTGGAATCCGTTTTGAGGCGTTACGAGACGAATATCTGTGCTTAACGCTTTTTCATATGTATACCGGGTGTTTCTTAAAGGATGGATATGTGTTTTTATCTCCGTTATTTGAAGTGTTGGAAAAAAAATTTTCAAGCCGTAAACGCCCTTCATTTTTTACGGAAAATTCAAATATCACATTTGCGCGAATCGCGCAGGCGCGGAAATGCATGATCCGCGCATCAACTTTGTTTTTTCAAATAAGAACCACCATTTTTTATTGCAGATTCGAATTCTGCGTGAAATTTCATGTAGAAATTACCCATCACTCAATTTATTAGGTGCGCGCAAACGGGCGCAATTCCGCTCCAAATGTGCGCACTTCCGCTCTAAAAGTGCAATAAATTAGTATTTTTTCGCGCTGAATCTCGTAATGATGTTCATTTATTGATATTTGCTATACCTACATGGGAAAACACCGAAAAAACTTTATTTTATTACGCTTTGTGGTTTGTGGAAATGTGTAAGAAAAGTGTAACTCTGGTCATTTTTTGGTGTTTTCCCAAGTTGGTGTTGCAAATATCAATAAATGAACACATTACGATGATTAGCACGGAAAAATATCCCGAAATCATGAATTACATGTGGCAATTGAGTATCATCAAAATTCAGTATTTCACATTTATTAACATGTTTAATGTTTTAGGGCTGGGGGTCATTCTGTGAATTCCGACACGACACGCAAATGTGCAACGTTTTTTTCTGATGATTTCCGCTTACAACCGAGTCGTTGCTAGGGAAATGGTACTTCGTCGTTTTTCATCCCACAAAATTCGTTGACCATTCGTTCGAAAGCTCTCGATTTATCCAACCATATTATGTTAACTACTGCGAAGTGCGTGGCCAACAAGCTGAGTTATGAGCATGGTTATTTGAATAATTGTTTACACACAGGTGATCATTCTCAATTATTGATATTGTGAACATGATTGCAACCGCTTCATTCAAATGTTGTTGGTATGAGTCCCATCGGAAATATCTAATGGTAAAATAAAAATGTATATAAATATAATAAATTGTTTTGGTTATCTTTTCTTTTTTCTTGACCTTAAAAAACTATATCTAATTTCTCCCTTGCGAGGGAAAAACATTAAACATGATTTAATGTTTTTCCCTCTCAAGGGAGAAATTATGAAATTTTTTATAAAAATGTCAGAAATGGTGAATATTGAAATTTTAGAGCGGAACTGCAGTCTTAATTAGAGCGGGACTGCTTCCGCTACCTTTAGGTAGACTCGGAAGTAAAAATAGAAAATGGCGGGTCCAGGGAAAGAAGGATTTTTGTCAATTTTTGCCATTTTTCGGCAGAGCAAATCTAAAGTTCACTATTCCAGGAAGCTATTACATTGAATTAAAAAATAACTTTTGATGGATGCAGTGCTTTGCTTAGGATGTTTATTTCACGTAATAGTAATAAAAAATTGGAAATTGTAGAAACGACAGGTTTAAAAAATACAAAATTCAAGAGGTGTTGTGACATAAACCTCTTTTCACCAAAAATCACTCCATCTTTCGCCCTAATAGTAATCAAATGTCTTTCCAGTGGGATGTTATCAATATAATCATCTGCGTCGTCTTTTGTACTTGTGTCAGTCTTCAAATTATCGTAAAATGTAATTGATTCAGGTCTCACTATAAACCTCTTTAAATGTTGCAAATCTTTGTAGTTAGCATTTTTAATGTTTAATGACTCAGGGTGAATTGGTCTCAAAGGAATTAAAACCCCCATTTTCTTCGCTGAGTTCTTCTTGCTTTTTGTTAATAATAATAATAATAATAATAGTTTTTATTGTTGTTATACAAAATGTACATAACAATCGTCAAGTTAATCGTCAAATAAATTTTACATTTCGTCATAAGGATTCAAAACTATATATTAAAATACAATATTATATATTAAAAAACTATATATTATATATATTAAAAACTCAATGTGAAATATTCTTGTTTCGTGTACAAGGGATTTGCGATAAGTTTCGTCTTCACCATCTTGTTAAAACTTCTCAAACACTTTTGACGAATCGCAGCTGGAATGAAGTTGTAGTAAGCAATCCCTTGGTACACGAACTGATTTTGGGATCTGGTCAGTCTAAATCGAGGAATCTGCAGATCAGCTCGTTGGCGGGTCTCATAGTCATGCATATCTCCTCTTTTGGCAATGGAGCTGGAGTTCTTGTGTATACTGTTCAGAGCTGTCAGTATATAGAGGCCATGAACCGTGAGGATGCCAAGTTCTCTAAACAAAGGTCTTGCGTGTGCCTTTTAATCCACTCCGGCAATAATCCTCACAGCTCTTTTTTGTAGCAGAAATAAACGCCCTGCTCCAGGAGAGGCCCCCCACAATATTATGCCATATGACATGACTGAACCAAATAGTCCATGGTAAGCCATTATATGTACCTCTCGCGAAAGGGTTTTCGAAAGTCTCCGCAACAGATAGAGAGCTTTCGATAATTTTCCATGAACATAATCAATATGAGCGGACCATCTAACTTTGCTATCAATAAAACAGCCAAGTAATTTCACAGAATTCTCGCTACTTACAGCATTTGAATTAGAAATGGATAAATAATGGGTTTTACCAGGATCAAGTTTCAGTTTATTAGTATTAAACCACTCTTCCGCCAACATCTCCTTCTTGGCTGAAATGGAGGAAGCACCGAATTGATCATGATCACTTGTGAGAAAAGTTGAGTCGTCAGCATAAATGAAACAATTGTCTCCAACATAGTAGCTGAGGTCATTTATAAAAATAACGAATAATAGTGGTCCCAATATTGAGCCCTGCGGAACTCCCTGTTGCACTGGTTCAATTGATGATCCAGAACCGTTCAAAAAAACACACTGTTTCCTTTCTGATAGGTATGAAGTAATTAGTTGCAGTGGCAACCCTCTTATTCCATAATACTCAAGCTTCTTGATCAAAATGTCGTGTGGTACTAAATCAAAAGCCTTGCTTTGGTCAGACAAACTCATTTCTACATGGAGCCCATCCTCCAATGCAGCAGTTACTTTTTTCATAATCTCGATCATCATGGTTACTGTTGACCTCCCGCGCCTAAAACCATGCTGAGAACTGCTCAAAAGATGGTTACCCTCAAAGAAATCCCGAATACGAGCAGCCAGAGCAGCCTCCACAATCTTACCCAGAATCGGAACCTGAGCGACTGGTCTAAAATCATTGAGTGTTTCAGCCTTTCTCACCTTCGGCACTGGAGTTACCTTACTTATTTTTAAACTCACTGGAAAGCATCCATTAGAAAAAATTTTGTTAGTTAAATTGGAAATGTACGGCGCTATCTGTGTCTTTACCCTCTTCAAAAACTTAGCCGACAAACCATAGTGATCTTGCGAAGCTGTGTTATTCATACGGTCTATGATATTCAAGATTTCCCCCTCGGTCGTTGGAGACAAGAAAAAATAAATATTACATCTTGAGATTTTACTTTTCAGGACTTCCAAAGCGTCAGTCCTTACGGATGGAATACCCCTCTGACAATCAGCCACCGATGATGAGAAGAAATCCGCAAATAATTGAGGGCTCAGATCACTAGGGACACTGCTTGTTGTACCATTTCCCTCATTTATAATTTCCCAAGCTGATTTTTGCATGTTTATAGAGGACAAAAGTTTCCTACTGTTAAATTCGGTCTCAACTCTCTGCAGGGAGGACCTATAGCTACTACGAAGTTGTTTCAAATAATCCTTAGTCATCAATCCATCATTAACAAGTCGGGCGGCCGTGAACAGTTCGTCCCTCTTAGCTTTAAGTTCGTTGGTAAACCAAGGGTCTCTCTTCGTTTTCCTGTTCCCATTCTTGAGGAAAATTGGAAAGCATTCCTGGAAGAGCTCATGAATCAAAGCTATTATGTTCTCCGGCTCTTCGAGAATAATATGTGAACAGGTTACCTGCATTAAGCCCTCATTAAATTTGTATATACCTTTCTCGGTAATTGGTCTGATGATCCGCCTTGTGTCGCATACTGGTTGACTACATACTGGAATAGTTAGTAACAACGGCAAATGGTCCGACAATACTAAGTCCAAAATTTGCACCCTACTACCATCTACGTTAGAGATGACAGTATCCAAGCAGTGTGAGGAATCAGGTCTAGTGATTTCGAAATTCTTTATGCTAAGACCGTATGAATCGAAGAAATGTAAGAAGCTTCTTGTTGCGTTGTCGTTGCCCTTATTAAGATGAACATTGAAATCTCCAGTTAACAATAAGTCATAATCCAATAATCGAGAGGACTCTAATATGTCAGTCATCACTTCGAAAAATACAGACATATGACCTTGAGGGGGCCGATAGACACACATAATAATAGATTTCGTACTCGGAATCCTTGTGTTACTTTTCGTTGCAGTGCTTGCACCAAAACATTTTCCGTTTTAGCCGTTATGTACCCTCCACAATATGCCAACTTGAAATAGAAGACTGCGGTATTATTTTTTGTTACCTTGAGTATTCTCATTGGTCGAGTTTTTAATGGGCATTTTTTAGGGTATTTGCTTGAGAAGTGCTCAGTTCAGTTTTGAAAAACGATTTCCTTTCCACATTTAACCACGATGAATATGAGGAATTTAGCCCCCCCCCCCCCTGTGTATGTACAATAAGTGGTACAATATGTATGTACAATAAGTGGTGAGAATACCTCGGCCTTTTCCTTTACGCCCAAAGTGCTTATTGGCCAAAATTACGGAAGCGGGAGCCGAAATAAACGTTAATTAACATCCGCCCCGATGGCCGGATAAGGGATTAACCCGGAAGAGGCAACAAAGGGAAATTCTCTCCGGGCATATTTTCCCTCGGCGGGTCTGGGAAGAATGGAGAAAACCCGCCTCCCCAATTAGCGACCGTGAAGCCACTTTTTGGGCGGTGTTACGTTTGGGGAGCTGTTAACATTTTTAAATGGAGCTCGTTCTAAGTGAAAATAAAAGAGGCGGAAAAAATTATCTTTTGTGTGGTGGAAAATTTAGCAGAAAGACCAAGTTTTTTGTTGGAGAAATATTTAGATTCAGTTGATGGTAGCGATATAGGTACATCATGTAAGTCGATATTTCGAACGTTATCTCCAACAATCAATTCGCTGATGAAGGGCTGTTTTATCGATTATCTACATTAACTGCAGGATAGCTATAATCAGTATAGCGTGTAACAATCTACTAATTGTCGTGATCAAAATTCTTGAACTTCTCTAGTATATTTCAATCTTTCGATGTAATGTTGGAACTCAGGTGAAATAAGAAGAACAATATTTCAATCACTGGGATAATTTATTACGTTTTTCTTTGTGTCGCTCCAAAAGAAAGGTCATCAGGTGGGTTTTTTCTTTCTAGCCTGTCGGTTGATTAGTTTCTTATTTTCACTTCTCTTAAAGATGAATGAAATACCGTAGGGGAGAGAGCTTGCTATGCGGGATAGCAATGAATTATGTATTAGTATAAACAATGGGAGTTTATATAATATTATTGCTATCAACGCAAATGGAAGAGAGAGGTAGACTCGCCGTTTTGAAGGTTGAACAATGATTAAGGGCAAGCGGACCCGTGCATGTTGGGGGTACCAACGGGCACGCCTTTCCATTGAACGGATCACCGTAACAGTTTTGGTTTATTATTTTCAATAATAAGCCTATGTGATCGTATAGCAAAAAATTTTTATAACCCCCCTTCAAACTTTGTCATTTTACGTTTCAAAGTGCGTAGAATCCAAATTTGCAATGTCCGTCTGTCGTCCGCCGTTCGCCGTCCGGGCCATAAAAGACCTTAGAATTGACTTAAAAAATCCGGTCTTTTGTACATAAACTCCACTTGGGGTCTAGTTGGTCCTAACTTCTCGCCAGCTCGATCGCTCCACACCCATGGGTGCTATGAGCCAAAAATACAATGCAAGGTTTGCACAACGTTTGCAATTAGGTACCTACTAAATTTCTCTTTTTGGGGCGTTTCTCATTGGATATGTAGTTGGAATGACGAAATCAAGTAAATCAATCTTTTGATTCATCAAACTTTTGTAGAACTATTCTTGATTCCATATTAAAAAAAAAAAAAAAAAAAAAAAAACATGAATACAAACTATCGCCCGCAGCAAAGTATGAATAGACAGATGAATATTCACATATTTTCAGTATTCCGCATTGAAATTGAATTATCTGAATCTGGAACATGTCAAATTAGGCATGAAATTACGTACTTAGACGTACGTAAAGATAATGATATTATTAAGGCAATAATTATTTGAATAAATAGGAGCTCAAATCGAGAAATATATACATGCGTATATAATTATAGAAGTATAGGTTGTGGCAACTCGAAATAGGACACGCCGAGGACGCAAGCCAACTAAAACTACGATCATACTCAATTGAAAAAATAATAAACCTTTGTGAAATAATTTGCAACGTTTTTGATAGCTGTTACAAGCGCTATACTCCAGATAAAGAATGTGAATCGTTTATCAATGCCGAATTACAAAGCGGATAAAATCATCTTTCAGATAAATTCTGTCTGGCAGATAGCGCCGTTAGCATCCTGATTGGTGTCTGTAGGCGATAAAATAAGGGCGGTTTAAACATGGAGCTACCACATAGTAGAGTACGAGCTTCATTTTCTTCATGGATCGACTATTAAAAAAACAAGGTCTGACGTCTACAATACAACAGAGTCCATCATGCTACCAAGCTCGGCAAATAAGAAACCACCATATTTTTGCCATTTGCTATTTGCTTCATTTCAAGAGAGAGAAATACATTATACACAAATCGCGATATTGCAACCTGAATTATTATGAATGAATTATTGTGATCAGTAAGTTGTGGACTTAATTTCATGTTCGATTTGTGTTATAATGTAATTAACGGTATCTTTTTCCAACCGAAACCTCAATAAAAATACGCCCTCGTCCCATATTAGTAGGTGATCAACATGGGATCTCACTAGGTATATACGGTCATCTTTTCCATTCAACGAATTATGCTACGATGGAATCCCCGCCGTTGCTGCTATTTGAAGACAAATCCCAAAATATCCATTCCATTGAAAGATACAAAATATAGACAATCAAACTTGAGATTCAAATAAGACCCCCAAAAATAGTGGACTGGATTACTAGGCGTTAGCCGTCCATAATCCAATCCAATCTACTCCGAACATAGCTCATTAAATGATATTAGTAGGAGTGGTATATCTCTGATGGGATACTGTCAACCACGCTCTGCTACCATATCAGGGATCTAGTTACCCCCCCAGAGGTGCAATGGGGGCCTAAATCCTCGATAAAAAGGTAGAGGAGGTTGACAGTATCCCGTCAGAGAGATACCACTCCTACTAATAGCATTTAATGAGCTATGTTCGGAGTAGATTGGATTTCCAGGACCTGGATCACCCATCCAATGCCAAACTCAGCTTCTCAAGAACACGAGGACTGGCGTGCGACGCCCGTTGTTTTCCAACGGAGCGACGGCAGCGCTTTCTCTTTGATTCTGACGGGAACTCTGTCACATCTTTCAGATAAATCCCCCCTTATCGATTGGAAAAATGTGATTGATAGACCGGCCTTAAGTGTAATTCGCGAATTCCAACAATTTCTTCAGACATTCGTTAATTCAAAAGTTTTTTTTTTCTAAGAAATTTACTCTTCTCAACGTTTTTAATTCGAGCGTTTTCATCGATAATTTGCTACTATGATCGTTTTCTTAGACCATTTGCTAATTTGAAAAATGCATGGTGGATGGGGATGAGTGGATCGTGATATTTTTACTGTATTAATCCACTTTCTGTTACAGATATTATTATTTGTACATTCCAGATTTTAAGTTATGCAACCTTGGAATTTTCAAATTTACTGTCAGTGGAGTGTAAATGTAGGAGGAGGAGGGGGGGGGGGGGGGATAATTCCGAAAAATCAAGATATTTTCGTTTTTGAATTTTCTTTTTTTTATCATTTAATAATGATCAACAGCACGTTTTCATTTGTTTTCGTCCATCACGAGCGTCACGTCACGGTGGGGTTTTCTATTGATTTTCACGTACAACCAATGCGTTACTAGGGAAGTGTAAATCCCTTAGTTTTCATAGCAGGAAAATCGTTAGCCACTTTTTGGAATGCTCTCATTTTATCACAGCATCTCATAATCCCTAAGCCTCTGTAGTGTCAAGGAAAGCTGATTTATTACGCTCAGTTATAAACTAATATTGCTAAGTAACCATAATGAACTAATAATGTGTAAAATTAACCATTAATAATAATAGAGAGTTCCTGGTTACCACGTTTTTAGTTTACACGGTGCCCGAGAGCCATGATCAGCTGATCTGGAAACAACTGACAGCTGACAAATTAGTAGAAGTGGACGACGTGAATAGGAGACCGCTTGATTGGCAACGCAAGATCGAGTCTTAGTACGTCCTCGTTACCACGTCTTCGACACTTCGCCCGTAAATGTATAAACCCGAGGAAGGTTTCAGTGATAAGCGTATTCAGTTCATGTTTTTCATATTAAAATTTATAATGAATTAATATATTAAATATATTATTTAAAATATAAATTAAATATATAATTATATTAAAATATACTAAATTTATTTATATACATCCTATTTTCACTCGAAGCAGTCCATTTATCGAGTGCCAAAAAACAACTAGTCAACAAATCGGAGGATAAAGGTTTGCCGAAAAACGGATAAAATAATTTCATTCTAATCATATCTACCTTTTTCATGATACAAACATTAAACTTTTAAGATACGAACATGTATTATTTTAGTGAGTTTTTACACAAAATGCATAAAATCTGTATATTGATACCGACCTTTATATCTACATATACCAATATTACTACTAACATAGTTGAGCAAGAACTTACTCGAACGATCGCCAAGACAAGTCGGACGGATGTGTCTTCAAGGTAAACCTGGAGCTCGTCTTTGCTCAATCAACTAGCGTGATATATAAGCTTACGAAGTCTAATACTTGACGCTGATTTTCATTGCACAAATAAAACGGTGGAAGGACGGACAACGGACCGATTCGATTTTTGAAATCCATGTATCTTAAAACGCAACCAAAAAATTTTGGGAGAGAGGTTAAAAAAAATTGCTTATCCGTTAACAAAGGTTCACTTTGCAAAGAACACTACGAATCGAAAACAGAACAATAAACCACATGATAATAAATTATGAAATGTGAGATCTGGATGAAGGAAAACAGATTCGGAGAAATACAAGATGTCGGAATCAGCTTCAGGTTACAAAATTGATAAGAGACGACGTGTGAAGACACATGAAACACCGTAGTAACAGCCAGCGTTGTTAGCAAAATTTTGGTTCTCCCGAGATTCACGTTCACCGTATTAAGACACCGTGGTAACCAGGAACTCTCTAATAATCTGACTGTGGAACCGTAGGTGTACCGTCCGTTTTTTTTTTTTTTTTCTTTTTTCTTTTTATTCTCACCAAAATTGTAATCAATCCATTCATTGGGACGTCCCTGTAATCCATGCAGTACTTACCAATATGTTTATCATGATGTTTCGAATGTCTATGAAAAGATGAGCTTCTTATGAAACTTCCATCAAAACGTTGTTTATAATAAATAAAAATACTTAATCGTCAATCGCTTACCTTAAATGATATATATTTTATTGCTGAACAAGACTTCACTCGGACTCGGTTTAATCAGGGATGTGAACGGGAAAAATCTCCATCAGCGACCCCCACCCGACAGCCAATCTTCAAGCTCGCCCTTTCCATTCATTAGACAGCTGTGATTGGTTATCGGCTTTGGAATCACAGTTCCTTGAACCTCCTCCTGAAAACCTTCCCTCACTCCAGGAACAAACTGAATTAGGGTTCCGAACAATTATAAAAGTAACCTCCCGTTCCCCTTTTATTCGGTTCATCAAACTTTTAAAAGGCAATTAGTTATTAATCAGATCTTACACTTTTCAGGCCACTTTTCCTCCCCTTCATCTTCAATTTTCACCCAATCGTATTTTCAATTTTGATCTCCATGGGAATACCTCTTTATTTATTTTTAGAATTTACGGAGCGCAACGTTTGGGGACGCTTTCACCAAAAAGACAGCTAGCGTACGAGCCCGCAACTACGGAAGACATTTTCATGGAACGGTCACCCCATTCGCCTTCGTAGTAAGGTTATTTATTTATTTCGAAAATACGGGCAAGCCCAATACATGAGGAGATGAAATATATAGAAAATGTATAGATAGAAAATACATAGCGTAAATACGGAAGACATTTTCATGCAACGGTCACCCTTATTCGCCTTCGTAGTATGGTTATTTATTTATTTCGAAAATACGGGCAAGCCCAATACATGAGGAGATGAAATATATAGAAAATGTATAGATAGAAAATACATTGCGTAAATAAAATTAACCCTAGACTACACGGGTGGGGTGTCGGACACCCCAACACGCATTCAAAACAATGCCATATGAAAATGCCCGCCTCGTTGCATTCCTAGTAATAGTGTAAATACTCTCGGGTTCACCCCCTACCATTCAGTCTTGCATCAGTTCTCGAGCAGGAAGGTCGCAAAGTTGCTCTGGGGTGCCCTACACCCCACATGTGTGTCTGTGTACCTATTTTCTGAACCGCTTTTGTTTCTGCCCTTCAGTGTTCAATCATATTTCTATATATTTTTATATTCTCTCTCAAGGGATTTACGTTCAATTTATAATTCGAGTATCAGAACTGATGGAGAAGAACTCTAGTAGTTTTGTTCTAGTAGTTTATTTCTGCTTATCTGCTGTGATCGAAAAGTGATTTCCGTTTTATGCTTTTGATATTTTGAACATTCTATTATTATTATTTTTACCGGCAGAAACGAGTGGTACTTACTGTGTTTTCGCGGTAAGTCAAGAAATATTCATTATTTTGGGGGAAATGACCAATTTTGTACTGTTTTGATTTCTGGAATTGTATAAAATAAGGTCAATTTTAGAATGCTCCTGTGAGGACGCTAATACAATTTTTGATGTTCTCTCTTTTTCTAATGTTAGTTCCTACTGTCTAGTTGACGTTTTTCAAGATTTTTCTCCCATATATTCTATTAACGGGAATTGTCATTATTTTGAATGAACAGAAAATAGTATTTTTTTTTTTTTTCACTCTTCATTTTTGCTCAAAATGTTACAATAAGTCGAAATATCGTTGGAAATTGTTCTTTTTTTTCTAACTCCACAAACTTTCTTAAATTTGGGAAAATGCATTTTTCGGCTTAGAGCTGACAAAATTTCACGATGAGAACTAGGTACTGGGGTGTTGGACACCCCACCCGTGTATCAGATGGTGCAAAAAACCCGTGTAGTCTAGGGTTAAGTATACTTGCTATTGTCTACATATTCGAGAAGAAATGAGGGAAAATAGATGGAAGAAAATAAAGTTTACTGTTCAAAGTTAATGGTGCTTCCACACAAGTTTTTCACTTTCAAGCGAAGCGAGGCTAATGAGGTGTTGAAAATTTCTACTTCTGGGCATTCGTTTAGAAAGTAGTTGAGCTCACGTGGCAATCTAGACAGGGGGCGGTGGTAGATGTAGTTTTTCGGCGAGAAAGGTGTCCAAAATAAGCTGTTTGGTCGTGAGGTGGAACGGAGTACCAACAAATTCACCATTTCCAGAACTTGGGGAGAATCGACGCGACCATTCAGGATGTTGTATAAAAATGATATATCGGATCGGTGTCTTCTGACTCGATGGGATAAAGTGCCGCAGTGCTCATTAATAGCCCCATAGTTTGTAGAGTCAAATGGTATATGAAGCTTAAATGCCACGTAACGGAGGAAACGGCGATGAACCCAAACGGCGGAAAAAACGGAGATTTGGTGAGGTTACACCAAATCTCGTTATTAAACCTCGAGGATTGTTTATAGTTCATTAATAACTTAGCGTGAAGCTTAGCTGCTTTTGTCGGAGCGGTTTAGGCAGCGGTTTTAGCGTAAATTAAGATCTTTCCAACGACTGGCGAACGATTTTTGAACGATGAAAAATCGCAACTATACGTTTGACGAAAAATGGCAACAAAACCGTCTCAAAAAACCGAAGTTGGTTCTAAAAAACCAAAAATCTACATTTCCAACTAACATGATCTTGTTCATTGGTCAGTCGTGCCAGTCTGTCGCGTGTCCCCAAATCCTTGTAACAAGCTTATTTTCCACCGTTTTCATCCGATTTGGATGAAATTGTCAGGGAATGTGCGGGCTAGGGGTAGACGGTCCCCTATTAGTTTCATCGTTCTTGACTCAATACTTCAATCCGCCCATGCGCGAACGTAAATTCTCACGCCCTAGTCGTTCGATCTCGTACGAATTTGAATGATAGTTGGGGATAGACAATTTGATCATTTCATATCAGTTTCAACATGATGGTATCATTAATAACTACCTACTGTGCATGCGCCTATATGAAATCCTTGTAACAAGCTTATTTTCCACAGTTTTCATCCCATCTGGATGACATTTTAGGAGAATGTCTGGGCTAGGGTATAGACGTCTCCTACCAGTTCCATCAAATATCAACAATCCACTCTGCGCATGCGCAAACGTAAATTCCGTATGCTCCATTTTCTCACGCCCTAGCCGTTCGATCTCGTTCAAATTTGGTTGATAGTTGGGTGATGACGATTTGATCATCCGTTATCAATTTAAACATGATTGTATCATTAATAGCAACTGCGCATGCGCCTATGTGAAATTCTTGTAACAAGCCTAATTTCCAGTTTTCATCCGTTTTCGATGAAATTGTCAGAGAATGCGCGGGTTAGGTTGAAGATGGTCCCCTAAAAGTCATATTGTTGCCAAATCAATACTTCATTCTGCGCAAACGTAAATTCCATTATGCTCCATTTTTACACACTAGTCGTTCGATTTCGCTTAAATTTGGATGATAGTTGGAAGAAGATGACTTGATTACCTCATATCAATTTCAACACGATTGTATCATTAATAGCTACAGCGCATGCGCCAATGTGAAATACTTGTAATGACCTTAATTTCCACAGTTTTCATCCGATTTTGATGAAATTGTCAGCAAATGCGCGGTTTAGGTTGTAGATGGTCCCGTACCTATTTCATTGTTTTCAACTCATCAGTTCATTCTGCGCTTGCATTGATTATAATTTTTTCGTTTCTAAATTGATCAATTATGACACTTCACGCTACTTCTTGATTTACTCTTTTTTGCTGTAGAATTTTTCAAGATCATTTATGAATTTTCAATGATCTATACATTCATGATAAGGCCCATTTACTCTGCCCGAGCATTTGTCGCGAGCAGGGGTGACGAACGAGCATTCGTTCGCCGCTCGCTGTGTGTAAACACCCCGGGATTCGTCGAATGGTGTTCAATGAATCTAGTTTTTGTTGCTTTTTAAGTATTATAGTGATGGATTGGGAAAATGAAAAGTGTCTTTTGTTAATTTCTCTGTATGCGGCTAAAATTGCCTGTTATCCTCCTTCAAATCCCTCAGCAATAGAGAGTAATTTCTTTTCTTTAAAAATGACGACTCCCCCATGCGACGCCTTTTCTTTTTTTGCTTTTCCTCCGCTAGATGGTCTAAAATGAGGATAGCCGCCGCGGAAACCGCAATTTTTGGATAGCGCGGGTGCCATCTGTTTTCTGCGAATCCTCACGAGCAACTAATCGTCACAAATGCTCAAGTAGTGTGAGCGGAGAGCTCGGTTGTGTTCGTGCTCGTTGAAAACTGGCGAGCAACGATCACGAATGCTCAATGCTCGATTTCAGGCAGTGTAAACGGGGCTATAGGTAAACGAGGAAGCTGTGTGCCACACCCAACTTTGCTAACGTTTTTATTCTTCCAACCCCCATACTGGGCGCACCTACTTGTGCGCCCAGGGGCTCCAATCCTCAATCTCCTATCGCGCTATTACTTCTATTTAGGATTCAATCCAAAGGGGAAAGCATAAAAGGCAAACATAACACGAGCCAACAGTAAAAGAGATTAGAAGGCGTCTAGCCGTCTTAACAGGCGTCTCCCTGTAGTTTACGGGCCCCGAGAGGCCTCTTCGCACCTTTCTCCGGTAAACTGTGATCTACCGTTGCCAACATCACAGCTCTTCTTCTCTTTCTTCCTTCTTTCTTTAACCCTCTAACGCCGACGTTTATCACTTTAAGCTCTCCCAATACTTTTTCTTTCGACATCCTCTTTTCCCCCTACAATTATTTGATTCTGCAAAACGATGCAACTTTCCCAGATCCTTAAGGAACTGAAAGTCATGATCTCATAAACCAATTTTACTTATTTTGCATCCGAGTTTACCAATAGCATGATGCAAATGATGTCAAGATCGGCCCACTATGAGAGGTGAATGTCAGCGATCGGGAATGGGGTCAGAAATAATAAAACGCCTCTATCGCCGAGCTTTTGAAAAATATGTTTTCTTCATCAGGGCCTAAAACCAATGAAGAAGAGTCTCAGCATGACATTAAAACAACATGATAAAACTAGTCAACAACCATAAAACATAACATTCAAATCACAGAGTAGGCTACTGTTGATTCGACGGCATTGAAAATTATAGGGTATCGTCTAGGAGCTAACTCGCACAATCCCTGAAAATTTCGTAGGAATTGGACTGAAACTTGGTACAGTTTTTGGCGTGGCAAAGATTTTCCACAGACAGACAGACAGACACGGAAACAAAATTCATCGACAAGCTCTGAAACGCAAAAAGCAAGTGGAAATTTTGATTTCGGAGGATACAATTTTTTTCGACCTCAATCACGAACACAAAGCTTCCCTACTTTCGACAGTGAGGAAGCATAATTCAGATTAGTTTGACAAATTTTCCGCTTGCTCTCGTCAATATCCGCCCGTCAATAATGGCGATCAAAAGTATTGGGAAGCATCTGTTTTCAACTTCCTCCACTAGGATTCAGTGCAGGCAATCAAGCAGTTCCATCCGACCTTTCCAATTTGAATTCTTCCAACATGAAGTCTTTTCAACATTTTGATTTGAAGCAAAAGGCATCGACATAAATATAATGCGGCTGGCGGAAATTTACTCCATTTTGGATGCAGTTTTATCAAATTTTTCGGACTTGTCAAAAATCACTAGGTATGTATATCTGTGCTAGATGGGTGTAAATACTCTCTTAAATACTCGCTTAAACTCTGTACAACTTATATTAATAAGGAATTGTAAGCAGGAGTTTGGGAGGCTCATAGTTTATCAAGTGGGTATGATGCATTATTAGCTTTCTCATGCGATTAGCATGAGTGTAGGTTACCATTGGAATGTACAGAACTATAGAAGCATGTAATGCATCTAAAGATACCTATTCGGTAGGATTGTGTGGATAGCTATCATGAAGCCACTTTCCGATAAAGACCTGAAAACTCCCAAAATGTATTAGTCATATATGAAAAATTTCATTGAGTTAAAAAACAATTGAGGGAGTGTTGCTAGGAATCCACCTTTGCGATTCTGTGGTGAATACCAGTTTTACTTACATGATGAAATGTACAGGGAACCATATAATAAGAACGAACTGGTTCTTGACATTTTCATCACATAAGGAGAAAATTGAGGGAATTATTCGTGTTGCTTCAATTTAACAAACTGCGCATACTCGGAATGTGTTTTTTTATATTATTATTCGAAAATGTCGGAATTCAAACCGTCTACCGTCTCTCATAACAATGATTCATTAAATTTTTCGAAATCACGTTAATGTTGAGGGTATTGACATATTTCGCTGGACGCATTTTTCATACCATCTTGCTTTAACGTTCGGTGAAGTGTACACCTTGATTTTCTCAGTTGAGCCGATGACGGGTTCTCAAAGGAAACCTGAAGCCACCCGCCCGGCGAGTTGCGAGTTGCGTCAAACCAAATAAAACTGATTTCTTGGCCAATTAACGCAAATGAGCTCTCGACAGAAGGGGGAGAACGTAACGTCTCAGAACTGTTCGTTTGAAGGGCTTCGTCACTCTGGGAAAGGAAAGAACAACATTAACACTGTGGGACCCTCTCGTAAAGAGACTCAAGCCTACTCGAGAGTTAGAGTCAATGAAAGCTCGTAGCTCGGCTCCGATTGGTTTGTGCAGCTGAGTGGGTAACAGGGCTTCTCAGTATTAAATGGTCGAACGAATAATAAAATTAAAAACACATTGGTGAGTCAATTTTCAAATCAAACCCACAATGGAGGGGGAGGGGTGGGGGAGTTGAAGCGATTCGAACATCACTGAACAAACTGGGGATCTGAGTTGTCGACTATGTTTGGAGTGTTCTAACTTAAATCACAGGCTACTTGAAATTTTTCAAATTTGACCCATAGAAGGGGGTGTTTTATGGGACGGGGGTGGGGGATGGGGTATATTTTTCATCACTGAACAAACTGGGGATTTGATTGTCGAATATGTTTGGTTTACTCTCATTCAAGTCAAAAACTACTTTTTTCCACAATTTTCAAATCTGACCCGGGGGGGGGGGGGGGGGGGGGGGGGGGGGGGTTAAACGTTTTGAACGTCACTGAACCAACTGGAGATCTGAGTGGGCGAATGTATTAGAATTACTTGGGTCACAGGCTATTTGATATTTTTCAATCTTGACCGAGTGGGGCACTTGTAGAAATTGAGTATTTCTCTGAGTGCTATCCACTATGTAAATTGGGGTGAGTATCTTTTGAATTCGATCCATAGGGGGGTCCCAAAATGTGATGGGTGAGGGGGGCTTGCGTATATTCAATTCAACCTGTGCAACGCACGAGTGAACCAGCTAGTTTTAGCGAATTTTTGAAGAAAATTAGGCTATTGCTCTCGCCTCAAAATGTGTAGAATGTGAATTAAAAAAAAAAGTTTATGCAGAAATCCGTTTCAGGCTATTCTGAATTATGTTCTGAAGTTTAACGCATTTTTTTAATGTATGTATGTATGTATGCATATTATGTATGTATGTATGTGTCATTCCAGACAATAACTGTCCGTAGAATTGTGCTAGAAACTTCAAACAAATTTTAAACTGTTAAGAACACAAAACGAAAGTTCAAGTTCGTTGGCCAGCATGACCGGATTACATCTTCGGGTTGAAATTTTCAAAAATGTAGTCAAAAATTTCAAAATAGCCTGTTTTTTGCGATTTGTTGTGCGAAATAATTTTTTCAGCATACTAACATGTGGTATATTCGGAATCAGCGTACAATTTCCTATAAGAATATGTATCAAGTTTTCAAAAATTTCAAAGTTGAAAAATCAGTCAAAAATCGGAATAATGCCGTTCGCTAGTTGTAAAAATCGGTACCTAATATTTGCATGAAACATTGTCCAAATTCATATTAAACTACTCTTATGGAAGTATCCCTGTATAACCAATCCTAGAACCATGCTGTTTAAAACGTAGGTAGTAGGTTCTTGTTAACAAAAACATGTAATCACAACTGATGAGTTTACTCTGAGAAATATTCCGTCCTCCGATTCTCTCGGTCGCTCTCTTTAATGTGTTATGCTCAACTGTTTTAGGACTTGATGTAGCTTTAATATTGACTGTGGCTTAGAAAATATCAGCCATGCAATTATGAAGAAGTTCTATTTATGTACGTACTAGCACGCAGACCCAAGGCCTCGCTTTTCTCGTTTCTTTCTTGTTGCTACGGATAAGCCAAGTGACACTTCCCCATAATTTAGGCTGTCAATAGATGCACAGTTTGTATGTCAATTTCTTGCTGTAGGATACTAGATTAGAATGCAACTGACTTTATATCACTCGTAATATAAAGCCTCATCATCGATTGGCTGTGGAAATACGTTTCTTTCATAAGACGTCGGTATGTTATTTTATTTTATGTCAAGATTTGATGATGTTATGATAGGATACTGTTAAGATTTCAACTGCCTTCAATACTGACCACATTGGACATCGAAATCTATGAATATTTACCTACATTTGTCTTTAAATCTACGAGATTAGTTTAATAATAATAAAGTATGAGTACCTCCTAATTATTTTTAATAATTTGATTCCATGTTTGTCTATCAAAATCATAAACTAAAATTTCTCTACACGATCAATAGCGACTGAAATGTCGAAGATTTCTTCAAAAATTCGCTCATGGGGTCATGCTGCATGACTGGACTTTTTTATATGCATATAAAAAAGCGTTAAATTTTTGGTTTCGTCTCAGAATGTCTCAAAACCGATTCCAATGATGAAAATTCGCTGATATGAAATATTTGCAATACTTCAAATTCACAAAAATTCCACTCAAGTCTATTTTAGTCCCTTCCAACATCATGGCGCCATACTGTCGTATGAAACTGATAAATTTGTAAACTATATGTGAATATGAACCGGGTTTTATAGCGATATAGATTTTTTCGAGGGTCTTATCGTAACTAACAACATGACGGTCTGTGCAATGCTAATGGATAACATTGAGTTACCCACCCAGTCTCTGACTAGGGGTTTTTCCCCTCCCAAATCGATGAAACATACTCACACAATACGATCGCCACCGGGTTCCTTCCAATACAGGAAAGGCCCCTTTCTATTGTTGCTTAGCAATTTTCGAGGGAGGGTGATCACAAAGTGATGGGCGAAAGTGAACAATTTGGTTCGAAATATCCGCCCCCACTTTCTCCCAGCCTTGACCACCCTTCCGATGGAATTCTGAGAGACTTGGAAGCAAACGATCTGCCGGCTCGAAAATATGGGAGCTCTGCGGATACCATTCGTTTGAATAGTTTATACAGTGTTTTATTTTATCGTTCCCAAAGGGGTGAAGTCCTTGAATTGAATACGTTACCAGCACGTAGCCGTGATTTGTATTAAACAGGTAGTCTAACGGTGGATTTCACAAAAAATCTGAACCATAGTTAGAATTGATCAGTTTTGCTGACTCGGAAATTTGAATGTAATCCGTGAGAAGACTGCCTCCCGATACACTTGGCGAAAATTTTGAATTTTTTTCAATAACGGAAGGTCAACTTTTAATTTTTAGAACAACACTATTCAGATTATTTATTGGTTTATTGAAAAAATTCAAACGAATAACATCATATTCAATTGACTTATTTAATTGTCTGCGGAAAATATTAATAAAGCAGTGGGTCCGCTGGCCCCACTATAGGGAGAATTTCATTCTCGGGTGGCCACTCAATAGGTTCCACGAATGTAATTTGTGGAACCTTGGTATATGGTATTTTCAAACGTGTATTTTTGAATTTTATTATTTCTGTCACCCTTACATAAATCTTTCTCCCAAAACAGGAGTGGTCCTTCGAAAAGTTTACTATTTAACTATCTATTTTATACACATTTTACCATCAAATAGGCTCCTGGTAAATTGGTGTATATTTCCATACCTCCTATTTTTTCATTCTTCATTCTGTGTGGATATAAGACCCCACCCGCTAAAACACTGGTTTGGCCAGGTTTCTCACAAATTTTGGAAGAACCTAAAATTGATACTTGCTGAATATTTCTGGTAAGGATCATAGATTGAGCTAGTCGGATTGAGTTCTCAGACTTCGGATGTTATTACCATTTCAACGTTAAGGTGCTGCGCAGATAAATATTTGGGTTATTAATTGCGAAAATGCTGAAGAAGAGAAGAAGAAAGAAGACGAATCGTCTTTATTCAAACGAAAATCACATTCCTTATCTTGATAAATTTACAAGAAGATATTAAAGGATTTAGCTATACCTAAAGCCATGAATTCGGATCTGCCAAAAAATCCTTATAAATAAAGAAGAAACTCCTTGGTATTTGTATTGTGTTTGAAACTAAATGAAAGACAAAAATGTTAGAATAATTTAAATATCCAACACCAGATTACAACATAGAGAGAGAAAGAACAGAAAAAAGAGACCATTTATGAAACAATGTAAACTAGTATGTCCTTGACACAATTAGTCAAATGTAGCAGTGGATGATTGTAAATTAAGTAATTTGTATCCTATATTAAAAAAATTAGTCGAAGGTAGCAGTGGATGATTGTAAATTAAGCAATTCGTATCCTATATACGAATCAATAGTTAAATTCACTAACAAGAAATTTCCTATATTTCAAAGCGTCTCGCAGGAGTTTATATACTGCCAAATTATGATCACCACCATTTAAAATTTTCACCATTTCGTCCCCATTAAATTTACTTTTGTTAAAGTGGATGATCCTGAATTCAGATAGCACTGGGAATTCACACAGAACATGGTATCTTCATCTTTCACTAAATTACTCATGGCAAATTTTGCCTACTGCGTTTCACGATTCAGTAACTTACAGTTGGGGTCATGTTGTTCGCATTCGAGTTTCAATAGTAGTTGAAGAGCTTTCTGACCCAACTGAACATTCTTTCTAACAAAACCACTTCCTAATAAGCTATGCAAGCTGGAAGTTCTCAGAGTGCAAAAATAAGTGCATGAAGCTCCGACTTTTCGGATTCGCTTTCCTTTAAAAGAAGGATATCAAACATATCTTTCACTGATTGGTACTGAAACTCGAAACTGTTGAATCGAAAATGTTGATTAATTAAACATTTGCGAAAATGACCGATGAAGTGTACCTACAGGAAAAAAAGACCGGGTGAGCTCGGGAAGATAAAAGATTATAGCGAGTGGTGGAGCTGAAAAATGTAATTAAAGGAAGGAAGGACAAGGAGGAGGGAGCCAAAAGAGGAGAGATTAGTGCTTGGAGTCTTTTTGCTTGAGATGCTCAGTAATATCTCCCTTTCCTTTTCTTTTTAACGTGCTTCTGTTGGTATAATCCCGGTTTCTTTGGCTAAATGAGAGCGCTCAGTCGGAGAATAAAGCTTATCGCGGACGAGAAGAATGAAGAATCGTCAAAATAAGACGACGGAGGCTCATGAAAAAAAGGAAAAAGAACAAGTTCGTGTGCTACAAGAAAGAGACAATTACGTTTATTGAAGGCGAAACGATTGTGTAATGAAAACTGTTTCTTTTAAGACGCGAAAAAAGGAAGACGATTCCTATTTAATTATGACTTTTAATTAAATGAGTTGTAGGAGACTCAACTTTGATTGGCCTCGGAGTATAAAATTTTTAATGGATCATCTTGCTGGAAAGAACAACTTTCAAAAAACCATAGTAATATCAAATTTAAAACTTATAAAATAAAAATTGTCACAAACAAGTTGTCCTGATTTTTCTAAAATTTTAGAGTATACTGTAAATGTGGGATCGCTTAGGCACTTTTAAATGCTTCTGGGAATAAAACCTGGATACTCTAACATTGAAAATGAGAAGAAGTGGTGTTTTGAGGAAAGTACGTTTTGATAGACTCAGCAGAATCCCGTCCAACCCAGGTGAAGAGATGCCTTTCATATGTTTCATGGTTTCCAGTGTTACCTCCATGCACCTACCTCCATGCAGGCCACTAGGAATGGTGACTAACCTCCATGGAATGTAATTAGGTTTAAGGTTTATGTCACAACTTCTTCTTCTTCTACTCCTTCCCTTCCTCCATGCCTAGTGGCCTGCATGGAGGTGGCTGCTTGGAGGTAACACCACGTATTCTCAGACATGTCTGAGAGGGTCGATGTGGTTCTACCTTTGAGACACAATGTATCCGGTTTCGGGTGGCTTACAAGGAATTTCGATGCGAATCGGGGGCCATTTTTGCTACCTCACAACCGGGGCGGATGAGCTCGCAAGAAGGGGCTCCCAAACCCCTTTTGTAGGGCCCGAGCCAGCAGTTGGCCTACCAAAAACAACCTTCAGAAGGATCATCAACATGTAGGTTGACCAACAGACCACAAGATGATGTTCCAATATTGAGGGACATGTCCACAGTAAGCTCATAGTAAACGGAAGTTAGTGAAAAACGTTGTCTATTTCCACGAAAATAAAGAGTTACAATGTTAAATCGATTTCGACGGTTAGGCCATCATCAGTAACAAACAATAACTTGTTTGTTACTGATGATGGCCTAACCGTCGAAATCGATTAACATTGTAACTCTTTATTTTCGTGGAAATAGACAACGTTTTTCACTAACTTCCGTTTTTAAATGGGTTTCCACAATTTCGTCGCGAGTGATTTAGTTCGTATAAGCTCATGGTGGCCGAATCCAACACCAAACTTACTGAGGGACTTCTCAGGAAAACCGTAGGGAACTTAAAACAATAGTCGGCCTTATAACCGGCAATCTGTTAGCTTTTTAAATTCTCAATCAAGTAGGTAGCTGATCCTTTTAAAGCCAATAATATTTATTGGCCTGTGGGTGTCTGGATTTCCCCCAAATGTCGGGCTTCTTCAAGATGAAATGTTCATCTTTTCATCTAGAAGACATGTTCATCTTTTGAAATCTACCAAATGGTAATAATAGTCTTGTCTATTCCGGAAGTAATACTTCTTAACACGCCAGTATGGCGCCACGATTGTTTTTAGGTGTACATCCTCACTCTTGGGTCCACGAATTCCACGGTGTTCTTTCATCCACTTTCCTAGATGAAAGTTAGGCCCAAGTCTATATAGGAAACTCATGGCCAAATATGCTACCGCATCTGGCAGAAACACAACATGAACTATGAGAAATAAAAACAGTTGTCTTTATCGACCTCCTAACTTTCTCTGGCAACATCCTAATTAGAAAGTAATTTTACTGAAAATAAGAAAAATCACCAAATCAAATCACAAGGATCTAATTTCCTACATGCAAAATTAAGCCATTCCATCTGGCATGAGCAATGGCAGAGTGAGGTCACTCGTCTGCGTGGTGTCCTTCAGAACTTGAGCCCGGTGGCTTCTTCCGTAACCCTACTTCTAAGGAGGAATCGACTAGTGGTCCACCGGGTTGCCAATGGCCATACCCGTCTTACTCACAGACACCTGCTTAGTGCAGAAGCTCGAGATGTTGTGTATGGGAGGTGTGGGGGTGATCTATCCATCCGCCACTTTCTGGAGGAATGCCCAGCCCTTGTGGACCTCCGAGTCCAGCATCAGCCCCCTCTGTGGGTTGACGTTTTATACCAGACAAGGTCCGATCCCTGTCGTTGTTCCTGAGAGCCACTGAGCTCTACTACAAACTGTGATATCTGATCCGTGATATATTTATATACATCTAGTCGTAGTTTTATTTCACTTTGCTGATTGTATTGTAGTATGCACATAGTCATTTCCCAATCGTTCGTCTGGTCTTAGTTGTACTCGTATTATTATTTTTTTTCGATTTTTTTTAAATCCACTTTGGGGGTTAAACAGTGGTCAATACTGCACCGCTAATTTTTTACCCTTCCGAGTTGCCAGGGGAGTCCATGATGGAGCTCCTTTTTAGTCGAGGATGGCAACATGGTTCCCCTTAGAATCGTGCCACTTCCAGTGTCCCTTTAGACACCTCGTTCAATGCCGCTAATGACCCTTCTGGTTGAGATGCGGCTTTAAAAAAATGAAAGAAAAAAACAAACAAGTATAATGACAAAGAAGTGAGAGCAAATAGCCTCTATGGATTCACAGGGTCGATAATTGGAGTAAAAATCTAGCGCTTACAAAAGAAAAAAATTGACGAACCCCCATTACGAAAATCCGCTCATATGGCCATGCTGCAAATGTTTATCAATAGTTTGGTAGGTGTTTACTTTTGAAAGTGGGTGAGGATGAGCGGTTCTTTTCGCTCGGATCCCCTCAGCTGAGCACTTCCCCTTCCTAAAGACAAACAATCTCTATCCATCTCCCACCGGGAGCCCGTGGCGGCCCCGTGTGATTGATTACCTCCGACGGAGTAAATTCAATCCGGATAATGCATAATCAGATTGATAGGGTGGGAGCCACTTTCTTGAGGTCTCTCTCAACCCAGCGGTCTCCTTCACGCAGTAGTTATGGTGAAATTATTGAAAATCTTTTATAGGTTCAGAACGACTATCTGTAGTTTTCAATGTTATAATTCCAATAAACAGATCTACAGAACCTACTGTAGGTAAACTAAAAATGGCAAAAAACGGCAAAAAATCTAGACATTTATAATTTTTAGCAGAATATTTCTCTAACTTTTATTAACTTTATTTAAATTTGAGATAGAACATTAAAAAATGTATGTACAAAATTATGTTGAAAAATGTTATGCTTAAATTTCATTAAAATTTGCTATAAAATCGATAAAAATCGCAAAAAGCTAAAAAACCAAAATCGCTTTTTTGAATAGCAGATTGCTTTAGAACACTTTCCTGTCATAAAAAAAATAGTTAACAATTTCTTTGCGCTCAAAAAGCTCACATCTCAAAACAATTTAACATAATATAGTAAGTACCTACGATTACTGAGCGAAAATTCGCGCATACGATCATGACTCGAACTTTTTAATGACAAAACACTACATTTGCCGTCTACATTTCTTACTTATTCTCAAATGATCCCAAGTGATGTCGAGATTCCAGGTCTCATATATCATGTTATATCATTTAGGGTTGATAAAAATTTATGCCGAGCTTTTAGGATCATCTAAACCCCAATTGTGATTTTTAACACAAGTTTCAGAAAGTTTGGTCTAGTAATTTTGGAGAAAAAAGCTCTGGACAACAGACAGACGGATTTTTCTTCCTTCGATTTTTGGATTTTACGCATCTTGAAATGTAAACCAAAAAATTGTCAGTCAGGGGGTCAAAAAAGTTTTTTCCTCTATTACAAAGGTTCACTATTGAAAATAATAAACCAAAATATGTAGAAATCGGGCCCAAAATCGTATTTCCATAAAGGGCCATTTTTCACGGAAACACTCGATTTCATTGAAAAAGACATTAAAGCATAACCCCCCCCCCCTAATTAGCAAAGTAAAAAAAAAAAAAAAATTGGCTACATCGTTGAGATGCCGAGATTTTGAGGAAGTTTTCTCCGTGGAGTGCCTTTTCAAAATAGTCTGTATTAAGAGCAAAAGGACAAATGAAAAAAAGTCAAATTCTGAGAAATTTTCAAAATTTGATTTTTTGCCTTTTTTTTACGTATCAAGTTGGCTCAAAAATATTGATTTGGCATTAGGTTGACAGCGAATTTAACGTTCTTTCCAACGGTGTTCTTAATTTTGAGTTTGAAGTTATTTATTCTGATGGGCGTTATCGCCGTTTTAATGTCATAAGGTACAAAACACGAAAAAAATTTTATAAATTGAATAATTCGAAACAAGGCGTTTAAGAACATCTCTATCAGGAACTTTCGATTAGAAATGAGCTCTAGAATGGATCCCTGAAATATTGTTTGCCTTAACCCAAACACCCTTTATAGTACCTACCATTTACTACCTAATACTTAATAGCACCCAACCACGTAGTGCCTCTATTTCTACAATCTTGACCATTCTACCTTCATACTCAGGACATACCAAATACCTAGAGTATTGTAACCAAGATTACCACCTCACCAGATTACAAACAAAGCTAGCTATTAATTTCACCAGCAATGGATGTCTATCGGTATCGCGCTACTTTCTTTCCCCTCTCGCTTATCTCCCAGGAATAACGTTTTTCGGTAGCTAAGTCATGGCTAAAACATGTTCGTGCTAAAAATAACCAATAGGTACATCATGGTCCGGAATACGGGTTGTTAGTTCTGTCTTTTCCGTAAAGTCTAAACTAATTTAGAATACTAATGAAATTCGGAGATTCTAGCTTAAATCCGTCAAAACGTTTCCAAAATAAGAGTACATTCGTATCATGGAACATCCTAACAAATCTAATTAAAATGGCAAAATAACCTACAAACATCTAAAATAATTTTTCTATTTTCTTTGTTTCAGGTAAGTTACGGCTTCACACTTGGGAGGATCAACTGGGGAAATCGATGGTTGCGTATCGGTGAGATCTCTTTCTTAGGGAAATGATTATTTAGGGTGCGATGTTGATAAATAACAATTTTTGACATGAATATGTCTCTTCGCTGGGGTCAATTCAAAAATTTGTTCTCTAAAAAGCGTTGCTAATCTTGTCTGCAAAAGAAACGACATTAAGAGACGATTGAAATGATGGGCTGATCGTACTAAATTATCTCCTGTTCACCCTAGGAATTGAAAATTTGGCATGAAGAATCTTTGGGACATTAAGAGACGATTGAAATGATGGGGTCTTTCCTGATCAGCTGATTGAGCTAAATTCTCTCCTGTTCACCCTAGGAAGTTGAAATTTTGGCATGAAGACTCTTAGGTATATTCATAGACAATTGAAATAATGGGCTCTATCCTGATCAGCTGAGTGAGTTAAATTCTCTCCATACAAGGAAGTTGAAATTCGATAGGGAGACTCTTTGGGACATTAAGAGACGATTGAAATGATGGGGTCTTTCCTGATCAGCTGATTGAGCTAAATTCTCTCCTGCTCACCCTAGGAAGTTGAAATTTGATAGGAAGAATCATTGGGACTTTCAGAGACAATTGAAGTAATGGGATCTTTCCTGATCAGCTGATTCAGCTAAATTCTCTCCTGTTCACCCTAGGAAGTTGAACTTTTAGCATGAAGACACCTTGGTATATTCATAGACTGTGGAAATAATGGGCTCTATCCTGGTCAGCTGAGTAAATTCTCTCCACCCAACGACGTTGAAATTCGATAGGGAGACTCTTTGGGACATTAAGAGACGATTGAAATGATGGGGTCTTTCCTGATCAGCTGATTGAGCTAAATTATCTCCTGTTCACCCAAAGAAATCAAAATTTGATAGGAACAATCTTTGGGACATTCAGAGACAATTGAAAGAATGGGCTCTTTCCGTATCAGCTGAGTGAGCTAAATTCTCTCCTGTGCACCCTAGGAAGTTGAAATTTGATAGGAACAATCTTTGGGACATTCAGAGACAATTGAAGTAATGGGCTGTTTCGCGATCAGCTAAATGAGCTAAATTCTCTCCTATTCCCCCAAGGAAGTTGAATATTGATTAAAGAATGAAGAAATAACGGGCTTTTCTCCTGGTTAGCTGAGTGTGCTAAATTCTCTCATCAGCACCCCGGGTAGTTGAAGTTAGACAGGGAGACTCTCTGGGACATTAAGAGGCGATTGAAATGATGGGTTTTTTCCAATTCAGCTGAGTGGGTTGAATTCTCTTCACCCAGCGAAGTTGAAATTTGATTGGGAGGCTCTCTGGGACATTAGGAGGCGAATGAGGTTACCAATCTTGTCCGCAAGAAAGCGTTACCATGTTTGATGTTGTTTCTTTGTTTTTATGGCCGAGCAGTAAGCATAAATGTCGGTATAAATCGATAGCGAAATGGAACGTGAAATGGACATGACGTTTGGTCCACCTACTCAGTGCAAAAAGACATATCTTGTCACAATGTATCAGCGTGATGCGTTGATGCTATGCCGATTTTTGACATGGATATGTCTTTGCTCTGGGGGGTCAACCAAAAATTTCCGTGACGCAAAATTGATGTCACAATTTCAGTGTTTTTCACGTACAACCCAGCCGTTCCTAGGGGAATGGAACTTCGGCAGTTTTTATCGCACAGAACTCATTCGCCACTCGTTGGAAAGCGCTTGATTTATGTGATAAATGTTCACATCTCAAGCTACCAATTTCCCTCTCCTTACGTACCTGGCTACAATCCTAAGTTGATTGGACTATAAACAATTTTAATAAGCCGGTTACAATATTCTTAACGTAAAGCAATAGCATCATTTACTCCACTCCATAGGAAACATTTTCATCCCCTGACAACAGTCGACTGTTAACAACAACTCATTGCGTCTGTATTGGAGAAATAACTCCAATTTATATGCTTTTTGTGCCTCCAAGAATGATAAAATAAATTCTTTATCCTAAATTTCATCGCCTACAGTCCAAAGTTAAAGGATTTGTTTACAATCCCCATTCGAAGACATATCCATGTAACATGGTATCTGCTTGTAATGCAGATAGTGGAACTCGATTTTTAAGACTGCGTTTCTACAAATAACGATCATCGCCTGATGGACTCAGTTTGAAATGAATATTGTAGTTTGAGATCCGTTGAAAACTGAATAGCGTTTCAACATGGTACATAAAGCCGTCATAGAATTTCGGAATTATGACGGAGTCAGAACGAATTCATCATTTATACATATAAATATAAACAGTGAAATTCAGGAACTAGTTTCATAAGAGTAGAGAAGTTGGAAATAATGGGAAGGTCATCAATGTTATAGAATTGAAAGAGAATGACTGTGTACAGGAATTTTCGTGTGGGGCCACAATTATTTGAATATTTCTGTGCCGTTATTTCGTAACTGTATACTTATTGGAATAGGTCCCGAAGATATAATTTTCATCAATAGTCCAATCAGAATAAATGATTATTGACCCAAACGCAGCAATCTGTCGTGGAATTATCAGGATTGGGGCCAAACAAATGATTCCTCCTCTTTCGCCAAGCTTTCGATAAATGTATTATCTTCTTCAGGGCCTACAATATACAATACAACAGCTACCCTTAGAAGAACGGCGAACTCATAAAAGGTAATAAATGAAGGCTTAAAAGCAAAAATACTCCAGCAAGAATACTATAGGTAAATCAGCTAACTTACTCAGAGGTGAACTACAGTGTGAATATCACACCATTCAGCGACCAACTGATCAGTAAATACATCACAGGTTGCAAACAGGTACTAAAATAGAACAGGTACACAAATCAACAACTTCATATCAAGGGATGCTAATACCAATTACGGAAAAAACATAACAACAACCAACCAACACTCACCAACTCAATGAAGAAATTAAAACCAATCAATAGGTATTTTTGTAGAATTTTTTTTTTTTTTCAATAATTTTGTAGGGAACAGATCTATGAACTCACTACGGCTATATCCAGATGGGGAAATTCCGGAATGGGAGTTACGGGGGCTTCCAGCGGATCAAACGAACAGGGGGTGCGCCGAATTCCCTAATTAAAGACAGTTTGCGGGGAGGTCTCCCATCTTCCCTGTCCCCAGTTGTGAACAGTTCCGGAGGGTTCGCCTCTCCAAATTACCTTCGTGGTGAAGAGAAGAGTGAAGGATGCTCTGTCGGAGGGAGACTTGAGTCTATTCGATGTCATATTCAGCGAATAACCCCGAAATAAACCTATACCAAATACCAGTGGCTCATCAGCTCTTTTGATACGAAATAAATGTTATTGGAGAGTTTTTGTACTTCTCGTATTCTTATTTCTCGTAAACACGAAAACAAGCTGTTGAAGCGAGCACGATGAATGCTAACCTTTTTCGCATTGACTTCTCGTATCGTTTTCGTAAGCCCGAGAGAATGAGAACTCTTGTAGTGAAGTTAACGTGACTCTTGTAGTTAAAACTCGCAGTAAGTAGACAATTTTCAAAATATAACGTGAAATAAAAAACAACGACCACTCACCTCTACATCATACAAAAGAGATTCGCCATGAAGGAAAAACACAAATCTTTAGAACATGTAAAATAAATCTTGAAAGCTCAAATCTTGAGATGAAAATGCTGAAATCGTCGCGTTAAAACTTCGTTAGCACGAACAAAATGCCGCTAATGACCATTCTGGTTTAGGTGCAGAAAAAAAACAAGAACAAAAGAAAAATACAAACGTTAAACCTACAAAAAAAGATAGCACAAAAGCGGCAAAAGTCAGGCAATTTTGTCGTGTGTGTCCATACTCAATTACTCACGTATGTCCATACCAACTGCGTTGTGGTTGCTAAGTTAGGGTTATCTTGGAGAAAGGTCATGTCATCTCGTAAAAACGATTCCGAAAAAGCTGCGCACGATAAAAGCTGACTCTTCTCGTTCCGAAAAGCGTTTCCATGTAACGATAACCGCTTCTCGTTTCGGAGAGGCTATTTTCGTATACGAGAACATGAATACGAGAAGTAAAAAAACTCTATTTCCAAGAAGACAATTATAAAAATTTTATGAATGATTTTGAGAGGTCTTTAGAAATTAATACTTTTAAAAATGTATTCTCTTGGGGTTGTTATGCAATAGCTTTGGGCCGTCAGTCGTAGTCAATTCGTGATACGTGATTTTCGGAGAACAGTCAAATCTGTTGAAGCTCATCACAGATGGTTATATAGGCAGCAATGATGGAAAATATACTGAGTAATAATCCAAAATAGTTGAGAATGTTCTCCCCCCCCCCCCCCCCCCCCACCCCCATCCAATCATTTTACGGCTGTGAAAACGAAACAATTTCAAGCGTCACAAGAATCGTTTTCTTTCCCATTGATTAGTTTTGTCGAGGGGCCTCCCGTCACATGAAGAAGTGGTGGTAGGAGCGGAGGGATGATGGATTGGTGGAAGGGTCCGTGACAAATTATACCGCACGCAGCCGGCGCGGCGCATTATGCAGGGAATTTCGGTCTCCTGATGATTTGGCGGGTGTTTCAAAACCCAACTAACGTTCTAAGAGCAGCAATGAGGGATTCATGCAGAAAGCGTGAAAAATATCGATTTCAGTCAAAGCAGACGACAAACTATATTTGAATTTCATAATTCCCCCATAGATGGTGACTTGGTCTGCCATAGATGGTGGACTTGGTTCCCAACCTGCGGTACGCGGTCTACTGGTAGTCGGAAGGATCGTTGCCACTGAACCGCGAGCGATGAGGGACTTCACATCAGGTAATTCGGGATTCAAACCCACTAAAACCTCAACTTTGTTTTCCCAGTTGTACCACTGGTGGATGGCATATGGTTGGTTTCCCAAAATCATTGATGGAAGAAGAATCTGATGTTTCACGCTTTGATTTGGGACTTCCCCTGAAGAGACATTATTGGTATCATCCCACTGCCTAAACATGTTTGATCCTGGCTTCGAAAGTCAGCCTCCCTTGGCCTGGAGTGGTACTGGACTGCCTGCCCCTGCCCCCTAGATTGGAGCTTTGGAGTGACGCCCCTTACTGGAATCATTAACAGAATGACAGAAAAGCTTATCTTCCTAACTAGCTAATGGTTTGGACAAAAGGTAGACATATGAATACTGATAAGTTCTTATATAAGTTGCCCCCCCGAAAAATCCCCCCCTCCCCAAATAGGAGGGGGGGGGGGGGGTAATCTCCCCTTCACCAATCTAATAAACATAATTTGTTGTTGAGATTTCATCAATTATTCAGTTGTTTTAATTTGAGCACCGACAATCATCTTACTTGATTACCTAGGAAGCAATCTAGGAACTATCAAAGTATCTTGGTGATACTCAGCTATGCACCCATTGCTATTTGCTCTTTTCTCCTTCAGTGGATGATGTTCCTTCGAGTTATTTATAGTATAAATATGTATACATTTAAATTTATATATGTATACATTTTACACACTATATGTATAAATTTTATACATATAGTGCCCCATATGGCACATAACAATCAGCCATATTGCAGATACCCAGGTTAGAAGATCGCGCGATGCCACTGCAACCTATAATGTCCCTACAATTTATGCAAACTATTTGCTCAACTTCAAGCTCATTTACTCAAGTTCCAAAATGTATCAGTAACAAAACCCTTGTGCACCAGTTTGGTTCTTTGCAAGGTATTGGCTATTCTTAAAGCCTTCTGAGCTGTATTCGTTATTAGGTACCTACAACTGTTTACCACTGTGTTATTTCCAGTGATATTTGTTGGAATTCTGTTGTTTATTCCCTGTATTTGTTTTTACCTACGTAGGTTTCTAATAATTTTTTGTAACCTGGGCTCTACTCGTGAAACTCAACAAATAAATATATTAATTTTTCAATTGTTGGGTCGCAAAAAAATGCTAAAAACGAACCAAAAAATAAGGGGTTTGCCGTGACCAGGATTCGAACCTGGGTTGTTGCGGCCACAACGCAAAGTACTAACCACTATACGATCACGGCTGCCAGGTCCCCCTGTTGTTGAGAAAACTGGAGAACCGTGAAGTGGAAAAGAAATTGACAGAAAATCGGGCCTCGAGATGCCGCGGTCAGCATTCCCAAAGGATCGGAAGACCAGCTTCTTATAAACTGAGAATGGACGCTCAATCTGAAAAACGTCCGCCAAGCCATTAAAACTTATTGAGAGGATTTAGAGTGTGTTAATTAAATAGTTGTTTTGTTGGAGAATAACATGAAACATGAACGTGAATACGTGTGCAATACGTCAATTTGTAGTATAAACGTACCAGGCAGATGCGGACACTCAGCCATTCATTACTAAAAATTATGGACACCAAATAGTTCATTCCTAGAAATTTCGATCATATAGCTCCTCCATGAATTGAGAAAACGAAGAAGTCGGACACGGAAGAGCAAAAGAAGAATATGAAAATTACACTTCTCGTTTGGATGCTATACTGGCTCGAAATCCTTTTTGACATTTCATGTCTTTGCTATGGCACACAACCAAATTTTCGTTATGTCACGTTACGTTACGTAACGAAATATGCTCAATGACTATTATGATTCGTAGAAGTGAGGTAGGTAGGTAGGGGTTCAGAGAACCGTAGGAAGCTGAAATTTGGCTGGTAGCCTCCTTAGGACGTGAACAATAAGTTGTACAGGGTCTTGATCAGCTGAGTGGCTACTGAAGCTAACTTCTTTCCTATCAACCGTAGGAAGCTGAAATTTGTCTCGTTAGGACATGAACAACAACGCTACTGGAGTAGGTGATGTAGTCTGGCTCGAATACACAGAAGAAAATGTCCCAATGTGTTGCAGACTCGTATGCAAGCATTTATGATTCTTAGAAGTGAGGTAGTTAGGTACCTATATGATTATAGCTCCTAATTTTGGTTATCTTTTTCGTAGCCATTGTGGAACACCGAAATCTTGAAGTATATGGAAGTATTCACTCATGCATCCAAATTTGAAAACAGTTGAGTGTTACCTAGGTAATCAATGCTACCCAAGCATCAAAATATGAAAATAGTTGATTGTTATCTACGCAATCAATGGTTAGTGGGGTTAATGTACTGTCATGTAGAACATATAACATATAACATACCGTTCTTTTACTACCCACGACGATATATGTATGGATGTAAATAATAAATAAAAATATGAGTTTAATTTTTGTTTTCTTTATATTGAAAAAAATGTAATTCACAGAGGAAGACAAGATTGCTAGAAGATGGAAGGGAAGAAGGAGGGAGGGGAAAGACATGAACTGTCCTAATGCGTTGCAGACTTGTATTCAAAATGATAAGAAAGTGATGGTCGGAATTGAGGAAAATGCTGCTCCTTTTTCATAATTTCAATTAGTTACAGGATGATTTATGCTTCTACATCAATTTACATCCGTGATTGTTGCAGTTTTCATTTGATTTTTTAGGAAAATAATAAATAATAGGGTACTCCCCAATGGTACCTGAAAAACGGGGTCTGCTCTAAGGACAGCACTTTTTGCGGAGTAGAGAAACCAAGAAGTAGCGTGAAACGTCATTATTGGTCAAGTAAGAAAAGAAAAAGGTATACTCAATGCAACTTACGATCGAGCATTCACGGAATGAACTGATGAGTAGAACCATGAAATAGGTAGGGACCCTTTACAACCTAACCCGCGAACAGTTCATCAGTTTGCGGTCAGTTCGGACAGTTTCATCAAAATGGGATGAAAACTGTGGAAATTAAGGTCGTTAGATGGATTTCACATTGGCGCATGCGCAGTAGCTATTAATGATACGATCATGTTGAAATTGATGTGGGATGATCAAATCGTTATTCTCCAACTATCATCCAAATTTGAGCGAGATCGGACGACTAGGGCGTGAGAAAATGGTGCTTGATGGAATTTACGTTTGCGCATGCGCAGAGTGAAGTATTGAGTCGGGAACGATGAAACTGATAGGGTACCGTCTACACCTTAGCTCGCACATTCCCTGAAAATTTCACCCAAATCAGATGAAAACTGTGGAAAATAGGCTTGTTACAAGGATTTGCAGACACACGACAGACGGACAGACACACACACACACACACACAGAATGGTCTAAAACGTAAAATGCGAGTGGAAATTTTGATTTTGGTGGCCAGAAATGTTTTTTCTCCTGAAAGTCAAAACAATACTTCTACTTAGGTAGTAGGTAGACTCGGAAGCAAAATAAGGCTAGATAGGCCTTTTTATTAGTTTTATTACATTAGCAACAGAATATAAACACCTTGGCGTTCCTTTTGGTCCGCTGGGTTGTTTTTAAAACCTATGGTTAGTTTTAAATCAAAAGCAATGAGCTTGGGGAATGAGCAATGGGACGTGAGAGTCGGGAGACCAAGCAATGTATGGGTACGTGCAAAGCAAGTTTTGTTGAATAGCAAATGCGGAAGTTTGGAATCCTCCTGTCGTATATTTCATCCGTGTTCTGTGGTCCCCACATTCGAGAGGGGGCTCGACAATGGACGGAGCCAATTTTTGGCCTTGCACATTCTACGATATCGGGTACTTATTTTTCCATAACTCACTCTGCAGGAATCTTAAGACACAACGAGGTTTAAATTCGTTGAGTTGGTGTCCATGGTGTGGGGAAATGGGAGGAGTTTTAATGCATATACCTTGGTGCCTGGTAGCAGACTTGTATTTCAATGAGTTTTAGAAAACTTGAATTGACAAAAGTAAACTCAAAGTTGAAAATTATATAAGTTTCATTTGAATTTTCTGTCTATAGGTAGAGAAAGTAGGGTCAACCTTCGGATTCACTTTGATGAGATCAGAATCAGCAGGGACGAAGGGGCCGGAATCGGGTCAACACAGAGGGCAAACTTTCGGGAAACTTCCGGGAATGGAAAAGGTTCAAAAGAAAAGAAATATACCGAAGAATTTCCTTCATTGTAGCGGAAGAATAAGAGGAGAAAAGGAGGCGGGTTGGGAGCATTCGTTGTTTATTATACAACGAGGGCGGCCTGAATAGGATGATTAAATGAGCGCATTAATATATCGCGGCCTTGCGGTAACGAGATCACAAATCACTGCTGCGTCCTTTTCCAACAAAAGGATAATCAGCTATTTCCAGCGAAAGGAACAAAAGGAGAGGATTGTAGAGATGAAGGGGGTTTGGAAGACGCATAGCGCATGAGGGAATTAGTATGCCTAGTTTAAGTGCGTTAGTTTATGAGTAAAGTACTTAATGATAAGTGCACAAAGGTTTATTATTTTACTATAGGTTGCCATTTACTCTATCGTAATAATGCCCTCAATTTCATTTAGACCATCGAGTTAATTAACAAACGGCTATTGGCAAACGCCATATTGGCAAACGGCTGTGACTCGGCTAGTATTTGTCAACGTGTGTGAGTGAGGCTACAGGCCACAATTTTAGAGCTATCAACTTGAAATTCGGTAGTTAAACTCTTTAGACATTTTAAATTAGCTCTTTAGTTTTTGGTGACAATCCGACTACAGGAACATGTCGTCGGCGAAGACGATCGTCGTCAAATCAACCAAAAAACGAGTTTTGTATCGTTTTTGATAGTTTTTGCCACACAGAATCGACTGAAATCGCTATAGAAGCATTGAAAGTTCTCCTTGGCAACGATTCGACGACATCGTCATCGTCACTGTCGACGGTCATTGTCAAATCATCAAAAATCGAGTTCGGAATCGTTTTCAATAGTTTTTGCCACACAGAATAGATTAAAACTCTTTTTAGAAGATCTAAAAACTAACCAATGAAATACGGTGATGATTTCATCTAAACTTTACAAAAATGGCCTTTCTATATCGATAAATTGTTTTTCCTTGTTCTCCAACGTTTTCATGAACTGATAATTCTAAATGTGATTTTCATAGTAACAGAAAACAATAGAGATTCTTCAATTTTGAATTTGATATTTTGAATTTAATTTTCATCAAAACTTTACAAAAAGGCCTTTCAACCCTTAAGTTGTTTTTTATTGTTCACCAACGTGTTCATGAACTGATCACTTTAAATGTAATTTTCATAGCAGAAGAAAACAGAAGAAATTTTACGTTATAGAGAGATTAAGCATAGTCTTTGCAATGTTGTCTTTGTAGTGTCGTTGTTTACTTCTAGATTATATAATTTTTTATTGCAACCTACAACTTGTACCTCTGTCTTACCTGCGGTATTTCTTTCATCTTTAAAAGAAGTGAATATAAGAAACTAATCAACCGACAGGCTAGATAGAAAAACCCTCATGATTTCCTTTCTTTTGGAGCGACTTAAAGAAAAGCGTAATAAATTATCCCAGTGATTGTAATCTTGTTCTACTTATTTCACCTGAGTTCCAAAATTACATCGAAAGATTGAAATATACTATAGAAGTCCAAGAATTTTGATCACGACTATCGGTAGATTGTCACAGATTGTTTGTTGTGATTGTTTGCGCCACTATATTTATTGTGTTCCTTTGTTTCTGACGCTGCCCCCATTGAGGGCATAGCTTTGAACTCGTGATGATGGTCACAGTGATGACCGAAACGTCAAGGAAATAAAAATTATTTACAAAGATATTGTAATCATTTTCTTTCTTCTGGGTCGAATCACAACAAAACGCTGGGGTGACTGAATCATCCCACTCGGGACCAGTGTTGGGTAAAATGCATCACGGTCATCAATTTCAATAGGGCATCCCTCCTATAATATGCGAAGCCTTACTAATATTACCTAGCTTCAGAGGGACGTCCTATTGAAGTAGATTTGAGACAAATAGGCCGGGCTCCAATCGTTGAATTCGCTTTAAGGACGTCCCTCTGATGCTAGGTAATATTAGCAAGGCTTCGCATATTATAGGAGGGATGCCCTATTGAAATTGATGACCGTGACGCATTTTTATGAGTTGTATTCGTGTAATCGCCGACAGACGAATACGATTACACGAATTCGATTTAATCGCAGTTGACTCAGAATCAACGAATATCGCGATTACAATCGTATTTGTATTCGACGACAAGATTATGCCCAACACTGCTCGGAACCCGGCGGGTTAATAAAGTGTCGATTGTATTATATACCTATATTTGGAAACTCTTATTCAGTGACGTCACACGAAACCCTTTTCAGGCGTTGAATCCGTGGGGGGTTCCCTTGTTTTTCGAGGGGCGTCCTCTACCGTCGAGTTGTATATTAATTCCGTCGAGTCACGTGACCCTCGCCCGCTCTACCGGTTTTCCTCACGGATCTCCCTCCCTCCCTCACTCCATCACCCTCTCTTCCTCCCTCCATCCCTCCTCTTTTCCACAGAATGATGAAAAGCCTTGTCAATATCGCTACCCCTTAATGCAATTCAGAGTTTACCCCTCCAGTGTTTTAGTAACTACTTCCTTGTACACAGAGTTCGCTTTCATATGAACACTTCATTTCCCTTCCAACCCCTCCAGGATCATCTCCGTATGCTCCCGTTACTTTATTGAACTGCCTTTTCCCTTTAGCCTTTCTAATATGACGCACTAAAAATACGGCCCTCTGGTCATATAAACGATATTACTCTTCACCCCGCATCAAATATAAACCTACCGCGGTTATTCGGAAAAGTGCCTAATACGAAGCAATTTCTCATTTTTTCGGAGTTCATACTAAACTTATGAAATTTTTAGAACCTACCCCATACAAGTAAATAGTCATAATAGATTTTCAAGTGTGTCAAATAATACAGACTATAGGGTCGTGAAAAGCGAGGGATGCCAAACAAATTGAAGAGTAGGTGATACATGCATAGCTCTTCGATGTATGCATTGAACTGCGTACAACGCAGTTCATAAATACATGCAAAAAATGCATGCATAGAACTATTTTTTGATGAGTGTATGGTTCCATCAAAATTTTCCCTCTCCTTACCCCAATGTCACCCAAATGCAACGTTCAGGTATTGAAAATTCTCGTTTTTGATGTAAGAATCACAGGCGTATGCTCTGTTGCAAGAATTTGCAATTATGTATTGATTTAGCAGGGTTGTATTGTGAATTTCGTTTCAGTTTATTTTATTTTTTAAATTTTATTTTATTTTTTTTTTTTGTGGTTGCTCTTTGATTAACTCTCAACAATAACAGTTTTCATAAATTTTCAACGGGTAGATTTCCGGAAAAAGGTCATTTTTGCGAGTTCGGTTGGTGATTTGTTGTTTACGGAAAGGAAAGGACTATCCACTCTACCGATTACTGTATTCCTTAGTCAGCAGCACTCGAACAGCCGACCGGTGTCTCGTCGAACAACTGCAACTACGAGAATGTCGACCTCTGAGTTATATCAGGTAATTCAATGCCTTGACGTAATCACAACCGAACTTTAAAATTGCGACTGCATTTGAAGGAACATGCAAATGTTTTGAATACACAGGTGCCTGCTCTGTCGCAAGAAATTGAAGAAATTGCTAACAGCCAAGAAACTATCTTGCTCATTAAAAAAAAAAATTAACAGTATAGAAAAACGTTATAACATTATTTGAAAAACAAATAATACGAAACAGAACCGGCACACGGACAATAGAAACGATCTTATTCTTCACAACGTTCTAGAAGGGAAAGAAAACATGAATATTCTCAAGAGGAAGGTGATGGACATTTTTAGAACGGAGTTAAATTGCGTTCTTGAGGATTATGAAGTTATAGGTGTAAGACGTTTAGGCACCGTATAACCTTCTGGAAGTAGACAAGTTCACATTCATTTTGCTAATAATTTCTCTAAATCTAAAGTACGCCAGAACATTTACAAGTTCAAGGGATCCCAATATAATCCATCCGAGTTCTACGACAGACGAACACGGGAATTTAGGATGCATCTGTTGCCCAAATTGTTTCAAGCAAGAAAAAACGGGAAGCATGCCGTCTTGATTGGAGATGAACTACTGGTTGATGGAAAAAAAACTTATCATTCACTGCGGACGAAGTACGTTGTAAGATTCTACATCTAATGGGTCAGAAGTGGAGATTAATATGATTACTCCTCCTCCGTCTCCTCCCAACATTTCCAGAAAACGGGTCAAGAAGAAGATGAAAATCTGCAAGAGATAGAACGAACATCAACACCGCTTTGGAAATTTTGGCAATGACTCGGGATTATTATTGAAATCCGGCTGCGGAGTGTAGGCATTATTGATTGTGATCCATGTTAACTATGCAGCGCTAATTTATTATACGTAAATTATGTAGACCTATGTAAGTAAGTAGTTATTTGATACATCATACGTAAAAGTCTAACATTGTTCGTTGAGGCAGAAATGAAGCAAGATATCATGTGCTATTTTTATTATCTATTTAAGGAACTCCTTGTTGAACGGGTTATAAAATAAATTGAATTGAATTGATATAAGAGTCGGATTCTACACCCTTGTAAACCCTCGACTGCAAGTTTTCAGATGAAAACCACAAACAGTTCAAACAAAACCCAATTGAATGAAATGGAATTGACGTCAATGGTGGATGACACGAGATATTCCCTAGAGATTCCTCTATATTGCACCATTTTTTGAAAGCTCTCGGCAAAATCTTCCGGCTGATGGAATTCAATTAAATATATGAAAATAGTCCATTATTTTCTCTTGGTGTGGGAGAAAACTCCACATAATTCCTTGGAGCAATGATGGTCTAGCTGGATCGCAATTTCTTTGAGAAAGAAAATAAATTAATAAAATAATAATGGCATCTATTTATTGAATTATAGGGAGTTTTTGCAGTTTTCCATCTGAGTCGTTCAGCTGAGTCGTTGTACGAAAAAACGTTTTTCAAGCGCAAGCAAACCAGAAGCTAACGACTGAGTCGTACTGTACGAATAGGGAATCGTTGTGCGGTTGAACGAAACTATTCAAAAGTCACACTAACGTGACTACACTACTCCAAATCTTCATAAGTAAGACCCAGTCATAGATTACCTAACGTGTATTGAATTCTTTCATAAATGAAATAGGATCAAATTAGCAACAACTTTATCTGTGGTTAAATTTTTTCACTAGAAATAGATGTAGTAGAAGGAAGGGAACTTGGAAGGGTAGATAGTTGTTAAGGCAACATCGAAATTCACCGCCTTGGGTTAGGAGAATCTCATTCGGGAACTTAAACATGATCAACGATCAAGATGTACATACCTATATTATAAACAAGTACCTACCTGTACCCATTACCAATTAGTACGATATTTTACACCAATTACGTTTCATTATTGAAGATGTGGATACCTGCTAATACACGACAAAGCGCAAAGAAAGCCGTTTCTTTCTGTGTATATTTTCTCTGTAATGTGACACAATCCCTACCCATTTCATCAAAATCGATCTATCGGTATCGGAGCTGTCTGTAACAACCAATTTCAGGTTTGGCAGGTGCAAAGGTTACCTATTTCAACAAAATTAGTAGAATGACATCCTGAGACTTGTACCCAAATACCCTCGAACGAAATCGGACTGAAGGTAGAAGTTTTAGAATCCATCATAAGGTAACAGCATAATTTAAGTTAAGATAAATCCTACAAACCAACTACTTTTTTGAAAATTACGAATATCACAATGCGCATGTCATGCCACCTTGAAATAGGAACTAAAAAAAGTTGATTGTATCATGGAAGGTGTATTTAAGGTTACATGCGTATTCGGAGCTGTATTCGGTTTTTCTTGAGCTCCGAATAGGATTTTTCTATTCGTACAACGAATGGACCGCTAACCGTTAGCATTTTTCGCGCATGTGCATCCATTTCTATTTGTAGTTTCTCACACTCGACTACGAATCAGCGCTACAAAAACTCCCTTATATCTGTTCACCATTGATATTGGCTGTAACTGTCCGACACAAAAGCAGTTCTTACTTCTTTCTGGGCATAGTTCAGAATGATACCAATAAAGTGGTTCCCTGAGCTGCTAATAGAGTGAGTTAGCGTTGCCACTCCTCATTATCGCGCCAGGTATGATATATAGCAAACGTATATTAGGTATCATATAGTAAACAGCCTGAGGCTTATGAAATCCTGAAAGTATGTCTCATTTCATGTAGGTAGTTTGGTCGGCCGTAAGTATTAATTGCTTTTTGGAATTTGTCGGGATGCGGCCCAAGGAAAATAAATGAAAATTATTTCATTATTTCATGAAATAATTTTCATTTATTTTCCTTGGGCCGCATCCCGACAAATTCCAAAAAGCAATATGTCTCATTTCATGTCAAAGTATGTCCACATTTGATACTTTCCTGAAATGTAGTTATGTGTGTGTCTGTGTGCGTGTGTAGGCGTGAGCGTGTGTGTGTGGTGTGTGTGTGGGTCGGGGGGGGGGGGGGGGGGTGGGGGGGGGGGAGGTTAGTTCTTCGCAGCACATTCATGATATGTTTTAATAAATACGGTACGTTCAGTAAAATCACGATCTATTCCTATTCTCACCAAAATAATATACGAACAAGACATAGGGGCGACCCTGTAATGCATGCACTACTAACCAATGTGTTCTACCAGACAATAGTACAAATTTATTTTAGGTATTTACTATTTCTGTTACCTCTATTTTTGCCTAATTACTGTCTGAAGTGGTTGGAAAGTATGTGGAACCCAATCCTAAGTCAACAAAAACATTATCAAACTCAGCTGCAAAATACATACACACCTGTCTACGCACGACAATGTAAAGAATTTATTGTTAATTTAATCAGAATGAGGGATTCTACACAGTATCTTTTCCCCCTTGTAAACAGACGAGATTCCATATTTATTATTTACCCTCCCTTACAAAGGAGATTTGTGGCTGCAAATACGTGTTTCCTTCCCACCCCACTTTTTGACAACCAGCCACAAATCATTGGTTAAAATGTGAAATATCGTGTTTCAGCCGTACCTGACTGCCATTGCTCGAATGATACAAATAATTCATTTTAAATATTTATTGATTATTTGACAGAAAGATGGACTTTGGTTGGCTGAGAGATTTATGAAATCAATGACACAACAAATTTACCGAAGTAATTTTTCTTTTTTCCCCACGATGCTGAATAACTATCTACCTACCAACTATTGAGAGTGCGGCCTTTGTTTGCTGTATAGTAAAATGAATGAATAAATAAATAAAAATTGGCAGCTGTTCGAAATTGAAGCTTAATAAATCAGCATAATATGCTATTCAATTTTGCTTACGAGTCTACCTGTAGGTAGGAATGGAAGTATCAAAATAGTGATAGAAGTACCGAAATCAAAATTTTCACTCGGGTTTTACGTTTTTTACCTTTATGGATAACTTTCGTTCCGTGTGCGTGTGTGTGTGTGTGTGTGTGCTGCTCTGCATGATTCAGTGGATGGAAAAGAACTCAGTGCTCTGAATCCCCCATTTCCTCCCAGTGGGTTGAATGGGCTTCAGGGAGCATTGGGGCCCACGACTACAGACATTTTCATGCCGTCCGCTTGGCTACGTTAGCCACTGCGGTGAGGTGTTCTAGAGGTGGTCCTGGGACAGTAGACACCCTTTGCCGTGCATGTCGGGGTAAAAATGAGAACCCGTATCATGTAGTGCAGCAGTGTCCACGGACTCATGGTGGCCGCATTCTGCGTCATGATGCGGTTGCCAAGCAGATAGCAGGTGCTTTGTCATCCAGCGGCTGGGATGTGGAGAGAGAGAGAGAGACTGTACCATATGCCGAGTGACCGGGGCAAGAAGCCAGATATCGTTGCCATCAAGCCCGATGGGTCTGCCATAATCCTGGATGTCCATGTTGTCAGGGGCAGCATGGACATGGAGCGGGTCTGGCTGGCTAAAATAAGTAAATATGATAGGAATGACCTGCAACAAGCAATTGAGCTAAAAGGAGTGGCGCCTAATAACATCAAGGTCATGGTAGCGACCGTGTGATGGCGCGGGGTGTGGTGCGGGAAAAGTGCCACGGAGCTTCTCGAGTTGGGCATCTCAGCCCAACCGGAATCACCACCCGCGTCCTGAGGGGCTCTAACCGTAATTGGTGGTCACTTTATAAGGGCACTTCCTTTCATCCCTCTCTCCCTCCTCCACCTTCCTCAACTTCCCTATTCCCTAGGGCCGGCGTCGGTTAAACCTGGGCGTCCTCCCCACTTTCTAATTTAGTTTTTTCGTTTCTTTTTCTTAATGGCGAGCCCCCTCCGTCTTTAAGAGGAGTTTTCTAAAAAAAAAAAAAAAAAAAAAAAATGTACATATGTGTGTATGTGCGTGTGTCTGTGTCTGTCCATACTATGTCCGCAAATCCTTGTAACAAGCTTAATTTCTACAGTTTTCATCCGATTTTATGCAAATTTCAGTGCGAGTTAGGCTTGTAACAGAGTTACCTCCATCGAGGTCCCGTCAGGGCACCAGAGATAGCGCTGTCGGCGTCCCGTTGATGAAACAACGGGCCCCTTGGCCCGTCTCGTCGTTGTTACTCGATAATTATCGTTGTTACTCGATAATTTTTAGCAGCTGGTTCGGCGTTCGATGGGATTCCAGGTGACTGGAAAACCAATGTACTCCGAACATGGCTCATTAGTAGGGGTGGTATCTCTCTGACGAGATGCTGTTACTTTCCTCTACCTGATTTATGAGAATTTAGGCCCCCATTGCACCTCTGGGGGTGGGGGGGGGGGCACCTAAATTCCTAATAGGCTGTGGACAGTCTTCTATCAGTTTTACAGGGTGCCCCCCAATTGGAAAAGTCAGGGAAAATCTGGAATTGTCTGGGAATTCTTAGCGTCGGGAAAAGTCAGGGAAATGTCGGGGGATTTTGCAAAAACCACCAAATGTCAGGGAATTTTTTAAATGAAAACTTTGTGTAATAATTCGCAGCGTTCTTAGGTATATTCTAACTCCTAAACAATCGAACTTCAACAGTCTATTTTATCATACTACATATTATTTCATAGGTGGGTTATCCGAATGTCAAAAATAATTATCAAGAGTGGTGGTTAAACTATTCAAAGAGTAACACGCAGATATATGGTGACATCTAGTAAACCATTTGTGGGAACAATCAACTGAGTATTGAACTAGGGAGCACACCAAGCAGAGTAGTGGACCAAGGGCGTACGCAGACTTTTTGCTCTACTGGGCCCAACGGTAACAAGACCGATGTTAGCAAAAACAATCATGAACAAAGTGAGGGTAAATGCAAAGTTATAATTTATATAAAATGTAATGAATTGGGAACAACTTGAAAATTATTATAACAACAACATCAAACGCCTTGGGTTTTCACAAAAAAGTTTCAACACTTCATCAACGATTTTTCTTCTCGAGGACCAACTTTCTGTGTACATTCAATAGGCATAGTCCGTTGAGACGGGCTTCTGACATGGTTGACCTCAACCATGTTTTAACCCTTCTCAACGTGCTGAATGACCTTTCAATTGTACACGTTGTGCACGGCTGTGCTAGAAGAAAGTTCGTCGCCGATTTCACTGGGGGGTAAAACCCCTTGGTTTCTTGCAGTACAACGATCAAATCCAATTCATTCAATTTTACTGTAGTAAGACCCTTTTTCATCCGAAATGTATGCCATAGCTCAGCCTCAGTTTCAATCTTTCAATGAGGGTATCCAAACCATAAGACTTACAAAAGTGGTTCAGTTCTTCCTTTGACAATTCCAACATCTTCGATTGATGAAGTCCCCCCCTAAAGCTGTTACATTATCATTCGAAAATCGGTCTTGTAATGAACTTAGTAGTGAATCCAAATATGGGATGTACAGAGATACTTTACAGAGATGCGTATTAATTTGTGTGACGAGATAATTGCGGTTACCTAGTTTACTGGGGCAACTGCCCCAGTTGCCCCACCACTACGTACACCCTTGTAGTGGACTGATCCATTAAGAGTCCCAACAACTAGTTTGTATATGTAACCTAGGACTTTTTGAATCTTCTGGTAGTGGTCGTATTCGAATCTGCGCTGAAAAATACTTCGACAGTGACACCCCACATGCCCCATTGTGAAAACACTGATTTTTTAGAATTTTTTGAGACACTGTAAATTGCAAATTTGAATTTGGCGATCGGGCTAGCCAACGAACTCGACCTGTCTTTTGCCAAGAAGGAACGAATTTTTTAAGCCGTATTTTAAGAGAGTTTCTGGGAATACACCCTATATATACGACGTTAAAATCTAGGATTGTATTCTTTGATGTACTAAATGGATATTCGTAGGGGGTCCCCGCCCCCTTCCTCCCATTTTTAAATTTTGAAGCCATCTAAATAGCTCTATGTTTCTGTGAAAATTCGTAAAAATGACAAAAAAGTCCAGTCATGCAGCATGACCCCATGAGCGAATTTTTGAAGAAATCTTCGACATTTCAGTCGCTATTGACGGCCGAGCGGAGCGAGGCCTTGGGTCTGCGTGCTAGTACGTACATAAATAGAACTTCTTCATAATTTCATGGCTGATATTTTCTAAGCCACAGTCAGTATTAAAGCTACATCAAGTCCTAAAACAGTTGAGCGTAAAACATTAAGAGAGCGACCGAGAGAATCGGAGGACGGAATATTTCACAGAGTAAACTCATCAGTTGTGATTACTTTCAAGCACCTACTACCTACGTTTTAAACAGTATGGTTCTAGGATTGGTTGTACAGGGATACTTCCATAAGAGTAGTTCAATCTGAATTTGGACAATGTTTCATGCAAATATTACCGATTTTTACAACTAGCGAACGGCATTATTTCGATTTTTGACTGATTTTTCAAATTTGAAATTTTTGAAAACTTGATACATATTCTTATAGGAAATTTTACGCTGATTCCGAATATACCACATGTTAGTGCTGAAAAAATTATTTCTCACAACAATTCGCAAAAAAAAACAGGCTATTTTGAAATTTTTGACTACATTTTTGAAAATTTCAACCCGAAGATGTAATCCGATCATGCTGGCCAACGAAATTGAACTTTCGTTTTGTGTCCATAACATTTTAAAATTTGTTAGAAGTTTCTAGCTCAATTCTACGGACAGTTATCGTCTGGAATGACACATACATACATATATACATACATACATACGTACATACATACATACATAAAAAAATGCGTTAAACTTCAGAATATGATTCAGAATAGCCTAAATCGGATTTCTGAATACAAATTTTTCAAAAATTCACATTCTACAAATTTTGAGGCGAGAGCAATAGCTTAATTTTCTTCAAAAATTCGCTAAAAACAGGGTTTGACGTCCACAACACAACTGTGTCCATCATGCTATCAAGCTCGGAAAATAAGAAACCACCACATTTTTGCCATTTGCTTCATTTCCAGAGAGAGAAATACATAGGTACACGAATTGCGATATGGCAACCTGAATTATTATGAATGAGTTGTGAACTTAATTTCATCTTCGTGTTAGAATGTAAAGGACGGTATCTTCGTCCAACCGAAACCTTAATAAAAATACGCACTCGTCCCATATTAGTAGGTGATCTACACGGGGTTACTAGGTATATACGGTCGGAAACAGATTTCTGCTTACATTTTTTTCAAAAATTCACATTCTACTAAATTTGAGGCGAGAGCAATAGCTTAATTTTCTTCAAAAGTTAGGTAAAAACAGTGTTTGATTTTGATATTTTTTATCAGAGGAATCAGACGTTCGGTCAGGGAAATTTCAAGGTTCCATTTGAGGCCCCTCTGGTTTTATTATCCCCAAATCAATTAAAGTCAATACGATGTAATCAATCAATTGCAAACCAGAATTATTTATTATCTCTTCCATTGGATTGACGCTCACATTTATTCATACGTTTGGGATTTCGTACCTGGATCAGCAATCAATACAAAACCTCCGCTCACAGGCTAAACTTCTAATATTTGAAACGAATAAACAAACCATCGCGCCCCAATGAATTGAAATAAGAGGCTTTATCGCGGTTTTTCCTCTTCCAACAAAAAGCCTAATATGTAGAGATTTGAACCCTCGTGGAATAACGATTCGCATTTAATCCGTTCTCTTTGGAAAATGCTACGTACGTCGGTGAACCGATTAAATAAGCGAGAATTCGCTCTTTTATTATTCTATGCGCTAAACCTTTCCAAATCCACTGTTATTATAGCGTTTCCATTATTAAAAGGTGGATTTTCGCAATATAATTTAATACATAGGCCTCTTGGATGGTGTATCCCAGTCACAACCGTCGTTGGTTATATTTCAATTTCAACACTAGCTGGTTCACCCGTGCATTGTACAGGTTGACTTAAATATATGCTAGCCCTATTCACCCATCACATTTTGAGACACCCCAATGGATCTGATTCAAAGAAGTTCTTACTTGAAAGTACTTACTTATAAATTACCTATTAGGACCACACTACTGAGATCAACCCCCATTCCCTCCCCACAAACACCCCCATATTTCATATTAAAAATATTCTTGATAGGTAACCCAAAAGAACGACTAATCCGATATCATTCGTCCGAGCATCAGATCACCAGTTCGTTCGGTGATGACCAAATTATTCCATTTAACCACTCCCTCCCCCAGTCCCTTTTGGTTTATTATTTCCAATAATAAGCCTATGTGATCATATAGCAAACAAATTTTATAACCCCCCCTCAAACTTTGTCACTTTACGTTTCAAGGTGCGTAGAATCCAAATTTGAAATGTCCGTCCGCCGTCCGCCGTCCGGGCCATAAGAGGCCTAAGAATTGACTTAAAAACCCCGTTCTTTCGCACATAGACTCCATTTTGGGGTCAAGTCGGTCCTAACGTTTAACCATCCCGATCGCTTTACTTGCATAGATGCTATGGGCCAAAAACGGGCGAAAAAGTGTCTTTTTCGAGACTTTGAGTGTTAGACTTACGCACGCGCGCACGCCTGGCACGCTTGGCAGGGGGTAACGGTGGGTGGTGAGGGGGGTGAGTGGGGGGTGGAGTGAGAGGAAGAACAGAGGTGGATACTAGAAAAGAGAGTCTCGAAAGCCCCAGGGCATGCTAGTTACTATAGCTGGCTATCTGATTCAGAAATAATAAACCTTTATGTAATAATTTGCAGCGTTTTTCCTTACCACAAACACCTCCCAATCGGTTGATGCTAGAAAAAATTTTAATAGCCTGTGATTGAGGTTGCCGTAATCTAAACATATTCACCCAATCAGATCCCCAGTTTGTTCAGGGATACCCAGTCAAAGGTACCCATTTCCAAAACCCTCCACCAAAAACACCCCTATGGGTCGGAATTGAAAATTTCTAAGTAAGCTGTGGTTTTTTTAGTGTTATCCAAACATATTTTATCCAGATAACCTCATTCCACACCCCCTCGCACAATATACCCATTATTGTTCAGGTTAGAAAATTTCAAATAGTTTCTGATTCAAGTTAGAGTATTCCAAACATATTTGATCAATCTGGTCCTCAGTTTATTCAAGGTCCAAGATACCTCACTTCACCACCACCCCCAACACCCTCCCCTAAGAAAACATTCCCTTTGGGTCATCATGGCAATTTTTGCTGCTCTACATAATTTAACTTCTCAAAAAATAAAATAAATAATACAATAATAATAGTAATGAATGAATTGAGATTGTTGTGGATGTATTTAAGTGAGCTGTATTTCATTTAGAATGATATTCGAACATTTAGGCCGATGGACCGGACTAGATTTTATACAGAGATCCTCTGGGTTTTAACAGATGGGTTGGAATGGCCCCAAGTAAATATTCCCCGTGAATAAATAAATGTACAGTATTATGAAGTATGGAAAAATGAATAGGTATGAGGTGTAAGGATTCTGACCTTTTCGCGTGCACGGGTCTTCCTTGTTGCTGGGTCCCCCCGCAGACATCCAGCAGCCAATCCGTTGTTGATAGGTCCGTTATGGAGAAGAAGACAAGAGTAGGACAATCTACGAATCCGTGGAAAAATTACACAGGAAAATGTGCACGAGAAATGTAAGGCTATATATTGAAAGTAAGTCGAAATGGCGGTAGATACGCCAGGGACGGTAGTTGTGTGTAGAGTCTTCACTCAAGGATTCAAGGATTAGCGTAATAGGAACAGTAGCAGAACAAGGAGCAGAGAGGGATGGATATTAATCCAAACCAAAGTTCACATTCAATGCCTCCAACCCTTCCAACATCCAATCCCTTCCAATATGTCCATACTGCCAGGAAATGGACGATGATGTGCTCCACACTTTCTTTGTATGCAAGCGATGGGCTACAGAAAGAAGAAGGCTGCAGGGTGCTCTGGAATCACCACCTCAAGACGTGACACCGGAGGTGGTAGTAGCCAAAATGATTGAACGAGAGCAAAAATGGAATTTTGTAGCTGCCTACGTTGAAGACATCCTCCAGAAAAAGATCATCTTGGAACGGGAGAGACAGAGGAGGAGTTTTTCAAAAGTTTGAATTGATATACTTTTTATTAAGTAATTTGGATGTTCCATTCGCCCACGTGCAATTCACCAGAAAATGAAATTGAAACGCGCACTGATCGATTGGCCCTGTGGAAAACCTAAAGGAAGAAATTAGGCAAACGAACGGGGAAGAGCAGCATCATTTCTCTCTCTAAATCTTCCTTTCAAGGGAAGATTGATAACCGTTTCCATACTCCGGCAACGGCTGGTCTCTACTCTAAAGAGAGGGGAGCTCAAGTGGTAATAAAGACTTGAAATCACTTCCTCGGATATTAAGTACTTTTTTTCCTCCCGGATTTATAAGAATCGGTTTTTTAGATAGAATAAAAAAATATCTCGAGCGCATCTTTTCAGGCCGGTTCAGTGGAGTCGTTCTAAAATTAGAAAATATCCGCCAAGTTGGGTGTGGTACATACCTTTCTATACCCTTAGTATGGTACCTAGCATCATCATAGTGTATAGATCATTAAAGCGTTTCAGGTAATACAGATGATGATACAAAAATAAATAAATAAATTTAAAAGAAAGTTGGGTGTGACAGGCATATAGCTGTTTGTCAGACTGCAAGTCAGACTGCTTGCTGCTGTTCAGTTTCTGCAAGCATGCTTCCCATATGGCCCTGAACAGACCCAAGCCTTTGAACTTGCAGTCACTATAAGAGTTTCAGGTAATTCAGATAGTGATGAAAAATTAAGAAAAAGTTGGGTGTGACAGGCACATACCTGTTTGTCGAACTGCAAGTCAGACTGCTTGTTGCAGTTCAGCTTCTGCAAGAATGCTTACCATGGGGCCCTGAACAGTCCCAGGCCTTTTGACTTGCAGTCACTATAAGGGTTTCAGATAATACAGATGGTGATAAAAAACAATTATAATAATTAAGAAAAAGTTGCATGTGACAGGCACATGGCTGTTTGTCAGACTGCTTGTTGCTGTTCAGTTTCGTCAAGAATGCTTCCCACAGGGCCCTGAACAGACCCAGGCCTCAGAACTTGCAGTCACTATAAGTGCTTCAAATAATACAAATGGTGATAAAAAATAAATAAATAAGTAAATGTAAAAGAAAGTTGGGTGTAGCAAGCACATAAATATGCTGTTTGTTAGACTGCAAGTCAGACTGCTTGTTGCTGTTCAGTTTCTGCAAGAATGCTTCCCACGGGACTCTGAACAGACCCAGTCTTTAGAACTTGCAGTCACTATAAGTGCTTCATTTAATACCTAGGTACAGATGATGATGGGGAAAAAAAAAAAATTCTTCAGAAAAAGTTGGGTTTGGCAGACTGCAATTCAGACTGCTTGTTACTGTTCAGCTTCTGCAAGAACATAGCCCTGACCACTATATTGTTAGAAATATCTGATTCGTGAAATTTATGTCTATGAATCCGAATTCTCACCTCGCTTTGGCTACTAGATTTCCATAACCAATTCACGTAATCCATTTTTGCACAAGCAAATTCTTACATAGCTCTGGCCACTAAGTTGTTAGAAATTTCTGATTCGTAAAATCCATGTTGAGCACGCCAATTTTGGCCGAAATTCGACCTGTATACAGATCTATATTAATTATGCTCTGTACTTTTGCTCATGTTCATGCATAATGACGTTGAACAAATTTATAGGACCAACTACGACTGCACAACCCGTTCAAACTCCATGAAAATCATTCTGTTTCTAGAATATTTTTTGGGCACGAGATTTGAGTAATGTATCACAAAGAGATTTCAATCAAATTTATTAACAAAACCTGTTAAACTCAAAGGCATGTAAAAAGGTCAATTTCTGGTGGAAAATAATGTTTTTTTAATTTTCTGCTTGAATAAGCGACTAACGAACATCTTGACGTTAGCTTCGGTATTGCTATGAGTTTATATCGGGTCAGCTTCCAAGAATGACTGAAAGCTTCTGTTGAACATTTTCCAAGAATTTTTGTATCCCGTGTACTTTTTTAAAAACACAACCTAGTCCTAAAGAAACTCGGATTCAATGTCTGGTTAGATTCACAATTTATATCAATAGTCACCCCCTCAGGGGCGGAGTGGATTTTGCGTTTTGAGTTGTGACGAGCTGTAGTTGTCAAGCTATTCATCCCTTTATTCTTACATAATTGAATTTCCACCCTATTTTGAAAAGACTTTCAGAAAACTTTGTTCGTACCGAGGGTTAAAAAATAGGTTTCCCAGTCCAGTTATAACGCCTCGATATCGATTATATCGCGAACCCCGTTCGTAGGAGCAAATCGAATCCTAATCGTAGAAAGCCTCTTCTGTCAACATTATCACTTTTGCCCCCTTGGGAAAGCATTTGTGCGTTGAAATCCTAAACCCAAGTCAGTTTTTCTCGTCTTCGCTCTGCACCCCATTTCGCCGTTCTTCCCCCTCTCCTCCCTTCCTACCATCCCCACACTTTGGCAAATACAACCCCCTTCTCAGTCTGAGAAAACCTCTTCAAAAGCTTTCAGCACCCCGAACCCCTGTCCCGATTCATTATTGTATTTACCTATAGATCCCAGAAAGATTTTTCTCTTCGCGAGAAAGCGCCTCGGCTTTGTGAACAACGTTTCGGTGTAAGTTTTTGTGCTTTCACGTCCATGAGTACAATCAAACAGGTTTTGGGTTATTATTTTCAATTATGAACCTTTGTCAACAGAGATTGCCGCGAGCCATTACAAAGCAAGCACCCCTCCCGTTAATCTCCAAACTGTTAAATACTCAGTCTAATGGCTGGAAATGCGGTATTTGCACGGTCTTGAGCTTATGATTTTCACCGGGATCAGCAATGACCAGGCTTGTGGAATGGGCAACACTCATTTGTAGGAATTTCTCTCATCTCTTTCTCTTTTTTTTTTTAAATCTTAGATTCGTATTCTACTCCCTTTAAAATCCCCGTCTTCAAATTTTCAGCTCCAAACCCCAAATGGTTATGAGAAAAGCGTCATCTCAGCTGGCACCCCCCCCCCCTTTCTTTTCTCATGCAAGAATTTACTGTTTTTCTTTGGAGATCGTCACATTTCACTCCAGCTAGGCCCAAGATAAATCTAATTGTTTCACTCATTATGACTTTCTCCACCTACTGTGATTCAGTTTATACCACCTTCATGGATAGTGCTTGCTCCAGACGCTTGGAAGTTGCCTTCAATTCCTGCATCAGATATGCCTTCAGCCACAAGAATGTGACCAAATAACACCTTTTAAGACCAATCTGGTGGGTCTTGACCTATTTGACTATTTTAAACTTCGTCAGTTTTCCCTAATTTGAAAATCATGCATGATTTCTACCTACGGGAGCTTTTTACCCGGGCATTGTCCCAAAGATCCTGTGTACTCCGGATACCAACACATGCATGTAAGTCTTTTTGCCAATCATTTTCGGTCGTAGGCGTGAGGCTATAGAATAGCCTCCCTATCAAAATTAAATCCACCTCTATTTTTGGCCAATTCAGGAGCTCAGTTCTCAAATACATGAAAACGTAATATGAAACTTTTTGTCAAACCAGATCCCCTTTCACTTAAGTTTTTTTTACCCCTCTTCATTTTTCATCAATTTCTTTCGTTTTACTTTTCAAAAAAGAATAATTTACACTCGGTTTTATCACTTTAGTTTGGCGAGATTTTATTTTAAATCGCCTGTTTATATACTTTGTTTTACGGTTGTATCTACACATAATATGTTACAGCTGCTTTATGATGATGAATTTGATTATGACCCATCTCGTTCTCTGTACACTATGAGGGACTGATTGTCCTAAGTACAATAAAGAACAATAATTATTCTATTCTATTCTATTATGACTGATATCAAACTGAATTGACATCATCGGAGGGCGGTGCTGATGTTCCCCAGCAGAAGCAGGTGTGCGGTCAATGGTCGTTCCCCTATGACGTCATTCAGCTTTTATCACAACACTGTTTCGCCCTATCATCCAATACCCTCCTTACTGCATCTTTTATGGAATGCATCTTTCGACTAAACTATGTGAAACTGCTCATTCTTTGTCCCAAGCATACAGCCCAAACTGTTGGTCAAATTTTGAGAGATTTCCGGAGAAAGGTGTGTTATCACTTTTGAGGGTCGCCTATATATTTCACGGCCCTACGATGATGATTAACCGACCAATAGGAGCGCGTGTGAAAAATACACGAGAATGTCATGTAAAACCTGTCAGTTTATCACGTTCAATTGGCAGAAAATCAATTAAAATGTAATTAAAATCGCTCAAGAATGGACTCAAGGTCGTTGTTCAAGAATTTCATCGCGATTGGATCAGCTATGGCATCTGTGTGGGCGCGAGTGTGGAATTCATTCTCATAAGCAAAACGCCTAACTATTATTGATATATATATATATATATATATATATATATATATATATATAAAACAGGTTAAAACATAGGTCGATTTGGCCTTCTCAGTGTTGCAGAAATTTAATGACCTACTTATTCAAACACAAAAGAATCTTATTTTAACCGTACTAAAAAAATATTTGTATAAATTAAACGGATAATACGAAAACTAAAAAAAATTTTAAATTTGTAGTAAAGAAAATGTGAAATGCAATATGAATGTAGGGGGAAAGGAGGGTGGGGGGGCTATTACAGCCGTTGAGGTATTCCGTAAGAGCCGCAAAGAAGGGCTGACATCGCAGACAAGACCAGTTCCATAGTCGTACACCAGCGAGTCTGAACGAGTCATAAAATTATTTACAATTTGAATGATTTTGGACAATGGAGAAAGAGCAACAGGACTTACTAAGAGGAAAACAATTATAAATGCGTTGGAATTCCAAATTTATTGAGGTTCAATGTTTTGTATATCTAGATTACAAGTAATATAAAACGCTTGATTCTGATATGTTTGTCATCTATTGAAATGTGGAGACGAGGGTTGCGTCCAAAGATATAAGAAGTGCATGTCAGCTATCAACTGGCAACTGGCTATCAACTTATAGTTTTCGAAGGGACTACGCGTCCAGGGAAAGAATAAATTAATAGGGAGCCACAATATGTGCTTAGTGGAACAATTAAAGTTTTAATAAAGCGGAGCTTAAAATGGAGAGGAACATGATGCCCCAGTTTGTTCAACTAGTGGGGACTGCCATATAATTCATGTAATACGACTGACAAATGATTGTGATAGATAGAAGTAGTTCCTCCTTCTCGATTCTTGAAAACGCTTCAGCGGTGGATATTCCTGAGGTATATTCAACCTTCAGGATATCCTTGGGGTGTAGCAGGTTAATCGTGTCTCCTCTTTAAAGGAGAAACCTCTCCATTTCCATCACTCCGTTGCCTTAGAGCAGAGCTCGGTTTCGAACCACCCCTCCACCCCCTAATCAACCCCTCGAATGTCGGCTGCCCTCCCCCCACCCCCTCCCCCTTCTACAGGCAAAATTGGCAATATAGCCAAAACTTTTACCCTTAAAAATTTAAACACATATCCCTGCCCTGCCTTTTTGGAGCCCCCCTTCCACTCTGCCCCCCCCCCCCCCCCCCCCCCTGCTTCTTTTTGAAATGAAAGCCCCGGGAGTGTGATAGATAGGAGTAGAATTCGATTCTTGGAAACGCTGTAGCTGTGGATATTCCTGAGGTATATTCAACTAGCAGGTAAATCGCCTCTCCCCTTTGAAGGAGGAAACACTCCATTTCCATCACTCCCTTGTCATATGATATGTGACAGGTTAAGCTAACACCACGGTAATAAGGAATGATGAATTCATTTATAACGATATACAGTAATGGAAAGGTGTGAATACATTCTTTATAGTATATTATTGATTGGAATTAATTAGGATTAGTTTATATTTTATTGACAGCCGCCTCTTGAACAATTTATAAGTTCAGCATTAATAATAATTTAAATTGCTTGGTTGATAAAATTTGGAGGGCACTGAATAAAAAACTGGAAATCACCAGCATGATAGGAGACAAATTGAAGGGACGTATAAATATATCATTAATGCAAAGACAGAATAATTATTCAGGATCTAGTATTGTTTGGTAGGTTGGTAATTTTCCAATCAAACGGTATGAGATTTTGAGGGAATGATTAAATTTGATAATTAGTTCAATCTTATCGAAGGACCACCTTCAAATTTGAAGGAAAGGGTATTAATAAGACTGACTAGGAGTTGATTCAAAGAATGTAGACAAAACACTGTGGGTAGTTTTCCTATTCTTCCCCTCTCGTTTTTCTTGCCTCATTCCTTTCTTACTTTCGAAGAAATACGAAGGAAATTGAAACTTTTTTGGAGGGGTTTATTCCAGCTCTGCCCCACCGTGCGGCAGCTGTCACATCCAAAATTGTCCATACGTTGCAATAGCTTACAGTCGTACGAATACAAAATACCTTCCTAAAAAGTAGCGAACTCACCAGAACTGAACTACGATCATCCACAGAGTCGCTGTACGTGACTCGTTTCTTTTTGAACGGCATATCGTCGTTTTCAGGGCCGTGATTATGCCACCTGCTCTCGTCGATCAGCGTGCACTTTGCTTCCTCGTCGCCCAACGTCGTCGCAAACGCTTTGCACGTCTCCTGGCAACAGCCCCACTCCGTCACGCCCCCGAATTCACAATTTTTCACGAACCGATGGCTTCCCAAGGCGAGGATTTTCCGTCCGAAGCGATCACTGACCACTTGCAGCGACCCCATCGCGGTTTGTGGTTCGAAAATGGAATTAAATCGACTGCGATTAAAGCTTTTTGCACCTAACAAAAACCTCCCAGGCCTTCGCTGTTCCTTTTCAGATTGTTTACTTGTCTTTCCGGTTTTATAAACTTTGGGAGTTTACTCGTACACATCACCCCGTCGTTTGTTTACTGTGTCTTTTCCCCTACACTAGAACTTTAAAGGATGTTGCAACTGGTTGTAGTAGAGTGAAGAGATCTTTGAGGTGATTGGACTGTTAGTTTGAAGTTATCTGAGATAATTCCAAAGTGGCCCACCTTTGGATGTTGTACCTACTCGTATACCAGGTGCACGTATGTACCTAATAGACTCATTAATAAATATACCTAACGAAAAACATAACTTTCGTACATGATGTACATAGGTATGGGGCCAATAGAATTTTGATTTTGACTAATGTATTCAGTTACACAATACATGTAATTAGATGGTTGAAGTTGCTAATGAAATGAAAACGCTGGAAATCATTAAACAAAAGTTGGTAATACACCCTTTTGCTCAGAGATCACGGTTCGGTGTATTATATTAAAAACGTCTGGGTATTACAAACCAAGTTTAGTGAGGCTCATAGCTTCTTCGTACCTCTAAATAGATCATTGAAATGCTTCAAACGACCATAAAAATTTCCATGGAGAGAAAATTATGCTTGACAGATATTACGTTTGAGCAAGCGCGAAAGCTACTGGTTTGTCGAGAGTCCAAATCTACAATCTATGAAAATGACAGAGAAATCAAATAAAACTGTTGAAGTCAAGCTTGTTACAATTATTCAAAACGGTCATGTTGAAACCCCTAGGGCGTAATAAAATCCTCTTATTCCAAACCGCCCTCCGAATTTGAGCGAGATCGGATGGATAGACAATGAGAAAATGACAATTGATGAATTTGCTGTGAAAACTACTCACTTCGGAGTCACGAAATTGAGAAAGAGTCATCCTCAGTCTAACGCGAATATTCCCCTAAACTTTCTACGAATCGGATGAAAACTACTAGAAGCAAGCTAGTTTTAAGGGTTTCACATTTGTACATAGGCAGCAGCTACTAATAATACAATCGTGATGAAATTGATATGGAGACTTACGATTTTAATAATATAGATATATGTGTTGCAATAAGTATTCTTTTCTTTAATAGCAGCTTAAGATATCACTTTAGTTTCACGGTTCACAAGTTCGACAATACTGCAATTCCTACCATGATCTAAGATTCCTACCATAGCCTACAATGATCTGAAATGTTCAATCATCTACCAATTTGAAATTTTTCGGGTCACGCTATGTTTCTACAAGCGCTCTCGGATTATTTGCAGAAAACATTTGGAATGTATTACTCATGAGAGCATGAGAGCATAGTTAAAAAAGTATATATATATATATATATATATATATATATATATATATATATATATATATATATATATATATATATATTTACACTCTACAGTCTACTCTTCATTTTGAAAAAGGCAATCGCCGAAATATTAACAACAATTGTGAGTTTCATCTTTATTTGTGTTTTAACTTTCACTGCACATCTGTGCCAAAATATATATATATATATATATATATATATATATATATACTTTGGCACAGATGTGCGGAGGAAAATAGCACATATATAAAGATAAATTAAAAGGAAAAACTCACGTTATAATATTTCGGCTTTTGCCTTTATCAAATAGTAGAGTAGAAGTGCAAATAAATATATATATATAAAGATATATATATATATATATATATATATATATATATATATATATATATATATATATATATATATAGATATATATCGTATTCCAAGCAAAATCATAACTATCAGCTCCCATGCGGAAGTAACAGGGTTAGTAGGGCTCGCCGAACCGATTATCTAGATCTGCAAAAATAAATACAAGCTCACATAGTGTACCTTCCCCTATTTCTTACCCCGGAAGCCGGAAGTGAAACAACAGTCTCACCCCTGTAGGTGATTTTCCGTCTCACGAACGGTAAAAAGAGGTCTGCAGGTTTCGTGTCGCCTTTTACGAGGTTTTCTCATGTCGCTCCCTTTTTCGATATCTACCTTTTTCCGAGTGAACGCATCCACGTAAAGGAAGGTTGCGTTCAGGTTACCTTCACGTTAAAGGTCAAAAAGGGCTAGGGAATCGATATGTGACCCCCCCCCCCCTCCTTTAGCACTCTTTCTCTTGTAGTTGCTTTGACATACGTGGAACTCTGAGTATGACATGATCCCTATAGGTGAAATGACGAAAAGAGATTTGTATAGTAAATAACTGCAGCGTTCAATAAATGTACACCGAGTCGTTCTGCCGATTTGATTGGTTTCACGATTGATGAACTTCGGAAAACCATTACCAGTTTGTTTTCATACGAGACAGCTATGGAACGTTTTATCTGGTTTGAATATCAAAGTTCAGGACCAACAAGTTTGGAAAGCAGGAAATAAAATAACAAATAATACGCTTCTGGTTTACGATGTTTGAAAATGAACCTTGGTTATCAAAAAAAGGGGTCGTGATAGCTTAATTATACTTTTTCCAACCACACCAATTGATTAATCTAAGTTGTAGAACGAGTATGCGAACATTGACTTCATTTTAATATATTTTTAGGACGTCTCTCTAAAGCTATGTCTCATAAGCAGGGAAGCAAGGCTTCGTCAATAAAATGGACTCCTATCGGAATTGATCCATGGGGTGGGGGACAAATCGCATACAAATCCGTTTCAGATCATTCTAAGACCGTGAAAAAAACCATAAGTGTGTGTGTGTGTGTTTTGTCACTCCTTGGTGTTCCATACATTAAAATACAGTGTAATTGAAAACTAGGCCCTTCGGGCCTCGCAAAGGGCTCCGCCACTTGAACCCGCCAGGGGGACTTCGCCCCCCTGGACCCTCCGGTTGCTTTCCGCTTTGAGCATTCGGCTAAAATGCTAAAACATGTAATATGCTTTCTTCCCGCTAATTCTTAAATGTAAATAAATTTAAAACTACGTCATTAATGTTTTATTAATCGAAATTAGAACAGAGTACTTGGTAGGTAATTTTCTGTTATGGTGCGTGTCTACAATTACTATCACCAAGATTAACTTCTCAACCAAGTGACAACAAAACAAGCGGCATTGTTTACTATACCCATTTATAACATAAATAAATATAAAACTACGACATGAATAGAATGAGAAGTACGAAAGAAATGAGTGATAAATCGAGAGCTTTCATGCGAATGGAGAACAATTTTTGTCCGGTGAAAACTAAAGAAGTTTCATTTCCCCAGCAATGGCTTGGTTGTACGTGAAAATCATATGAAAATTTCGTGACACTTCAGCGTAACGTTTTTCGCTAGTTAATCCAAGGCTAAATCATGTTCAATGCTAAAAAACGACGAAGTACCATCTCCCTAGCAACGACTCGGTTGTAAGCGGAAATCATCAGAAAACTACAACGATTTCATAATTTCTCCCTTGAGAGGGAAAAACATTAAATCATGTTTAATGTTTTTCCCTCGCAAGGGAGAAATTAGATATAGTTTTTTAAGGTCAAGAAAAAAGAAAAGATTCTAATTAACCAAAACAATTTATTATATTTATATACATTTTTATTTTACCATTAGATATTTCCGATGGGACTCATACCAAAGTACGCTTGCATACGAGTCTGCAACACATTGGGACATTTTATGTCTTTAGTTGCAGACTCGTATGCAAGGTCTAAGAGCCACTCAGCTGATCCGGACCCTGGGCATCGTCAAGTAAATGTCCTAAAGAGGCTACATACGAAATTACAGCTTCCTAGAGTGTAAAGCATAGAAATTAGCTCTAAGAGCCACTCATCTGATCCGGACCCTGGGCATCGTCAATCAAATGTCCTAAAGAGGCTACATACGAAATTACAGCTTCCTAGAGCGTAAAGCATAGAAATTAGCTCTAAGAGCCACTCATCTGATCCGGACCCAGGGCATCGTCAAGTAAATGTCCTAAAGAGGCTACATACGAAATTACAGCTTCCTAGAGTGTAAAGCATAGAAATTAGCTCTAAGAGCCACTCATCTGATCCGGACCCTGGGCATCGTCAAGTAAATGTCCTAAAGAGGCTACATACGAAATTACAGCTTCCTAGAGTGTAAAGCATAAAAAATAGCTTTAAGAGCCACATCTGATCCGGACCCTGGGCATCGTCAAGTAAATGTCCTGAAGAGGCTACAAGCGAAATTACAGCTTGCTAGAGTGTAAAGCATAAAAAATAGCTCTAAGAGCCACTCATCTGATCCGGACCCTGGGCATCGTCAAGTAAATGTCCCAAAGAGGTTACACACGAAATTACAGCTTCCTAGAGCGTAATGCATAGAAATTAGCTCTAAGAGCCACTCATCTGATCCGGACCCTGGGCATCGTCAAGTAAATGTCCTAAAGAGGCTACATACGAAATTACAGCTTCCTAGAGTGTAAAGCATAAAAAATAGCTTTAAGAGCCACTCATCTGATCCGGACCCTGGGTATCTTCAAGTAAATGTCCTAAAAAGGCTACACACGAAATTACAGCTTCCTAGAGTGTAAAGCATAAAAAATAGCTTTAAGAGCCACTCATCTGATCCGGACCCTGGGCATCGTCAAGTAAATGTCCTAAAGAGGCAACATGCGAAATTACAGCTTGCTAGAGTGTAAAGCATAAAAAATAGCTTTAAGAGCCACTCATCTGATCCGGACCCTGGGCATCGTCAAGTAAATGTCCTAAAGAGGCTACAAGCGAAATTACAGCTTGCTAGAGTGTAAAGCATAAAAAATAGCTTTAAGAGCCACTCATCTGATCCGGACCCTGGGCATCGTCAAGTAAATGTCCTGAAGAGGCTACATACAAAATTACAGCTTCCTAGAGTGTAAAGTATAGAAATTACCTATTAAAATGATTTAACCACCGCTTAACAAATCAAACCGTTCTCGCAATATTCGGATCACCTGCTATGAATCAAATCATCGAAACACCAACTCAATGAAATCATCAGAAATTAACAAGCGGTTGCAATCATGTTCACAATATCAATTATTGAGAATGATCACCTGAGTGTACACAATTATTCAAATAACCATGCTCATAACTCAGCTTGTTGGCCACGCACTTCGCAGTAGTTAACATAATATGGTTGGATAAATCGAGAGCTTTCGAACGAATGGTCAAGAAATTTTGTGGGATAAAAAACGACGAAGTACCATTTCCCTAGCAACGACTCGGTCGTAAGCGGAAATCATCAGAAAACCTTGAGAGGGAAAAACATTAAATCATGTTTAATGGTTTTCCCTCGCAAGGGAGAAATTAGATATAGTTTTTTAAGGTCAAGAAAAAAGAAAAGATTCTAATTAACCAAAACAATTTATTATATTTATATACATTTTTATTTTACCATTAGATATTTCCGATGGGACTCATACCAAAGTACGCTTGCATACGAGTCTGCAACACATTGGGACATTTTATGTCTTTAGTTGCAGACTCGTATGCAAGCTCTAAGAGCCACTCAGCTGAGCCGGACCCTGGGCATCGTCAAGTAAATGTCCTAAAGAGGCTACATACGAAATTACAGCTTCCTAGAGTGTAAAGCATAGAAATTAGCTCTAAGAGCCACTCATCTGATCCGGACCCTGGGCATCGTCAATTAAATGTCCTAAAGAGGCTACATACGAAATTACAGCTTCCTAGAGCGTAAAGCATAGAAATTAGCTTTAAGAGCCACTCATCTGATCCGGACCCTGGGCATCGTCAAGTAAATGTCCTAAAGAGTCTACAAGCGAAATTACAGCTTGCTAGAGTGTAAAGCCTAAAAAATAGCTTCAAGAGCCACTCATCTGATCCGGACCCTGGGCATCGTCAAGTAAATTTCCCAAAGAGGTTACACACGAAATTACAGCTTCCTAGAGCGTAATGCATAGAAATTAGCTTTAAGAGCCACTCATCTGATCCGGACCCTGGGCATCGTCAAGTAAATGTCCTAAAGAGGCTACATACGAAATTACAGCTTCCTAGAGTGTAAAGCATAAAAAATAGCTTTAAGAGCCACTCATCTGATCCGGACCCTGGGCATCGTCAAGTAAATGTCCTGAAGAGGCTACATACAAAATTACAGCTTCCTAGAGTGTAAAGTATAGAAATTACCTATTAAAATGATTTAACCACCGCTTCACAAATCAAACCGTTCTCGCAATATTCGGATCACCTGCTATGAATCAAATCATCGAAACACCAACTCAATGAAATCATCAGAAATTAACAAGCGGTTGCAATCATGTTCACAATATCAATTATTGAGAATGATCACCTGAGTGTACACAATTATTCAAATAACCATGCTCATAACTCAGCTTGTTGGCCACGCACTTCGCAGTAGTTAACATAATATGGTTGGATAAATCGAGGGCTTTCGAACGAATGGTCAACGAATTTTGTGGGATGAAAAACGACGAAGTACCATTTCCCTAGCAACGACTCGGTTGTAAGCGGAAATCATCAGAAAAAAAACGTTGCAGATTTGCGTGTCGTGTCGGAATTCACAGAAAGACCCCCAGCCCTAAAACATTAAACATGTTAAAAACGTTGCAGATTTGCGTGTCGGAATTCACAGAACGACCCCCAGCCCTAAAATATTAAACATGTTAAAACAACATTAGCTTGAGTAAACATCAACACATTCTATTTTAACACAGAATGTGTTTTAGCCATGGACTAACTAGCCGAAAATGGAACGCGGGATGGTAACGAAATGTGTGACGGATGATTTTCACGTAGAACCGAGTCGTTGCTAGGGATATGGTACTTCGTCGTTTTTCATCCCACAAAATTCGTTGACCATTCGTTCGAAAGCTCTCGATTTATCCAACAATATTATGTTAACTACTGCGAAGTGCGTGTCCAACAAACTGAGTTATGAGCATGGTTATATAAATAATTGTTTACACACAGGTGATCATTCTCAATAATTGATATTGTGAACATGATTGCAACCGCTTGTTAATTTCTGATGATTTCATTGAGCTTGTGTTTCGATCATTTGATTCATAGCAGGTGATCTGAGTATTACGAAAACGGTTTGATTTGTGAAGCGGAGGTTAAATAATTTGAATAGGTAATTTCTATACTTTACACTCTAGGAAGCTGTAATTTCGTTTGTAGCCTCTTTAGGACATTTACTTGACGATGCTCAGGGTCCGGATCAGATGTGTGGCTCTTAAAGCTAATTTCTATGCTTTACACTCTAGGAAGCTGTAATTTCGTATGTAGCCTCTTTAGGACATTTACTTGACGATGCTCAGGGTCCGGATCAGATGTGTGGCTCTTAAAGCTAATTTCTATGCTTTACACTCTAGGAAGCAGTAATTTCGTATGAAGTCTCTTTAGGACATTGGTTTCCTTGACGATGTCCAGGGTCCGGATCAGATGAGTGGCTTTTAAAGCTAATTTCTATACTTTACACTCTAGGAAGCTGTAATTTCGTATGTAGCCTCTTTAGGACATTTACTTGATAAATCGCTCTTGATTTATCACGAATTTATTTCGTATTTTTTTTTTCGTAGTTTCATACTATAACTATATAAATTGATGTTATAAATGAATAGTAAACAATGACGCTTGTTTGGTTGTCACTTGGTTGCGCGACAACGCAAACACATTCTGTGTTTCAATAATTTCGTCCGAAGTATGTAAATAGAGGTAACCGGGGGTCCAGGGGGCTTGCCCCCTGGCGAGGCGCGGAGCGCCGAGTTTTTTTTCTTTTTCTTTTTTTTTTTATCGGACCAGTTACAGTCATCCTAGTAACCAACCAGTTGCCATTATGTAAAATGCAACTGGAGGGTTACTAGGTACGTGTGTGTGTGCATGCGTGCGTGTTTGTGTGTGTGTGTGTGTGTGTGTCTGTGTGTGTGAAACACACTTGGGAAAACAGAAAAATCGACCAAAATTGCACTTATCTAACTCATTTCCACAGAGCGTACTAAAATGTAGTTCTTTCGGTGTTTTCCCAAGTTTTTGTAGCAAATATCAATAAATGAACATCAATAAGAGGTTCAGCAGAAAAAATACCCCAAAATCATGTAAAACGCGTGGCAATTGAACATCTTCAAGAACTCAGTATTTCACAACGTTCGCACTTTTAGAGCAGAATTGCGCCCATTCACGCGCACTTAAAAAATCGAGTGATGGGTCATTTCTTCATAAAATTTCACGTAGGATTCGAATCTGCAACGAAAAAGTGAGGATTCCTCATTGAAAAAACAAAGTTTATGTCATTCGCGCAACTCCTGGCGCGCGCGAAAGTATTTTTCCTGACGTACAAAATTATGAAGAATGGCGTTGGTCCCAATTTTTTACGCTGAATTCAGAGAAAATGAAGGGTGGTGTAACCTTTCCGTGGGAGACCCTGCATGCATGAATGACAAATAATACCACATTGTATATAAAACCGAAAGAAGTATCATTGATCCTTATTAATGTTAATTCTACAAAAGAAGATTAAAGCAGAGATCATTGCATTAGAGACTCCTTTCCGTCTTTCATTAACAAAATAACAAGTTTGAGACAACAATAATAGAAAATACCGACAACCAGAAAATGGAGTCAGCTACAGCGTGTCGTACAGTTGATTTGCGGTTGAACGCTTGCCAATATGATCCTGAAGCCTTGACAAAGAACCTAACTCCAACAATGTGACAATATCCAGCGAAGAAAAGAAAGAGGTGGGCACGTGGTTTTCTGCCATTCGCTTTCCTTGCAGACACGTTTTTGCCTTATATTTCGTTTCCACCGGCTCCCTTCTGCTCATATATACGCGCTTTTTGGGGCGCCCGTGACAAAAAAACCTGTTAACGTCTCAATTTGCGGGAACTTCGTGACGCTGAAAAGCTGCGTCGCTTTTTATGAATCGTATTACTGCCCTCGTTTTTTTATCTGGATACCAGATCCGTTTTTCACTCGCAAAATATCAACTGGTCGTTTAGATAAACCCACTACTTTCACGATGAAATGTTGCAGCCAGTGTAGTTCAGTTTTGAGATTTACCTAAACCTCGTTTTCTAGCTTGTAAAATCATTTATCTACACTTCCATTTATCAGGCCATCTATAAGTGACAAAAGTTATAATAACTTGAATTCTTGAAAATATAATTCCTTAGAAGTTATTTCGGCCAATACGATCGTCCTAGTGTACAGGGCGGTTTTCACTATGTATCACCAGTTAAGATTCACTCCCATGTTGACGGTCATTCATCCTGTCAAAGTCATAGGGAGAGCGAACGGATGAATATACCTACAGCGAAACGGATGGTTTCATTTGATTCTTTGGGATAATATACATGACAGTTCCAGTATGCAGCATAATCGCATGAGCGAATTTTCTTAAGATATCGCATTATATTACTTTGTTTTGAATTTGATCATTTCAAGTGCAAACAAAATTTTACCTTCCATTGTACTGCACCACTCAACTTAATTGTTTGCGAACGTCTCGTTACTACCCCCAACTCCTGTACGTACTGGGATGTACTGGGGTGAATCTCTCTTCATCTTCCATCCACAACCAATCTTTCAAGTAAAGGGTAAGGTGCTTTTTAATCGAGGAGTCAAACAAATCACAGCACTTGTTATATCCATTTCTTAACGATATGTTGTTTACCTACTATTCTATCAATCCTCAACGGTAGTTAAGTAAACTTCACAACTTTTTTGTACGTACTACAATGAAATGCAGAGTTACATATAGGTAGGTTCTACCTACAATCCCTAATTAGGGTAGGGTATGTTAAACAAACATACACTGCATGTAACTGTGTAGAACGATAATCCATTATATATAGTCTGTAAGAGGTACATACATTTCTCTGGCTCACAAAAGTAGGGTAAACCTGTACACTTACATTCGAACGCTCATTAAAATTGACGTCATCAACCTGGAGCTGTTTTTTCGCATAAAAACGCACGAAAATAACTGAGGTTTGATTTTAAGCTCCGGCCTATTCTGAAGCTTTTTCACTTGGAAACGCACACAGTAAAATTACGCGATGCCTGCTTTTTAGTTAGTAAAAAAGGAACAAAAAAAAAAAACAATGGTGGGAAGTGAAAAATGCATTAATTTGGCGCGCACTGGTGGCCGCCAGGTAACAGCCGTATAAAATCTCAATACGAAGGCTCTTTTGGCCAATTTGTGTGCGTTTCGTGTTTTTGTGGGGGCATCCCCATAATAATCTATGGTACATTGTAAACTTACCGTACACATCGACTCGTTATGTTGTTGCCGCCTCCTCTCCGCTGCTGCTACGCTTAATCGACTATAGTAAGTATTTTAATCAGCTACTTATTACTCTAGTAGGTATTATATAAGGTTGGTATATGGGGCAGTGGTTGTAAAATAATAATTGCGTTAATTTTTTTCAATTTTTATTGCATGAACCAATCAACTTAAATCCATGTACATTCAGGTTTAGATCTCTTTGCAGCATTAACAAAAGCTGATCCTTTGTGTACAGGTTTACCCTACTCACAAAGATATAATCCCAGACCTCAATGTTGAGAGTAAGTGCTCCAGAAAATGTATATCAGGAATAATACAACTTTCCCATAGTCTTTCCGGATTTTGTGAAAGTTGTTAGAATTGATTGTAAAACAGAGGCTGCATCCTCTCCCAACATTGTTATGCGAATTAGTTCATGAATCCGCAAACCCACAAGAAAGAGAGCAGCGTAGTTAAGAATTCCTTTCCAACAGAACGGAAACAAGTTCCGTTCCAAGTGTGATAGATGAACAGAATTACCGGGACAGTAACTAATTTCAGGGCGGAGGAAAAAATGAAAAATGTTCTCCCCCTTCGACTTACAGAAACTTTGTTTAATAAACTTGACTCCAACCTTTTATTTTTTTTTCATGAAAATGTTAATTCCGCGCAATTACCTGTTCGCACGGGGTTGGGGAAAAGAGAAAGGGAAGAATGCAATCTCGAGAGCAAACTCGTGAAATCTGAATTGCAAAGGAGGAATTCGATGAGCAAATTGGACGACCGAAAAAACAGATGCTTATTTAGTCTCGAAGGAAGTTTGAGGAGAGTAAACCAAGATTAGGATGAGGTCGCATATATTATCGGGTCCGTTTATTCAATGGAATATGTATTGAGACATGAAAAAGAGAATTCGGGTGGAGAAAAAAAAAAATGAGCATGATGGTACCTATAGCAATTCTCTCCCCTACGGGGAGTGGACATAAATATTTAAAAGGGGGTTGGATTTGGAGTCATCGGGATCTGTTTTGGTTATGTACGGGTGGAGGGAGGGATGTTCCTTTGGCAGGTGTTCCAGTAACATTTTTCAGTGGAACAATCAACAGCTTGAAGAGGGGCGTGACGCGGGCAGCTGACTCGGTGGAAACGGAGGGGTTAAATAAAAAAGAAAGAATGCTGGTAGGAAGGGGAGGATTTGAATGTTCACTGTAACTGTGTGTCGCAGCACTTAGAGTTTCAAAAGGTGTCGATTTTTTCGACGTTTTGCAGGAAGGGAGGGGTTGTGTGGGAGACGCGACGGTTTGGGGGGTACTCGTTGAAAAAAATCCTTTATAATTTGAAGAACGGTGAGAATCAATATCAATATACCGATGCAGAGGATAAATTTGTATATGTTTGGAGCTTCGAAACTTTTTGCAAATTTCCACGCTAAGGGTGATCTATCAAAGCCGATCCAGTCTTTGATTATTCACGGCGGAGTCTGCTGGGATGGTGGAGGGGTCGCGAAACTTAATGAACTTTTCATTACCCAGAAACTTCTTATACAATTTTTTTTTTTTCAAGTATCAACCAATTTATTTATTAGGGAGCAGCACTAATGGAGGAATCGGGCTAATGAGAAGTTTCCAGCTTCCTAGAGCAACTAAAAGGAACATAATGTGTAGAAATAAATCCATATCTTCAGTTGAGGGGCATCGAGGCCCCATCTTCAAGCCCCAGGCAGCGGACTTTTCTCCTTGAGCCTCGAATCCGCAGTGAAACCGCCCGGATCACAGCCATCTGGGTCACTTGCGAAAGAGGTTTGGCCCATTTGTCGGCTAGGACAGTTGCTACCCTCTTCAGGAAGCAGTCATATTCCTTGTGAATGGAGCCCTCGCAGGATATCACCAAGGGTGTAAACGAGCATCTCATATCTTCGGCCGCCCTGTCATATTTCCTGTGCTTGCATTGGCTGCATTTTGGGAGACTGATGTCCATGTTTGAGAGCTGTAGGAGGGGGCGTCAGCGTTACCTACGCGAGTATCCAAATACTCCGTCCTCTCTACATCTCACAAACCATGGATTTTTAAGTCTGCTACCAGCCGTGGGGTGCCATCCTCATTCTCTGTCATCACAGGTTCTATCCCCACAGAGTTGAATGCCAAGCTAGCTATCCTTGTGGCCTGGTCTCTGATCAGGGCGTGACCGTATTTGACCTGTCCCCATCTTTTGCAGTTTAGGGCGTAGCAAATTCCCATACTCTCGCCACAGCCATTTTTCGTTGAAGAAAATTGTTGAAAAAAGTTGAAAAAAAATTCAACAAACAAATTTTGTTGAAGGTTGTCTACTCTTGAGTTTTTTTTTTTTTTTTGAGTTTTAAGTTTCTATTGTGTTTGCGCTGATTTATAGATCGACCCTGATAAAAGTTTTCAAAGGAATCAAACAAGGTTTACATAGGCAGATAATGTCTAGCACCGGTAAATACTGGTTCTAGGATATCATTGGAAATTCCATTTAGATGTATGAACTTTGCTCTTCGATCCCACCTATATCTAAAGTTATTCAACTATTTACTAGAAACAATCGAAAATTGTAAACAAAATGTGTAAAGATGTTGACATTTCTCAGAAAAAAAACTCGATACCCTAAAAGTATGAAAGAAAAAAGTTTTCAACGTTAAAACATCAAAATGCATGTTTTCGGACTTTATTCTTTTTTCCTCGTCCTACTCCCCCCCCCCCACCCACTTTTATCAGTTCTCTTCAGCCAATTTGGATGAAATTTGAAATATAGGCTACCACCACCACCCGACGAAGACCCCTATCACCTGACGAAGTGACTTCTGAGGGCATAGCAGCCGCTAGAGCCAAGGGGGTGAGGGGTGTAAATATGAACCTCTCTCCCGCTCACCCGAGGAGCGAAACTCCCTGGGACAATAATGATTAATTAACATTTATATTAATGAATGCACTGCAGGTACTAGGTGACAAAGATCCGACTATTGGCCAAATTAGAAGATTTCATGCATTTTGTGGCTTGGCATCTTTTGTACGCGGAGCGTCTTTTTGAGGGGAATGACTACACCGCCTAAAGGAGTAGGTACTAAACGAAGAAGTTCTTGTGAAAGTTGACAGTCTCTAAAAGAGGGAGCCGCTAATTTTAAAATTTTTATGAATTCCAATTTTCTAAAAGAATTAACAAACATTTGTGTTTCAATTGATGAGCCTGAATGGTGTTCAATTAATAATGCAATTGTTTATTCCTATAGACAATTTTTTTTTTTTTTTTAAATTAATAAAAGCCATTTATTAGCAAATATAAAGTTTACAATATGTAAAGTATTAGATACTTAAAAATTTACGTTTTACATAATTTACAAATAATATAAAGAAAAAGAACATTTTGGCAATTTCTGATCTCCATAATTTTAGAAAATTGTCCGGAGATCAGGAGTCAATAAACCAAAGATAATTTAGAAGTAGACATAGAGGAAATTGCGAAAAAAAGGAACAAAAAATTTACTAAGTAAAACAGGAGGAATGTAAGTCAATGAAAAAAGTTCAGTAATGGAAGATTAATATAGGAATCAGTCAAGTACTGCTGCAAAAGAAACTCATAGACACTTTTTTTGAATTGACTAAATTTATTAATAAGTTTAATGTTAAGAGGTAATTCTATAAAAATTCTGGGTCCTAAAAAACAAAAATGCCTTAAATAAAAATCAAACTTGGGGTAAGGGATCGGTACAATCATAGATGTGTTACGCCGAGTTATCCCATGTAATTGGGGGATTTTCGGAAGTTGACATTTGAAAAAGTATTGAAGTAAAATAAAAACGTAAGTGAGTCTAGGGGGGAGTATTCCAATTTTTATATACAACGGTTTACTATGGCTCCGATATCCAGTTCTAAATATCAGTCTCAATACCGACTTTATTGCCACCTCAACTGACTTAAAAGTATTTTGATACGCCCCACCCCACACAGGAATACAGTAAGTTAAAATAGAATAAATATATGCATGAAAAGTCATTTTTAGGGCAGATAAGGGAAGAAATTTATTAAGAAAAGAAAAAATGAAAGAAGATCTTCTGATTGAATTGCTCACATGTAGGATATGGTTTTTCCATTTCAAATGCTTATCAACCAAAACACCCAAATAACGCTGACAATCCACTCTTTGAATGCGAGGGCAAATACAGGGAGCTGAAGAGCACGAACTTGAGCGGACATGGAAAGGGATCTCTGAAGAGTCAGGCTGTCCTGCTTCAGTGATTGAGTGAGTCATATATGAAGTTTTTAGTTTATTAGCAGTCAGTGCATTTTGGACAAACCAATCAGAGATAACTCTTACTGCAAACGAAGCGTGCTTATGTGCAGCGATCCACGAATCTACCACAATTATCAAGGCAAGGTCATCCGCAAAGCCGACAAGAGTTCCCCGGTATCCAATTCAAAAATATCATTAATATAAATTAAAAACAATATAGGCCCCAAGACTGAACCCTGGGGGACCCCCATCGGCACACGAACAAGGTCACTTCGACATCCATCAATGTCAACAAACTGGAATCTATTTGTCAAATAAGAAAAAAACCAACGTTTAGCATTAGCGTCCAAGCCATATTGATCCAGTTTGTTCAACAAACGGTCATGATTTATATTCAATTCAATGCTGAATTCAAAAATGAGAGAGAAATGGGAACTAGGTACCTACCTTAAGGTTACCTTTAACAAGGAATATTAAGTGGTTACTAAAAATTACACAAATGGAAAATCATAGATACCCTAAGAGATGTTTGCACGCTCTTGAAAAAATGGAAAAGTTCAACAATAATTCTATAAGATTTGATTGGCTGACTCAACTTAAGGAACTTTGTATAAAATGGGGAGTGCAACAAGTAATAACTTTGGATTGTGAAAATCTCAAAATGCTCTCTCATAATGCTAAAATCTTTCTTAAAAATGGAGATGTTGATGCGGTATTTTCTGGCTCCTTTAATGATTACTATTGGCATGTGATAGCGCAGGATGGATTTAACCATTATTTGAATTACCATAATGTCCCTTTTAAATTTAAAAAGTTATTGACACACATGAGATTGACAAGTTAATACCATTTCACTATTAAAATTAGGAATTATAATTACGAAATTTCTCCAAATACTGTATGTACAGCTTGTGACACGAGTCTTCTTTTGAAACGTTTTTCATGTTCTATTTGACTGTCCTATGTATAACTGGATCAGAAAAAGGTATATTTAAGACTTGGTGGGGGGTACCGAAAACTTGATAAATTTTGTATCAGTAAAAAGGCTATATTTCTTCTTAAGTGAAGTTTGCAAACTAAGAAATTCATATTTGTTTGACTGTAGGATTAACTACATACCGGTACTGCCTATGTTACCTGCTTGAATGTTTTTGAAATGATATATGAAGTTCATTTTGTGTTTTATTTTATTGTTGTTTCCAATATTTATAAGGTAAAGAGAATAAGCTGAATTAATAATGAATTTTATATTAATTTGTAATTTATAGAATATTTTAAATTTCTACTAACGCTGTTATACTGAATAGATCAGATCATCACTAATTGTGAGTAAATCATGTAACAGGACACCACGATCAATTTCTAAATTTTGTACTCTTAGTACAGAAGTTGATTCTGAGTACTTAGTTGATTCAACTGGGTATTGAAAACACTTCGTTAATGATGTTTACGCTACAACTGTTTCAATAATGTATTTTTCGTAACGTATACTCGAATATAAGGAACATGCATGTTAAAATTCATTAGATAAATAATAAGGAATATTTAGAAAAAGTGATTTTATTAGGTGAAGTCGGGATTTGTTGTAACAACTTTCTTGAGAAAACTTGAGTTATCTGAGAAACTTTGGGACAATCTTTCCTTCTCAACCACGGAGCTCAGCTGCACCGGCTGATGAAGAAACAAAAGAGGTCTGAAGAGTTGATTGTGTGCGAAATGAAGGGGTAACTTCAAGTGGTGTTAAGTCTCTCAGCCTCCAAGAGCTATTTCACGGGCGCGGGGCAAATAGCGTCGGTTAGTTAGCCATTAAGAACGGAGAGGCTGAGGGGCTGGGGCCTGATCTTGGCAGGTTCATTCCCCAACCATTTCCCAAACACATCAGACCGAAAGGTGGAGTGAAAGGGAAGGACTTCCTAAGGGTGGGATGAGGGTGAGGCGCAAAGGTCGGCTAATCTGCAGTTCCACCGGGCCGGAGCCTTCCGTCGAACAGTCCCCCGTCGCTCTCTCGGCAAGTTTGATTAAAACCGTGCCGCCGAATTGATGATACCTTTAACCCCTCGGAGCACGATTCCTAGGGGACGGAACGCGTATAGGGGATGGAGAGCGGGAAAGGGTTCGATTCCATCAACAACCCCCCGCACCGAGGACAGGTAATCAACCGGGCGTGTTCAAGGATAACAGTTCGGAGGAAGGAAACAGGAATGACAACTTATGAAAACGATGAATCGATTGCGCATGAATTGGCCTAACAAGTTTTGATCAACTTAACCGGCAGACACTTTAATAGGTCAACCATCGAAGCTGCAACTGCTGGAATTGCGTTCCTGTAGGTATAAACATACACTCAATGGAGACATTCAGACAGTTGAGAATACTGAAGAAACTGTAGGAAAATGTCAACCATTTTTCATAGAATATCATGCGATTTTGAACGGCCTGTCGAAGTACCTTTCTGGAATACGATGTAGGGGTTAACATGGAAATTATAATTCATGTAAAACCTCCGGTGACAAAATCTGACGAATCATAGAACAAAATGTTCAATTCTATCTTTATTTTTTCAACGAAGGTGGTAGAGGGTTTTCGGTTACTATATTCAGTAAACCCTCCTCTGTGACTCAGAGCCTGTGTGGGATATCAAGTGGTCCCGGATAATCGTTTTAGCGAATTTTTGAAGAAAATTAAGCTATTGCTCTCGCCTCAAAATTTGTAGAATGTGAATTTTTGAAAAGATTTTATGCATAAATCCGTTTCAGGCTATTCTGAATCATATTCTGAAGTTTAACGCATTTTTTAGCGAATTTTTGAAGAAAATTAAGCTATTGCTCTCGCCTCAAAATTTGTAGAATGTGAATTTTTGAAAAAATTTTATGCAGAAATCCGTTTCAGGCTATTCTGAAGTTTAACGCATTTTTTTATGTATGTATATATATATGTATATATGTATGTATATATGTATGTATGTATGTATGTGTCATTCCAGACGATAACTGTCCGTAGAATTGTGCTAGAAATTTCAAACAAATTTTAAAATGTTAAGGACACAAAACGAAAGTTCAAGTTCGTTGGCCAGCATGATCGGATTACATCTTCGGCTTGAAATTTTCAAAAATGTAGTCAAAAATTTCAAAATAGCCTGTTTTTTGCGATTTGTTGTGCGAAATTATTTTTTCAGCATACTAACATGTGGTATATTCGGAATCAGCGTAAAATTTCCTATAAGAATATGTATCAAGTTCTCAGAAATTTCAAAGTTGAAAAATTAGTCAAAAATCGAAATATTGCCGTTCGCTAGTTGTAAAAATCGGTAATATTTGCATGAAACATTGTCTAAATTCAGATTGAACTACTCCTATGGAAGTATCCCTGTATAACCAATTTTAGAACCATGCAGTTTAAAGCGTAGGTGCTTAAAAAAAAATGTAATCACAACTGATGAGTTTACTCTGTCATGGGGTCATGCTGCATGACTGGACTTTTTTGTTTTGCATGGACATATTCTGACAAAGATATCCTTGAAATTTCAGGTTAAAAAGAAAAACTTCCTATAGGAAATAGGTGAGGCGCTCTTCGAAATCATGTTCGCCTGGTTAAAATTTTAGTCAAAACTGTCCCGCTCTGTAAGAAGGATGATAATCGTTTTCAAGGATTATTCATGATGGCATCATGAACACAGAAGAGAATAAAGAAGGTGGAATCACATAATGGTTAGCTGAAAACTTGAATCGGCCACCAACAACTGAAGTGAAATGGCATCCGAGTTCCTGTTTCACTAAGGCTCACTTTCACCAAAAACTTATTTTACGGAGATTAGCCAAACTCCATTAACTATATTCTCGAGGATTAAACCCAAGTCTTTCACCAATCCAAAACTCATTTATACAGTGTTTGGAGTAACGAAGTGTCCCTAACGGAGTTCAGGCAAACCGTCCAAATAATTCGCTAAAACGTTGACAATTGGACACAGGGACAATTATAAATCAGTTGATGACATGAACTATACTGTACAAGAGATTGCTATTCATTAGCCTATCATAGTCCATTTTACTCGTACGTTATTTTCCTATGATTCTATGTCACTTTTGTTTTATAATTCATCAATTTTATTGTAAAAGTCATTTCCAACTTACCTGTCCGACGGGAACACCAGGAGAGAATATTTATGAGTTCAAGGATTATTACAACTTTCGGTATCGCGAATTAGAATTTCCACCGAAACTCGATATCGTCCGATTCCTCGAAGTGCGGAATCCGCCATCGGATCTTCCTCAGGTGTCTTCGAGGGACATCCTTCTAAGGGACATCCTCATTTTATATCAAAACAGTGAATCAAACCAACAGCTGTTGGTATGCGGTCATATTGCTCGATATCAATGATATCACGGCTAACGGAGATTAACGAGAGTAACTGGCTGGATATCGGGAGTTTAAGCTCTCATTAGGAGCTTCAAGTCGTAAACTCGTTTAAACGCGCTCTGTGGAAGAAGTTTAGCTGTCATCTCCGTTCATTTCCAATCTTTTCGAAACCTTATTAAATTGACGCAAATTAACATCTTATTTTCAATTTCTACTAGGTGGTACGTGAAAATATAAACATCAGTGGCTACATAAATTCATCTAAATCTTAGTAACAAAGTAACCATTTCTATAGTATTCATCTTTTGTCGTATTTCTATTTTAAGCTTGGTTAAACGTGGTCCGTTTCAATATGTTATTTATTCTTTCAATTTTCCGATTTGCTAAGTTACTATTTCTCTGCATTATTGATCGACAGTATTGAATCAATATTTTGGCTCACTCGTTTTAGTAGAACTCTCTCAGGATCAAATTGTAGAATTTGATAGAGTTTGTAGAATTATAGAGGTCGTCTATTAACATGTATCATGTTTTAGCCCTGGGGTCCTAGCAAATTTTGCGAGTCAATTTTAACATGTATCATGTTTTAGCCCTGGGGTCCTAGCAAATTTTGCGAGTCAATTTTTTTCCGCGCACGAAAAAAATTACAGTGATTTCCGCCTACAACCGAGTCGTTGCTAGGGAAATGGTACTTCGTCGTTTTTCATCCCACAAAATTCGTTGACCATTCGTTCGAAAGCTCTCGATTTATCCAACAATATTATGTTAACTACTGCGAAGTGCGTGTCCAACAAACTGAGTTATGAGCATGGTTATATAAATAATTGTTTACACACAGGTGATCATTCTCAATAATTGATATTGTGAACATGATTGCAACCGCTTGTTAATTTCGAATCAATATCGAGGAGAAAACATGATACATGGTTGAAATTTTTGGTTCTAGAACAGAATTTTCCACAGTATTATTGAATCATATACCGGAGCGATCATTCAACCTTCTCTTCTTCCTTGGACTGTTGTATTACGATGAAAAATCGCGCGAGGGACCCACGAAACAAACGAGAGGAGTTGGAAAGAGGGGGTTGGTTTTAGTAGAACTCTCTCAGGATCAAATTGTAGAATTTGATAGAGTTTGTAGAATTATAGAGGTCGTCTATTTTCCACAGTATTATTGAATCATATACCGGAACGATCATTCAACCTTCTCTTCTTCCTTGGACTGTTGTATTACGATGAAAAATCGCGCGAGGGACCCACGAAACAACCGAGGGGGGTTGGAAGGGGTAGGAAACCCTAGCAATTAACCACGACCGCCACAGGCAGGTAATCAACTGAACATGTCGAGAGGGCAGTTAGCGAGTGAAAACAGAAAATGACCGAAACGCGGAAATAAATCAATATGAGCCAGAGGGGAAAGGGGGATTTCACAGCGATGTGCATCTAACCGGGAAATGGTCGGGGGTCGGAAGGCTGGCGGTCTGCTCACCGCTCAGTCATCTACGCCTCATTTCTTCCAGCTGGGCCGCGCGGTGATGACGATACCCTGAAATCGTATGAGCCGCTTTTTCTTTATCACAGAAATGCACCAAGTTGAGAAATGAAGATAACCAAGAGAGGATATAAGCACAACCAATGTGTGGAGCAGTGCATCATATACAGAAGTTCCAATACTTGAAGAGAAAGAGAGAGAGACTGAGCGAGAGAGGGGGAGGGATAATGAAATCAGCAGTTTCCATTATAACAACCCTACACTTCGGCCTTTATAACAGAAATTCACCAAGTAAGACGACTACGGAAAGAAAATCTTAACAACGAATGTGTAGAACAGAGTGTCATAGGCCAAAGTTCCAATATTTAGAGAGAGAGAGAGCGAGAGAGAGGGGGGAAGGGGGGAAATGAAATTAGCGTGTTCCATTAAAATAACCCAACAGTTTGGAACCTTTATAACGGTATTGCACCGAGTTGCACCAACAAAAAGAAACTCTTGACATAACGGGTGTGCAGAACACTGTGTCATAGGCCAAAGTTCCAATATTAGAGGAGAGAGTGTGTGTGAGGGGGGAAGGAAGATGCAATCAGCATTTTCCATTATAACAGCCCAACCCTTCGGACCCTTCCTAACAGAAACGCACCAAGTTAGACGATAATCGAAAGAAAATCTTAACACAACGAATGTGCAGAGCAGTGCATCGTGAGCCAAAGTTCCAATATTTTGGAGAGAGAGAGAGAGAAGGGGGGTGCAATCAGCATTTTCCATTATAACAGCCCAACCCTTTGGACCCTTCATAACAGAAACGCACCAAGTTAGACGCCAAACGAAAGGAAATCTTAACACAACGAACGTGCAGAGGATTGCATCATGGATCAAGTATCCAAAAATGCATGGTAGCGAGCGGGTGTGAAGAAATCAGCATTTACCATCATAACAACAAAAAACATTTTGGAACCTTTGTAACATAAATGCACTAAGTTATATAACAACCAAAATAAAATTCTAACAGAACAAAGTGCAGAGCAGCTCATCACAGACCAAAGTCCCAATACTTGAAGAAAGACAGCGGTAGTAATGAAATCAGTATTTTCCATAATAAAAACCCAACATTTTGGAACCTTTATCACAGGAATGCACCAATTTAGACGGACGACAACCGAAAGAAAATCTCGACACACCGAATATGCAGATGAGTGCATCGATCAAAGTTTCAATACCTGAGGAGAGAGAGCGGAATTAATAAAATCAGCTTTTCTCAATGTAACAACTTAAAAATTTGGAACGTTTATATTAGAAATGAACCAAGTTAGACGACAACCGAAAGAAAATCTTATCACAACGAATGTGTGGAACAATGTGTCAAATGATAGTTTACATGATCTGATGAGAGTGCAGAAGTAATGTGTTCAGTATTTTCCATTAAACAACCCAACATTTTGAAACCTTAATAACAGAAATGCATCAGACTAGACGACAGCCGTTAGCAAATCTTAGCACAACGAATAGAACAAAGTTGCAGTACTTGAAGAAAGAGGGTGAAAGTAATTAAATCATTATTGTCCATTACATATTGTCCATTACAAACCCCATTTTGGATCTACGAGTATTTGGCCCAATAACATTAAAGGCACTGTTCCCTTCTATCAATTTTACATTTTTGCTTCCTCAATACTGAGTCTGAGAATCTTTATGCTACCAGGAGGCTAACTACTACATTATATGTTTGATCATCTCCAATGAATGATCCTGGTATTCCTAATTCGATTCGAATAATTCATCTTAATGATGTTCCTAATATTCCTGCTCATATTCCTAAGATGAAATATAAAGTGCCGATATCTTTGTGATTTCTAGAGAATAATCGCATTTGATTTATCAAAAAAATGCACTGACCGGATATAAATTATTAGCAGTGCATCGTAGACCAAAGTGACTGCTTCTTAACTACCCATTCACGAATGTCTACCCAGCCGAGGAGGTGCTTGCAGAACAATCATCAGGTAGTGCCTATTGATTAGATCTGCCTTGGCAGATGGTGAAAACTATTGATCTAATAAACTTGAAATATTTCGAATGACCCTTCGGATTAAAAACGGAAGTTAGTGAAAAACGTTGTCTATTTCCACGAAAAATAAAGAGTTACACTGTTAAATCGATTTCAACGGTTAGGCCATCATCAGTAACAAACAATAACTGAAGATACATTAGAAAGGACACAGCTTTTATAGTAACAGGTGAAGGGAGATTGAATCCCATTGGTTAAGAGAAAGGAAAGGGGCAGGAGGTACAACCAATGAAGTGCAAACAAGGTGACGGGGGATTATAGCTAATTAGATGAAGTGAAAGGGGGAAATAACTAAATATAGTTTCAACATTGTGAAGGGATAATACCAAGGTTTATAAAAATGGACCTATTAGTGGTGAAATATATTGAGGTATATCCTCATTTAGACATTTACCAGATCTGTCGCTTTTGATAATCTCGAATTTTTCAAGTACATTCAACATACCTCCCTTCGGACAAAAATGAAGAAATTCTACAAACTGTCTATCTGTCAAATCAAAATTGTAGCTATGATTGGATTCCTTAAGATGTTTCGCAAATGTCCCTTATTTTCCCCGAAATCCTCCTGATGCTCGTCTATTCTTTCCCTGAATTTCCTACCAGTTTGACCGCAATATTCGTAGCCACAAGAACATCTTAGTTTATAAACCCCACTTTTATCCTGAACATTGATTTTGTCCTTAACGGATCCTAGTAATGCTTTAAAACTATTTTTAGTTCTAAAACCTACTTTGTAACCTCTCGATGATAGAATTTTGCCGATTTTATCCGAAATGTTCCCATAATAAGGTATACTTATCCATTGCTTTTCTTCTAAATTTACATCTTCCCTGGCCGGAATAGAAACTTTTTCCCTACTCTTTTTCCTAAGAACATTATCCCATATGGTATCAACGAGATCCGTTACTAGCCGCTATGCTTTTGATAATGGATTTTTCTTTTGATAAATTTTGTTCACTCATTGGAATAGACTTGGAATGGAGTGCTCGGTTAATCATACTATGGAAGGCTGCATGCTTATGACAACGTTTTTCACTAACTACCGTTTTTAAATGGGTTTCCACAACTTCGTCGCGAGTGATTTAGTTCGTACCCTTCAGATTGCTGAAAGTGTAGTTACTGAATATAAGTTACTAAAGCGAACCCGTGGAACCTGTAGTTGAACTAACACGAAGTTCCTATCGGGGATTGTCCCGTACGCAAATACTGCAAACTCCCTAAAGAGCTCTCTCTATCCCACCGCTGATCAAATACATATATACTGCGATATGAATACTCCCCTATCCATACATAAATCATGCTCGTTGTTCAATCAAACTAGTTCCCCATCCTCTCTCCTTCTGTTATGAAACTTGATTATGAGATGTGGACACGGATTCAAATCGTCAATAGATTGGATTGTATAATTTCATCCGGAGTAGGTATAGCCGTAGTTCTGGTGCCAAGCAGATGATATACGTTGATTCACAAATTTAGGTTAATTCAGTTGCTATATATATTTTTTTATTTAATGGTTTAAGCCGCACCTCAACCAGAAGGGTCATTAGCGGCATTGAACCAGGTGTCTAAAGAGACACAGCAAGTGGCAATATTCTAAAGGGAGTCATGTTGCCCTCCGCTGGAAATCGGAGGGGAGAAAAAACGAGGGGTACAGTGATGACTATTATTTAGCCCCTAAAGCGGATTAAAAAAAAAAAAAAAAAACCAAAAAAAAAAAAAAATTATGTCTTTAGTTGAAGACAAGTTTGTGTTGCACGTAAATGTGATAAAGAGACTAAATACGAAATTACAGCTTCCTAGAGTGTAAAGCATAGAAATTAGCTTTAAGAGCCACACATCTGATCCGGACCCTGAGCATCGTCAAGTAAATGTCCTAAAGAGGCTACAAACGAAATTACAGCTTCCTAGAGTGTAAAGTATAGAAATTACCTATTCAAATTATTTAACCTCCGCTTCACAAATCAAACCGTTCTCGCAATATTTGGATCACCTGCTATGAATCAAATCATCGAAACACCAGCTCAATGAAATCATCAGAAATTAACAAGCGGTGGCAATCATGTTCACAATATCAATTATTGAGAATGATCACCTGAGTGTACACAATTATTCAAATAACCTTGCTCATAACTCAGCTTGTTGGCCACGCACTTCGCAGTAGTAAACATAATATGGTTGGATAAATCGAGAGCTTTCGAACGAATGGTCAACGAATTTTTTGGGATGAAAAACGACGAAGTACCATTTCCCTAGCAACGACTCGGTTGGAAGCGGAAATCGTCAAAATATTTACGTTACGTTACGTGACAGTTTTTTGTGCAATGTGCCAGGGCAAAGACATGAAAATGTCAAAAACCCAAAAATAAAATAATACAACTAAGACTAGATGCGTAGAATGCCTTATAACTAAATACAAACATGTTACTGTATATAATCAGCAAAGTGAAATCAGATCAGATGTCACAGTTCGTAGTATATATACCTCAGTGACTCTCAGGCACAACAACAGAAATTGGACCTAGTCTGGTTCAGATAATACCACTGAGGGACCAGATGCTGGACTCGGAGATCCACAAGAGGGCTAGGCAGTCCTCCAGGAAGTGGCGAATGGACAGATCACCCCCCACACACAACATTTGAGCTTCTGCGCTAAGCCGGTGGCTGTGAGTAAGACGGGTATGACCAGTTGCAATCCGGTTGACCACTATTTGATCCCTCTTTGGAAGTTGGGTTTCGAAAGACCGTGCACATGACCTGAAGGACACCACGCAGACCAGTGAGCTGGCCCTGGCATTGCTCATGCCGGATGGAATTGGCTTTATGCTGCATGTAGGAGATATGACCCTCAATGCGAATAAACAACATATCGATGGAGTTATCACCAATGTCTCTCTTCGCAAGGGCATCGGCACATCCATTGCCATGAATACCCACATGGCTCTACATACTAAGTAATTAAAGATTTAGCACGTAACATTCTAATATTAAAAGTAGAAAGACCTGAACCAGGTTCTACTGTATACTATATATAGAGCATGACTTGCGAGGCAAGACAGGACTTCATTGTATCCAAAGTATTTCACCGTGTGTCAGATCCATATTTCTATGTCAGTATAGCTTGCTTTACGACGACCAAATACCCCATATTTATGCTTCGCTGCGTGACACCTTTTCTCCCTCTGAAAAACTCCAATAAAATGCTCCATTATAAATATGCAGCGATCCAGAATTACATTTTTACTCGAAAATCCATCAATCTTGAAGTTTTATGCAGACGGGAAGATCATCTTCCACTTCCATTATTCAAAACATCGTCCGTCCTGCGTCACCGCGTACCGACTCATTTTCATTCGAGGGAAGTTAATTGACGCGATCCATCATGAATTCTCAGAGGGCGCCTCATCGCGTGGCAGCCGAGCATTCACCTGATACCAAATTTCGCCTACTAATTATATTAATACATTATGTATTCAGGAGGGTAAACGTAACGTGTTGCATCCAAACTATATTTTGCTACGGGTAGAAGTTCCGGGAGAAAAGACTTTTCTCTCAAAAACATTTTTGATAACAAAAAAAAAAAAATTAACGAAACGCTTGCATACGAGTCTGCAACACATTGGGACATTTTATGTCTTTAGTTGAAGACAAGTATGTGTTGCAGACATTACAGCTTCCTAGAGTGTAAAACATAGAAATTAGCTTTAAGAGCCACTCATCTGATCCGGACCCTGGGCATCGTCAAGTAAATGTCCTAAAGAGGCTACATACGAAATTACAGCTTCCTAGAGTGTAAAGCATATAAATTACCTATTAAAATGATTTAACCACCGCTTCACAAATCAAACCGTTCTCGCAATATTTGGATCACCTGCTATGAATCAAATCATCGAAACACCAGCTCAATGAAATCATCAGAAATTAACAAGCGGTGGCAATCATGTTTACAATATCAATTATTGAGAATGATCACCTGAGTGTACACAATTATTCAAATAACCTTGCTCATAACTCAGCTTGTTGGCCACGCACTTCGCAGTAGTTAACATAATATGGTTGGATAAATCTAGAGCTTTCGAACGAATGGTCAACGAATTTTGTGGGATGAAAAACGACGAAGTGCCATTTCCCTGGCAACAACTCGGTTGTAAGCGGAAATCATCAAAATAGTATTGAGAGAATTTTGGTTAGCAATTTTAAAGGGCCAAAAATAAGATGCATAAGACAAAAAACCAATAATGGCTAAAACAGAGGAAAAATAATATAATGTCATTGTGTACAAGTAAAAATTAATTCACAATTTAGAACAGTTGAAAATAGTTATGATAAAGCACTAAAGAAGTTTTATTTCCCCAGCAACGTCTTTGTTGTACGTGAAAATCATAAGAAAGACAAAGCAGCTTGAAATGCTTGCATACGAGTCTGCAACACATTGGGACATTTTCATGTGTGTTTTCTTATTGTATTTATTACTAGGCAGATCTCACCCGTGCATCGCACGGCGGGGCGTACAAATCAATTAAATGGGCCATAAGAGAAACCGCCCACCCGTGGGTACTTAATTGAATTCGCGATCGTGTTGACTCATTGTTCCGACACCCGTGGGTACTTCATTGAATTCGAGCCAGGCTACATCACCTACCCCCCTGCAGACTCGTATGCAAGCTCTAAGAGCCACTCAGCTGATCCGGACCCTGGGCATCGTCAAGTCAATGTCCTAAAGAGGCTACATAAGAAATTACAGCTTCCTAGAGTGTAAAGCATAGAAATTACCTATTAAAATGATTTAACCACCGCTTCACAAATCAAACCGTTCTCGCAATATTTGGATCACCTGCTATGAATAAAATCATCGAAACACCAGCTCAATGAAATCATCAGAAATTAACAAGCGGTGGCAATCATGTTCACAATATCAATTATTGAGAATGATCACCTGAGTGTACACAATTATTCAAATAACCTTGCTCATAAGTCAGCTTGTTGGCCACGCACTTCGCAGTAGTTAACATAATATGGTTGGATAAATCGAGAGCTTTCGAACGAATGGTCAACGAATTTTTTGGGATAAAAAACGACGAAGTACCATTTCCCTAGCAACGACTCGGTTGTAAGCGGAAATCGTCAAAATATTTACGTTACGTTACGTGACAGTTTTTTGTGCAATGTGCCAGGGCAAAGACATGAAAATGTCAATATTTTCGTGAGCAATTTTCCGTGACGTTTTTTTAGTTTATGTGCCATAGCAAAGACATAAAATGTCAAAAAGCACTTACACAGTTTGCGTAAGCAGAACCAACTTTTCGAATAGAGATAGGTAAAATATTAGTAGGTGAAAATGCAAGCTTCAAACACGAATGTCAAGCTTCACTGAACAAATTTCGGTGATTATTTGTCGCTAGGAGAGCCGTGGTTAATAGTAATTTTGACTAAATCACTAGAACATGTGTTTACACATGCTTTCCTATTTACGTGAAGCTGTTAGCGGAGCATGAAAAAAGTCCAGTCATGCAGCATGACCCCATGAGCGAATTTTTGAAGAAATCTCCGACATTTCAGTCGCTATTGATCGTGTTGAGAAATTTTATTTTATGATTTTGATAGACAAACATGGAATCAAATTATTAACACATGCACAGAGTAAACTCATCAGTTGATATTACTTTTTTTTTTCTTTTTTTCTAAAGCACCTACTACTTACGTTTTAAACAGCATGGTTCTAGGATTAGTTATACAGGGATACTTCCATAAGAGTAGTTCAATCTGAATTTGGACAATGTTTCATGCAAATATTACCGATTTTTACAACTAGCGAACGGCATTATTTCGATTTTTGACTGATTTTTCAACTTTGAAATTTTTGAAAACTTGATAGATATTCTTATAGGAAATTTTACGCTGATTCCGAATATACCAGTTGTTAGTATGCTGAAAAAATTATTTCGCACAACAAATCGCAAAAAACAGGCTATTTTGACAATTTTGACTACATTTTTGAAAATTTCAACCCGAAGATGTAATCCGATCATGCTGGCCAACGAACTTGAACTTTCGTTTTGTGTCCTTAACATTTTAAAATTTGTTTGAAGTTTCTAGCACAATTCTACGAACAGTTATCGTCTGGAATGACACATACATACATACATACATTTTTTTTTTTTTTTTTTTTTTTTTTTTTTAAGAAATCTCCCCTCAAAGACGGAGGGGGCACGCCATTAAATTGAAAAATAAACAAATAAAATAAAAAAGTGGGGAGGACGCCCAGGTTTACCCGACGCCGGCTCTAGGGATAAGGGAAGTTGTAGGACGAGGAGGAAGAATGGGATGAAAGGAAGTGCCCCTATAAAATGACCACCAGTTCAAGTAAGAACCCCTCAGGACGCGGGTGGTGATACCACGGAGTACTCCTGCCGAGATGCCCAACTCGAGTAACTCCGTGGCGCTTTTCCCGCACCACACCCCGCGCCATGACACGGTCGCGGCCATGACCTTGATGTTATTAGGTGCCACTCCTTTTAGCTCAGATATCGCCTGGCGCAGATCATTTCTGTCATATTTACTTTTCTTAGCCCGCCAGGTCTGCTCCATGTCCACGCTGCCACTGACAACCTGGACATCCAGGATTATGGCAGACCCATCGGGCTTGATCGCAACGATATCTGGCTTCTTGCCCCGGTCACTCGGCATATGGTATAGTCTCTCCCTTTCGACATCCCAACCGCTGGATGACAAAGTGCCTGCTATCTGCTTGGCAACCGCATCGTGACGTAGAATGCGGCCACCGTGAGTACGAGGACACTGCTGCACCACATGATAAAGATTCTCATTTTTACCCCGACAGGCACGGCAAAGGGTGTCTACTGTCCCGCGACTACTCCTCGAACACCTCACTGAGGTGGCTAACGTAGCCACCCGGACGGCGTGAAAATGTCGATAGTCGCGGGCCCCAATGCCCTCTGAAGCCCATTCCACCCACTGGGTAGAAATGGGGGATTCAGAGCACTGTCGGAGTTCTTTACCATCTACTGACTCATGCAGTGCAGCAGTGAACTCAGCAGATGAACTGGGTTTTGGAGCAATTGGTGTTGCTCGATCGCACCACAACAACTGCTGCCGGACAAAGTCCAGGTCAGCAGCAGTGCGGGCGACCTCCCAGCTCGAGCCCTAAGGGCAAGCAGGCGCTGGCGGCGTAAAGTTGGGATGCTGGCAGAAAGAGAGACAATACCGAGCCCACCGGCCTTGACCGGTGCGTGGATGTAAGCACTTGGGACACCAGGTGGAAAGTCTAGCCAAGAGCGCACAGTAGAGCGAACTTCACGATCTAACTGAAGCAGCCTCCCCGCAGTAAGCCTGCTAAAGACTAACCCATAGGTCAGCTTTGGCAGTAAGTACGTGCGAAGGAGGCGCAGCTTCTGCTGTGGCTTCAATGGAGCCTTGGTGACACGAGCTAATGCTCCACCAAGGTCCACACGGCTTGCGGCTATAGTGGCCACACCCATGAAGTCGACCCCAAGGTACCGCCAGACCTCCAACACGGATCGGGCGGGGATGGGTGTCTGCCCTAAGACAAAGCACTCCTCATCCACCACCTTCACCTTATGTTGGCGGCCAGACGGGACCAAGGAGACCGACCCACACTTAGAAGGGTTGACCACTAGACCACACCTGGCTAGCTGCTCAGCAAAGGCATTGAGGGCGACCTGCAAGCCCTCGCGGGTTTCTGCGAGTAGGATGACATCATCGGCAAAAGCCAATGCACCTACTCGCACCCCAGGGGCGAGATCAAACCCTATTTCATCTGGCAGCTTACCCAAGGCTGTATCCACGACCAGGTTGAAGAGGAGTGGCGACAGAGGATCCCCCTGGCGTACCCCGCGCCCAATGACAACATCCCCTGACATCTCACCTTGTGCCTCGAGGACCGTCACGCCTTCGTGGTACAGACAGGCAACATACTCAATTAAACGAGCAGGTGCCCCGACACCACGAAGACAATCGGTCAGGGCAAAGTGGCTAACTGTGTCAAAGGCCTTAGCGACGTCCAGAGCGGCAAGATGGAGCTGCCGTTTCTTGATGCGGGCCAGCGAAATGACAGTTTGGAGAACTGTTAGGTTCTCCGCTGTGCCATCCGCTGGCCGAAATGCTCTCTGGACGTCACCCATGACACCAGCCACTTGAAAGCGAGATGCCAGAATCTTTTGGAAGTGGCGGAAAACTACCGATGATATTGAAATCGGACGGTAGCCTCCAGGCCCACTTCCTCCTTTCTTTGGGATGAAGATGCTTCCTCCACAACTTCTGGACCCGCTGGTATTCCCGCCTCCTTGCTTGCTTAGCTGCTTTGCGACCTCCACGGGGCACCGACACAGGAGGATGTCCTCCCTGATGCCCCGCCACGGTCGCATCCCCAACCTGTGGGAAGATCCTCTGTACATAGGCCGCGACCTCATCTTCCAAGCCAACAGGCCTCTCAACAGCCCGCCTCGCCAGTTCCTGCAGGTAGGCACTCTCGTAACCATCAATACGGCCCACCTGCTCCCCGAGCCTCAGCACTTCAGTCTTCAAATCCTCAAGAAGACCGGAGGTCCCGGGGGAGGATTGCTGAACGGCGGGCTGTTGTCCCACGCCTGTCGGAGATGCGGGGGAGGCCCCACTGCTATTTGCCAGGATTGCATCCTGGACAAGCTGCTTATAGTGGGGCCTCAGGCGAAGAGATTGGATGGCAGAAAGCGTGCGCATGGGAAAACGTGCTTGAAGGAATACGTTAATATTTCGTACCCCATTACGCACAGCCTCTGCCTCCTCTGCTGCCATTCGCCGCAAATCCTCAGAAGCATACCTGGGCCGCTCTCGCTCTATATCAATTGCAGCGTTGGCCTGTACAGGATGCTTCTGCCAGATGTGGCCACTGAGGCCACGCTTGGAACTGAAGGCTCTCTCACAGTGGGCACACTGATGGACATCTCCAGGGGCATTGGAAGAGGAAGAAGGATAGGAAGAAGAGGAGGAAGAAGAGGGAGAGGAAGACCGACGCCCCTGCCTGGGGCGCCCCCGAGCGCCTCCCCTAGAACCCCGCTGGCCAATGGGCGGGCGGGGGTTATGAGGCTCTCTTGTATCTCTGTTCATAACTGGGGAGACGGTTATTAAGGGTCGGGAGACCCATTGACATGAGCCTCCCCCCTAAGCGCCAGAGGGTCATTCTGCCACCCTCTGGTTAACCAGAGGGTGCCCGGGTTGCACGACGGGGACGTATGACCATGACGTATACATGTATGTATATACATTCATATATATATACATACATACATACATACATAAAAAAATGCGTTAAACTTCAGAATATGATTCAGAATAGCCTGAAACGGATTTCTGCATAAATTTTTTTCAAAAATTCACATTCTACAAATATTGAGGCGAGAGCAATAGCTTAATTTTCTTCAAAAATTCGCTAAAAGTTCCAGTCATACAGCATGATCGTATGAGCGAATTTTCACAAACGGTCGTATTACATATATGTTCAATTCTGTTGAAATTTGAGCACTTTGGGGACAAATAAAAATGTTATTATACATTTTATAGCAAATTAACTTTTTGTCAGTAATATTCCAATGAACAAACGATTTTGTGGATTTTTACAATTTTTTCAAGTGTTCCTATCGGTTTTTAGCTTATTTTAATGAAATTCAAGTACATTTTTCAGTACAATTTTGTGCCTAAATTTTTAAATATCCTAGTTCATGTTCGATTAATTTTTTTTGAGTAGTATTCTGCTAAAAAATATAAATTTGTTAATTTTTAGCGGTTTTTTACCTTTTTTAGTGATTTTTTAAGTTCATTTTTTGAAATTTGACCATATTGATGTGCTCAAAAAGTGTTGTCCAACGAACTCATCCTTTCTTTTGAAATGCTTGATTTTTGGGCGAAAGATCGAAGTTTTTATCTCAATTCTATCGAGAGTTATCGTCTGGAATGACATACATATATATATATCTTTATATATATATATATATATATATATATATATATATATATATATAAGTAGTATCCGAATACCAATCCTGGACCACCGACTTCAATCTCTGTTGAAAATGCTTTTCTGTTAAATCTCTGATAAAAATGATTCCGACTTCAATCTCTGTTAAAACTGATTTTGTGCTAAACCCTGTTAAAAATGATTTTCTGTTAAATCCTGTTAAAAATGCTTTTCTGTTAGACCCTTGATAAAATTTTTCAACACAAAACATCAGAACACATTTTTTATCACAAAACATCAGAACCAGTGACTTTTGGGGGGGTATGTTAAAAGAATAACTTTTATAATAAAAATGGCATCGATCGAAATTTATAAAAAAGCAGCCAAAAAAACTAACTACTCGTCGTTTAAAGATTTGGATAAGGGGGCTTACGATCTCTTATCAAATTGTATACAAAATACGGAATATGGTGAAACTGTTGTTGTTACTATTAATACTGAAAATGGTGAATTAAATTTATTTTTACCCAAGACAATTTCTGGTCGACTTCTTGAACATGTTAGAAACGACCCGGAAAATCACCCCAAAAAACTTATTTATAAAGGAATTGATAAAAAGACAAAGGCTTTTCTGATTGACTTTGAGTAAATATTATAATTTCTTTATCGTTTATATAAAGAAAATCTTTATATAAATAACCCTTTCCCTCCAATCACCACAAATTCATAAAAAATCATTTTTCTATCCTAAAAAATGTCATAAAAAATCATTTTTCTATCCTAAAAAATGTCATAAAAAATCATTTTTCTATCCTAAAAAATGTCATAAAAAATCATTTTTTCTATCCTAAAAAATGTCATAAAAAAATACTATGTTTACATAGTATTTTTTTTTTCAGAAAGAGAATTGTAAAGTTTCCTTAAGAACTTTTTAATGAACACAGCTCATTAAAAATAAAATCTCCTTTATACCCCCAAGCATTCTGAGCTTTAGCAAGCGTAAAAATTATCCTCAAACTGCTTCTTCAGTATAGCTTTATACACAATATAAGCCACTTTTCTAAGTTGATGTTCAGTGGCATTTTTAGGAACCTTAATATTTTTTTTTATTAAGGAATGCCTTTACTTCCTCCTTTGTACGGAGTGGTGGTTTACCATCGACACCAAATAAACCTTCTGTAAGCATCAATTTACTAAATCTATACTCCTTCAATTCATGTAAAATATTCTCTAGTGCGTAAACGTTTTTTTCATAAAATTGAAATTCAGGTGTCTTTACAAACTTCCAGAAACCTCCATGTTCTGCACATAAATTTAATGCTTCGTCGTCTAAACCCATATCTCTTTATTTATTATAGAAAATATTTTTTTTTCCGGGACCCGTCGATCTTCATTAAAACATATTGAACAAGGTTGTTCTGAGATAATGGACTGATCTCTTTGAAATAGTGCCTGCATGCGCCATCTATCGTTTGAGGGGTTAGTTAATATGAGAGGCGAGAGAGAGAGAGTGTCCGGGGGGGGAGGCGAATTCTTATCAGACCGGTTACATCACCCCGAGCCTGGTCCCCCTCACTGACCTCATTCAGCCTTGGAATTTACTATCCAAGACTGTGGAACGTGTTTCTCATCTCAACTGGTCGCTTTTGGTGTGGTGGGTAACAATCCCGCTTCATAATAGAGAGGTTGTGAGATCGATGCTCGCCTCAAACCGAGAAATTTTTTTTCCTATATAATGAGGATACACTCTCGACGAGGTTTTAGAATCGTTATTAGCTGATGGGCCCTTTAAGCTAATAATTAATCTAATCCCACCTCGACGGGAGTGAGAGTCGACCTTATCGTCAAAATCTCCTTCCTTAACTGTTCTGCTCTTAATTTCTACTTAAAAACAGCAAAAACCGAAACTTCAACGTAACTGAAAAAGCCAAGTTGAAATGACTCATGGACTTGAAACTCCATCGAAGTCGTGCAAGGTTGCGCCATTCAAAGATCCCCTCTTATAAACAGAGGTAGAGATCGTTCAGGAATGGATGCTGTGTAGAAATCAAGAAGCCAGAGAATGTGCGGTTAAGTTGGGACATTTTGCTGAAATTTCCTTTGATTTTTTTATGGGAATTCATTTAATATCACTTAGGCACTGAAGCTCCTTCTGTGATTGATTCCAGTTTCATGTGTAATGTAGATGAAAACTAGAGTCATTAAAAATATTATAATTACGAATATCTTATCGATAAACAATGAAAGATTCAAACAGTCCATATTTATCATTAAAAAAAATTTAAAATTTCGTGAGTTGTAATTCCTCAGAATAAAAACTTCCTTGAATTTCCTCTCCATTTAAATCTCTTATTCTATAAGTAACAGGGTTCGTTCCTAAAATCTCAGCTATTTCAAAAATTTCTTTTGTCCAATTTGCTTCATATTTATTTGCAAAAGTTTTCTTCGATTTCGTAATTCTTACACGATTTCCAATTTTAAATTTCTTTTTTCCATTTTTTCCACTCTTTTTAAATAAATATCTCAGGATTTCATTTTCATTTTTCGCGTCAACTTGAGCAGGTGTCATCCCAATAGAACGATGAACATCCTGTTTGTTATACTCATTAACTAATTCCTGTAGAATATCGATCCAATTTTTATTTCCATTCACCTCGAAACGAATTTTCATTTTCTGATTCAAAGTTCTGTTAAATCTTTCTATAATTGCGGATTTTTCTAAACTTTCCGTGTGATACATTTTTATGTTATACTCGTCTAAAAGTTCTTTGAAAAGTCTATTTTCAAATTCTAAACCTTTGTCCGTGTGAAGGAGTTTAGGGGTAGAATGGTTATGAAATTTCACATTTTCCAAAACGTCTTTGAAAGCTTTTGAAACTGCTATTCCGTTTTTCTTTTTCAATGGAATTGACCAAACGTACTTTGAAAAAGTATCAATGATATTCAACATGTAACCGAACCCCTTGTTTTCATTCTCGTATTGTTTCATTATAATCAAGTCCGCAGCCCAAAGATCATCTTTTCCATGAGTAACAATTTTTCTTTTCTGAAATCTTTTTCTAACGGGTTTATGTAACTCTTTCGCAAATTCTAACTTTTCGTTTTCAGGTAAATTTATAACTTCAGTTTCAGGAATTACGTTAGTTTCCTCATTCGGATTTTTTATAAATTTACTTTTGTTAGTCTCACATTTATCACATTTAGCTGAAATTCTCCACCTTCCGTTCACAGTTTGTACAATTTCCGCGTTTATATTTTTTGTTCTTTTCTTACACTTATGGCAATAAATTTCATCCTCCATGTTTTATTTAAGTCTAATACGATTTTTTTAATGTGTCCGGTACCTTGCCTTCTATAGCCCAATCAAAAATGGCACGAATTGGTGCTTTTTCTCCGTTAGGATCTTGAATGAATTTGCTCTTATGAGTTCTGCATTTAACACATTTAGCTGAAATTCTCCACCTTCCGTTCACAGTTTGTACAATTTTCACGTTTATATTTTTCGTTCTTTTCTTACACTTACAGCAATAAATTTCGTTGTACATTATTTATTTAAGTTTAATACGATTTTTTTTAATGGAGATCACTCCATTAAAAATATATAGCTTATAAAATAATTATAAAATTTCCTTTTTAATCATATTTTTAGCCGGGTCGTACACAAAATTCGATCCACTTACAATAATAGCGTAACACGTAGTACCTACTGCGCTACTTCTTGCTGCTTCTACAAATGTATTGAAATCAACATTGAGCATCAAATTATTGCTTTTACCACTAGATAGACTCTGAGGTTGATCAGACAAATCGATGCTAAAAATTGGATATTCTTTTTTGAAAAAATGAGGCATGATGTATGGAATAGATTGTTTAGAACTTATAGTCTTTTTGAACTCTAAAAATGCATCGTAAGCCAAACCATATCTATTTTTATTGAAATCTAAATCCTGCGTTTCCTCAGGATACCTTCTACCTCCTAATTGAAGCCAATAATTTTTCACATCTTTATGATGGAATTCAGAATTGTTTTTTGTCTGATCGTTCAAAACATCAGTTTGAAATACCACGAAGCACCATAATGGGTTATTAACGTTTCTGTAAACGCTAGATAAATCGAACTGTAACGAGTTTCCAGTAACGTTCCTAACTATGCATTGCCAACTTTTAAATTGGAGTTGATACGGAGTGCTTCTCAAATCTGCGATCAAATTAACTTTTGCTTCATCCGCGTATTCAATCACCGGAACTCTCAAAACGAAAGAGGTAATTTCTACAACACCTTCATTAGGAATAGGAGATTCTCTATCTTTTTTCCATCTAAAAATAATATTATTATCGCTGTTTCTCACAAAAGTTATTTCAAAACCTCCCTTGAAAATTGGAACTGTTAAATCTTTGAAAAAACCCAAACCTAAGTCACCAAGGTAACCAACAGCATTGAAATTCCCTCCTCCGATAACTATTGAGTTGAATCCTGAATTCATACCTTGTCCGTTATAATCTTTTGGACATTCTTGAGTAGCAAAACCTTCCACCAAGCCACAAATGCCCGGATTTTCAATTTCATCTACTACCACATTGTGTTTTTTCACTTCTATACTCGAAAACATATGACCTACGAAATTATCTACCAACTTAACAGTATCTAAACCTGAATACTCCTTGGTTGGATCTTTTGACTTTAGAACTCCCTCCACGTTATATTGTATATCTTTAGACAGAAAATCGTCGCTTAAATCTATTTTGAAAATTGTTCTTTTATTCTCTGCATTTAAATTCTGAGTTGAAGTTGGATTAATGGTACGAAATTGCTTTCGCACAATAAAGTCTTGATATTTATCAAATACCTTTTTAGTTTGATGCATACTTTATTATAGTAAATATAATTTTTTTTTAGACCCGGTAATTTACCGGGTCTAAAAGTTTTAAAAATTTCTTTTAACGTGAACAGTATAATTTTTATTTACTATGAAAAAATTAATTACTTTTCAGCAACAAGTAAGCTTTAATATCGTTGAATCGAATGGGTTCGTTATTTCCCGTGGTCGTTGACAATTTTATCATATTTATTTCTTTCAGTCCTTTTCTTAGTGGAATGAAAACTACTTTCTTTGGTTTTTCCGTGTAAATAGTATTAGGTGACAGTGGTTTCTCTATGAAAGAAACGTGTAATAACTCATGTTCATCGTGCGAAAGTGGGTGTTTCTCGTGATTAGTAAAGCTGTATTCCGTAATGTTGCAATGCCATTCGATTATTTTGCTCGAAAATACGAGTTGAGTAGCATTGTTATTTGACACGTAGTTGGTGTTCTTTTTGAATGAATTATCGGAACAAGTTCTCAATTGGAATATGTCACAAAAGTTACCTTCATTTATAATTTTCATATCCATGGGGAAGTTAGCAGCAATTCTGTAACTATCGTCAGTTAGGTGTTCGAGATTGAATTTCAAATTATTCGGATTAACTTTCTGTATATCTTTCTGTATATCTTTCTGTATATCTTTCTGTATATCTTTCTGCATATCTTTTTGTGTATCTTTTTGTGTATCTTTTTGTTTATCTTTTTGTTTATCTTTTGGTATTTCTACCGTCTGGTTTTCGAGCTTTTTCAAAGTATCTATTTTCGCTAACAAAATACTTTGAAAACTAGTCAAATGACTAATCAACTCGGATTTGAAAGAACTCATTGTGTATTCACCATTAAGTTCATGCACATCATCGTAAGTTTCATCGGGGAAAGGAAATGTGAATGAAAACTTGAAGTTTTTTATCTCAAACGTTTTCCTAGTTGTAAACATCAATGCTGACATGCCCAACTGATACTCTTTATTCGGATCGAGTGGAATCGGTTCCTCAAACCATATTGTATCTCCTGAAATTTTTATAAACATTATTTATTATATAATATATAATAAATAAAATGAGTCATGAATACAATATTGATCCTCATCCATTTGAATCAAACAAAGTTCATAATGGATTACTACCGCTTCCTCTTCGATGTTTAATAGTTGGAACAAGCGGATGTGGAAAAACCACTCTATTGTACAACCTGATTACTAAACCATGGGAAATTCCCCATGACAATCTCTACATATGTTCCACAACTTTAGAACAAGAATTTTATAAAGGCTTGAGAAAAAATAGTGAAAAAATAGAGGCTAAATTTGAAATGAAAATAGTGCATTTTTACGATAGTTGCGACGAACTAATTGTACTAGATGAATGCCTACCAAACAGTCTTGTAGTTTTCGATGATTGTGTTAATGTTGAACATCAACGAGTTATAAAAGATTATTACGCGAAAGGGCGTCACAGGAATATTTCTTGCATTTATCTAACTCAATCATTCACTAAAGTTGATAGACAGTTGATTAGAGGCAATCTGAATTTCCTGTGTATTTTCAAGCAAGATCCAGATTACATGAAAGTGATTTACGATAAGTATGCTGGAACGGATTTTACTTTCAAACGATTCAAAGAAATATACAACGAATGTTGGGACGATGATTTTGGATTTCTAACGATAAACCTAACAAAACAATTAAAAGACGGTCGATACATGAAAAAGTTTGAGAAAACGTTTCTCGAGTCGGTGAATAAACGGTCAAAAACACCGTTAAACGATCAAAATAACCGTTAAAATAACCGTTAAAATAACCGTTAAAATAACCGTTAAAATAACCGTTAAAATAACCGTTAAATTTGGATTTAAATATTCGACAAAAAAAAAAAAAAATTTTTTTTACTATAATAAATGTCTACTGAAAAACATTTACAAAAACTTTTGTTGAAAAAATGTAAGGAAATTAAAAAAAAGATTGAAACTCGTGATGATTCAGAAACTAGTAATCAATCTGATGATTCAGAACCAGAAAATAGAATTTTCCTGAAAAAACCTAAAAAAGAAATGACTGTCAAGGAAGCTAACGAAATTCAAAAAAAAAAAACAAGAGTTGAGACGTGCTTTCCGAGAAGCTAGAGTAGATAAGTTTAACGAAAGAGAAACTCGTAATCAACCTGATGATTCAGAACCAGAAAATAGAATTTTCCCGAAAAAACCTAAAAAAGAAATGACTGTCAAGGAAGCTAACGAAATTCAAAAAAAAAAAAAAACAAGAGTTGAGACGTGCTTTCCGAGAAGCTAGAGTAGATAAGTTTAACGAAAGAGAAACTCAAGAAAAGATGTTTGCACCCATCACTGAAAAAGTAGTTGAAGTAATAAATGCTGTGAAACAAGCTGATGAAGACATCATAAAGAAACTAGAAATTGTTCCCTACAAGCCAACTAGTTCTCCTAGAAAGAAAGTTGTAACTTTTGGACCAACTAATACTTTTGACATTAATCCAAACGAAGGAGCTTCTGCACTAGTTGATACTGCGTCAGATGATACCGTAGTAAACACGAGAAGTAGCTTATCAAGCATCATGGATATGGTAGATCGGAATGAAACTCTATCGAATAGCGTTGGTCCGAAAGGAATTGGTCCTATTGCGAGACTTTACATCAGACAGGATGATAAACAATTTGGTATATGGGGAAAAGAGGACAAAATTTACATCGGAGACCAACAAATTCAAGTAAATGGAGATGCAATCGTTATTCAAAATGAAACTTACAAAGGAACTCACGGATTATGGCGTTTGTTAACTGATCCTCTAGGACCTGATCCTGATAAATACACTAAAGAGGATTTGAAAGTTTACAAGAAAATTCTCATTCAAACGAACTCTCTATACCAAAAGAACGATCCAACTACCAATAAAGTAAAGTCTAGTACGGGGAAAAAATGGAAAGATTTGATCGCACCTATTTGGAAAGAAATCAAAGCAAGTAAAGTTGGTTCGGGTTTGATAGAATATTCTGAAAATCCAGTGGAATTTAAATACATTGACAACCTCCAACAGCTGCTACAGCGTTTGTTCTATTTGCACGCACAAGAACGAGCTGGTAATAACAATTTTCACAATGAAAAATTAGGAATTGTAAAGTTTATAAGCGATCAGTTGGAAAAAAACATAGATAATCCCAAAGGAATAGAATATCTGATGAAAGTTGTAAACAGTTTGCCGAAAGGAATTATTAAAAGTGGATCCGGAGTTTTAAATACTTTGCTGAATAAACTAGATGGTTTCGTACCTGAAATGCATTTACCCGGATACAACTATTGTGGCCCATTTACAAAACTAGATGAACGATTGAAAAGAGGAGATCCTGGAATTAATAAATTGGACGAAGGTTGTAAGCTACATGATATATATTACAGAGATCACACAGGTACGAAAGAAAGACACATAGCGGATAAAGCACTGGAAAAAGTGGCAAAAGAAAGAATGTACGCTAGTGATGCAAGTTGGAAAGAAAAAACAGCTGCAGCTGTAGTGAGAGGTGCAATGAAAGGTAAACAGGCTTTTGGTATGGGAGTTGCAAAGAAAGGTAAACAAGTTGCAAAGAAATGTAAACAATCCTTTGGTGAGGAAGTTACAATGAGTAAACGATCCTTTGGTATGAGAGTTCGTTATTAAAAAATTTTACTATAATAAATAACTATGATTACGAAAAAAAATAGATTTAACCGAAAATCAACTAACCAAAATGCGAGCCGCTTACAAGAAGCGCAAAAGTGTTACAATTCTTTTGACAGCGAAACAAATTTCAGGAAACGGAAAACATAAAATCAAACTGTGGGAAACTCAATCAAAAGCATTTGAAAAAGCGAGAGGAGAAAAGAAAGGAATTACGTTAACTTTGGATTACGAACAACTACAATTGAATCACACGGGCGGATTCTTACCATTGTTGTTTGCAGGAATTGGTGCTCTTGGGGCATTATTGGGTGGTGGAGCTGCAGTAGCTTCTAGCGTTATTGATTCTAAGCATAAATCTGCTGAAGAAGCAGAAATCAAACGCCATAACTTGGAAATGGAGAGATTAGCACAAAATGCAAAAAGTTTAAGTATTGGGTCCGGTTTAAAAAAACGAAAAAAACGGAAAACTACCAACCTTTGAGTAATTTAGATTTACATCGTTTCGCGAAAAATTTTAAAATAAAACATTTCCGAGGTATTTTCATGAAAGATGAACTTCCTGATCGATCTAAACCCGTTGAATGTGGAATAATTAATTTAGAAAATTCTTATCAAAATGGTAGTCACTGGACTTGTTATTTTAAAAAATCCGAAAAAGAAAAATATTATTTCGATTCCTATGGAAACGCACCACCTCCTAAAGAGTTGGTAAAATACTTGGAAAATAAACATATTTTTTACAATTCCGAACAAATTCAAAAGTATAATGATCCTCCAATTTGTGGACATCTGTCTTTGATAGTGTTAAAAGAACTTTCAAACGGAAAAGATTATGAAACTGTTTTAAAAACATGCAGAGGGAAATTGAATTCTGAAAAAATCTTAGTATAATATTGTTGTTTTAATGGAAAATTTCCATTAAAACGTTTTTATTAAACAAACTTGATGTTATACATGTCTCTCCCATTTATTGATTTGGTGATTCCATGGTACACTAAGCAAACACCGTACTCAACTAGAGCTTGGAGTTCATTTTTATCAAATTTTTGAATACATCTTTCTGGTATGAACACTCTAAATTCTCCTAGATTGGCTATAACAGCCTCCCACGAGTATTTCGTTGACACAAATTCAAAGTTTATAATTTTGTAAGGTTTTCCGATTTCTAGTTCGGAAAGCTTGTTCGTGTTGTTTTCAAAATTAAGTTTTTTCAATAGCTGCTCCCTATTCATTTCTATTTATTTATTATAGAATATATATTTTTTTAAATAGGGGCGGTGATTCACCGCCACTATTAAGGCAAACACAAGACACTTTTATTTTTAAAACCCAATTCGTAAAGGTGGTGTCTAGTAGACACCACCTTTAAAGGCAAATACAAGTCGAGAATACTTAGAAATTTCTTTTAAAACTCTTAAAGTGGGTGGGTCCAAATCGGACCCACCCTCTTTAACGTTAAAGTCGAATACAAGTCGAGAACATTTATAGGGATATTTTAAAACTCTTAAAGTGGGTGACCAATTTGGCCACCCTCTTTAACGTTAAAGTCGAGAACATTTAAAAATTTCTTTTAAAACACAATTCCTTAAAGAGGGGTCGCGAATCGCGCCCCCTCTTTAACGTTAAAGGTGAATACAAGTCAATTTGATTTTTAACAATAAATACCGAAATAGCAGAGACCGTACAAAAACTCTAAAATTAGAGCCGCCATTCATATATGAAATAAAAGCCGCGGCTCACATGTGAGCCGCGGCTTTAAGTATCTAAAAAAATGAGGGGGTTAGTTAAAAGGATCTCTACTATAATAGACAAAAGAAAAAGGTGAGGGCGATTCACCCTCACCTTTAAGAATTCAAAAAAAAAAAAAATGAGGGGCTAGTTAAAAGAATATATTCTATAATAAAATGTATGATGCGAGAAGACATTGTGAAAAGTGCGATGTTAGCACTACTTATAAAAATTGGGCTAGACACCTAAAGTCTAAGCGCCATGAAAAAAACGACCCGGACCGGACAATGACTATCAGAAAACCTAGGAAAGCGAAACCTGTATTTGTAAATCCGAGGAAATTACACAAAGTATTTAATTTTAGTGAAAAAATATTTGAAAAAGTATTTGAAAAAAGCAAAGAATCTAGGAAAGCGAAACCTGTATTTGTAAATCCGAGGAAATTGCACAAAGTATTTAATTTTAGTGAAAAAATATTTGAAAAAAGCAAAGAACCGAGAACTGAAGTTGGAGAAAAGGAAACTGCATTTAAATCTAGATTAGTGACTTACGATATTAAAAATACGAAAGGATTTAAAGATGCTTACAAATTTCTTGACAGTATTAAAAAAATCGTAACTGGTTTAATCAACATGAAACTTAGAGAAATGAAACTAAAAGTTAATGTAGCTTTAATCGCAGAATTTAAAAAAGGGACTAACGAAAATAATATGGAGTATCATGAACTCAATTTCAAAACTAAAAACGTAATAATATTGCAGTCAGCAGAAGTACCAAATTGTTACGAGGAAATGAAACAGAAAATTCTAAATGAAATGGAAACGTTCGAAATAAAAGGATCTCAATGGCAACTTCACAAAATCAAGCATTTAGAACTGAACGTTAACAAGTACACTCCTTTGAGAGGATCGTCTTACATCCCACTCCCTAATTTTCTACAATATAGGAAAGCAATTATAAATGTGAAAAATGACGATAATAAATGTTTCCTTTGGTCTGTTCTGTCTGCACTTCATCCAGCTGACCACCATTCTGATAGAATAGGAAATTACATAACATGGGAACATGAGTTTGATGAAGCGTTGAAAGATATCAGTTTTCCTATGAAACTTACGAGTATAAAATTGTTTGAGAAAAGAACTGGGATTTCCATAAACGTTTACTGTCTGGATGAAAAAAATATTATAGTACCCTTGGAAATAACGAAAGAGGAAAAGGAAAGGCACATTGACTTGTTTTACTTGAAAAACGAGGAAACTGAACATTATTGTTGGATCAAGGACTTATGGAAACTTGTTGGTCATAGTCAGCTAACAAAGGATGGCCACAAACGATTTTTATGTAAAATGTGCTTGAATAGCTTTGGAACTCAGATTAAATTAAACGAACATAAAGAATATTGTGGAGCTCATAAAGCTGTTAAAGTAGAACTACCAGAACCTTACGATAATGTTTTACAATTTGAAAATTATAAACGCTCCATGAAAGTACCATTCGTTATCTACTCGGACTTTGAAAGTTTTCTAAGCAAACTTCAAACTTGTCAACCTGATGAAACTAAGACGTTCACTAATAAAATTCAAAAACACGAAGCTAGCAGTTTTTCATATTACATAAAGTATTCCAACGGATATTATAAACCTCCAGTCGAATATTCTGGTCCAGATTGTCCAAAAGTATTTTATCAGAAACTGAAAGAGGAAGTTTTACACATTGCTAAGGAATATTACGATAAAATTGTACCCATGAAACCATTGACAAACGAACAGGAACAGGAATTCAAAAATGCTAAATCTTGTCACATTTGTGAGAGAGGTTTTAACGAATTGCCTCCAATGTTAGAAAAGAAACTTGATGTAATGAGAAAAACAATTCAACACTTTATTGATAAAAAGAATGACAATCAAGCAGATATATATATTGAAGAATTAGAAGTTTTTAAGTCAAATATACCTGATAATTGTATAAAAGTAAAAGATCATGACCATTTGTCAGGAGAATTTAGAGGTACCGCCCATTCTCTGTGTAATTTGGAGTATCAATGTCCGAGATTCGTACCTGTATTTTTCCACAACCTGGCTGGGTACGATGCCCACTTATTTATAAAACAACTCGGAGAGGATGAAGGGGAAATACGATTGATTCCAAATACTGAGGAAAAGTACATTTCGTTTTCAAAGATTCTTAGGTACGACTCTGGAAAATTTAATGAGAAAGGAAACAAAGTAATGAATAAAATTGAAATAAGGTTCGTGGATTCGTACAAATTTCTAGCAAGCTCTTTGGAAAAACTAGTGGGAAATTTAACGAAAGATCAATTTAAGGAACTGGTAAAACATTTTGGAACAGAGAACTTGGAGTTGATGACAAGGAAACTAGCTTACCCATATGAGTACATGGATAGTTCGGAAAGGTACGATGAAACCTGTTTGCCACCTATAGAGAAATTTTACAGCCATCTAAATAAACAAAATGTAAAAGAAAACGAGTATAAAAATGCACAAGAAGTTTGGGAAAAATTCGGTATTAAAAACATGTGGGAATTCACCGCGCTTTACAACAAAAGTGACATCTTACTGCTTGCAGATGTAATGGAAAATTTCAGAGATATTTCCCTGAAAACGTACAAACTAGATCCTGCATGGTACTACACAACACCTGGATTCTCATGGGATTGTATGTTGAAAATGACAAAAGTTAAATTGGAACTGTTGACCGATTATAATAAAATTTTAATGATAGAAAAAGGAATTCGCGGTGGAATATCTCAATGTAGTAACAGGTACGCGAAAGCAAACAATAAGTACATGGGTGAACAATATGACCCATCTAAACCTTCGAGTTACATAGCGTACGTAGACGCTAACAACCTTTATGGATGGGCAATGTCCAAATACTTACCATCTGGTGGTTTTAAATGGGTAGAGAACTTGTACAATTTAGATATGGATAATTTAGATGTTGAAAATATAAGTGATGAGTCTCCCAAAGGTTATTTTCTGGAAGTTGACTTGGAATATCCTAAAGAACTACACGATTTACACTCGGATCTACCACTTGCACCGGAAAACAGGATTGGAAATACAAAATTACCTAAACTGATGACAACTTTGTACAACAAAGATAGATACGTTTTGCACTACAGGAATTTGAAACAGTGTCTGAGCATGGGGATGAAACTAAAGAAAATACACAAAGTTCTGGAGTTTGATCAATCGGATTGGTTGAAAGTGTACATTGACTTCAACACGGAACTGAGAACGAAAGCGAAAAATGATTTTGAAAAGGAATTTTTCAAATTGATGAACAACAGTGTATTCGGAAAAACGATGGCAAATATCAGGCAAAGAATCGATATCAAATTATGCTCAAACGGAAAGAAACTGGAATTATTGATAGCAAAACCTACTTTTGATCGTAGAACGATATTCACTGAAAATTTAGCAGCAGTTCACATGAAAAAGACCAAAATTCTTTTCAATAAACCAATCTACATTGGAATGAGTATTTTGGACATTTCAAAAACTCTAATGTACGATTTTTATTACAACACGATAAAGAAACAATACGGAGAAAATGTCAAATTGATGTACTGTGACACGGACAGTCTGATCATGGATATAAAGACTGAAGACTTTTACTCGAATATTAAAAACAACATGATTGATCAGTTTGATACATCCGATTATCCGAAAGAAAATGTCTACGGTATACCTCAAGTGAACAAGAAAGTACTTGGAAAATTCAAAGATGAAATGAGCGGAAAAGTAATGGAGGAATTTGTCGGACTAAGATCGAAACTTTACGCACACAAAACGTTCGAGAATCAAAAAGAAACAAAGAAAGCGAAAGGGATCAAGAAAAACGTTATTGAACAGGACATTAAATTCAATGATTTCAAAGAATGTCTGTTGACCAAGAAACCGATCTACAAAACGCAAATGATGTTCAGAACAAACAAGCACGATATTTATACCATTAAACAGAACAAGAAAGCGCTCAGTGCCTACGATGATAAAAGGCATATTCTGGAAAATGGTATGGATACTCTTGCTTGGGGACATCATAAAATTGGAATAGGAAAAGAAAATTTCGTAGATCATCTGAAGGAGCTTATGAAAACACAAAACGAGAAAGAAAATGGAATTATAGGTAGGATTAAAGTAAATACTAAATTATAATTTTTATAAGGGATTCTTATAAAAACCTAATATTTTTCCATCTCCTTTTCCATCTCCTTTTCCATCTCTCCTCTTACTACAGATTCTCTTACAAATGTAAATATACTGTGCACACTCTTTAGCATATTTTGATTATCCTCTTCGATGCATTCAAAACAAATATCACCATTTAGTACTCTAACACCACAATTTTTGCAAACGTTAATATTTTTGAAAGGAGTAAAATTTAGAATGTTTTCAGTTAGTTTATTTTTTCCATTGAGAAAGTTACGTTTCACAGTTGCTAAATCCAAAAACTTATGATACTTCCTCACGAAATAATCAGTCAGTTCTCCAGATTTAGATACTGCCTGCCACTCGCTCTTGGAAAGACAATTTCCATCTTCGAGTTCTCTTAACGCTTTAAAGTATTCCATTTTATTTATAGTAGAGATCCTTTTAACTTACCCCTCAGAATACTACGAACTGACGGAGTTGCAAAAGACGATGAAATTTCAGATAAGCGCGAATACGAAATCAAGGTAATATTATATCGATAATATTACCATCGTCCACAATTATATTTTTATCTGGGATCATCTTTAAAAAAATCTTTACGTTCAACTCTTGTAGAAATTTCTTATCTCGATTATTACGAATAACGTAATTCTCCAACATATTTTCTTTGATATTTTTCCTTTTATATTTCACGCCTTTTTTCGGAGATACTGGTATTGTTTTCTTAACGGTATTTACGAATTTTTCAACCCCTACATTTTTAAACTGTGTTTTAAAATTTGCAATTTTATCAGCTGAGATTTCTCCGTATACTAGTTGCTCAATAAACCTGTATACTTTCATATCTCTATCTCTATCGATATACGCGAAACATTCAATGAATTCGATATGCTTAAGTGAAAATTGTAAAAATGGATGAGACATTTTTATTTTTATTGGAGAGATCCTTTTAACATACCCCCCCCCCCCCCCCAAAAGTCACTGGTTCTGATGTTTTGTGATAAAAAATGTGTTCTGATGTTTTGTGTTGAAAAATTTTATCAAGGGTCTAACAGAAAAGCATTTTTAACAGGATTTAACAGAAAATCATTTTTAACAGGGTTTAGCACAAAATCAGTTTTAACAGAGATTGAAGTCGGAATCATTTTTATCAGAGATTTAACAGAAAAGCATTTTCAACAGAGATTGAAGTCGGTGGTCCAGGATTGGTATTCGGATACTACTTATATATATATATATATATATATATATATATATATATATATATATATAGCGTTAAAATCCAGGAATCATTTCAGAATGCCTCAAAACAGATTTCGATGAAGAAAATTTTTGAAAAGTTTTATTTTAAAATTTTAGGAGCCATTGCAATAGCTTTATTTTCTAAGAAAATTCGCTAAAAGCGCCGCGTGAATAGGTCAGCTGGAGCTCAGGGTGGAGCCCGTCATTTCATTAGTCCTTTGATGTCCTAAAGAGGCTCCCTATCAAAATTTGTTGTAATCAGACAGACGGCAAAACTTTTAGCACACTCTGCTGATCAGGATGGAGCCTGAAAGGTTATTCGTCTTTTGTCATCCTAGAGAGGCTCCCTATCAATTTTCAACGTCATACGGTGAACAAGAGGGATTTTAGCTCACTGAGCTGATCAGGATGGCGCTCCTCACTTTGCTCGTCTCTCGTTGTCACAGAGAGGCTCCCAATCAAATTTCGTCGTCCTATGGTGAATAGGAGAGATTTGAGGAAGATTTCGTCATCATTATGATTGATATTACGGTTCGTTGTCGGCTGATCCTCACCAAAGTCAGCTATGCACAAGTTCCGACATTGTAATGCATCATATCAAAATTTGGTCCAAATCGGACCAGCGGTTTCGAAGGAGTAGGGAGAACAAAATTTTGTACATAAATACCCCCACCCCCAAAACTCACAGTCCTTCAATTTGTATATAATTATTATAGATGATTTGTTTTACACAAATCCTTGTAAGTATAACTTTTAACAAAGACGATGTGCAAAAACTTTTGTGGAAGACGTAGGAGTAGGTAGTTTCAGGCTTTCTAAGAAAATAGCGATGCGACACAGCGGAAACTCGTATAGGGAAACGAGCTGCCAAGAGACCGCGCGCTGAGTGCATATACATTATGAAAAAGCTCAGCACTAACACAGAGATGAGCTTCCCAAGGTGGATTCTTGTGTTCAACTTTTCTCTTGGCCTCTAAACAGCATTAAATAATTTGGGACGGAGGGGGGAGTCACTCTTTTCATCGGAACTTTTAAAATCGGGTGGAATCGAAGGTGGCAACGGGGCACGGGCTGGGGGAGGCTGAATTATGCAAGGTTCGTTCTTTCACGCACGTCATCGGAAATTCAGTTATGCGGTCTAGGGTCCGGCGCCGGTCCCAAGCGACTATTTGTGCATAGATAATGCCTTCCTTTTTTTCTCCTTCAGATGTTGAGAGTTTTCATACAAGATTGTGGAGAAATCAAATTGACATAGTATACATACCACCTGAGAAACCTTGTAACATAACGGAAGTTAGTAAAAAAAAAAAAAAAAAAGTCCACCAACGAAAAATAAAGAGTTACAATGATAAATCGATTTCGACGGTTAGGCCATCATCAGTAGTTAGGCCATCATCAGTAACAAACAATAACAAATAATAAGTTATTGTTTGTTACTGATGATGGTCTAACCGTCGAAATCGATTCAACATTGTAACTCATCATTTTTCGTGGAAAGAGACAACGTTTTTTTCACTAACTTCCGTTTTGAAATGGGTTTCCACAACTTCGTCGCGAGTGATTTAGTTTGTTTGTAACAAAAGTTGGTAACAGATTTTATATATTAATTGCTATGCAATTCTTAGGCCGACCCCCAATAATTTTTTTGAAATGTCCACTTTTTTTGTGTAACGTTTTTTGCCCCGAGATGGGAAGCGAGAGGTCGTGGGTTCAAATCCCGGCCAGGCCTGAAAAAAAAAATTTTTTTTTTTTTTTTCCTCGTGAGACGAAGGTTGTGACCTAGATAGACCTAATACACATAGACCATAAGATCATAAGGGACCATAAGAGGACCTATCAACCCCTTCAGTTCTGAATTAATCTTGGTGATGAAAAAACTTGTTGACTAGTTAATCCGTTTCTTAAATGACTAAGGATGATTCATGAATTTTTACAGAATTTCAGCATAATATATATTGCTGTAATAAAATAGGTTCTTTGCAGTTCCGAAAATCGGATAATGCTTTAGATGTCTGAGAACTCATCATGACTAATAATTTTTGCATTTTTAGTAATTTTTTAACCATTACTAATCATTTTCAAACTAGGCCCTAATTAATTTAAGGTAAAAATAATTATAATTATAAACTCATGTTACACATGCGTCCAATACTGTCCGTTAAGTTAGTTCTACAATAATCAAACTAAGAAACTGTGTTTTAAATTTAATATTTGATATTTAGTGCTATTTACAAAAGCCTTTACCTAAATGAAAATGCTTTGCGATGGGCACCTTTTTTATAACCGAAGTAAATTTATACAGATGATATGATGATAGCCCCCCTGGCGGGGTCAAGGGGCGGAGCCCCTTGCGAGGCCCGAAGGGCCGAGTTATATATATAAATGTATGTGTGTGTGTGTGTGTGTGTGTGTGTGTGTGTGAGGTATGAAGTCCGAAACGACAAGACCGATTTCGATTTAGTTTTTCCTCAAATGACCAGCGAGTTCCTGGCCAGAACATGAGATGTATTGAAATTCCCTTTACATCTTATATAAATAGCGGATTTCGTTCATATTCAACTTAAGATGTTGAACTTTGAAACGGGACACCACTGGATGTGGTAGAGTTTAATTAGAAGAACATCCTATTCAGCTGTATCAATCAGTTATTCGATAGGAAATCAATGTGGCGTCTTGAATAATTAAAAGTGACTACGGATAAATGAGACAATGTAGTACTGGTTAGAGAGCTGATCAGTGATAACTCAGGAGTCTTCAGTATTCTCTCTTGAGCCTCCCTCTCAAATTTCAGCTTCCGGCGTTAAATAGGAGAGAAAATGGCTTTGGAGCTCAAGCAGGTAATTGGTGCCCAGTTGGTCGTCTTCAGCAATCTCCCTTGAGCCTCCGTCTCAAATTTCAGCTTCATGCGTTGAACCTTATGTGATAGCGGCTATACTATGTCGTAACGATAAAATCGTATCGTAACTACGATTTCGTCTTGCAATTATAATTTCGTCTCGTAACGGTAATTTTGTTTAATTTTTGGCCGGGTTATGATGGCAAAAACATGTTCTATGTTAAAAATGGATATAAACAAATTTTAATTCTTGAAGTTTTTGAAGGAAAAAGAGAATTTTCATGGGCAGAATGTACATCTACTCTGACGAACAATATACCTTTGTGTAATAATTTGAAGCGGTTTGAACGGGAAGCTTTCAATTAGGGGAAAAAAACTGAAAGTCTTGAGTGACAGCCACAATCAAAGCCGTAGCTGCGAATGACAAATGATTACACTTGATATGCAAACGAATGCGCACCGAGCTCACTATCGGGTCTGCTAAGAAGATTAAAATGTAAATTGAAGGCCATCAGTCTTAATGCGTCAAGCGGAGGGTGAGTGCATCTAGAGTGAGGACGGCCCTCACAAAAGAAGGTGTCAATCAAACGCCCTTGGAGTTGGGTCCATATGGAGGGAGGCTGAGCAAACAGAAAAGTTCAACACATGTTGAGAACAACGTGAACCAACTGGTTTGGCTTAACACCAATTAATATATTGGGTGTTCAGCGTTCACACCTTAAATCACGCTGCAGGCGGTCTTGTCAGAGCTTCCGCTCGATTTGTCCTAGTTGCGCGCGAGGGAGGGCGTTGAAAGATGGGCGTCAGTAGTAATAACACCCAGAAGGAACGAGGTGGGTGGGTAAATAAACAAAGTTCTGGTGTAACGAGAAAGAAATTCGGGGAGTACTTTAGTCCTGCTCCCACTTTTATAACGAGATTTGTTCACTTCAAACCAGCGTTTTCGAATTTGGGAAATACGATATGGAATCGTTAGACTCCCATCTTCTTCATCGCTGCCATTCGAAACATCCGAAAAACGATTTTCAGTAACTAATTTAAGTTTAATCCTTTCAGCCCGGTTGAGAATCAAAAGTTACTTCACTCTCTAACCGGAAACACTTTTATTTGGGTTGAATGACCACACCAGTCTTGGAAGTTTTGGCTTTTTTATTTTTTCATTTGCAATATTTCGGCGCCATGATGGCCGCCCTCATCAGTCATAGTATATCACCTAGTAGCAAAAATACAATTGACATCACATTTTTTTATTTACCTATCCGGACTACCTAATATCATCAACATTTAACTAATCTATTTTAGAGTACAACATAATTAGGAGCGTAATATAAAGTGATGTATTTGTGGTAGTTACATACAATAATGCTTTTTTGTGTTTTCATTACCCAGGGCTGTCTTTATGGAAAATGAGTTGATACATTTATGCTGGTGGGAGGAGGGAACGTCTGTACTGTTTTTTTTTGGGGTGAGAGGAAGTGTAATTTACTTTGGATAATTTTGGGAGCAAAAGCACTTATAAAAATATGGGAAGCTTTGATTGATCTCTTTGTAACCTTTAATGTTTTCAAGGAAGGTTTCTTACTACATGGATTGTTTTCTAATGGTTGCTCTGGGTGGTGGTGACACTTGTACATAGTGGGTGTGGTTGAAAGTTTTTTCTCTTATTGCGTGAATGTTAGGGTGGTGAGACTATGAATAAATTTGTCAGATTGAATGAGTAGGCAGAATATTTGTTTTTTGTGATCCCTGAAAGAATGAAGATGATCGTACTTTTACAAACAAGGAAGCATGGGATGGCTATTGTATACATCAAAACTTAGGAAAACTAAGTAGGTACTTATAATATTAAGATTATAAAATAGTATGGTAACTTTTTTTATTGCTTCTATTGATCAAACCATGATAAACTCTGGCTAATTTGTTGACATCATGGTTTGATCATATCATGGTCAAAACCAAAACTTCCAAGACTGGTGTAGTCATTCAACCCAAATAAAATTGAACAACGACCGAGTCATAAACCATCAACAAAGTATTAAATCCAGCTAAGTACTCCGTTATATCTTACACAAGATCACACGAACAATTGGAGTACCATCTTGTACCAGTTTGTGTCCTAGGTTGATGGAGCTTCCCTCAGCAGACTTGATGTGACAAGAGATCTGGGACTACTTTTTGATTCTCGCCTCATATTCAACCACCATATTGATGCAGTTGCTTCGAAAGCTATGAGGACATTGGGATTTCTGAAGGGATGCACACGAGATTTTGCTTCGGTTGAGGCTATTGTGCTCCTATACAAATCACTGGTTCATCCATTATTGGAGTATACTAGCCCAGTGTGGTCACCATATCATGAGGGTAACAGCCATCCCTTGGAACGTGTTCAGCGGAAATTCTTGAGGTTCCTAGCATTCAAATTGAAGATACCAGTAGAACAGGTTGATTCCCGGACACTGGCCGCCGAGCATGGATTAGCTAAACTTGAACACCACCGAGTAGTATCCGACATCGTTTTTTATTTTTTTTTTTTTTTTTTTTTTTTTTTTTTTAAATCACAAACTAACAAATAGATAATTGCAGTCTCTATCGCTTCTCCCTGAAGTCAGCATCTAAGTTTCCTCTTATTCCACTAGCAATTATCCACTATTCCATGTCCCATTCTCCACCCGTAACTACCAAATGAATCGCCCTCTACACCGTCTACCACGTGAGACAAATGCATTTCTCCAGGAAACTCATGTTTGTTTGAATGAATGAGTGAATGAATGAATAAGTTTTTATTCCTTCATGATATACAGCATAATATAAAATATCAAATTAATGTTATGTTTCAATTGTGCTTCAACATCTCAAGCTTCGACTATCTGATTCATTGTCAGTGATCATTCCAGTCATCAATCCAGTTTTAAACGCATTTTTCGTACCTATTTTCATCGATATTTACTTACCTATAGTTTATTTTCGAGATCAGGGATGTATTAGATAGATATTGAATTTATCAACGAACAGAATAAATCATGATTGTAAATGGTCAAAATTTTTGAAGTTGTAAGGTAAAAAGTTGAAAAAAAAAAATCAAAAACCGCAAATTTTTTTGGGTAGATCTAACATTCCAATAGGTGTACGAAACCCCGCAATCTTGAATTTTTTTTTTTCGAGCAACGAGGTCTTTATGGTCATTATCATTTACAGACACAGACATACCGAGTGGCAGACCGATAGATACATACTTTTTCAAGATTCATTAAGATTTGTCTACAATTTCGGTCCCTTTGTACGGGGAGTTTGAAAAAATGGTTTTCAGGCCAATTAAGTAACTTCTTCCTTTAGTTACATCTTTGGGGCGTTGGGGAAGCAAAAAATTGGATAGGAATAACATAAATGGGAGTCAATTATAGAAAAATCGAAGGAGTAAATAATGTGTTGCTGGGACGAAATTTTTCCTACCAGGTTAGGCACTCCTTGGAACGTGGTACCAGGATCTGGAAAGGATAATGTACTCTTCATATAGTACTGAGTATTTGAGATACTACCCAGATCCTGGTCCGGATAGCTATTTGGTAACAGGCGTATCAATACATACATACATACAAATGCATCCAATACAGTCTAAACATTAAGTTTTATTTAGTTGACCATTCAAAAGCCTGTCTTGTCTGTAACTCTAGAATGCCAGAAACTGTATTCCATATAATCAGCCAATGTCCGCAATTATGTAGCAAGAGATTGAGGTACCTAGGAGCTCGTTATCTAAACCACCGAACTACAGTATATTTATTAAAATGTAAAGAGAAGGGGGAAGTTACGATGTTGGGTGCTTTTCTAAAGTCATACATGACAATTAGATCCTTTTTAGGTAATTTAATTGAAGAAGTAGGTCTTGTAGGGGAAGATTGTTAAATATTTGTATGATTTTTTGGTTTATAGAAAGTTATCATTTCCATGTAAACCCTTCATTCTCCATTTCGATCTTCATAGGTACTCGTATTATCATGCGTAGAATTATTGTGTAATTGTTCTTTTTATGTATGTTTTTTTTCTTCTATTATATTAAGGTGGCACTTACAATAATTTTCAATTTGTTATGATTACATCATAACCATGCAGAGTTTGGACTTATAGTTTATTTTCATTTGTTTAGTTTTGTGAACTCCTTAGTGTACAGGTTGTGTTGTACCTTATGCAATAATAAAGACATTTAATTTCACTCCTTGCAACGTGAAATGAGTAAAAAAGTTGGGGGCACGATTAAGGCATGAGTAAGTGACCGCTTGCGTATTTTGTGATGGAAGCTAGAGAGAGCATTTAACAGGTGTGTGTTATTAACATTTTCGTGAAAATAGGGACGTAAGCGAACATTTTGCTGAATATAAAAACTCAATGTAACAATAGAACACAAAGGATTGTTGTCGAGGCGCCTGAGCCCAAAGCTTGGGACTTGTCAAGTTCACTTCCATCCACTCAGAGTAAGTGAAACGCACAGCACTTCCCCTGACGTCCGCTCGCCTAAATGTCCGCTTTCTGAAGCAATTTCGTCCATTCGTCTCTCTCTTTTGTTCTTCGGCCTCGGACCGAGTGGGAAACGACAAACACTAATGGAAAATAAAAAGAAGAGCCGGCTGTTACAGTGGGCGGAGCCGTATATCCCACTACGTTTTGGTGAATCCTGTTCAACAAATCCTGTGATGAAGAGTACAATCGTTCATTTGATAATAATTATTAGAACAGAATTGAATAATCTTTATTGTACTTAGGACAACCAATCCCTCATAGTGTAGAGACAACTACATTTGATTATAATAATTACATTACTTAACATTAAATAACTGTAACACATTATGTGTTGATAGGGGAAAGTGCCCTAATGTGGTACACCTTTTTTGGAGCCGTTTTAATAGAACCTGGTTGTGTCCCGCACCGGACACAAATGAATATGAAAGCAAACTGCGTGACTACTTCTAGAGGGAGAGAGAGTAGTCTTCAATGAACGTAGAATGACTTAGTTATGGAAATTTATTGATCTCTGAAAATGACAAAGTATTAGGGGTCATTTCGTGACTCTGACTTGAAACGTGACTCTGCTGACGTTACTTCAAATTAATAGTGACTCGACAAAATGGAACAGAATCATGACGGTTACTGACAAAGCTGCAATGAAAATTTACAGTTGATATTCTGAGTGAAAATGACAATGTGAGTCTTCGCAATACAAAAAGTGACTTTTGTCATATGATGTTAACTACAAGGCAATATGAAGTAAAACGTGACTATACACATGCAAGGATTCAGTATAATGTGAATGTACTAGAAATACTAAGTATTACTGTGGAAAACGTGACCAAAACAATGACTTATTGACAAAACGTGACTGCTATCAAAAGAATGTGGCTTTTGGTAAATCGTGCCTTTCTGGGGTAAAACAATGTCTTTCAAAACAAAAAAGTTATAAAAATATGCAAGAATGATGGATAAGGTCAAACAGTGACTTATGTGTGAGGAAAACACTTTCAAGTGTCAGACTAAACATCACTCTAAACATTATTTGACGAAAAACCAAAAGTTGGAGTGGATTTAATAGATCTGGACAAAGTGGAGGTCTATGAGAATTACGTGGAAATTCCAAATGTTCCTCATATGCGACTGAACTTGAGCAATTCTTGGGCAAAGGAATATGTGAAACTAAACAAGGAAAGATAAACTAGAATGGGGAAAAATAATCCAAGTCATAATACAGACCCATGTTCGTTACATTTATATTACAACGTTGGCATAGAAAAGCATTCATCGTTCAAAAGAAAATGTATACAGTGAAGATATGATTTTGCGAGATGTGATCTTAAGATATCCACGCTGGAATGTCTGTCTTCAGCAAAGCCCTTGATGTTTTCACGTCAAACGCGATTCCATTTCTAACAAAATCCAAGCTCTTTTTTCCGCGACGAAGGTTGTTTTTCGGTTATTTGGCATGAGAAAATAAGGGAAGAATATCGTTGGAATATAAATCTCCTGATCTCATTTGTGTCTTTCTCTCCGTTCGGAATAAGGACCCATTCGAGGGGTAAATACTGACGTCCCGTTTTCAAATTGCCTTCTCTCGAGAGACCAACTCAAGTGCAAAATGAAGGGATCGGAGATCCTGCTTGTTTAGTGAGAATCCACTCGGAGACTCAACTCTTCAAAGAAAGCTTGTATTATCAAGACTAAACTAAAATTTTTATTCGGTCACAATCATTGAGTACTCTTAATCTTAGTATCATCTGCCCTCATAAAACATCATGAATATATTCTGAAAATTAATAGCTAAAAATGGTTAAAGAGTTTCTTGCGCATGCGCAGAAATCGTAAAAATTTCTTGTGCATGCGCAGAAATCGTAAAAATTACGATACGATCAAGATAAAATTCATGAAGGAAATCAAAGCATCTTTTATGTACTAAACTCCAAGATCGGTTAATTTATTGGCAATGAGAAAATGATTTTTGATAGAGGTTACATTTGGGTACTTTCCTGTAGGAAAGACCTGCAGGTGGGAGCGCAGGGAAGAGTGGAGGAGTAAATCTTTTGGAACTTAGCTAAGCTTAGGTGTCAATATTACGAAGTACCGATCGTGAGAAATTGATATAATGGGTGTCATTACACTGTAGGCTATTAAATAACAGCACATCAATAAACTGCAAAATATGTTCCTTAACCTGTATCTTTGAGAGGTATACCTAAATGCCTCTCAGTTTCTATAAAGTCTATATTATTAAGTACATTCAATTATCGTGAACTACGAATAGTAAAATTCAGGAGTGCCTCGTCGTAGCAAAGAGCGAGGCACACCTAGCGCACAGAATATTTTATCACTATTATTGTGTTTAGTTACTGACTTTGACAATCAGTTATCCAGCAACTACTGAAATATTAAAAAATATGTTCACGAAATCACGATGAAAATGTACTTGAATTCCAAAAATATCTGCTAAAATGCGATAAAAACTAAAATAAAAGCTAAAAACCCGAAATCATTTTTGAATCTCAGAATATTATTTAGACCAAGTGTTAGCGTAGAACACGCTTTTACCGGGACCTAAAAATTAAAAATATTACAAACTATTATCACAAAAAACTAGAATTAAGGAGCGGTCTATCAAATTTCTTTGCTATTTAACCTATGAAGCTGAAATTTGGAATGGAGGCATCTTGGAAGATCTAGAAACGAATCGTAAAGTTTGAAGCCCCCTAGATCATCTGAAAACACAGCAAATTGTTGCCGGAAAGCATCTATATGAAGCAGGCGATCGTCATACGGTCAAAATCATACAGCCAACTCATTCTACCTACAAACACCTGACTGGCTTGTTGAAATACCCACTCAGACTCCAACGTTGTCGACTATGAAGGAAGGCTAATTAATGCATTTCAAATTTTCGGCATAAAATTATGTGTTCAGCATATTTTGCTTCAGAGTATGCAAGGCAGCAGAAGCTTTGTTTTCATTTTCGAAATGAACAAAAAAATTGTGTACTCCAAAATCAGAATTTTCACTCGCATTATGCGTTTCATGGCCTCCTGAACGAATTTGGTTTAGTGTCTGTATGTCCGTCTATCTATCGGACGGTCTGTCTGTCCACATTTTCTTGCAACAGCCATAACTTCCACAATTTCGATTGGATTTTGATGAATTTTTCAGTAATACTGTGGGTTTAGTCCTAGATGGTCCCATATTAGTTTCATCATGATTGAATTAGTGGTACGCTCTGGGCATGCGCGAACGTGATTTTTTTATTACACTTTGTGAATTTGTAATTTGCAATTGTAAATTGTAATTTTCTTAAGTCCTTCAATGTTAAAGAGAGTTTGGTAAGATTTTCAGGGCTGATCCGGGGAAGGTCCCTTGGGGTCATCACGATTAAATCAGCGGTACGCTGTGTGCATGCGCCAGCGCTTGTCTGTCTTTATTTCCTTGCCACATCCATAATATCTATTGGATTTCAATGAAATTTTCAGGAATAGTGTGGGTTTAGTCCTCGATGGTCCCCTATTAGTTTCATCATAATTGAATCATCGGTACGCTCTGCGCATGCATGAACGTAATTTTCTTGTGATAGCCATAATTCCGTCTATGTTGAACAGATTTTAGTCAGGTTTTAATTTTTGGTAGCCCAGCACTATATCATCATGATGATGTTAAACCGGTCATTTCTGAACATTTAATGGTAACATCCTATGAAGGCCACGAGGATGCTTCTGTGCCATGTTCTTGGCAGTGTATTTACGTATATGTTTTTCATGATACTACAATATGAGAAATGTCAAAGTTGACCCACACATTGCTCAGAATTACCATTTATGAATAGTGTTGTGCATTCTTCTCATTTCACCTTTTATACTCGTTTAACTCCATCCGAATCAATAAGTTATAAAATTGTCATTGTTCGCTTAGTATTCTAACACTTGAGCGTAACCTAATATTGGCTTAGGCATTATTCAATGTGAACTCAGCTTTGTATTCACATCTATATCGATCCTTTTCTTGCGGGGTTCCCCCCTGACAATCAACTACTTCTAACTTCAACACTCCTCCTAAGTCGTATAATAGTCTATTATATTTTTCCTTACGTCTTCGGAACCGCAAATCTTACATTACTTATTTTAAAATATATTTCAAAATATCTAAGAACTCCCAACCCCATCCCCCAGGGAAATCTCATGAATGCAGAGAAATTTAATTATTTTCTCCTTGGTAGGTGTCTATGACTATTCAGTTATACACTGTACTTAGATAATGAGTTATTGATGGCTTAGTTTCAGTGGGTCAAACTTATTAAATACAAAAGGCCTAGTAAAATTTAGGTGTTTTATTCAATTTAATTTAATTTAATTCCCCTCGGTAGGCGTATACGCCTATGCAGATATATTTAATAATGACTTCGTTTAATAACAATAGACAAGTGTTCTGGGTAGAAGAGCTACCCAATACAGAAATAATAGACCTTTCGATAATAATTATATCTTTCATTTCATTTGCATTTATTTGGCAAATTCAAAAATATTTACATTACAAAAATCAATACCTATACCTACATCTTTCTATGAATAAATAACGATTTAAAAACAAATGAATATAAACTTTGCCCACAAGAAGACTAAGTTCAAAAGAACTTGTGCTCTTCAGTGAAGTTGCTGAGCCCTACAATAAGCGAATATAAAGTAAAATGTGAAGTTAAAAACAGATGAAGAGAAAGAGAAAAAAAAACAAACAAAGAAATGAACAGAAAAAATAACCACAAGAAGTGACAAAAATATTACATAGGTATTTTATGAACCTAAGAATTTATTGAATTCACGAAATCGCGGAATAGAGCGAAAGAAAACTCGGCGCTTTGCGCCTCGGCGGGGGGCTCCGCCCCCCTGCACCCCCCGGTTTATTTCTTTTCCCATACTCTGTATGAAATCATAGGAACACAGAATGTGTTTTTGCGATGATTCTATTTCCTTACCAACGGCTTGGTTGCACGTGAATAATAACAATATTTGGCAATAATAAAATAAATAATTGTTAGACATTTAATTTGGTCTAAAACCCTATAAATATTATATAAATAAATATGTAACTACAAGAAAAATACTATATAAATTGAGAGCTTTCCAACGAATGGTGAACGATTTCTGTGCGATTAAAATTGCGGAAGTTCCATTTCCCTACCAACGGCTCGGTTGTACGTGAAAATCATAAGAAAATTTACAAGCGGTTGCAATCATGTTGACAATATCAATTATTGAGAATGATCATCTGTGTGTAAACAATTGATTCAAATAACCATGCTCATAACTCAGGTTGATGGCCACGCACTTCGCAGTAGTTAACATAATATGGTTGGATAAATCAGGAGCTTTCCAACGAATGGTGAACGATTTCTGTGCGATTAAAATTGCGGAAGTTCCATTTCCCTACCAACGGCTTGGTTGTACGTGAAAATCATTATAAAAGGCGCATAACGGTTTTTTCTGTCGGTTTTTGACGATTTTCGGTAGGTCATCGCAAAAACACATTCTGTGTTAAAAACAAAACACAATTTCTAATTTACTAAAAATTAATGGCGCACTTTAAAGCTTGGTTGTACGTGAAAATCATAAAAGGCGCATAACGGTTTTTTCTGTCGGTTTTTTGTGACGATTTTTTTTCGGTAGGTCATCGCAAAAACACATTCTGTGTTAAAAACAAAACACAATTTCTAATTTACTAAAAATTAATGGCGCACTTTAAAGCTTTTTTAAAAGACTGGATACAATTATTGAAACTGAAAGGATTAATGTTATGTAAAACGAAGAATCTCAAAGCCGACACATAGGCATTTCTTCTAAAAAATTCTGTGCGGGTTTTCGGTAACAAAATACCACTCATTATAAAATTCCTAGAAGTTAACAATATTGAGGTATGTTCCGGTTTGATGCCTCTCCTAAATACTTGTAAACAAGATTGAAAAATAAAAAGTTGATGAATAGTTGGTACATTTAACCTGTGAAGCTGCAAAGTGGGAAACCTTTTGTTTTTATTTAAAACTAGCCGCTCCGGCTCGCTACGCTCGCCTCCACGTCCAGCCGGGGGGCAAGCCCCCCGGACCCCCCATTAAATTGCTCGCTTCGCTCGCAAAGTGTAGCATGTAGGGTATATTGCTCGCTTCGCTCGCAAAGTGTGGCATGTAGGGAATGTTGCTCGCTTCGCTCGCAAACGATAGATCCCTAAGGGTAGGTTTAACTTCTGTAAGGGATGCTGCTCGCTTCGCTCGCTTGAGGAAGTTATACTGCCCACCCAACTTGGCAGACGTTTTTTTCTGTTGGAAATTCTTATAAACAAATTAAATCTTATGAAACTACGTGGAACCACAAAAAGTTTATTCGGGGATGTTGCTCGCTTCGCTCGCAAGGTATTGCTGTATATTTGTAGGAAAAAATCCGAATTTATTCTGTTGACATGGCTCTCGCTTCGCTCGCAAAGTGTGGCATGTAGGGCATGTTGCTTGCTTTGCTCGCAAACGGTAGATCCCTAAGGGTAGGTTTAACGTGTGTAGGGGATGTTGCTCGCTTCGCTCGCAAACGGTAGATCTCTAAGGGTAGGTTTAACTTCTGTAGGGGATGCTGCTCGCTTCGCTCGCTTGAGGAAGTTATACTGCCCACCCAACTTGGCAGACGTTTTTTTCTGTTGGAAATTCTTACAAACAAATTAAATCTTATAAAACTACGTGGAACCACAAAAAGATTATTCGGGGATGTTGCTCGCTTCGCTCGCAAGGTATACCTGTATATAGGTAGGAAAAAACCCGTATTTATTCTTTTGAAATAGGCCTGCAGGTAACATTGTGAAATACCTGACAAACCCCTTGACGTCTTCGTAGAGCCTTCTCGCGAACACGGCAAAATTAATTTCTGATGTTAAACGCTTCTTCTCGCTTCCGCTCGCGATTTGACCGACTTAACGTCACTTTTTTCGATATCCGATTTCGGATTCAGATTCGGCGGACCCAAAGCTGTATTTCGCCCGCGAAAACCGTTCCGAAAAACGTACCTTTATGGGGTATATTTTAATCGGAAAAACCAAGTTTTTCGGCGGACTTTTCGAGAAAACGGGTCCGTATTCTCGCATTTTTTTAACGCATTTCCCGATACTTTTTTCGCGATCCGATCGTGCCGTCGTCTTCCTCGTTCAAAAACCTACGAAACCCGTATTTTTCCGGAATTTTCGACGGCCGTTTAGAGGGGTAGAGGAAGCCGGAGCTTCAGAGTATCTTCAGATTGTAGATATACAAGTTTTTGTGTCATGGGTGATATATTGTCATCGATGCACCTGGATGAATGTTATGTGCCTTCATCAAAATTATGTTTTGTGTCGAAAGATTGGGGATTACGCATTCTGAAATCTATGTGCTCTTAGCGATAGAGTAATGTGACAATATGCACTAAAGAAATTAGAGGGCTTTAATGGAGGTCTCCAAAATCGTAAAACGAACTTTACGAGTTCGTATGATAGTACCATGGAGAGTGTACCGGTAGACCTGAAACCTTACACTTTATACGTGACGGTACTTCATAAAGATAACGACGTACAAGGATCTTCACTTCCTCCTGCCGAAAAGCGAGAGAGGGAAACTGGAAACTGCCCCCATCCCCACCCTTTGAATACGTGTCTTCTCCACAACATCACACAACGTCTTTCAAGATGTCTTAACAACGCGGCCCGTTAGGTACAAGACTGTTCCAGGGTTAAACTCCGTTGGAATGGGACTTTCTGGGCTTGCCAGTTAGGGGAAGGAGGAGAAGGGCAACCTTGCGAAGTTGCAAGTTGTTTAGCTTAATAATGTTTTTGCCCAAAGAGACAAACCGGAAGATACGGGATTCTTCCGCCTCCCTCGACGCGTTTAAACTCCGGTTAACTGCACTTAAAGCCCGGTGACTCTGAGGGGATCCGAGGAAAGCCGCGCGCTATGAGGCAGAGGAAGCTGAGATGCTGCTGGTTTGAGATAGTTTAGTAGCGAATGGTTTGTGATTACGTTGGTTTACATTTCAAGATTTCAAGACGTTTCAATGTTAATGACTTAGGGCTAAATATAGAGAAGACCTCTGTTCTTCGATTTTCTATCGGAAACAGAGCTTTTCCATCTTATAAGATTAAAATTCATGATGACTTGTCTTGCAGCAGTGGAAGTTCTTCTTGTACCTGCTTTTTCGTTACCCTTCAGTGATCAGTGCAAATATTTTGGAATTGACTGCCATTTAAGCTATAAATTACACATTGATAACTTAATTTCTAGACTGCGTAAATTGTTTTACGTAGTTAAACAAATTCAATATTATTTAAAATAAGGATAATAAGAGAAACATTTTGTTTTTGGCTTGGCTTTATCAATCATTAGGTATGGTATTATAGTAGTTATGGTGTCTAGTAGTTATGTTAAAAATGTTCAGATTGTTCAAAATCGTTTGCTCAAAGTTATCTCTATCTCTATCTCTATCTATACTATTTATAAGAATGAAACTCCGTTTGTCTGTCTGTTTGTCTGTCTGTCGTGTCTATGCACGGCAAAACGGCTGAGTGGCGGGCGTTTACGAGTGGGGGGATCTTTTTGAGATTTTCCGAAAGGCGGAACGAGCGAATTTAAAATTTTCTAATCCCAGCCGAACCATGGGCCGTAGGGCGGGAGGGGGGTCGAAGTTCCGGTTAATGTGCGCTTTTTGGACTTCCCCGCTTCCCCTATCCCTCTAAACGGTCGTTGACAATTCCGGAAAAATACGGGTTTCGTAGGTTTTTGAACGAGGAAGACGACGGCGCGATCGGATCGCGAAAAAAGTATCGGGAAATGCGTCAAAAAAATGCAAGAGTACGGACCGTGTTTTCTCGAAAAGTCCGACAAAAAACTACGTTTTTTCCGATTAAAATATACCCCATAAAGGTACGTTTTTCGGAACGGTTTTCGCGGGCGAAATAAAGGTTTGATCCCGCCGAATCTGAATCCGAAATCGGATATCGAAAAAAGTGACGGGAAGTCGGTCGAAATGCGAGCAGAAGCGAGGGAAGCGTTTAACATCAGAAATTAATCGACCACGGGCCGCCGTTACACAACGTTGCTTACCTGAAAGGGACGCGATGACTCACAGGGGACTCACTACGCACTTGACTCATTTCAACGGAATTTCATACGGGTATTTCCCAACACCTATGCAGCAATACCTTGCGAGCGAAGCGAGCAACATTCCCCAATAAACTTTTCGTGGTTCCACGTAGTTTTATAAGATTTAATTTGTTTGTAAGAATTTCCAACAGAAAAAAACGTCTGCCAAGTTGGGTGGGCAGTATAACTTCCTCAAGCGAGCGAAGCGAGCAGCATCCCCTACAGAAGTTAAACCTACCCTTAGGGATCTACCGTTTGCGAATAAAGCGAACATCATTCCCTACATGTTGGGTGGGCAGTATAACTTCCTCAAGCAAGCGAAGCGAGCAGCATCCCCTACAGAAGTTAAACCTACCCTTAGAGATCTACCGTTTGCGAGCGAAGCAAGCAACATCCCCTACATGTTTCAATTGCGAGCGAAGCGAGCAACATTCCCTACATGCCACACTTTGCGAGCGAAGCGAGCAACATTCCCTACATACCACACTTTGCGAGCGAAGCGAGCAATTCAATGGGGGGTCTGGGGGGCTTGCCCCCCGGCTGGACGTGGAGGCGAGCGTAGCGAGCCGGAGCGGCTAGTTATTAATAAGAATGAAACTCCGTCTGTTTGTCTGTTTGTCTGTTTGTCGTGTCTATGCACGGCCAAACGGCTGAGTGGGCCGGATCTACGAGTGGGGGGATCTTCTTGGGATTTTCCGATAGGGTGTATAAGCGAATTTAAAATTGTTTAATCCCACCCGAACCATGGGCCGTAGGGCGGGAGGGGGGTCGAAGTAAGAATTAATGTGCGCTTTTTGGACTTCCCCACTTCCCCTACCCCTCTAAACGGCCGTTGACAATTCCGGAAAAATACGGGTTTCGTAGGTTTTCCTACGAGGAAGACGACGGCGCGATCGGCTTGCGAAAAAAGTATCGGGAAATGCGTCAAAAAAATGCGAGAGTACGGACCCGTTTTCTCGAAAAGTCCGCCGAAAAACTTGGTTTTTTCCAATTAAAATATACCCCATAAAGGTACGTTTTTCGGAACGGTTTTCGCGGGCGAAATACAGCTTTGGGTCCGCCGAATCTAAATCCGAAATCGGATATCGAAAAAAGTGACGAGAACTCGGTCAAATTGCGAGCAGAAGCGAGCAAAGCGATTAAAATGATTCTGCCGTGGACGAGAGAAGGCTCAAGAATTGACGTGAAGGGTTCGATGTCACAACATTGCGAGGCGAGCAGGTATGCCTACATAGGTACCTACCTTGCGAGCGAAGCGAGAGCCATTTCAAATAATAAATACGGACCTTGTCCTACACATATACAGGTATACCTTGCGAGCGAAGCGAGCAACATCCCCGAATAAACTTTTCGTGGTTCCACGTTGTTTTATAAGATTTAATTTGTTTGTAATAATTCCCAACTGAAAAAAACGTCTGCCAAGTTGGGTGGGCAGTATAACTTCCTCAAGCGAGCGAAGCGAGCAGCATCCCCTACAGAAGTTAAACCTACCCTTAGAGGTCTACCGTTTGCGAGCGAAGCGAGCAGCATCCCCTACAGAAGTTAAACCTACCCTTAGAGATCTACCGTTTGCGAGCGAACCGAGCAACATCCCCTAAATGCCATACTTTGCGCGCCAAGCGAGCAACATTTTCTACATGCCAGACTTTGCGAGCGAAGCGAGCAACATATCCTACATGCCAGACTTTGCGAGCGAAGCGAGCAATATTCCCTACATGCCACACGTTGCGCGCGAAGCTTAACGGGTCCGTATTCTCGCATTTTTTTAACGCATTTCCCGATACTTTTTTCGCGATCCGATCGTGCCGTCGTCTTCCTCGTTCAAAAACCTACGAAACCCGTATTTTTCCGGAATTGTCAACGGCCGTTTAGAGGGGTAGGGGAAGCGGGGAAGTCCAAAAAGCGCACATTAATTCTTACTTCGACCCCCCTCCCGCCCTACGGCCCATGGTTCGGGTGGGATTAAACAATTTTAAATTCGCTCGCTCCCACTTTTGGAAAATCTCAAGAAGATCCCCCCACTCGTACACTCCCCCCACTCAGCCGTTTGGCCGTGCATAGACACGACAGACAGACAAACAAACAGACAAACAGACAGACGGAGTTTCATTCTTATTAATAACTAGCCGCTCCGGCTCGCTACGCTCGCCTCCACGTCCAGCCGGGGGGCAAGCCCCCCGGACCCCCCATTGAATTGCTCGCTTCGCTCGCAAAGTGTGGCATGTAGGGAATATTGCTCGCTTCGCTCGCAAAGTGTGGCATGTAGGGAATGTTGCTCGCTTCGCTCGCAATTGAAACATGTAGGGGATGTTGCTTGCTTCGCTCGCAAACGGTAGATCTCTAAGGGTAGGTTTAACTTCTGTAGGGGATGCTGCTCGCTTCGCTCGCTTGAGGAAGTTATACTGCCCACCCAACTTGGCAGACGTTTTTTTCAGTTGGGAATTATTACAAACAAATTAAATCTTATAAAACAACGTGGAACCACGAAAAGTTTATTCGGGGATGTTGCTCGCTTCGCTCGCAAGGTATACCTGTATATGTGTAGGACAAGGTCCGTATTTATTATTTGAAATGGCTCTCGCTTCGCTCGCAAGGTAGGTACCTATGTAGGCATACCTGCTCGCCTCGCAATGTTGTGACATCGAACCCTTCACGTCAATTCTTGAGCCTTCTCTCGTCCACGGCAGAATCATTTTAATCGCTTTGCTCGCTTCTGCTCGCAATTTGACCGAGTTCTCGTCACTTTTTTCGATATCCGATTTCGGATTTAGATTCGGCGGACCCAAAGCTGTATTTCGCCCGCGAAAACCGTTCCGAAAAACGTACCTTTATGGGGTATATTTTAATCGGAAAAAACCAAGTTTTTCGGCGGACTTTTCGAGAAAACGGGTCCGTACTCTCGCATTTTTTTGACGCATTTCCCGATACTTTTTTCGCAATCCGATCGCGCCGTCGTCTTCCTCGTAGGAAAACCTACGAAACCCGTATTTTTCCGGAATTGTCAACGGCCGTTTAGAGGGGTAGGGGAAGTGGGGAAGTCCAAAAAGCGCACATTAATTCTTACTTCGACCCCCCTCCCGCCCTACGGCCCATGGTTCGGGTGGGATTAAACAATTTTAAATTCGCTTATACACCCTATCGGAAAATCCCAAGAAGATCCCCCCACTCGTAGATCCGGCCCACTCAGCCGTTTGGCCGTGCATAGACACGACAAACAGACAAACAGACAGACAGACGGAGTTTCATTCTTATTAATAACTAGCCGCTCCGGCTCGCTACGCTCGCCTCCACGTCCAGCCGGGGGGCAAGCCCCCCGGACCCCCCATTGAATTGCTCGCTTCGCTCGCAAAGTGTGGTATGTAGGGAATGTTGCTCGCTTCGCTCGCAAAGTGTGGCATGTAGGGAATGTTGCTCGCTTCGCTCGCAATTGAAACATGTAGGGGATGTTGCTTGCTTCGCTCGCAAACGGTAGATCTCTAAGGGTAGGTTTAACTTCTGTAGGGGATGCTGCTCGCTTCGCTCGCTTGAGGAAGTTATACTGCCCACCCAACATGTAGGGAATGATGTTCGCTTCGCTCGCAAACGGTAGATCCCTAAGGGTAGGTTTAACTTCTGTAGGGGATGCTGCTCGCTTCGCTCGCTTGAGGAAGTTATACTGCCCACCCAACTTGGCAGACGTTTTTTTCTGTTGGAAATTCTTACAAACAAATTAAATCTTATAAAACTACGTGGAACCACGAAAAGTTTATTGGGGAATGTTGCTCGCTTCGCTCGCAAGGTATTGCTGCATAGGTGTTGGGAAATACCCGTATGAAATTCCGTTGAAATGAGTCAAGTGCGTAGTGAGTCCCCTGTGAGTCATCGCGTCCCTTTCAGGTAAGCAACGTTGTGTAACGGCGGCCCGTGGTCGATTAATTTCTGATGTTAAACGCTTCCCTCGCTTCTGCTCGCATTTCGACCGACTTCCCGTCACTTTTTTCGATATCCGATTTCGGATTCAGATTCGGCGGGATCAAACCTTTATTTCGCCCGCGAAAACCGTTCCGAAAAACGTACCTTTATGGGGTATATTTTAATCGGAAAAAACCAAGTTTTTTGTCGGACTTTTCGAGAAAACAGGTCCGTACTCTTGCATTTTTTTGACGCATTTCCCGTTACTTTTTTCGCGATCCGATCGCGCCGTCGTCTTCCTCGTTCAAAAACCTACGAAACCGGTATTTTTCCGGAATTTTCAACGGCCGTTTAGAGGGGTAGGGGAAGCGGGGAAGTCCAAAAAGCGCACATTAACCGGAACTTCGACCCCCCTCCCGCCCTACGGCCCATGGTTCGGCTGGGATTAGACAATTTTAAATTCGCTCGTTCCGCCTTTCGGAAAATCTCAAAAAGATCCCCCCACTCGTACACTCCCCCCACTCAGCCGTTTGGCCGTGCATAGACACGACAGACATACAAACAGACAGACAAACGGAGTTTCGTTCTTATAAATAGTATAGATAGAGATAGAGATAGAGATAACTTTGAGCAAACGATTTTGAACAATCTGAACATTTTTAACATAACTACTAGACACCATAACTACTATAATACCATACCTAATGATTGATAAAGCCAAGCCAAAAACAAAATGTTTCTCTTATTATCCTTATTTTAAATAATATTGAATTTGTTTAAATACGTAAAACAATTTACGCAGTCTAGAAATTAAGTTATCAATGTGTAATTTATAGCTTAAATGGCAGTCAATTGTAATTCCCAAATATTTGAACTGATCACTGAGGGATAACGAAAAGCAGGTACAAGAAAAACTTCCACTGCTGCAAGACAAGTCATCATGAATTTTAATCTTATAAGATGGAAAAGCTCTGTTTCCGATAGAAAATCGAAGAACAGTGGTCTTCTCTATATTTAGCCCTAAGTCATTAACATTGAAACGTCTTGAAATCTTGAAATGTAAACCAACGTAATCACAAACCATTCGCTACTAAACTATCTCAAACTAGCTGCATCTCAGCTTCCTCTGCCTCATAGCGCGCGGTTTTCCTCGGGTCCCCTCAGAGTCACCGGGCTTTAAGTGCAGTTAACCGGAGTTTAAACGCGTCGAGGGAGGCGGAAGAATCCCGTATCTTCCGGTTTGTCTCTTTGGGCAAAAACATTATTAAGCTAAACAACTTGCAACTTCGCAAGGTTGCCCTTCTCCTCCTTCCCCAAACTGGCAAGCCCAGAAAGTCCCATTCCAACGGAGTTTAACCCTGGAACAGTCTTGTACCTAACGGGCCGCGTTGTTAAGACATCTTGAAAGACGTTGTGTGATGTTGTGGAGAAGACACGTATTCAAAGGGTGGGGATGGGGCAGTTTCCAGTTTCCCTCTCTCGCTTTTCGGCAGGAGGAAGTGAAGATCCTTGTACGTCGTTATCTTTATGAAGTACCGTCACGTATAAAGTGTAAGGTTTCAGGTCTACCAGTACACTCTCCCTGGTACTATCGTAAAGTTCGTTTTACGATTTTGGGGACCTCCATTAAAGCCCTCTAATTCCTTTAGTGCATATTGTCACATTACTCTATCACTAAGAGCACATAGATTTCAGAATGCTTAATCCCCTATCTTTTGACACAAAACATAATTTTGATGAAGGCACATAACATTCATCCAGGTGCATCGATGACAATATATCACCCATGACACAAAAACTTGTATATCTACAATCTGAAAATACCCTGAAGCTCCGGGTGGTATCTGTTCTACAGTTACAATATATGACACGAAATCGTAGTGTAGTGAACGGGTCCCTACAAACTCATCAAACGGAAACACATCAAAAACGTGAGGTTGAGGCTTTTTGAGGAGTTTTCCCTTTGGGTGGGACACTGGTCAAAACTGAATGGAAGGGAAAGTCGTCAAAAAGAATTTCAAATAGAAATAAGATATTAATTTGGAAGATGAAAAATAGGTGACAATTACTTTTGATGACTTTCCTGTCCCCTATGGAAACCGGTCAAACACTCGTAAGGGGATTTGACAAGTTTCCACCCCACGTGGGAAACTGCTCAAAAATTGGGTTCTACGATATTTTTGATGAGTTTCCTGTTGATGAGTTTCCTAGTTCCCGTAGTGAACTCTCAGATCAACAGCTCGCACATGCCACTCATCATCAAGACTTGGAAGATGGAGATTGTCAATGTCAGGTGTCCTTATTAATATGGATACGATTTAGCTCCGAGAGTCATTCCAAATTTTAGTCCGAAAAAAGAACAAATTGTTACGCTTTCAACGAAGCCGTTCCTAATGAAATGTAACTTGTCAGTTTTCATCCGACAGAAATGTTTCACCATTTGTTGAAATGTATCAATTTATGCTAAAATTTATAGGCAGCTAAGTGTCGGAGGAAATGTTGACCCGTGTCGACATGAACGCAATTCTGCATAGGAATATGTTTGGTGTGCCGTATTCGGCTCAATCGTCCCTGGTGGGTTACCAATCAGAAAATAAAATCACTAGAACAAGATGGTTAATTACATTTTATTATTTCTAGATGTAAAATAACGTGATTTGGTGGTATTCAGGCTTACTGCTCTTTTCACTGAGACATAACTGAGAAATAGTACATGGAAGTTTTTCTGGTTCTGTTAGTTCACCAAGTGAGACAAATAGAATGTGCTACATTCTCTCCTGTTCACTCTGGGACGTTGAAATTTTATAGAGAGCCTCTAAGGAACATCAAGAGGAGAATGAAATGACCGGCACCAATCAGATCAGCTGTGTTCTCTTAATAATCATATCATTATCTTAATATCTATTTCTTATGTTAATAATATATGATTATTTAGATTGTGCCCGTCATTTCATTCTCCTCTTGATGTTATATATATATTATCCATATATCCCCTCCCTCTTTCCGCATCATCATTCAGTGATCGCTCTATCTCCGTGGAGAGTATCAACATTTGTTTTACAAACCTTCAAATCAAATAGTATCATAAAGTAGCAAATGGTAAAATTGAAGGATTACTTCCATAGCCTGATCACTGTGATAACCTATGAATATCTTTATTTTCGAATGATAGGTATTGTCATACTTTCTTCGTTTCCCTTCGTTACCCCCTATTACATTGTAGTTTAGGCCTTGTCTCGATTTTGTATTGTCACTTTTGTCCTATGATATCTGGACAAGAAAAATACATTACGAATTCGCGATCGGGAAAGAATAGTGACTTGCCGTAATGTCGTAATAAAATAACTCATCCGACAGCGAGTTTGTCAGAAGAGACTATCACCGTTTTTCGGCCTATCTTACTTCCTTCCAAATGATGATAGAAACTTCATTCTTTTGGATACTAAGTAATCGATTCCCAATTAATCAAACGGGATGAAATGTCGAATATGCACAATTACATGAAATATTGATATATTTCATGAAAGGTGTTTTGTATCATTTCATATCGACATTTTATAAGTTTATTTATTTTTTATCTTTTTAAATTATTTTTTTGGCTGAAGATTTTGCGAAATCCCTTAAATCCTAATTTTTCAGGTAGAAACTTCAGGGTTCTTCCCGGCTGTACATGAAGAACTGGTGGGGAATAAGCAATAACGACATTTTCTTAAAAATTTGAGATGAGCGGTTTTACTAAATTGCCGTAGTACCGTAAAAAATTGGTTTCAACGGTCAAGTGTCAATTTGAACACTTTTTGACTTCCTACGTAAATTGGACTGCTCCAGTACTTACTTATTGGCATAAAAACTTGCTTTACTCAATATTCACAAAAATTTGATTTCACGATTTTATCATTTTTAGCGAATTTTTGTTAGAAATGAAGCTGTTGCAATGGCCTCAAATCTTCAGGGAAAATTTTTTTCGAAGAGTTTCTCCATAGAAATCCGTTTTGGGGCATTCGAAAACGATTCCTAGATTTTACCATTTTTAATGTGTATAGGTATATATTATATACCATTTGAAATAAGGTGAGCCTTGGAGTTTCAAAATGTCTCCAACCCCTGAGGGTTAAACTGTTTCCATTTACTGCGCGGTTTCGCAGGACACGAGGACAGAGAGGGACCAGAGCCTGAGCAACCTACTAGTATTAGTAATAGCAGAAGGGATGGTGTTGTGTGGGAAAGGAGGGGAGGGGGACCCCAAAGAGCGTTTCTCATTAGCAGCCCGTCAACTGGACCCAAAAACCGCAACATGCGATTAGCCCCTAAAGGTGGAATCCCCTATTTCCAGTGGTTATCCAAGCAGATCCCTTCTCTATGTTCCTAGACGCCTATACTCTAAAATATGGATACAGCGCAGTAAAATAAACTAATAAAATATAATATAAGTAGGCGATTTGGTGCCAGTTATATGAGGCGAGTAGTTTCAAAACCGGCTCAATCCATACTTAAAAATTTTTGCAGGAAACACAAAAAACGTTTCCCTGTACAGCACTCCATTTTAACCACGTTAGTTCCATTTCATTGCTTAAACTGGAGCCCTAGAGTTTTCAATAACAAATTTTGACTTTAAAAATGGTCTGGGTTCCTCAAAATTCAAAATCAACGTTTGGTTTGAGCGGGTTTTGATGAAATTTGGGTAGTTTGACTTTGTCTCTGTTGCCATATTCCTAAGTATCCTCTAAAATTCTATTATTCATGTAAATCACATTTTTTTCGGTATTTATATGGTAAGAAGCTTGCAGGTTGCAAAAAAGACGACTGCATAGCAACAGCCTATGTAGAAACATACGAGAACTTCTTTATTTTACAAAACCTCGAAAAATGATGGAATATTGAGTAATGTAATATTAAACAGTAAAGAGAAGAAAAAACCGTTCATAGCGGGAAAATGGGTGAAACTGTGTACACCAGAAAAAAAACTTCCAACGCCGAATGCAGGCGCGATCCTAGCGGCTCAACTGAGAAGCATGGATTGAGCCATTTTTGACGCGAAGCCACCACTTCAGTGGGGTTTTTCTATTGGATTAAACCGGATTTGGTTCGTAAGACTTCACAGGGTGATAGAGTGCATCGTGAACTGGAAGAAATTGGAAAAAGGGTATTTCGAAAAAATGTGGATTGAGCCGGTTTTGAAACTACTCGCCTCATATATGCAATCTCAGCGCACTTTCAACCTCCAATATGCGATTTCAAAGACCTGGATGCGATCTCAACTCAAAACGCCAAACTTCGGCCTTTCACCTTCCTTGTCTCTCGGTTCCTCCTCTTTTCATATGGCCAGTAAGTGTCTAGTCAGTATCCAGTGTCCGGTCATTCAGTGAAATGCTCCTCCACGAATTATATACGAAGAAGCATGCCACAACCGATTAAGACACACCCCATGACGATGATGTGTATGATACTCAAGGTATGTGTTGCAAGCAGGCGGACATTTTAGAGCGTCGGTTTTTCATTGTACAGAAAAGGGACAGAAGGACGCTGCTGCCAATAATCGAAAACAGGATCAAAGTTGGAATCTGTGGTTTATTCGGACAAGTGGAAGGCCTACAGTACGCTTAGCACCGAGGGGTATACCCACAAGTACTGAACCCTGACAAATAAACGCGTCGATCGCAGGTTGAACTGAGATCGCATATGCAACTGGTACCGGCAAGTGTTTATTTAGACATACCAGGGCCGCCACATCTCCAAGTCAGGCCCGGGAACAGATTCTGGCCCCGGGCCTTCCCCCCCCCCCCCCCTTTTTTTTTTTTTTTTTTTTTTTTTTTTTTTTTTTTTGGTCGTGCCACTTTTACTAGAGATGGCTATGATAATTGTTCAAGGTTCAGTGTTCGAATAAGAACACTTGAGGGGCTGAACTCTTACTACTTCACTACGTTTTATTCAACATTTAATCAAAAGTAAAGTGTAACTTAAGAATTGAAAATTCAAGCATTCATACTCTAGTAATTACCAACCAATTACAAAACCATAAAAATGCCATAAATTACCTTGAAACAAAAATTCTATATCCAATCAGTCATAGGATTTTCATTTTAACTACTTTAAATACAATTGTTTGTGAATAGAGGGCGTATTCAGATGAGTTCCAATTTACTCATTCCTCAATTGGACGATTGTGGCAGAAATTATGATTGACTAAATTTCATATAATCATTAATCAACACATACAATTAACTTTATTTTAATGTTATGGACGGATTAAAAAGGAAAGTCTCTGTATACAAGATGGCTGAAGGAATTAATTGAAACAATGATTATGTTTGAAAGAATACATTTATTAATTTTGGGAAAAAAAATCTACAAAAATATAATTGTTTTATTACAGTTTATCTACTTGTAATGAAGCTATGCAGTAAAGAATTAGATTTATAACAACAAAAGATACAAGAATTATTTAGTGAAAAACTATCAAAAATATGAATTAGTAAAATGAGAAATTTGTTTTGTTGAGTTATAATAGCATTCTGTAATTGTAATTATAATTGTGGAAAACTGTAATAGGCTATAATTTCATGTTTTATAAAATGAAACATTTTAAAACTAATAAAGTGAAGTGAAAAAAAGTGTATTTGCATTTGAAAAATACAAGGCAAAACAGTTAAAACTTTCGTGCCTTTTCAAGTGAAAATTCTTTAATAACCTTAGAAAAGTCAAGTTTGGATGCTAACTTATGCTTAATGCTGAGAATGGCAAGGGAATTCAACCTTTCTTGGCCCATGGATGCTCTCTCCCAAGTCTTCAGTCGAGTGCCTACTGCTAAAGACGGTAAAGAGTAATATTTTGGGCCATCGCAATCATCGCAACTGTTTAGAGAAACAGTCTGGTGTATTAAATCAAATATAATCTGATCAGGGCCCGTAAAGTGTAATACACTCTGTTTTATGTACCTAAGCCTAAAAATTCTAAAATACTTTATTTACTAAATACCGGACCGGCCCCCCCCCCAGGGCCCGGGCCCAGGGCAACAGTACCCACTCCCCCCCCATGTGGCGGCCCTGAGACATACAACAAAATTCCAATACATGAAAAACAAAATTGTAGCATGGAGTAAGCCGTCATTCCAGCAGATCGGTTGACACCTGTCTAGATTTAATTACCATTTTTGTATGGTAGCTCTTAAATATTTTCCATTTTCTTCAATAATTGGTCATTAGACGGTGAGTTTTGAGTGAAAAACCTAGTTTTTCATAAAGAACCCTATCAATTTAAACTGCGCATAATTTGCAATTTTAAATAAACAACCACTGTTAACCTAACAACATTTCAATAACAGGAAACGAATTCATCAACATTAATTCCCCAACTTTGAATCCCACAATCCTGGTTTTTTTTTTTAACATGGAATCATGTTTTAGCGATGGATTCCCCGCCGAAAAGTGAGACTATAAAGTGAGATGAAAGTAGCGCCAATAATTGTGATGATTTCCGCTTACAACCGAGTCGTTGCTAGGGATATGATACTTCGTCGTTTTTCATCCCACAAAATTCGTTGACCATTCGTTCGAAAGCTCTCGATTTATCCAACCATTCTATATTAACTACTGCGAAGTGCGTGGCCAACAAGCTGAGTTATGAGCATTGTTATATGAATAATTGTTTACACACAGGTGATCATTCTCAATTATTGATATTGTGAACATGATTGCAACCGCTTGTTAATTTCTGATGATTTCATTGAGCTGGTGTTTCGATTATATGATTCATAGCAGGTGATCCGAGTATTGCGAGAACGGTTTGATTTGTGAAGCGGTGGTTAAATCATTTTAATAGGTAATTTCTATACTTTACACAGTTTACACTATAGGAAGCTGTAATTTCGTATGTAGCCTCTTTAGCCTCTTTCTATAATAAAGTGAATGTTTACTCGCAAGTTTCTATCAGAAGATCATCATCTCACAAGAGCTCAATCGTCGTGATCATTTCTATAATAAAGTGAATGTTTACTCGCGAGTTTCTATTAGGAGATCATCATCTCACAAGAGCTCAATCATCGTGATCATTTCTATAATAAAGTGAGAGCGAGGAGCTAAAACATGATTCCATGTTTTTACATTTTAGCAGTCAGGCTCAAAGTAATAACGAGTTTTTTTTTTTTTTTTTTTTTTTTTTTTTTTTTTTTTTTTTTTTTTTTTTTTTTTTTTTTTTTTTTTTAATAATCAAAAATAATACAATATACATCACTTCACTTAGAGTTATTTACACTCCACATAGGAACCTATAACGATATCTTAAATACTTGCAATCTATCTATATATATTTGTACATGTCCAAACCAAGATGATCAGAAGAATGGGAAAAATAAGCATTAGATTTCTAAGGAATAATGTTCTTAGAGGTTCCGTACAGTAGTTTTCTATTTGGTGCGTTCAAATGTGGGCGTAGAGTTACTCAGAGACGGTTATTCAGAGATGGTTCTCCTGGAACACATTAGTTGAAACACGGTGCGCTGCCACGGTTGGGCCAAGTCAAGGCACTACATCATCATCTCGTGTAAGAAAAGTTTATGTAGGTATTTTGTTTAATTTGATTATTTTCTCTTCAGCAGGCGTCTACACCTGTGCAGTCACATTTGATATCAACCCAATGATTCGTATAATAATATAGACATCTGTGTCTTTGTGATAATTTGCAGCGTTTTCAATTTTGGAAGGTATTTTGAGAGAGAGAGATGGGGGGGGGGGGGTTTAAATATTTGTTTTTCTTGGTCGATTATAAAGTTTTAATATTGAAAATTATAAAAAATTTTAAACTGAAATCAGCAAACTCATTAGTTCAGCGCTGACATGGGCAAGACAATGGGGGTAGGCGAACCTGGAGGTATGGAGGCAGGTGAGCGTTTGGTACCGAATCCCTCAGCATCGATGTAATTGTTATCGAATCAAACTGCCGATTTCGCTCTGATTTATAACTGCTAATCCATTTGTGATACGAAAAGGTCCAATATAGATTAGTAGTTGAAGTGTATAGTTATCGATATGTATAGTGCATTAGTATCATATTGTGAAATGAATGACATATTTGTGACAGTTCCCGCGAGATCCAAGGGAATGCGCTGCCGTCGCTCCGTTGTTTCCCAACGGGCGTCGCACGCCTGTTCTCGTGTTCTTGAAAGGCCGCGTTTGGCGATGGATGGGTGATCCTAGAACTGGAAAATCTATCTTCTCCGAACGTAGCTTATATGCTATTAGTACGAGAAGAAGGCCGCGTTCGGAGAAGATAGATTTTCCAGTTCTAGGATCACCCATCCATCTCCAAACGCGGCCTTTCAAGAACACGAGAACAGGCGTGCGAAGCCCGTTGGAAACAACGGAGTGACGGCAGCGCATTCCCTTGGATCTCGCGGGAACTGTCATATATTCAATAGTAGAAAAATTAGCAGTTATAAATCAGAGCGAAATCGACAGTTTGATTTGGTTTCATCGATGCTGGGGGATTCAATTCGATACCGAATGCACACCTACCTCCATACCGCCAGATTCGCTGTGATCGTGATTTGAATTCAGCCTACCACCATTGTAGTAGCTGGTGATATTACCACCAGCGGCGTCATCAGCGTCAAGGCATGGTAATACAACCATATCAACACCCCCTCACATGTCTCCCTATAGTGAAGTATGATCTTCAGCATGTGTTTGTAAATGAATACACGAATTCGTTAGCCGTCGCTGGAGAGTTTTCGTAATTCTCGTATTGGTATTTCTCGTATACACGAAAACAAGCTGTTAGAGCAAGCACGATGAATGCTAACCTTTTCTCATTGATTTCTCGTAACGTTTTCGTAAGCCCGAGAGAAAGAGAACTCTTATAGAGACGTTAACGTGACTGTTGTAGTGAATCACTACTCAAAGCTCACAGTAGACAATTTCCAAAATATAACATGAAGTAAGAAACAACGACCACTTACCTCTACAACATGCAAAAAAGATTCTGACGTGATGAACACAAATCATCATTAAAACGTGTAGAATGAATCTTGAAACGGAATCTTGAGAATGAAAAAGCTGAAATCGTCTATAAAACATCGAAAGCAAGAACGAAATGCCGCTAATGACCCTTCTGGTTGAGGTACGGGGAAAACACGAAAGAAAGACAAATACAAAGGTTAAACTAACAACAAAAGACGGGACAGGGAAAAGTCAGGCGATTTTGTCGGGTGAGTATGTGTGTGTCCGTGCCAACTCATGATAGTTGCAAAGTTAGGCAGTTAGGCTTATCCTTGAGAAAGATCAAGTTGTCGTCTCGTAATTAAGATTCCAAAAAAGCTGAACACGTGTAAAGCTGACTCTTCCCGTTCCAAAAAGTGTTTCCACGTAACGAAAACCTCTTCTTTTGTCGGAATGCCCATTTTCATATACAAGAAACGAGAAGTACAAAAACTCTCTACTGTCATAATACGACTGGAAAGTTCAGCTTTAGTAATTTGCTTTTCCCGCTTTCATCTTTGAGTTAAGCGTGTTGGCTGCTCGTAAGGGCTTTGCGCTGATGGGGTAAAGTTAACGTTATATTGTAGAAGAAAGTGATGGCTTTGTTATTCTTCATACTGTATCTATGTAGTGAGTTTGACATTGATTTTTTTCGAAATAAACAAGTGATAAACTACAAAGGTGAATATATTAATATTTGTTTATTGTTCCGAATTAGGTACCCGGATTTGGAATCGTTACCTTGAATCGGCCAGGTTGAATTCCATAAGTTTTCTGGATAACGTGGTTCTCAAACGATCGTTTACTATGTTCCTCACCGCAAGACTTGCAAATTATAGTGCGCATCCCCTGGCGGGATCTGCACGAATGGTCTTCGGCATCCGAGCTCAGATCAGATGATGGATCATTGTTAGCATCAAAATCCGACATGGAGGCTTGGGATGTCTCGTCTATGGAACTACCTCTGCTGACCCAGCCTCCAGCAAGGTCTCTGTGTCTCCGCTTGGGTTTCGAAGCGACTGGCAGAGATTTCCTGGCCTGCAGTCTCCTGACATCATCCTTCAGCAGAGCTCTTTTCCGAGGGACGCAGCACCCCCCAGCATAAGACGCCGTCACCACTCTCAACCAATCTGGAGACTCCGACCTGCGCATGAACTTTTTCTTATCACATTCCAAACCTAAACCCTCCTGTTCAAAAGGCCTCAAATGGGCCGGATACCTCGCTGATGCTCCTTTCTTGGAAGATCGCCGCACTCCGTCCCGAAGACGAAGAACTGGTTCCCCATCAAAACTATCAGCACAAACTAGTTGTCTTGAACGACGGTTTCTGCGTGCTGACACACCATGGCTTTTCTGTGGTTTTCTGGGCATTTCGGAAAACAACAATTCATTTCAAATCATAAATAGGTAACTAAAATTTTGCCAATTCATGCCGCAATTATTGTGAATAATTTCTAACTATCGTAACTAGTGACTTGGGAATTGGATCATTAATTGCCAGGTGTTGAGCATAATTACTTCTGGAGATCAAATAAGTTAATTAAAAGATTTTGAGAATAAATGTGATGTAATGCTACGCTCTTGGTGGGTGAATCTGAACTCTGAATTGAATTTCAACCGACAATCTCTATTTGGTTGATCCTAATTACAATCTACAACAAGGTATTATCAATTAGAATTGTAAAAAATGGTTGGACGAGTTTTGTGAGTTAATAATCTAGCCTTTACCCATCAACCATTCGTTACTTGAACTGATGTGTGGATGTGATTCGTTGGATTATTACGACTTTCACAATAAATGAATGGTTTTAGTGGAGAACCGGCGTTATCCGTGTTTCTGCCGTAATGTTGAAACTATCCACAGTGATATCACAATGGCAGAACTTGATTGATCCACTCTTTACAAGATTTCAACATTTAACCAAGCAAGAATGGGCGATTTCGCCTATTGAAATTTATTCTATGATCGGACAGCTTTCGAACAAGGTGTAATATGGTGGGTAGGGGATGTGGCCGAAACAGTGGTGCAATGGACGCCGTATGACGTCATAGGGGAACAATCTCAACCCCCCCCCCCCCCATCTTCCACAAGGGGAGGGGATTTGAACCCCAATATTACGTCAATTCAGTTTTTCGGCTGCATCCAAATCGAGGAAGGTTTGCTCCAACCAATTAGGTGTAACATGATTGTGGATCCAAATCAGTAAACAGTAAATCCTAAGCAGTAAACACCGGATTGGTAGACGGAGATTCAACAGGTAAACATTGAAATCGCAAGTGGAAGTTTCAACCACCCGTTCTACAGGTGTAGCTGATATGGGCAGCAGCTTACTGAGCAGTATGCCCCGTGATTTACAATAGACCATTCTGTGACAAGAAAATCGTAATTTGCACGTTCTGGGGTCCAATTTTTGGGATTTATAATAAGATATGTTTTAATACGAGACCCTCTCGAACGATCAAGTTTGTCCCCCACCCCGGCAACTACTTGGAACCGTTCCCTACAAGAAGAACTGTGAGTTCTTCAATTCCGTTCAACCTGTTTAGTGGACAAGTAGGTTGGAATGAAGTGTATAGTTTGGTGGTCTGGATGCTCGCAAGCTCGCATCTCAAAAATACATAACATCAAGTAGTCAATCCCTTAGTAAAAATGCAGATTAGTTGGATATGTAGATCAGAATGAAGTGTATAGGTTCGTGGTCTCATAACACGATCACATAACAGTTTAGAAACGTAAATGTGACTTTTCATTTGTGACTCATGAGCTGCTCCGCGTTGAACGGAATTGAAGAACTCACAGTTCTTCTTGTAGGGAACGGTTCCAAGTAGTTTCCGGGGTGGGGGACAAACATTATCGTTCGAGAGGGTCTCGTTGTTTTAATAATTCATCTTTTCAGTAACAAGCCTCATTTTGTATAGTAGATTCTGCGCGAACACATGAAAAAAAAAACTAACACATGATTCCTATTGGCATAACAACTAGTCAAAAATCGTTTCAGTATTATTTAAAATGATGAATTTTCAGAATTAGTTTGTTCCTAATTGTGTTTTGTTAGGTGTTTTTGGATTGAAGTTCAATTAAATATGCCGAGGGGAGTGTCGAGTGTCGGTAACCAGCCAGCAAAGCGAAGTCTTCGATTGAGAGGACGGGCACCTGCTGAAATCCCCTCGATATCTTTGATAAGCGATGAAGATGAGATCGAAAATTCAAGGAATCCCATAGTAAGAATTCCTATGCCGATAATAGTGAATAACAATGGTAGTGATGCTGGCATAGAGGCAGTAGAACAGGTGAAGAATGAGACGGCAGATGATGAAGAGGTAGAAAATGGAAATGATCAAGTTCAACAACAAGATCAACAGTTCGACGAAAAAGATCAGGGATCTTCAGATTTTACTGAAGACGATTCAAGTACCAGTAACCATGAAAACCAGCTAGAAGATTCGCATAAGGTAGTGAGTAATATATGAAGGTGATATGAAGCTTTTGATATCGTACTAATACATATTAATAATAAAAAGCCAAAAACTACAATCTGCTTTTTATAGTTTCGAGAAAAGCGCATTCATAGCTTACGTGCTCCAGCATAAATAAGAAAATATCTAAGGAGCGACCCCGCGCTTATTTTAATCTTGGCTATCACCTGACTTACCACACGTGAATTAGATATTTTCATCAATTGGGGGAAGGAGTGTAGCAGATTGGCATTTTTGGCAAAGTGCACTTGATGTACGATCGTAATATAAGAGTTCATGTCAAAAATGAAGGAGTTGTGACTGCATTTTCTAGCATCATAAGACACTAGAACGTGTTTTCGTACATTTTCGTATATTGCCACCTAGTAGGAGTACCATCATAACCCTCAAAGGAAGAAAACATGACACATAACGAAATAAGTATGAATGCCCCTACATTTTATTCTACCTAATTCTAACCTGCAATGATTCTGTTAAGTTGAAGAATCATTCAAATTGCAAATGGAGAAAGAAAAAACGCTTCAAATTATTACTCAAAGGCGCATTTCATACGCATGTATATAGCTTTACACAAAATATTCTATACAGCAGTATTTATTCTATACAGAATACACTATATTCTATAATATATAATGTATATTCTACAGCCTTTCCATCATTCATAGTAGAGTTTTTATTTACATAATTAATGAGGCATCACACATGCATAAACAGTTCAAACGGGTAAACTTAGTAAGATCAATCCGAGCTTAGGTTCAGCAAATTCCTACATCCAAAAGTCACTTAGCAATTTACAAGTCACGTTGAAGATTTTTAATTTTTTTCAATTTTCAACACTTCATCAATCAATGGTTGGTTATTGAAAGCTCTAATGGGACTCAATCGATTCATTGAATAATATTCTATCGAAATTACTGGTCAAGATGCAATGAGATTCATGAAATCATTGTGTCTAGGTGGCTGGTTTCCATCCATTCTCCATGGTAGGGGTAGTTTGAGGGGATGAAAGTCAATTATTGATTTTTCCTCATCAAAATTTTTTAAAAATTCCAATTTACAAGTACTTTTGCCTCCATAGGAGGCCTTATCAGGGATCTAGAAGTAATATAGACTATTCTTAATTAAGAATAGTCTATATTAACTTCTAGAACCTTAATGGGGCCTCCTGCAGTGGCGAAAGTACTTGGAAATTGGAACTGTAAATAAACCTTGATGAGGAAAATCCAATAATCGACTCTCATCCCTTTAAACCACCCTTGCCATGAAATCATTGTGTTGATGGCAGATTGTCTAAACGTAATCTCTATTTCGTAAGCCAAACTCAACTGCCTACTACAATAGGTTTTTGCGTTGTGAATATTGTGATTTCTGCAGATAATCGAAACAGGAGGCTTAATTTTTAGCAAAAACTATTTGGTAGCGATTAGCGGCTTCAACACTGTACCTACTTATGCAATATTACATAATGACTCCAAAAATGCAATGGACCAAATAAGCAAAATTGCAGATGAGGCTTAGCTGTGGTGGTAACTAATACACATTGATTTATTATCTCTACAATAAATGGCGTTTCAACAGAATAATGTGCAAAGCACATTATAAACTTCCATTCATGCAACATATCGTATGAGCTAATTTTCGTAAATTATTGTGAATATTCATGTTGATGTGTTTTTAAATTTGAGCACTTTGCGTGCAGCGAAATTGCTATCAATTTAATCTCGAAAAAAAACTAGTTCTAAATAGGTAAATAGGGAATTTTCATGGTTATTTTTATTTCCTATTTTGAGCTGAAAATCGGTAATAAGGGTTTTTCACGTTCGCTGAATCTGAATCTGAGGTCGAAAATGTGAAATTTAAACAGATGAAAGTTCCCCATTCAAAGAAAGATTTTGGATTTTCAACATTTTTTACACTTTTTATCGATTTCCTAGCACATGATAATGAAATTCCAGTACCAATTGTCAGCATAATTTCGTGCTAAATATTTTGTAAAGTTCTAAGTCTGAAATGATAATCGTTTTTTGGATACCTAATATTTTCAATAAAAAAAAATGATAATAATAAAAAATAAGATCCCCGCATTTTTCTTGAATGAATACCTCGCTCTGCGCATGCACAAACGTGAATTCTACCAAGCACCAATTTCTCACTCCCTAGACGTCCAATCTAGCTTAAATTTGGATGAAAGTTGGCGGATGACAATTTGATAATTTCATATCAATTTCAACATGATTGTATCATCAATAGCTACTGCGCATGTGCCAATATGAAATCCTTGTAACAAGCTTATTTTCCAGTTTTCATCCGATCTCGATGAAATTTTCAGGGGATATGCGGGCTAGGGGTTGTTAGACGATCTCCTGTTAGTTTCACTATTGCCAAATCAATACTTCACTCTGCGCATGCGCAAACTTAAATTCCATTATGCTCTATTTTTCACACTCTAGTCATCTTATTTCGCTTAAATTTGGATGATAGTTGGAAAAAGATGACTTGATTACCTCATCAATTTCAACACAATTGTATCATTAATAGCTACTGCGCATGCGCCAATGTGAACTACTTGTAATGACCTTAATTTTCACAGATTTCATCCGATTTTGATGGAATCGTCATAGAATGCGCGGTTTAGGCCGTAGATGGACCCGTACCTATTTCATTGTTTTCAATTCACCAGTTCATTCTGCGCTTGCACAATCTTAAATTACATTGAGTATCGTTTTTTCGTTTATTAATTGACCAATTATGGCTTTTCACGCTACTTCTTGATTTACTCTTTTCCGCTATGGAATTTTTCAAGACCATTTAAAACTTTTCCGTGATCTATTCATTCATGATAGGTAAACGAGGAACTTAAGTGCCACATCCAACTTGGCAGACGTTTTTTACTTGGATTTTTTTTCTGTGCAGGGGAGTAATTATTCAGACATAGACGATATCTCTACGGGTGAAATGCAAAGTGGTAATACCGATGCAATGACTACTGGGGCTACAATAACAGAAGGGCATACTCTGTGCAGAACTCTTGGAAATGCTTCAATCTTCGGACGTGGTAGAATGGAAAATGAAGAAAATCGTAGTTTCAGTCAAATGGATGATGTGGGTCCGCTTGTTCAAGAAAAAACGGAACCTCTTACTGTAGAAGACGTGCCCGAACGGTTGTACTTACAGCCGCCAACGATTTCCGAAATGCTGACCAACCCATTGAACAAGCTGGTTAATGTAGACAGTAAGAAATGGAAGAATGGATCATGGAAGTCATCAGCATCGAGTACTTATCCGTCCGATTCTTCTGAATGCACCCAGTCCTCCAAAAGAATGCGAGTAGAGGAGCCGCAACCAGGGTGCAGTTTCGCTGTGGATGAGACGAACTCCCCTTCAGGGAGTAATGTTACACTCAGTACTGTCGGAGATTATGAGCCCGGTTGGACCCCCTGCACAAATATGGAAGACTGCTCGCACCAAAAATACTCAAAGGCGGTCTCCAAGATCTTACGGAGGAACATCAAACCCAGAACCAATGCCGCCTGCAACCGTTCTCCTCGGGTACCAACAAAAATCAGTAAGCACCGTAGTTTCAACATTTACTTTATTTAGCAAATCTACAAAGAATATGAAAGCTTTTGCAAAGACTGAAATGTTTTTCGTGGTTTTGGAGCAGTCATAAACGCTGCTTACCGAGGCCGCCCGCCTCCCTCCAATTGCCAGATTTTTTAAATAAGCCAGTCAAGCCGAGTTGGTCACGATCGTATTGCCCAAACTTCTTGGCCATGTCATTTTCCAAAATCCTTAACTTTTTACGTTACTATCATCCTGCGATTTCCGAACGGAAATGTTTTCCTAAGCATTATGCCTATGGCTATGGAGCCACGAGCCTCGGACCTTGACACTTCGACCTATTTTACGTACATGGAGCCTCGCGTTCCAGACATTCGAACTTGACGCTTTGTCGTCATAATATCTTATTAATAAAATTGTAAGTATTTCTTTCTGTACATTGATTAGAATCATGAAATCGTTTCTTTTCCTTTTCATGCTAATTGTAGACGATTGGTACCATTTTTTCAATTTTTCTCTGTCTATCTGTCTGTCTGTCCGTATGTTTGTCCAATTTTCACGGTTACAGGGGTCATTGGACAACTGGACAGGCCTAAATCTAGTGGTACGAACTTCAGGCTTCGGCTCTAGCGCTCATTTCTGTTCGGAAGGTCCTCCTAGAGATTTTGTAAATACTTTGTTTTAAAGTAATTTATTTATTGAGATTTTTTGTGATTTCTTCATAAGGTGATTTCTTCACCTTATGACTTTAAAGCCCCCTTAGAATCACTGGAGACTCAAACATGAGCTTACCATTGGAATAGCGTAAAATTTCTCTTCAGAATATAGGAATATTGGTAAAGTTGTAAGCTTATTCAGAGGGAAATATCTTGGACTAAAATTAAGATCTGCTCACTTTTCTGAAATAACTCCTTTTTAGCGATTTTGGTAAAAATTGAAGCTGTTGCCATGGCTCCAAAAATTTTAAAATACAAAATTTCGAAAAAATATCATCATTGAAATCCTTTTTCAGGCATTCTGATACGGATTCTGTTTAGCGCTTTTTCATATTATATAAATATACAGGGGGTTTCGCACTTGATGTAACAAAAAAATTAGGTATAACTATGCTAAAAATGGAGTAGAACGCCAAAAACCGCAGCTTCCAATCTCAATCCGTTCCCGTGATATAATTCAAAGTTTTCTTCTTTTTTTTTCAAATAGAAAATCGCGTTTAAGGCCTTTAAAATCCACGTTCCTCCACTTTGAAACTACTTTTTTCATAATTTTTTTTACCATATTCCCAGATTCAGCGTTTGATTTCCTATACGCCTAGAGCACATTCTTAATCAAAAACGAACTCCTAAGAACCGCAAAAGCAGTCAAAACATTGGAAATTGAAGAAAAAAATTGAGTTTCAGAAAATACTCGTACGTAAATACTACTTGTACTCCATTTCTAAAAAACGTGCTGGAAGCTGTCGAATTTCAGGAAAACTTGAAAATTTAATCAGCTTTCTAATGGTATAGTAAACTTTGCGATTTCTGATCGATTCATGGAAAAATTCAAGTTTGAATGAAAAATAACTGTAGGCATCATAAATTAAATCCGGATACTCCTCACAAGTTAACGCTGCCATAACTTAAAGAAAACAAAACATGTTATTGTGAGTAAAATTCTATCGACTAGAAAATTCGTGAGATTTTATTTATCAACAAGGAAGATTATTAAAGACCTTTCAGTATAATTGCCTCACTTGAGGAATCACTACAAGACATGTTCTATAGACACCATATTTTTGTAGGAACCTATTGTTTTTTTTTTGTTTTTTTTTTCGCATTCAAACTTGAATTTCTTCATGAAATCTATTATAAATCGCAAAGCTGACCATACCGTTAGAATGCTGATTAAATTTTCAAGTTTTACTGATATTTGAAAATGCAGTTAACGTACAAGTATTTTCAGAAACTGAATTTATTTTTCAATCTCAATTTATCAATTTTCAACATTTGAACTGCAGTTGCGGTCATTAGAAGTTTTTTATTGATTATGAATGCACTAGGAGCATATACAATAGAACGCTAAATCCGAAAAATGAAAAAAATTTGTTTCAAAGTAGAGGAACGTGGGTTTTGATGGCGAAAAACTTGGTTTTATAAAAAAAAGCTCATATCTTGGAAAAGGATTGAGATAACATGTGCTGTTGGCGGCATTCATCTCCATTTCCAGTCTAGTTTTACCCTTTTTTTACCAAGTTCGAAACACCCTGTATATTTAGCAGCTCCCTCAGCATTGATTTAAGAGACAGTCCACTTGAAAGTAAAACAACTTGCTAATTACTCTTTCCAACGGTGTAGTCAACTTTATTACTTTACTAATTAGGGGGAAACAATATGTTGTAATGATGGAAAACGTGTTTTTTTTTCTCTTTTTTTCACTGTAATCGAGGTTTTTTGTTTTGTTCTTTTGGAAAATTATCTCCAAAGATCCAACGAGTTCGGGGTCAGTTTCCACGCAATTTTTCAGGCTGAATCGAAAGGTAACACTTGCAGATCTCTCAAACTTGTTAGTTTTGTGTTCTCAATTTCATGTGGTTTGGGGGGTAATACTAGTTAGCTTAAGAGTAAGACTCGGTTATAATAACGTTAGAGAGATTAGCAAGAGTGTTACAATTAGATTCAGCATGAAAAATTCCGTAGAAACCGATATAAAACTCGTATTTTTATGGAGTGTCAATTTAAAAAAAACTCTCAATTACTTTAAAAAAATAATAATACAATTTCTAACATTTAAATACCATTTTCTTCCCTAATTGAGATAGTAAATGTAAAATTTGACTGAACCGTTAGTATGTTAAATCTGTTAACAAGAATTATCTGTTCCAAAAACGGGAGACACTAATTTCCGCAGGGTACACAGCCATTTGAAAAATGCAGTGATATTGGAAAAGTGACAAAATCTTAATTTTAGGCTTAAATTTCCCCAACTGAATGAGTTTAATAATTCACAAAAGAGTAATATTCTGAAACGGAATTTCACGCTCAACACGTAACGGTCTGGAACTCTTGGCTCAGGAGACGTAATACTTAGGAAACTATAACCTTCTGGAACTGGTGTCTCCATTGGGGTACAACAGGACGACAAGGGTCAAGTACCACTGTTCTGAACTCGAGGCTCCATAAGAGTGACACTGAAGGTAGTAACTGCCAAGAACTCTTGTAAACTTAGGACACTACTCCTTCCGGAACTCTCAGTTCCATAGGTAAAATAGTGGAGGAAGTATTTCTATTCGGGATACCAAGGCCTATAGGAGTAACTAGCTGTTTCACCCGTGCGTTGCACAGGTTGACTTGAATATACGCAAGCCCCCCCTCACCCATCACATTTTGGGACACCCCTATGACAGGGTGTCTTAAAAGTAACTCCCAAACTTTTCCCACAATTTTTGAGATATCGAAGTGAAACTTGGAGAACATTATTGGCGTGTACTTGAGTTTGAAGCAATTACAAATGAAAAAAATCAAAACAAAATTTTTTGGACGACCCAAAGGGAGAGGAGGAGGTAGGTACTTATTGGTTACATGGAATTTTTTCTCTTTCCTTTTTTTGCCAAGTGACGCCTAATTTTAAAGAATTTTGTGTGCTGAACATGATGGTGAAGACGAAATTGCAATATCTCATTTCGTTCTCAGATTAGAGCTGATAAACCATAAAGAAGCGCAAAAGACCTACTTTTTTGGATTTTTTATTTTATATATATATATCCATGATGAAATTGACGCTCCACGATATATATATATGTATATATATATATATATTATTTTTTAATTTTTTTTTTTTTTTTTTTTTTTCATTTTTACTGTTATCTGCTCTTAAGTATATGGCATCCTAAAAACGCTTCCCATGTTTCCGTTCGATATTTCAAGAATTGTGAGAAAAAGTTTACCTCTGGGACACTTTGTGTACGTCGCAAGTGCTGTCCTACCTTTTAAACAACGTGATTTATTCAGATAACAACAAAAGGAAGATCAGATCAGCTGGAAACAACTCTTTGGAGGGTGTGCCGGACGCCAAGTCTTCAAAAAGAGTGCGAAGGGAGGACCCTCAGCCAGGCTGCAGCTTAGCTTTGCATCAGACGAACTCCGCTGCAGTGAGCAACATAACACTCAGTACTGTTGGAGATTATGAGGACGGTTGGACCCCCTGCACGAATATCAACGACTGCCCGCATCAAAAATACTCAAGGGCGGCCGTCACGGGCGGAAGAGCGACTAAGCTCAGAAAAGCCAGTAAGAACTGTAGTTTCAACTTTTACTTCAGTGAATTTCAACAGTTTCAACTATAGCATATTTAGGCAGAAAATTGTCCCAATTTTCTTCATAGATACCCGCATTTGGGCAATCGAGAAAGATTCTTGGATTTTACCCAAAACTTGTTCTTCATATACATAATGATATACCTAGGTAAAAATATGGAGAGCAAGTATACAGAGTGTTACACCTATGTGACTGACACCGGCCAGGAATCGATTCTACAACTAATTTCCGACAAAAAGTGCCTCTTGGACTTTTTTTAGAGGCTTCCGAAAACGGCTCTAACACCCCAATTTTCGGAGTTTGATCAAATCTGAGGGTACCGTTGGAAAGAGCGTTAAATTTCTATCTCCTTGGTGGAAAACAAAAAATTGTTTGAATAGGCAAAACAAGTGAAAAATGAACTTAAATATGAAAACTACGTCATATCTTGAAAATATTCACTTTTTTCTACCGCTCATAGGTGTTTGTGATCCAGCGTATGAATGTTGGCCTTTAAGCCTAAAAGTTGCGCCAAAATCTCAGATTTGCAACAGTATATCGATTTTTATTTTAATTTGTTGATTAGGGGAGAAAAGTATGTTTGTATGTTTAAAAATGTGGTTTTTTCTATGAAATCGAAGGTTTTTGTGAAAAATTACCGTTTAAGAAAATACAAATTTGGGGTCGGGTTCTACGTATTTTTTCACGCTGAATGGAATGGTAACACTCGCAGATCTCTCCAACTCCGTTACAACCGAGTTTTACACTTCAACTAACAAGTTTTACCCTTGAAAAACACATAAAATTGAGCATAACAAATGAACTAAAAATTCTAATTAAAAAGGTAAAATAAAAATCGATTATACCGTTGGAAAGCTGAGATTTTGGCGCAAATTTTAGGCTTACAGGCCAACATTCACACGCTGGATCACAGGGACCTATGAGCGGTTGAAAATAGTGGAGATTTTCGAAATTTTAAAAGTTTTCATCTTTAAGTTTATTTTTCACCCGTTTTGCCTATTCAAACAATTTTCGTTTTCCATCAGGGAGATAGGAAATTTAACGTTCTTTCCATCGGTATCCTCATATTTGAGAAAACCCCGAAAATAGGGGAGTTAGTTGTGAAATGGACTCCTGGCCGGTGTCCGTCACTTATGTGTAACACCCTGTATAAAACCTACAAGTTTAGTACAGATAAAAACCCTGTGTAAAACCTATCTAAGTACAGATATGCCATTCAAGATTATATTATGACTTCTTAGAATTGATAAAAAACGCTCCGAATTATTATTTATGAAGGTTCATTATTTCTGTATTAGATAGCACTTCGACACAGATCGTTACTCTACAGAACATTACTTTTCAAACTGAGTCTATAATTCATTATCGGAATTTAACTGGCGATGTTACCCTACCTAAAGAAAATGGATCAATAAACTAAAAAATATATATACATATAAATTAATACAAAATAAATAATAGGTACGAAAAATAACCTTGAAACTTAATATATACCTAACAACGCAGGTCAAGAGATGATTTATCCTAAATTAGGTGGCAAATCCTGCGAAATTGTCCCTGCAGGGGCGAGGGGAGGGAAGATGAAAAAAAAACTCCAGTCCTTTCTTCCCCTGTGAGGGATCGTCAATTTAATCAATGGTACCGGTTTCGGTCAGTGGTCACAGACCTTCCTCAGCCACAAACCCAGAAAGCTCTGAGCACCCTAGGATGTAAAATATAAAAGGCATAAGCGTCAACAAAAGGAAACAGAGCATTAAGGCTAACTAAAAACAGAAGAAAAGTTCAATACCATACCTTGTACATGATGAGAATTCATAGAAACTAAAAAAAAAATCCTCCGTCAAAACTATAGTGAGGAGAGAGGCAACAGTGTTGCAACCTCACAGCGTCTGGAAACAAAAGAAAGGGAGAACCCCACACCAGTACAACAATAGCCACTATCTAAAGAAAGCTAGGGAAGGAACATAGACTATAATTTAAATCAACAATAAGAGTAACAATCAAGAAAAAAAAACAATAAATAATTCTTACCAAAATATCAGTATGAAACTGAAAAGAAAAACAACGTTCCTTGGGTAACAATAACTTAAAACAATATCCTTTAACAAAAGCTTCAGTCTAAGTAATTTAGAAGGGGGGAAAGCAAAGGGTGAGGCAAATTGCAATTTTAAAAAAATTAGCTCTCAAAAGAACAACAAACAATATAAAGCAACAGGTGGGGACACTTAAAAGAAAGAAAAAGAGAGATCTAAACAACCCAGGGAGGAACCAGAATGGAACATTCATGGATTTCATTCCACCAACTCCATGATCCATAGGGAGACCAGAGAAAGGGGAACCAGAATCCTTCCTCTAAGATTAAGGGTGGGGGGAGGGGAGCCTATTAGACGCTGTGGGTGCATGAGAATGTATAATTTGAATGAACAGGCCAACAAATACTCGTAGTACTATTAAGGTAAATCACAATAACAAGCAGAAGCATAATTGTAGGTAACAGAAACAAAACAATAACTAAAACCCAACACTAACAGATCATTTTTACAACATGTGCAGTTACATATATATACATATATATATATATATATACATATACATACATATACATATTACAAGTGCCATACCCACTATAACAATAGATGGTCATAGGCATGATCAATAATTTTAAAATCATCCTGTATATTGACCCTATTAGGTTCTTTCTTTATTTTTATGGCTTCAAGCAGTCGTAACTTGTTGGTATACCTCTCGCTACCTATAATCTCAACATCCTTGTATTTGAAGGAATGGGCATTCCCCAAACTCAAAGTATGTCGACTCAGAGCAGTCTTTGTTTCTTGGTTTTTAACATCATACTGATGCTGGTCCAGTCTAACTTTAGTTTTCTGTACAGTAGAACCTACATATACTTTATCACAACCCCCACATGGGAGATGGTACACAACAGAACTCCTATCCATGGTTGCAGTGGGGTCTTTAACAGAAGGAAAACAATTTTTGCTTGGGTTACATGAACCCATTGATATAATGCTGCCTCTCGTCATATTACTTTCCAAAATCTTTTTCAAGGCTGGACTCAGGCTAGGTACATAAATCAAGGAGAAGTAAGATTTACTGTTAGGCTCTATGGTTGTAAGCGTGGATTGAACACTACCTGCTAACTTAGCCTTAACTTTTGCATTCATGGACGAGATGAAAGACAAAGGGGGACAAAAAAAAAAAAAAAACCAAGAAACAAAGACTGCTCTGAGTCGACATACTTTGAGTTTGGGGAATGCCCATTCCTTCAAATACAAGGATGTTGAGATTATAGGTAGCGAGAGGTATACCAACAAGTTACGACTGCTTGAAGCCATAAAAATAAAGAAAGAACCTAATAGGGTCAATATACAGGATGATTTTAAAATTATTGATCATGCCTATGACCATCTATTGTTATAGTGGGTATGGCACTTGTAATATGTATATGTATGTATATGTATATATATATATATATATATATATGTATATGTGTGTGTATATATATATATGTAACTGCACATGTTGTAAAAATGATCTGTTAGTGTTGGGTTTTAGTTATTGTTTTGTTTCTGTTACCTACAATTATGCTTCTGCTTGTTATTGTGATTTACCTTAATAGTACTACAAGTAATTGTTGGCCTGTTCATTCAAATTATACATTCTCATGCACCCACAGCGTCTAATAGGCTCCCCTCCCCCCACCCTTAATCTTAGAAGAAGGATTCTGGTTCCCCTTTCTCTGGTCTCCTATGGATCATGGAGTTGGTGGAATGAAATCCATGAATGTTCCATTCTGGTTCCTCCCTGGGTTGTTTAGATCTCTCTTTTTCTTTCTTTTAAGTGTCCCCACCTGTTGCTTTATATTGTTTGTTGTTCTTTTGAGAGCTCATTTTTTTAAAATTGCAATTTGCTTCACCTTTTGCTTTCCCCCCCTTCTAAATTACTTAGACTGAAGCTTTTGTTAAAGGATATTGTTTTTAAGTTATTGTTACCCAAGGAACGTTGTTTTTCTTTTCAGTTTCATACTGATATTTTGGTAAGAATTATTTATTGTTTTTTTTTCTTGATTGTTACTCTTATTGTTGATTTAAATTATAGTCTATGTTCCTTCCCTAGCTTTCTTTAGATAGTGGCTATTGTTGTACTGGTGTGGGTTCTCCCTTTCTTTTGTTTCCAGACGCTGTGAGGTTGCAACACTGTTGCCTCTCTCCTCACTATAGTTTTGACGGAGGATTTTTTTTTAGTTTCTATGAATTCTCATCATGTACAAGGTATGGTATTGAACTTTTCTTCTGTTTTTAGTTAGCCTTAATGCTCTGTTTCCTTTTGTTGACGCTTATGCCTTTTATATTTTACATCCTAGGGTGCTCAGAGCTTTCTGGGTTTGTGGCTGAGGAAGGTCTGTGACCACTGACCGAAACCGGTACCATTGATTAAATTGACGATCCCTCACAGGGGAAGAAAGGACTGGAGTTTTTTTTTCATCTTCCCTCCCCTCGCCCCTGCAGGGACAATTTCGCAGGATTTGCCACCTAATTTAGGATAACCTTGAAAGTGACTGTGAAATATTTAAAGAAAATTTTGTCGCCGACTGGATTCGAACCCCAGCCAACCCACGCAGCAGGCAACATTTGACGTAGATACATAGGTCTGGACTCGATATATATATTCCTTTTTTTATTGGGAAACGAACTTTTGATCCTCTTAGTCCATAAATCAAACAAAAAATACCCTTTTATTTCAAAATGTTTCTAGATATCGAATTTTCAATATTTCAATATTTAAGGTTCATTGCTTATGGTTCAAACAACAACTAGACCACAGACATAACGCTTTAGATTACGTTGGCGGTCGTATTCTATATGGAGGCCGCGCTGGTGGTCCTGACGGTCGGATAATGGAAAAAGTCCTGGTTTTCAATTATAAACATTTTTAATTTGTTTTTTATCACATTCGGGAGGAAAAAAATTGTTGGCCTCCAAAATCCAAGTTTCTACTTGCATTTTACGTGTTGGACCATTCTGAACTTCTTTGGTTCCATGTACAGACACGGACAGCTGTGTGTGTGTATCTGTCTCGTGTCCGCAAATCCTTGTAACAAGCATTTGCAATTTCGGCAACACACTGGATCACTGTTCAGAAAGCTCTTAAATTTAAAATATTCTTATTCTTGGTTTTCCGTTTTCGAAAGTGGATAATAACCCACAATTTAATAACATATATTTCAAAGGGTTTTGTCCAAGCTACTCATTTTGTGTGCGGGCTAGGGTGTAGACAATCCCCTATCAGTTTCTTAGTTCCTGAATAAGTACTTCACTCTGCGCAAGCGCAAACGTAAATTCTTCCAAGCATCATTTTCTCACGCCCTTGTCGCCCTATTTCGCTCAAATTTGGATGGGTATGACGATTTGATTGCCTACTCCATATCAATTTAAACATTATTGGATCATTAATGGCTACTGCGCATGCGCTAATGTGAAATCCTTGTAACGACCTTAATTTCCACAGTTGTCATCCGGGAGAGCTCGGGTTAGGATATAGATGGTCTCGTACATATTACATCGTCCTCAACTCATCAGTTCATTGTCCCCAACTCATCAGTTCATTGTCCCCAACTCATCAGTTCATTCTGCGCGCATGCGCTAACGTAAATTGCATTCAGTATAATTTTTTTGTTTCTTAATTGACCAATATTATGACGTTTTACGCTGTTAATTGATTTACTCTTTTCCTTAATGAAAATTTTCAAGACAACTGAAAATTTTCAATGATCTATACATTCATGATACGTAAACGAGGGAGCCAAGTGTCACACCCAAGTTGGTAGAGATTTTTTGTTTAAAACAATGAGTGGCTCAATTTTTTGGGGAAATAGGTACTCAGTTTATAGGTACTTTATATTACATTTCTGTGAATTACAATATATTGTATTTGCAATTCAGGGAATTCTGCTTTGAAAACGACCCAAGGTACACGCCAACAGTCGAGCACTGGAAAGGTCCATCCAGGCACCTCGAGGATCGGTGGGATTCGTGACTGTGAATCCAGTCGCATTCCCAAAGCCGGCAACCGTTCGCATCTAAAGTCCGCACCGCACAGTAAAGTAAAAACTACGTCCCAAGACACGGTGGGGAAAACGAGGAGAGTTCTTTGTAATACGTGCGGAGCTCCCGGCCACAGAAATATCGTTCGGGATGAACTCAAATCTAAAATATCTAAAGCCCTATTGCAATTCGGTCTTTGAGACGGGGTCAGCCGTATTGCTGCTTAGCGTCACTAATCGTGTCCTGAGCGTAGAAGAATAAAATTTACTGTACCTCCTCCGATTGTTTGTTATTTGTGTTTGTGATGGATCGAATAATTCAAATACCTTAAAAATTAAGGGGTGAAGGCATCTTTTCCGTCACGTCAAAAACGACTTATTACGGGCCATTTTCATGTTCCTTTTTCTCCGGATGAATAGAGCGTTACAATTTTCAGGGGTTGTTGATCACATATCAAAGTAACTTTTAGACATAGAACTTTTTTGAAATATTGAATGGTAAAAAAATTACAACGGTAAAAAACCAACTTCAAAATGCCAATTCGAATACTGGAAAGTTCTATGTCAAAATGAGACGAGACGTTCTTGAAAAAATCAAGTCGACTCACGAGACTCTAGACACTGGCCAACTCATCTGAATTTTTACTAAGGGATTGACTACTTGATGTTATGTATTTTTGAGATGCGGGCCAGAACACTGATTTAAGCAAAAAACTGATCTGTGTAAAATCTCATGGCGACTGGAGCGCTGGGAATGCCACGCAGTGCGTAGTCGAACTACGGAGCAAGTCAGGGTCTTGAGTATCTTGTCTCAACTTGATTGTTCGCGAACGTCTCGTGTAAAAATCGCATTGGGTTCCGTTGATTTCGGACTGAGAAAATTGAGCATAACTGTCGAAAAATTCGATTTTTCAGGAGAAGCAAAAAAACTTAAAATCAAACATCCTGAAGTTCATACACTGATTTCTGTCATCTATGATCCGTAACTTCCATATGTATTTAATACATCCATGTATTCAACAAACCTAGTTTAATTGCTTGAAGCAGGTTTTAAGCTTCTTTAAAATCTTGTTCAGTAAAACCTCGTTTTTCTGAAGATGTCTTGTTCTTACACTAAACTAAACTCAAATCTCAGTCCATTTTTGTGGGTTTTTTAATCCTCGTATTAGAGTGTCAAGAACAAACCATCTAGATTCATTTTACTGTTGGGGGAATGAAAACTAACCAACCAAACTTCAAAAAGCCGTGAAATAGTTATCGTGCCAATTACGATAATCACGGAAAAAGTGAATGCTTGGAGGTCATAAGGAGGATGAATCCATGGTAAAGAACCGAGTCATCCGAAGGGTTGAAGGGATGCCAGGGTGAAGTCGATGAAAGATAGTCGTGGAGAAAATGGAAGAAGAAGAGAGGGCGGGTTTTAGGAGGAGTTTGGGAGAACAGACCACATCATGGTCGGAGCAGGAATTGATTTGAATGTATTCATATTCTTGCATTCATATCTCGTAATTTTTAATCCGAAAATTGCGTCAAAATCTAATGAAATTTGAGAAAGTTACGCGTGTTGCAAGAATTTAGAGGACAGGCAAAAAATTGATATGAAAGTTTAAAAAACGCTAAATATGATACAGAAACATTTGATTTTGGAGAAAACGTATACATTTTACACAAATGTATTGTGTATATACCTACAAACGTAATAAAAAAGCTTCTAAATGGCGCAAAAGTGAAATTTTGAGTGGTGAGCATCAATTCTGAATGATCTTTGGACTGTTGGGGCTAGTAAAAACAGGACACGATTGTCTTGAACTCGCCCAGATCTTTTGAATTATCTTCCGCTGTCATTGATATAATTGGTAATGTAGCTGGTATATTAAAGGCGTGTTTTAGGGTTGTAATGAACGTGGTCGCTGCGGTGTAGTGGATAAACTTAAAGACAATAGAAGGTGAGATACACGGTTGAAATCCTAATTGCTACTAAATTGGACGTCTGATACTGATAATTAAGGATGTCTGTTTCGGAGAATACAAATATTGTAGTTATAAGTATGTCTACAAGCATGATTAGGAAGTTCCCAATAAAAGTGACCCTGAATTGAACCCCTGGATACTAAGCATAACTTCTGAATGATCTTTTGGATTGCTGAGGATCATAAAAACATAACCGCCAAACGTGCAAAGAGTGGTAAAGTAGCTTGACACCAGGCAATTACACTAAACACCAAAATAAGCGAATGCAGGAAGGATATAAGGAGGATATGAAACCAAGAGAAAGAACTGATATCATCCGAAGGGTTGATGGGGTACCAGCGTGAAGTCGATGAAGGATGTTGTGGAAGCCGTGGAGAAAATGGAAGAAGAAGAAAGAGGAAAGGCGGTTTTTAGGTGGATTTAGGGAGAAAAGACAACATTCTCGTTGATGATCGGAGCAGGAATTGATTTGAATGTGTTCATATCCTTGTTTAATCTCGTCTCCTAATTATTTATCCCTGAGAACAGCCTGAAAATTTTAAAAAAGCTGTGATTGTTGCAAGAATTAGTGGACATACCTACTGACAAAATATTGATATGAAAGCTAAAAAACGCTAAATATAGAAATATTTGAATTTGGAGAACACAAATACATTGTACACCAATGTATTGTATATATGCCTGCCAATGTAATTATAAAGCTACTAAATGAAGCTGAGGCAAAAGTAAAAGTCTGAGTGGTAAGCATAACTTCTAAATGATCTTTGGATCATACTTGATCTTACTGTTGGGGCTAGTAAAAACTGGACACCATTGTCTTGAACTCGCCCAGGTCTTTTGAATTCTCTTCCGCTATCATTGATATAATTGGTAATGTAGCTGGTATATTAAAGGCCCGTTTCATGGTTGTAATGATCGTGGTCGCTGCGATGTAGTGGATAAACTGAAAGACAATATAAGGTGAAATACTCGGTTGAAATCCTAATTGCAACTAATTTGGGCCTCTGAAACTGATAATTAGAGATGTCTGTTTTGGAGAATACAAATATTATAGTTTTAAGTATATCTACAAGTATGATTAGGAAGTGACGCTGAAGTAAACCCCTGGATGCTAAGCATAACCTCTGAATGATCTTTTGGATTGTTGAGGATCGTAAAAACATAACCGCCAAACGTGCAAAGAGTGGTAAAATAGCTTGACACCAGGCAATTACACTAAACACCAAAATAAGCGAATGCAGGAAGGTTATAAGGAGGGTATGAAACCAAGAGAAAGAACTGAGATCATCCGAAGGGTTGATGGGGTGCCAGCGTGAAGTCGATGAAGGATGTTGTGGTACCCGTGGAGAAAATGGAAGAAGAAGAAGAGGGGGCGGTTTTTAGGCGGATTCCGAGAGAACGGAGAAAATACCGGATGAGGGACTTCACTGGAGGATTTTATTAATCCCGGCATCCCCTTCCTCCCGACTCCACTCTATCTCGACCCGGTTTTTCTAAGGACTGCTGAAAAAAAAGTAACATGCGGACGTTTTTCTTCTACTTTTCCCGTCTCCCTTTCAACATTATTCTGCAACTTACCACCTCCACCCTCGTCATATATTAGTTTTTTTCTCACCGATATTGTACCCGAACCCTGGCACTTCTGCGATAAGCTGTTTTTCGCTGTATGCGAGAAAATTCGAAGCCAATTACAGTATATGAAAGTTTAAATTGAGAAACTTTAGCGAATAAGTTTTCAAAGAAAACTAGGCAATGAAAGGAAATCCTTCTGAATCATAATTTAAACTTCGATTAGTACGTATCTTATGAAAATAATTCAATACATCTAGTCTTAGTTGTATTTTTTTTTTTTTTTTTTTAATATTATTTTTTTTTTCTTTTATCCACTTGAGGGACTAAACAGCGGTCATCACTGTACCCCTCCCTCATTTTTTCCCCTCCCGATATGCCAGTGGAGTCCATGATGGCGCTCCATTTTAGTCAAGGATGGCAACATGGCTCCCCTTAGTTAGAATCATGCCACTTGTCTTTGGGCACCTTGTTCAATGCCGCTAATGACCCTTCTGGTTGAGGTGCGGCTTAAACCTTTAAAAAAAATAAATAAATAAATAATTAAACTTAAAAAAATATATAAAAAAATCAGTAGGGTACATCTCACCCCATTTACAGTAATGTTGAAACTCAACTTGTAATGATAAGAAAAAACTTTCACTAGTTTAAATCTCACTTAAATGTATCTAAACTGCAATTAAATGAATCCAATGAAGTCGTTTGCTGTCAAAATTCCTAAGTGTTATTGCACACACACCGATTTTGGACGGCCGGTTTTATTCTGGCCGTCCGAATTCAGATAGTGAACCATTGGATGGAACGGGTCTTGGCACACACGCCGACCGTAAAAAAAGGTCAGTTGCACACACACCGATTTTGGACGGTAGGTAAAAAATCGGCCGATATTTTATCGGTAGCAGGTGATTGCAAACACATCGGATTTTTAACGGCAAAAAAATCAGTTGCTTGGTGTTTGTGACGCGAGATTCTTGAACAACAATGAATCCTAAACGTGTAATTGCAATGTGGTTATTGTATCGCCACATTAAGTGCCGTAGGATTATGCGCAAGTGGTGGATTCATCCTATCAATCAAAGAAGGGAACACAGTGGAACATTCTACACTCTTTTTGAAGAACTGAGGCGTGATGGTTCCAATTTTTTCAACTTCTTTAGAATGTCAAATGAATTTTTCGACGAACTCCATGAGAAGAAGAAAAAATAAATAAAAAATTAAATAAATTGGTAGTCCGAAATCACAAAACTAGTCCCATATCATGAGAGCACTCAAATGGAATAGAAGATGCGTAGTTACTAGTAGAACTGCTGAAATCGGTCGGTAAATAATAGTTAGTGTGCAAGCGTGTATTTAGTTATGTACGCCACTGTGGGGTCGGGTCTTCCCGGTACCGGCGCACAGTGGATGGAAACAGCAGTTTTTGTGCAAAAACCTCTTAGATGAGCCAAGTGGTTGAACTTTATATGGATTCTCATGTTTTTTGGGGTGCTGAGTCGATTGAAACCATTCCCAACTCGCTAACTATAATGGCTAATAGGATAGCAACGTTTTAGCGAATTTTCTTAGAAAATGAAGCTATTGCAATGGCTCCAAAATGTTTAAAATAAAAATTTAAGAACTTTTTCATCATGGAAATCCGTTTTGGAGTATTCTGAAACGATTCCTGGATTTTAACGCTTTTTTATATGTATATATAAGAATGCCCCGCTTTCTAGATTGGAAAAGCAGAAACCAGTCATTACTGCACCCGTATTACTGCACCAAGTATCTACTACCAAAATGATGACTAGTAAAAAAAAAGGTGTGGCGATGAATGGCAAATGAGAACCTTTCATTTTTCATAGCGCGAAAGCTGAATCAAATGTAAATCAAGCTAAATAATTATTTTGAAGGAACGTAAGTATAACGGATATGGGTTACTTAATTATTTTTTATTCACCTGATGTAAAACCGTTTCTTCCAAATTTTGGTATCGTTCGCACAGATCTTTCTCAAAATCACTTCCACTCTTAAATAAAATCTCGCAAAGCACTGAATATGGAATTTCAAGAGACATTTTTTTTACCACGATGTTACGATTTTCTTTTTCCACAATGTGTGTTTAAATGTTAGGTACAACGCTTCCGCTAACGTTGAATGATTTGATAGTGATAGAAGACTACTGTCAAATAACTATTTTTCTAGACGAAGAATGAATTGTAACATTCATTCTCGGGACAAGGTTCGCACCTAGTGGTTTATTTACTCTGACTCGTCAAAGCAGGAGTTGATAGACCTGTGCCGTCACTTACCTTCCTCAACGTTTTCGTTCATTGTGATCACCGAAGGCAGAGAACGGCGATAAAATTAATACACAAGACACTTGAATGAGTGCGTAGTCGGATTATTCCAATCCCAGGACGACCGGAGATGACCTGCACTTTTGGCACTCTATCAAAGTTAAATAATCACATGATTATTCCAAAAACCCTCATTATCACGGCTTACTCTTGGTGATGCACCAAAAAAATGTGAAAAAATGATCAGGTACACCTAAACATGTATAGAATACATGGTATATTTCGTCTTGGGGAATTTCCCCAGTTTTGGAGGCGTAATAAATCATCAATACCTGCTACACCAAAACCTTAATTTCAAGCATACGACCAATTATCACACTCAATGCCTTCTCAAAAATTTCTACACGAACAAATGGGGAAACTAAGGGCTAAGTTTGTGTCTGAAGGTATCTAGGAACAATATAAAAATGGAAAAACATTTTTATTAACGCTTTCATTTTTTGAGGTTTTTGCACGCTTCCATCCACTGTGCGCCGGTACCGGGAAGACCCGACCCCTCAGTGGCGTACCTAACTAAATACAAGCTTCCACACTAACTATTGTTTACCGACCGATTTCAGCAGTTCTACTAGTAACTACACATCTTCTATTCCATTTGAGTGCTCTCGTGATATGGGACTAGTTTTGTGATTTCGGACTACCAATTTATTTATTTATTTATTTATTTATTTTTTTTTTTCTTCTTCTCATGGAGTTTGTCGAAAAATTCATTTGACATTCTAAAGAAGTTGAAAAACTTGGAACCATCACGCCTCAGTTCTTCAAAAAGAGTGTAGAATGTTCCACTGTGTTCCCTTCTTTAATTGTAACCACATTGCAATTACACGTTTAGGATTCATTGTTGTTCAAGAATCTCGCGTCACGAACACCAAGCAACTGATTGTTTTGCCGATAAAAATCCGATGTGTTTGCAATCACCTGCTACCGATAAAATATCGGCCGATTTTTTACCGACCGTCCAAAATCGGTGTGTGTGCAACTGACCTAAGTTGAAGAAGTTGAAGAATGTCAATATTGCCCTTTCGTAACCCAACTTTCAAGTAGGGATCGAATAGTGTTCAAGCGGGTTGAGACTGGCCATACCCGTCTTACTCACAGATACCTACTTAGTGCAGAAGCTCGAGATGTTGTATGTGGGAGGTGTGGGGGTGATCTGTCCATCCGCTGTCAATCACTGGTCCCTCCACCCTACAGTTTTGGCTTACGCTATAGCGTTCCATTTGCGGACATAAGGTTTAAAAGCGAAGTGAAGGTTCGTGGGAGCATGGGGACGGTTTTTATTGGAGTGGGTGAAGGGCGGAAATTCCATGAGTAAGAGATTGTTCTCGTACCTCCCGGTGTCTCCGGAGATTAAAATCAAATGGATTGCGTGAGAGGAACATCCACGATTTTCGTGCATTTGCATATTGCAACACGAGAATGCAAAAGGGTGCATCCATAACTGCACTTCCGTTTACCAGTCTACGCTCACCAATATATACAGAGGAAGCCGTCAAACCACCTTCCTACTCCTTACGATTCCATATTCATTATTGCAATCAGATCAATTCCTTACGGCTTACACGATTCTAACTCAAGAGTCTGTACATTGTAACCGACGTCAACAAATATGGAGATGTTCTCGATTTCATCTATATCAGAGGCGCTCAGCGACCCCAGGCGCAAGAAACCAGGACATTAACTAAGCAAATGAAATTTGATAAATGACCTTCATTTTCTAAAGTTGAAATTGTCAAGCGCTACTAGGTAATATTGATGAAAGAAGTATTATTTTTCAAAGCGTTCTGTGATTATGTATGAATGAACTAAAGAATGAAAGGAGTGTTAAAAGTGTTTAAATGTACATGATAATATCATTCGGGATTAGCCATGCGATCAGCTGGGAGATCGTCTCATCGCCTCATAGACTAAATAATACTAAATAAAAAGTACACGCGTTCTTTTCAATCAAATGATATATTTGTGCCATAATTTTAAGCGATAAAAATAAATTCATTCGCCTCACTAATCGGAATAATACATTTTTACTCAATTAGAGAAAAATAATTTTATAAAAATAATAAATAAACAAAGTATTCTAATATTTCCATCGAATTAATCTACTCATTATCTTTATTTACTTCTCATATAGTTTAAATCTCACTTAGAGTACAAACACGATTAGGTAACTCAAATATAATTTCATTGCAAAAAGAAAATTTTTCTTTCATACAGTATGTAAATAATCAAAAATTAAATTGTGATGCAAGCATCTTTCTATAGCTTAAAGCATCTTTTAAAATATAAGCTAAACTAGCCCAGTTTTTACCTAACAGATAGGTACTCTATTGCTTCGTCATCTGTTAGGTAATGAGGTTTTTTGACAATATGGCATGTGGGCTGTCACAGTCGAATATTTTTCAGCCTGAGTCGATTGAGATTTCTCCTAGATCTCGTAGAGAAAAATTGATTTTTAGATGGCAAATCCCAAAATCAATCAAATTCTCGAGTTCGGCATCGCGTCCTACAATTTTCTTTGCGATTTCGTCACACGGCCGTTCCTCTCAGTTTTATTCAGGAAATGGTTGGCCTCAATGATCAGAATTTAATGTTATCCACAACTATTCTTAGAAAATTCGCTCTATTAGCCATGCTGCGTTACTGAGTACTTTTTTATGCCCAACATAGCCCTGAGTCAATTCTAATAGGTGTCCCTCTTATTTACAAAGCCTTCCCTAAAAGACTAAGCTGTAGAGGGACGTCCTTAAAAGGTGCCATTAACTTTTAGTGACGGTTAATCAATTACCTACATTAACTGCAGGATAGCTATACTGAGCATAGCGCTATAGTCCAAATAAATAATTTGAGTCGTTTATCAATTCCGAATTACCTAGCTGATAAAATTGTCCCACAGATAAATTCTGTCTGGCAGATAGCGCCGTTAGCATCCTTATTGGTGTACATAAGTGACAAAATAAGGGCAATTTACACATGGAGCTACCACAGTGTATAGTAGGAGCTACATATTCATCATGGATCGACTATAGAAAATACCGATTTTTAACGTTATTCCCACGTCAGAGTTCATCATCTTATCAAGCTCGGCAAATAAGAAACCACCACATTTTAGCCGTTTACTATTTGCCTATTTGCTTCATTTCTAGAGAGAGAAATTTATATACGAATGCGATATTGCAACCCGAATTATTATGAATGAATTATTGTGACCAGTAAGTTGTGGACTTAATTTCATCTATGATCTGTGTTAGAATGAAAAGAACGGTATCTTTGTCCAACCAAAACCTCAATAAAAATATGCACTCATCCCATTTTAGTAGATGAGTGACATACATACCTATACGTGATCTACACGGGGTCTTACTTCTTACGGTCTTATGCTACGATTGAATCTTCTCCGTTGCTGCTATTCAAGACAAATCCTCAAATATACTCCTGCTCAAAATTAGAACACCACTATCCATTACTTCGTTTGTCCCCTTCTTTTTTCCCTTATCAAGTTTTTATCCGTTCGCACACATTGTTTGCAAACACAGAAGGAATAAGGTAACCAAAAAAAGGTGAAAATTCATGAAGAAAAGACGTTTATAATAAAATTAAAGAAAAATGTACCTTGTGGTGAAATTATAAAAATTGTAAATTTGAAAAAAAGCATGCCAGTTTTGCTTGTCATTACTTGGTATTACCTCCTCTAGCTCGGATGAGGGCTTGGAGCCTTCGACCCATGCATCTAATCAAGTTTTGGTTGATAGTTGATAAGGGAAGAAACAAGGGGACAAACGAAGAAATGGATGGTGGTGCACTAATTTTGAGCAGGAGTGTATATCTATTGGAAGGTACAAAAATAAAGACAATCAAACTTGAGATTCAAATAAGAGTTTTGTAAATAAATGAACTTGTTTGAGGTTAGAAAGCTCTACATATCTTATTAACCTCCTGTTGTAATTGTTATCCAGCCGTCCAGGGACCAGATAAATTAAATCGCCAGATAGGGTTTAACTAGGGGTGGATAAACACCCCTTATTGTATCATCTGGAGAATAACGATATCCCTCAGATAAATCCCTTTTATCCATTTCATAAATGTGATTGATAAACCGGCCCTTAGAGAAATTGACATTAACACTTACGAATTGCAAGCTGACCCAGTCGATGCAAGATAAGTTGGAAACAAACATGGTAACCAGCCTCTCAACCAAATCTTCCAGTAAACGCATCCAACCGGCCAACAGACACTAATCATAGTGCCGGATTCGTGCCAACTGTCATGTCAAGAAGATGCGATTACAATAAATTTCGTATTCCTTACATCGTTTATTCCGTTACGCGCTTCGGTGAAGTTCGTCACTCAACATTCGGAAAAGGGCCGGAGTCAAAAACTCGCCTTGAATAGACCCCGTTCATATCACGAGGCTCCGCGAGCTCTTTTATTCGTTTTCCCCTCCCACCCCTTTCACTTTCTTTCTCTCACACCTGCACACCAGCTTTATCTTCCTCTGTCTCCCTCTAGGAAAACTCATGCAAGTCAACTTGGTTTTCCGGCGCCTATCTCATTCGTGCCTTCTCCGGGTGCCAACTTGACGGGTTTAACCTCATTTTCGCACTGAGCGCTTTTTACATTCCACGGCCTCTCGCTTCTCTCGTACATCTTTTGATTGCATACACGAATCATTGACCCGTAGGAGTGGTTGATTCTGCCAAATGCTAGAAAAGATTTATTAGAGAGTTCCTGGTTACTACGGTGTTCTAATACTGTGAACGTGAATCTAGGGGAAATCAAAATTTTGCTAACACGCTGGCTGTTACTAAGGTGCAAGCTTGGTGTTCCACGTGTCTTCACTCGTCGTCTCTTATTAATGTTTTGATTTCCTTGAATCTGATCCTAGTTTCCATCATCCATCATCTTGTTGTTTTATCTTGTTTTCAATTGTGACAGTTCCCGTTAAAATCCAACAGGATGCGCGATCGTTGCTCCCGCGTCGGACGTGATACTCACCTTCTTGAAGGCTGCGTTTGGCGATAGATGGGGATCCGAGAACCGGAAAACCAATCCAAATTTTTTCCCCTCTTATATATTCAATTTTCATACCTATGGTATACCAGGCCTTTGCCTTTATATATTCTTTATACAAGGGCATTGTTCCCAATTATTAATTCAAGGGCATTGTTCAAAATTATTATTTCTAGGGCTTAGTTCCCAATTAAAGTCCCCAACGTGGGCACATTAATTTATATCTCTTTTATTTTGGTTTATTATTTCCAATAATAAGCCTACCGTCAACTCATACAACTTTGTGCCACTTTTTTGGTTTTTTGAGCGTCAGAACTTTATTTGTCGTCGTATCTCGTTGAAATGTTTACCCAAGATACTTACACATCTCAGTGATCAAATGTCGCTAAGGAAAAAATTCCATCTGTTCAGCGAATAGAATGGGAACTATTTATTCGTGGCACATTCATTACCCCAGGAAGGTGCAACTTTGAGCCACCATCTTTTTTAGCCTATAATGAAATGAAAAACCTAATGTGGCTCATTGTGGCGGTGTGAGCATGTGATACATACTTTGCAACGTGATACAAAAAAAATTTGCCCTCGGAATTTTTAGTGTTTTTTCGATTTTTTAAACAAGGTGAATATAAAAATCAATGCAAGGCAACTTTCTGTTCGTTTTTATTATAAAATCTTAACAATTCATACAAAAATATCCCAACAAATCTTCAACTCGTCCAGCCACCTTTTTCCGATTCTTAGCACTCATTTTCTGTAAAAATACAACGAGAAAGCATTTTATTTTATTGCAGAAATAATAAAAAAAACGGTGGCACAAAGTTGTACCCCAAAGTTCCCGTTTCTAACATATCTGGTCATGTCATAGAAACAAACAAACTTCTGATAACACCAAATACTGTAATTGGTAGCTGACAGTATAGGGATGAAAATATGAACTTACCAGACTATTCAGAAATCCGCAGAATACTCATCCAAAGGAGGCTCCCAGCACAAACTGAACAATTCCCTTTTAGTGGACTAGAGAAAGAGCTACCTTGCCGGTACTGAAATCCACAGGGAAGACTAGTGGAAGCGTCGGCATCCTCTTCTACCATCCCTCTGCTCGTGGGAATTTTTTCGAACTAATAACTTCAAGTTTGTTACCGTTAGAGAGCATAAGGTTCAAAAAACGAGATTGGCACAATGTTGAACGGGGTGCGGATCACAATGTGTGACGGTATGTGATCGTGTAGCAAAAAATTTTTGTAACCCCCCCTCAAACTTTGTCACTTTACGTTTCAAGGTGCGTAGAATCCAAATATGAAATGTCCGTCCGCCGTCCGGGCCATAAAAGGCCTAAGAATTGACTTAAAAAACCCGTTCTTTCGCACATAGACTCCATTTGGGGTCTAGTTAGTCCTAACGTTTAACCATCCCGATCGCTTTACTCGCATAGATGCTATGGGCCAAAAACGGGCGAAAAAGTGTGTTTTTCTACGCGCGCACGCCTGGCACGCTTGGCAGGGAGTCACGGTGGGTGGTGAGGGGGGGTGAGCGGGCGGTGGAGTGAGAGGAGGCGCCGGCGCCGCGGCACCTTGTGGTGGGTACGGCGCCGGCGCCGCGGCACCTTGTGGTGGGTACGGCGCCGGCGTTCCTTCGAGGCATGAATATATGTTTTTTTCAAGGTCATATTTGTGTGTTAATACCAAAGCTTTTCCTACGCATATTTAGTAACGTATCCTCTCGACTTTTCGTACGTGCTTAGATAATGATATTATTAAGGCAATAACTATTTGAATAGATTGGAGCTCAAATCGAGAAATATAAACATGCGTATATAATTATAGTAGGTTGTGGCAACTCGAAATAGGATACGCCGAGGAGTCTGGACGGGCCTTATGACGTACGCTAGCCAACTAAAACTATGATCCTTTAGGAGAATGAAAGGTTTTATCCATTTTCCGGCAACCCTTTATCTTCAGTTTCGTTGACTAAGTTGTTTTTGGGCACTGATGATTGGACTGCTTCGAGTGATATTAAGATGAATATAAATGAAATTAGTATATTTTAATATAATTATATATTTAATTAATATTTTAAATCATATAATTAATATGTTTTGTATAAAAATATGAACTGAACACGCTTAAATCACAGAAACCTCCCTCGGGTTTATACATTTACCGGCGTGGTGTTGAAGACGTGGTAACGAGGACGTACTAAGACTCGATCTTGCGTTGTCAATCAAGCGGTCTCCTACTCACTTCGCACGATTGTAGTAGTTTGTCAGCTGTCGATTGTCACCAGATCATGGTTCCCGTGATCATGGTTCACGTCGATTGTTACCAGATTATGGTTCACGTGATCATGGTTCACGTCGATTGTTCCTAGATCATGATTCACGTGCACCGTGTGTTCTGTAACCGCAGTAACCAGGAACTCTCTATTGTGTGCTGAATATGCTGGACACAGAAAACGAAACTTTTGTGATTGCTCAAAATAGTTCTGTAGCTACCAACCTATTTTTTGAAAAATATTGGTTCATGGCCTGCAGAATCAGCAGCCATAATATGAATCAGCTTTTCTAATATGAATGTTAAGACTATTATGAACCTTCTGGTTGAGGTGCAGTTTTAATCATTACCAATTAGCGGCCATAACCGGTAAATGAACCTTGATAAATGAAATCAAAAATTAAATTCTGATACAAGCATTTTTCTATAGCTTAAAGCATCTTTTTAAAAATAAGCTAAACTAGCCCAGTTTTTACCTATCAGATAGGTACTCTTTTGCTTCATCATCTGTTAGATAATGAGTTCCAAAAAATGTTTTCCTCATACCTCGCAGAATATGACATGGCAAGGAAATGTAGTATTCATCTTCTGCCGAATTACATAGAGCACATGTTCAAACACCTTATCTCGTACCCTAAATCTATCATTTCACATTCAAGTTTAACTCTATCATTTCACATCTTGTGCCATAAATATTTCTCACTTGGCTAAATGACAGTCTACCATCTGTGCTGTAAGAATTCGACCCGTAAGAGTTGTTGATTCTGCCAAATGCTAAAAAGATTTATTGTGTGCTGAATATGCTGGACACAGAAAACGAAACTTTTGTGATGGCTCAAATAGTTCTGTAGCTACCAACCTATTTTTAGAAAAATATTGGCTCATGGCCTGCAGAATCAGCTGCCTGAATATGAATCAGCTCTTCTAATATGAACGTTAAAACTATTGTGACCCTACTGGTTGAGGTACAGTTTTAATCATTGATAAAAATCGCTGTAAATTATTACACAAAGATTTATGATATTATATAAAGTTTTATTATCTGTATTAGATAGCCCTTCTACGCAGAACACTGGTCCATAAAAAATTATCTATCAAACTTATCAGAATTTAACTGGTTGATATGTCAGATCCTACCAAAAGAAAATAAATGAATTATCTAACTAAAAAGAATGAATACGTAAATTTGAAAAAAAAAAAAAAATGTACTTGGCAGGAATTTGGTGAAAGTTTTTGGAAAACCCTCATCGAAATCGTAGCAGCAGTTTTGTAGTCTATACTAAACACACAGCCGGGTGGCGCCCAACTGGAAAAGTTAAGGAAAACCTGGAATTGTCAGGGAATTCTTTACGTCGGGAAAAGTCAGAGAAATGTCAGGGAATTTTGCAAAAACCACCAAATGTCAGGGAACTTTTTAAATGAAAACTTGGTGTGAAAATTTGAGGCGTTTGTAGGTATATTATAATTATAACTGCTAAACAATCAAGCTTCAATTGCGTACTTTATCATACTAGGTACATATTATTTCATAGTTGAGTTATACGAATGGCAAAAATAATTATCAAGAGTTTTGGTTAAACTGTTCAAAAGTTACAACGCTACACGCACGTAAAAGTGAATGGATATGCCATTGGCTTCCCTGGTAACTACATCACCTAGAGCATGGATTCCCAAACTGGGGGGCGCGCCCCCCCTGGGGGGCGTGAAGACGGGTTAGGGGGGGCGTGAGACCACGACCATTCATTGGGGCAACATCAAGCCAACTCCAGGCTTTGGGGCTCGTTTTTGCCCCAAACTATCATATATCATCCTTGGGGATGACAGCAGAAAAAAATTATCTCAAATACCACTGTCGGACAATATAGTGAAACATCGTATATGGCTGAAGATATAAAAAACCAGGTTGTCGATGGAATAAAACTATCACCATTTTTTGCCATCCAGCTATGCGAGAGTACAGACGTTGCTCAACGTTCTCAGTTAGTTGTATATGTTCGATATGTTGAAAATGAATCAATAAAAGACGAGCTACCCTTTTAAACAGAGCTGGAGACCACTACAAAAGCTGTTGATGTGATGAAAGCCGTGTCTGATTTTTTTGACAATCATGGACTCTCATGGCAAAAACTAATGCGCACTGATGGCACCCCTTCAATGCTTGGTTCTCGCTCAGGCTTCGTGCAGTTAGTCAGAGAGAAAAAAAAGATGATGTGACGCTTTATACACCGACAAGCTTCGGCAGCCAAAACTCTTCCAAACGACCTCGATGCCGTCTTAAAATTATGTATTAAAATAGTGAACTACATAAAAAACAGTGCACTAAATACCCCACTGTTTGAAATTCTTTGTGAAGATTACGAACTGACCACAAAACACTGCTATTTCACACAGAAGTACGCTGGCTCTCAAAAGGAAACATGTTGGCAAGACTATTTGAGCTCCGAGATGAAGTAACTTCGTTACTAGGAAAACCAGAAGCAAAATGAGCTAAGCATGAACTTCAGCAAACCTAGTTCTCAAGTAATGTTGGCATATTAGTCAGAATTCCTTGATTCGTAAACAGCCTTAACTTAAAACTGCAGATGGAGACTCAAATATCATAACTCATCGTGATGACATCAAGACGTGTGTTGAGAAACTACAACTTTGGAGACGAACCCCAGCCAACCCCTGCAACTTTTCAATTTTACCAAAGCTAGTATCAAACTCAGAAGAAACACGCTTCAAGGAGGTTTTTGAAGGATAAAACTTGTCAAAACATGTATTGTGTCAAACCATTTGGAGACGCTCACTGATGAATTCGGGAAATACTTCCCTAACACTGCTGACGAACATATTTACAGACTTTCAACAGATCCTTTCCATGTCAACGTTGAACATGTTCCAGAAGCCCTGCAAGAAGAATTTTTTGAAATAAAAAATGATTCTTCTGCCAAGTATGACTTCGAAAAAATGGCGTCAGATCATAAATTGAGAGACCATAAATTATTAAATAAAAAGTCATGCAGCATGATCGTATGGATGAATTTTCGTAAATTATCGTATTGCATTTAGGTTAAATTGTTATGATATTTGAGTACTTCGAGGGTAATGAAATTGTTAAATATGAGTAGACTATACATAAATAGTCAGATTTTTCTTCTTCTTTAAATTATATAGCATTAAAGGTGCAATAAAACGACGAGAAAACAAAAAAATTTTGGATTTGATATTTTTTGTCAGGGAAATCTGAAGTTCGGTCAGGGAAAAGAAATGTCAGAGAAATTAAAAATTTCCATTTGGGGGCCATTCTGCACAGACATACCTTCGTTAATATATTTATATAAACTCTTGTAGCAAATATAGTTTATATTAACGTTTGAATATCGGTTAATTGCATTTTAGTCAACTGCAGTCATCTGTGTAATCCACCACATCGAAAACGTTGGCCGAATAACCCCTCCATTTCTCTATGCCCCTTAAATTGCACCAACGCGTAATTAGTATTGTGTCTCAGGGCGGCTATGAAATGAAATTCCATCCCCTGCAGCCCTGCAGGCGGAGACCATATGAAACTTCCTCCGCAATCCGCGGGATGGTGATCATAACGCAAAACACAGGAGTTTCCAATTAGCGGCCGTAACCGGTAGGTCTTTAATAAATGACGTCATCAGAGGAGGGGATGATGAGTGGAGGGTAGGAGAGGGGATGGGCGGGAAGAGTAGGGGAGTTTAATTAACGATTATATTGCATGCCGGACAGGCTGGAAGGGAGATGGGTCAACATCACGGGTTGTCATTATTTCTTGACAACCTCACCCTGCTCTTGTACGTTGATAGGACTGAGGGGTAGACGTATCAAATTAACGTTGTGTCCTGTTATTCCCCTTCCACCCTCCTGCTTCATTCCCTCTATTTTTTTGGCCGTAGGAAACTGAAACCATAGATGACTGGAGATTGATGTGGGGCAGTTATTACGGCACAGACCTTTTTTATAGAAAAACAACTGCTGCCTCAGTATTATACCGGCTTCAAATAAAATAAAATACTTTTTATTTTCCAAAAACACGAAATGCACAGACAATATTATCGGGATAAAAAACTTAGGTACTAAAGAAGTCGATTGAAAATATCTTGCCATAGAAACATTAAGTATAAAATAACAAAAGGAGTAGAACCCGAAACTAAGTAGATATAAATACATGCAACATAAAGCCAATTCCAACTGGCATGAGCAATGGATGGGTGAGGTGACTGGTCTGCGTGGTGTCCTTCAGGGCTTGAACCCGGTGGGCCCTTTCGTAACCTTACTTCCAAGCAGAGATCGAATAGTGGTAAACCGGGTTGCCACTGGCCATACCCGTCTCACTCACAGACAGCTGCTTAGTGCAGCATCTCGAGATCGGTGGGAGGTGTGGGGGTAATCTGTCCATCCGCCACTTTCTGGAGAGCTGCCCAGCCCTTTTGGACCTCCGAGATCAGCATCAGCCCCCTCAGTCGCCCCCCATCGCAATAGATTTTCTACGAAAATACGCCGACTGAAATTTTATCATGTTGTTAAGAATTACCGCTGTTTTGTTATAATGATGTTTGTACCACATATCAAGTAGTCAAATAAGTATGTTTCTCCTGTAAATATTTCTACTTATACTAGAGAGCCACCTGTCTATCAAAAGACAAGTGGCTTCGGGAGCCGTCATGGGGGGTGGGTCCTGACCGGCCATGCATGGAGGCTATATATGTGAACGTCTCCAGCCCACTCGGACACTCTCCAGCACCACGAACATTCACAAAAACAACAACATTTCCACAGAAGACACACAGAAGATAAATTACCACTTCTTTCGAGGATATAAGATGCTGGAGACACAACTACAATCAACTCACCACAATCCATATAATTACATGCAGCATCAAAGTTTGTTTTTGTTCTCCTCAAAAGTTGCATTTTTGCAGTTACGCGAATTTGTGACAGGAAAATAAGTTACGATAGTCTGTCAGAGACGAGACGATTATTCCCTTGTACTTCACCTACTTTGTTTTGGTACATGTTCAATGTATAAATCCAATAAATAAAATTTTAAAAATTAAGAAAAAAAAGTATGATGTATGTTGATTCAGATTGAGTTCTCGAAAAATATTTTTAGAAGAATTTTCTTTGACCTTTCAGTTTGTTAGGGTTGTGAAAATTCCGACGCTCCTATCGCTGGTGGAAGAAGAATATAATTTTTGATATCCGCGATTTGATGTGGGGAAGCGGAAGGTCTGCCGCGCTTTAATATCCCAACGGCAATATTTCGAAGGCCCGCGCCACCGCTGGCGGTGGAAGGTAAATAAGTTTTGCCGTCAGTCGGGATATAGGAGTAGAAATAGGAGGCTGCCCCGAGGGAGGTGGGAAAGGTGGTTTCCACAATCTGCGACAGATCAGTTTTCTCTGGCACACACAGCTGTGGATACTATACGCTGCAAGGTATCATCCATGCTGCCGGAGAAAAGATGTGTTGCAGGGATTGTGTATATCAAAAGCCAACAGCGGACTTCTCCATCCGTGCTTAGCAGCTTTCGTGTTTCGCGGAGCAAATATTTACACCAGCTCAAGGCTGTTCGTGACAAAGGAAACCTTCTTAATGCAATAAATTATCAGATACCGTCAAGGATATTTTCGCGAGGGGTCATCACTTCACTTGAAAATGAGACTGTATCTAAGGAAAGCTAGTTCGTATATATATGAAAAAACGCAAACTTCAGGAATCGTTTCAGAATGTCTCAAAACGGATTTCCTTAAAGGAATCTTTCAAAAATTTAGATTTCACAAATTTTTGGAGCGATTGCAATAGTTTTATTTTCTATTAAAATTAGCTAACAGTAAGGGGAAGAAAAGGAAGTTAGTGAAAAAACGTTGTCTATTTTCACGAAAAATAAAGAGTTACAATGTTAAATTGATTTCGACGGTTAGGCCATCATCAGTAACAAACAATGACTGAACACACATTAGAAAGGACACAGCCTACATAGTCACAGGTGATGGACAGTGAAATTAACTCCCATTGGTCGAGAGAAAGGAAAGGGGGCTGGAGGTACAACCAATTAAGTGCAAGCAAAGTGAAAGGGAATTATAGCTAATCAGATGATGTGAAAGGAGAGGAAGAATTACTGTTTCAACAGTTTGAACGGATAATTCCAAGCTTTACAGAAACAAATAACAATTGTTTGCTACTGATGATGGCCTAACCGTCGAAATCGATTTAACATTGTAACTCTTTATTTTTCGTGGAAATAGACAACGTTTTTCACAAACTTCCGTATTGAAATGGCTCTCCACAACTTCGTCGCGAGTAATTTAGTTCTATGGGGAAGTGAAATTTTGCGTAGAATCCAAATCGGCAACAAAAAACGGGGTTCCCGTTTGAAAAAACAAAGTTGGTGTTGATTGTGCACGGTTGCGCAGTTGCGTAATGCGCACCGTGGTCATATATGATATCCTTAGAAAAAATCATGAAGAATCGAGAAACTTTATTTTTCAAATACCCCCACAAATAAGGATTTTAGGTTGAGGGCACCCTGTACATTCTGAATAAACGCGAAATTTTCTTAAGAAAAGCTCATAAAATAATTTTGTCCACCTAGAATCGGTTTCTGGCGCACTATGAGTCGGCTTCCCATGATTTATCACCCAAACTTCGGGATTTTCAGCTAATTCTATACGTCCATGTTACAATATGTAAGGGAGCAACACTGCCCACCCAACTTGGCGACTTTTTTTTTCATTTTAACAGAAAAACAACTGTATCAAGAACCCATGATAGATGAACATTTGATACAATTTAGTTAAATCTCGGACCGGAGTTGAGATCATATTCCAGAGATTTGTCATTGCTGGCTTTTTTGTGGGTACTGACGCTTTAGAAGAAAAAGAACCGCTTATCATTGTGCTGCTAGACTATCGGTAAAAATATTTACATAGCAGCATCTACTACACACCACTTCAAATTCTCATTTCTCTCAAATAAGGGTGAAAACCTCGATAGGGGGATCGGATACTCGTAGGGTCCAAATTCCTTCTCATTTTACGGTTCCCTTCCTGCCATCTAGGGAACCATAAAAAGTGCTTATTTACCTTCAGAAGGTCCTGTATGCTGCCCTAGGGCCCTACTTCGGGTTATTCCCCCAACTTCAGGGTTGCGTCTGGGAGAGGATTAATGGATTCCATTAGAAAACATCCGAAAACATCTGGTAAGTGTTATTTTTCTTACAGGTTTTTCCGGACTTCTATGCACGTAGCTATCCAATGAGTTTAGATATTGAGGAAAATATCTGTTACGTACCTAATTATTATTATGCGTTCGAACTAAAGTGGTGCCTATGATTCAAAGCAATACATTTTATTATAATGGGAAACCTTTGCCAATAAATAATTTATGTCATTTAAGGAACATTGAAGATGAGTAACACTATCAACTGAAAACATTCTTCCTTTCCAATTCTGAAGTATCTACTACGTGAGATTCAACTGATAGGGCACAAAGTATACATAAACAATGATAGGAAATTTATTCCCAATCGTTAGCGATTTGGGAAATTCGTGGGTTCGATATCGACTAATCGAGTATCGAATATCGAATGATGTGATTAGTCCGATCAATCGGGCTAATCGATATGTATGCTTTGAATTTATCATTTGATCATTAGACCTGAATCTAATAGGGGATGTATATTTGGGGGTCAGGGACTACAGAGTATATATGATGATCCCCTAACACAAAGTCTCCGAATATTACCTAAATCTCGCGACGAAGTTGTGGAAACCCTATTCAAAACTTAAGTTAATGAAAAACGTTGTTTATTTCCACGAAAAATTAAGAGGCACAATGTTAAATCAATTTCGACGGTTAAGCCATCATCAGTAACAAACAATAACTGAACACACATTAGAAAAGACACAGCTTATATAGTCACAGTTGAAGGAACATTGAATCCCATTGGTCCAAAGAAAGGAAAGGGCCGGTAGGACAACCAATCAAGTGCAAGCAAAGTGGATGGGGGATTATACCTAATCAGATGAAGTGAAAGGAGGGAGGAAATTATTCAACATGGTTTCAACAGTGTTTCAACAGTTCGTTGGCCAACAATTTTTGAGCACTGTAAATTGGTCAAATTTCAAAAAAAGTGGTAAAAAAATTATTAAAAAATGGCTAAACATCGTTAAATGTATATTTGTTAGCAGTATTTTAGTCAAAAGACGTTTATCAGCGATAAACGATAACAGCTGATTGTATTCTTGAACCGGCTTAGACAACATAAAATTTAACGTAAATCAAGATGTGATGAATTTATGATGAATTTTATGTAAATTGAGATGATCTTTCCGACGAATTGTGAACCATTTCTATGTGACTGAAACTAACGGAGTAACATTTCCCTAGGGACGGCTCCGCTGTTAGCGAAATCAAGCGTGAAGTTGTTTGGGGAGGGTTCTTAATATTTTTGAAATGGCGGACCACTAAAAGCACCAGAAAACTTCACAGACCACGTTTTAATATTTTATAATAATGTGAATATTTACTATAACCATTCACTAATGATTGACACGACGCGATGTTTTGTCAGATTTTCCGAACGACAGGACACGCTCTTAATAGTTCATATTTCACCCTGGAAAGTTGAAATTTGATATGGCGCCTCTCTCAGAGTCTAATGAAATTACGGCCTTCGACCTGATGAGTTGGCTGGGCTAAATAAACATGATGTGGTTCTGAGGATATTTAAATCACTAGTGTAGTTGTATCGCTTGCTTCGCTTGCTCGCGGTGGGGTGTATAGAAACACGGGGCAAACAGCGACCCCGCCTTCAAAACTGCTCGGTCTTGCGGGTCATTGCCTAAACTCAACAAACTGACCCCACCCCCTTGCGCACTCCAGTCCATGGTTCGGTAGGGTAAACATTTTAAAATTGCTTATGCACCCTTTCGGACAAAACCAAGAAGATCCCACCACACCTAGACGGAATCTGTTCATCCGTTTGGCAGTGCATAGCGTGGACAGACAGACAAAGTTTCATTCTTATAATATTATAAGATTAGTGAATGCTCTGACTGCAAGCTTCTCACTGTAAAAGTTTCAATGATGAAGCAATTAAATATAGTTATTGAAAATCTCCACCAACAACTTTTTAATGTGATGGTTACGCTTGCATGTTTTTGCCCAGTTTATGGACGCAGTGGGTGGGCACTGCTATTCGAAGATCACACTTAGGTACCGTTTACCAACTTTTAACGTTACTATTATTTTCAATAATAACCTAGTAATCGACCAGAAAAAAGGAACCCCCTCCCGCCCCTCAAAATTTGTTGGTTTACGACAACCTAATGATGAATATATATATTAGAAAAACCAAAAAATTAGATAAATAAATGAACAAACAAAAAAATGTGCATGTAAATAAGAACTTTTTTTCTCGTTCGATTCCAATAGGAATCAGTTGAATGACTCGAATAAGACCACCCGAAGTATTGAACAACCAATTGTTCGCGCTCTGAAAGGGTTAAGCTTTTTTTTTTTTTTTTTTTTTTTTTTTTTGAGTTGGCCGGCCCTTCAGATAGTGCGTTTATTCATATTTAAAAAAAAAAACTCGAAACGAATATGAATATACCTATCTCTACTAAATACAAACGAATCAATTCAACTGGCCCAGCAACATCATTAAAACAAAAACAATTTAAAATACAGACAGGAAATAAAAGACGACTTCTAAATTAATTCAAAATCCATACAATTGATGAAAACTATAACATTTTCTAAGTGTCTCTTCACTAAGACATCAAAATCCACCAGCCATCCTGAACCATCCAGCACCACTTTCCTTATTAGTTTTTACCGCTATGGTTCAAAATGCGCACATGGCACACACACACAGCCAACTCATTCTATCTATAACCAGCTGACTGGTTGCCCCAAATTCCTACTCTTCAGAGTGGAGACACTCTGGAACAGGTGGAAAAGGTGTCAGAATCTGCTACTGGGGTGGGTTGGAGTTTGTCCTCTCTTATTCCGTTGCCAGAAAAGTGACATTGTTACAGCTACCTAACAATGCCACAAGCCCCACAATGCTGTTGTTGCTAACTCATTCTACCTATAACCAGATGACTGGTTTCCCCAAATTCCCACCCTTTCGGGTGGCACTCTGAAATATGGGGACGAGGTTCCTCAATCTGCCACTAGGCCAACTTGACTGGTTCCAAATCCCATGCGCCTCTTCTTTTATGACAGTTTGATTTACCACGACCTGAAGGATTTGAAAGTCACCTTTCTTATTGGCTGTCAAATCATCAAAAGTAGCAGCGATCCTATTGGCAGTTTTGCTATACGTGCTAATTATTGCCTAAGGGGCGCTATTTACATTTCAAGTTTTGAGAACCCTCACTACACCCTAAATTTTCGATGAATTCGATTTTTGAAACGGACCACGAATACTTTTAATGATACATCATTTAGTGTGATTCATTCTCGAACTTTCGAGAGTTCAAGTATTTTAAACATAAATTCGAATGTCGCTACATGGACACATTATCCATGCAGAAACCTTCTATTTCATTAACTTGCATGTGGCGAGTAAGCATATTTATCATGGAACCATGGTACATTTTGTACTGACCTTTCAGATAAGCAAACACAAAAATGGAGCAAATTTGGCTATACCAAATCTTTAAGGGTAGACCCTATTCCTTCCGTACGCTGTTAGTGCTTTTGTGAGCTTATATGTTGCACGGGCGTTTGCCCGCAATAAGGTTTAAATGTTGAAACCAGAAGACAAAAATCGTCAACACGATTGTGAATCGCAAAAAGACTTTGGCGTCAATGACTAAGCTGAACTTCGGGTGATTCGGTTATGGTATGCCTTCTGGTAATGACTGACATACTTATAAACCAGTGATCTGCACAGAAGAGCTATCTGATATAGAAATAATAAACCGTTGTGTAATAATTTACAGTGTCTTCTTATCGAATCCACTTGTTCATTGAACGTAAAAACTCACTCTTCTACGATTCCGAATGTGTAGTAATGTTATCTTGATCGATTGTACGTATGATAACATAGCTTTCAAGAAATGAATCGCAAATAGGTGGAGAAAACACTAAATAAACCTACAAGTTTTTCTCTCTCTTCTATCTATATTTTGAAATTGGAGATCAAGTTGTCTAAATAGTTTCGCGGGCCACTGGTGGCCCACGGACCATTGGTTAAGATCCCCTGTTTCAAAGTCAGACGAAAATTGATTAACCGCCGGAGCTATCACATACGAGTTATGTATCCATACGAGTTATGTATGGATACACTCGTATCCATGTCAAAATTTGTCAATAACGGTGACCCAGTCACTGTAGCTTCCCATTGTAAGTGAATTTACGGCGCACTACTCTTAAAAGTGAATTCGATCACAATATTTCATTAAATTTAATTAGATTTGTTGGGGTCTTGAGGTTCAGTCAGAAAATGTACCACGATATTTCTAGGCCAGCGTTTCGGTATATTTGTATACCATCCGCAGGGCTACAAAAAAATGCACCAGAGGAAGTAATACATGCATTAATTATAGGCAGGAATACAAAGGAATAAAATGTACATATGTATAATTCCGAACGGTCTTTGAAATTTTGAAGAACTTCGCGGTCCGATTTTAGTGTTAGACGGCTCATTCGAATCAGCACGGCCCCAAGTTTGTTGCAAAAGTGTCGCCGTTCGTCTCTATACCCGCCTTGATCGTGTTCTAGGCGGTCCTTATCAACGAGAGTTGTTTATTAGGCTGTGGGCGGTAACAACATTTGCCATCAATTCACGATAAGTAAGAAACGTAGTGGAGTTACTAACATCTATTAGGAGAGTTATTTCTGAACGAAGAAATTGAAACTGAAGAACTTAGCGGACTTTATGTATAATACCCAATAAAGATTAAAGATTTATAAAGATTCCCAATCAGCACGGCCCCAAGTTTGTTGCAAAAGTGTCGGTAAGTAAGAAACGTAGAATTCCACCATCATCTCACCATGCCCAAATTCTGAATTCCCCGATTCAACTTTTTGTTTAGTCTCATAGTGGCGAGGACCAGCTCAACTGGTGATATTTATTTTATTACATTACCTACATTTTCTACTTTTTAATCATTTAATAACATCGCTTTAGCTTTGCACCAGGTCACATAACGCCGCAAATAGGGAGGACTTATATCGTTACTATATGTAATGTGCTGAGTTCATGTTAGGTACCCTAACAGGCCTCTAGTATATTATATGTGTCTAAACTATGTATACCTATTAATGGACCAACATAACCTTTAGACACCTATAACATAACCTTTAGACACTTATGTAATATATAGGTACATATGTACATTTTATTTCTTTGTATTCCGGCCTATAATTAATGCATGTCTGACTTCCTTTGGTGCATTTCTTTGTAGCCTGAGGATGGTATACAAATATACCGAAACGTTGGCCTAGAAATATCGTGGTACATTTTCTGACTGAACCTCAAGACCCCAACAAATCTCATTTTGAGCAAAGCAGTCGAGAAACCAAACCTTATCATTAAATTTAATCTCAATGCCTTCTAAACTTGATTGTCTCAGAAGCAGCATGTATTTTCCAAACAACTCCAACTTCTTCTCTCACTTGGTCACTTCGTCACTGTAGCTTCCCCTTGTAAGTGAATTTACGGCGCACGACTCTTAAAAGTGAATTCGATCACAATCTTTCATTAAATTTAATCTCAATGCCTTCTAAACTTGATTGTCTCAGAAGCAGCATGTATTTTCCAAACAACCCCAACTTCTTTAAGCGAAGAACTCCAACAGCACGCTGGAGGGACATGAAATGGAAGATTTTGTTACTTTCCAGGCCCTGACGTTTATTACCACCAGAAAAGGAGGTCGTATTACCGCATGGAAAAAGCGAGAAAACCCTGAGGGGAGCATCACATTGATATTAAAACCACCTGCTACGCTTGTTGTGAAGGGCCGAACGAAACTTTTGGGCGAAAAACATCCCAACAACTTGCGAGTTTGAGGGGGAAATTTTCGTACGCGTTTTTACCCCTTTTGGTCCCTCACCTAATTAACGGATTTTTTCCCCCCATTTCATTCATTTTAATATTTCGAGAGCTTAAGAGCGAAGTTTATTTGGATTTTTTCAATATGGTTCCCAGCAAGTTTTAAGATTTTAATATTGTGGTCTCACTGCACTCACTGGACATGGGCCGTTCCACCGGTTTAGTGGATCGGAACTAACCGTTCCGATCCCGAGCGGGATCTTATATTTTTTTCATTACGATCGGACATCGATTCTGAGATAAGTTCTTCCCCCAAAAATATCGTACGGCGCGGCGAGACACTTCGGTCCGTTCAAAAAATAAGGAAAAATTGCGTTGGTGGGAAACTGGGTTGATCAAATTTATAGTTTAAAAACCTCATTAAAATTTTTAAAGGTTTCAAAGGTATTTTATTAAAATATATGTGTCTATAAATATCTTTCATTCCAGACCTTAAACCTCCTTAGGATTGAAATAAAAATTCCGTTCTTGCACCAAAAAACAAGCTTTATAAAAGAAAGTATCAGATTCTTAGCCAGCACTTTTTGAGCATTAAATTGGTCGAATTTCAAAAAATATGATCAAAGAATCACTAAAAATGGCTGAGTTGGTACATTTATATTATTTCATGAAATTTCAGTTAAAAAAAAAAGTTTGGAAACAATGAACTAGGACATCTATCAATTTATGCACAAAATGATGCTGAATAAGGTACTTGAATTTCATAAATATTTGCTGAAACCCTATAAAACTGCAAAAAGGATAAAAATCCAAATTTATTTTTGAATCGCACAATGATATGTAGAACAAGTTGTTTTGGCATGAAATAGGTAGATAATTAACAATAGTTTAGCTCTCAAATTTCAAGACAATGTAATATAATATGATAATTTAGGAAAAATTCGCTCATCTAATCATCCTGCAGGATCCTGATCAGCTGAATGAGATAAATTCTCTCCTGTTCACCTTAGGAAGTTGAGATTTGATAAAGAGACCCTTTGTCTCATGAAGAGGCGATTGAAATAACGGGCTCTTAAGAGTCTTTAGCTAACTCAGCATTCCGAGAAAATCTGCAGACAGCACATCAGAAAATTACATTTTTCAAGCATTCTAATTTCTCCATTGATGGGAAAAACAAAAGATCATGGATATGTCTAGTACCTACTGCTTACCTGTAGGTACCTACTACTCAATTGTATACCAACCATGTAGTACCTTCTTTTCACAAGATTATTCCATTATGGTTACAAAACAATATTAGTTTATAACTTAGAGTAATAAATCAGCATTCCTTGACACTACAATGGCTTAGAGGTCATGAGATGTTGTGATAAAATGAGATCATTCCAAAAAGTGCGATCGATTTTCCTACTATGAAAACTATGGGAGTTACTCTTCCCTAGCAACTCAAAGATATACGTAATAACTCAACGTCCCTAATAACTCAAGTTGTACGAGAAAAATCAATAGAAATTCTACCTAGCCTTCACTTTTCGAGTTAATAATCATCTAAAGTGCCGGAGCATTGCATTTTGTGCGGAGAAAAAAAGTGTCGCTAAAAATTCCTTGACCCCCATCCAAAAGACATATCCATGTCAAAATTAGAAGGCTAAAGCGTGTTCATGTTTTTTTCATTTTAGACGAAGTCTGTAGGTACATAGAAACGCCAAGTTTTCCAGGCAAAGCGCCGAGTTTTGTAAAATGTATTTCAATTAGGGCAATTGTTCATAAACTGATAATTTTAAATTCGATTTTTATCACAAAAATAAAACCGTAAGTAGATATTTTACAATTTTGAATTTTCGTCTCCCTGAAGAAGCCCCAGTACCTGGGGAAAAACGTTGGATTTTAATTTTTTTTTTAACCAATTTAAGGACAGAAAAGTCTTTTTTGTTAAGTCTTGTTATAATTTGAAATGTCCAAATGAAGAAATTTTACATCTCCCTTACAAGTCGGGACTTTCTCCATGTGATTCCCAAATATTTGGCCCACTCAAAAAAGCTTCGAAAGAAAAGAATGGGAGGTCAACGTTCATATTCCAATAAGAGAATGGAATTGATAGAATATTGTCTAGAAGTTAACCAGCACAGCCTTTGAAATTCCCTCAAAATCGATACATTAGTCTCGAATAGTCTACCAATATTAGTTTTCCGCATGCGCAATAGTTATTATTCGACAAATAACATAGAGCGCCATCCTAGACACGTACCCAACATCCTCCCGTTATTGAAAGAAACTCGGACTGATATTATGATGACAAACCGACGCAATGAAATTCATAGTGCATCATTTAGGAGTTAATACGCAGGATCCCTGAAAATTTCATAAAGATCGATCGATTAATAAAGAAGTTTTGCCTATGTCAGTCAATATTAATTTTGCGCGTGCAAATAGTCGCCCAATCGCGATATATTTCATAGAGCATCTTCCTGAAATATAGACCCAGAAACCTCCCAGACAGATAGACAGACAGACAGACACGAAACAAAAATTGCACAGCAAACTCTAGAACGCAAATAGCAAGTATAAATATAGGTAGAAATGTTAATTTTGGAAGTCAAATATTTTTTCGACTTCTCGCACAAACACAAAGTTCCAACCTTACCAGTTACCTTTGGTAGCGAGGAAGGGAAATTGAAAAAACCATTTTTCGTCTATATTAATTGATCCACTCTTTTTATTTATTGTAGGCATTATTATTACTGCCGTCCAATAGCTGGTACCTCCCCACTATTAGGGTAAAAGCACCAATTGTTGATACTTATCCAAATGTTGACAATTAGATTTCAAATCCAAAAAAGTAAGAAAATGAGACACTGTAGATTATCAAAATCAACGCCATTCGGAAGATAAGAAAGTAGCTGTTAAGGTTGATCCATTTTGCTAGTTATGAAGAAAGTAATAAACCGTCTGGGCGATGTGATATTGATGACAACCGTAACCTGTCACTCCAGTGACATTGTCACAGCTCTGTAGCTTAGTGAGGTGAATCTACAAATTTGGATGTTTCGGGTCAAGAGTATGAGTAAAAATTACGATTTAAATTTAGATGGTCTATTAATAATATGAGGAAGAAAGCGTAACCATGAAAATCCTAAAATTTCAACAGAAAAATAGGTAGGTATGGTATTGTTCGGTGTCAACATTAGGTTCCATAAAACGTGTTTGTGCCCTAATGTTGAGATCTGTGTCAATATCGGGAGAAACTTTTAACTTCATTGTAAAGTTGATATTTGGATTTAAATCAGCAAGGCGAATATGGAGAGGTAATATTTCTAAGCAAATATAGATAGAGAAAGAATATTTCTAAGCAACCCAACATAACCCGTACTTTATTGTATCGCTCCATTTTCTAATGGTGGCCTACTAAGCCTAATCCATTTCAAGATATTCTTTGAGAATATATTTCTACGGGTTCACAAGCATTTTTGTCCATTTTACCACAATGACAACTTCAGGTAAAAGAAGCATTAAAATTTAACATAAGTGTCAACATTAGGAACTGAAAAGTCGACATTTGGAATTTCTGAAGGCATGTGTGTCAACATTTGGTTAAAAAAGCTGAATTTCTCAACAATCGGTGCTTTTACCCTTCATCATTTTCATCTCCAACTTCAATTATACCAGTACATCACAATAAATAAACAACACATTCGATGCCAAGATGAATATGACATCATTTATATGACTGTCAACGAGATGAGCCAGACTCGAAATTACTCAAGTTCCACAGCGTTATTTCCACGTAAGGCATTCAAGGGGTCATAAAAGGTTTTCAAAAGGAGGGTTTGAACCTTGAATTAATCATAAGGTAGCATGTACGTACTTAGGATTCACAAACCTCGTGCAGAAAGACCCTGCAGGGAGGAAAACTTCCCTCGCTCGCCTCCGCCGGATCCGAAACTCAATCTTTCCTCCTCGAAAGTTACCGTATAAACAACGAAAATGATTTACCGCCTTGAAACTCCTTCAAAAAACAAGATTGAAGTTTACGGAAACCCAGGGAAAAGGAACACTTTGTTTCACCGTCGACTACCAATCTCAGGACTGAAACTTAAGTAATACAATACAACTTGGGAATCCTCGCATAGGTGAGCAACTACGTCTGGCTTTTCTGGAAGCTTAACCTGGTTTCGGAAAGTTTTTTTTCTACCTTCGGAGGAATTTGTTTCCAGCGAATAAATGTGGAGAATTTAGGACGGTTCGTTTATTTAACGGGAAAAAGAACAAAAGGGGTTTGAGACATCCAAAGGAGATTCTGAGAGCGTACTTTAGTTTACTATTTTCAATAATAAGCCTATGTGATCGTGTAAAAAATGTTTATAAACCCCCCCCAAACTTTGTCACTTTACGTTTCAAGGTGCGTAGAATCCAAATTTGAAATGTCCGTCCGCCGTCCACCGTTCACCGTCCGCCGTCCGGGCCATAAAAGGCCTAAGAATTGACTTAAAAAGCCCGTTCTTTCGCACATAGACTCCATTTGGGGTCTAGTTGGTCCTAACGTTTAACCATCCCGATCGCTTTACTCGCATAGATGCTATAGGCCAAAAACGGGCGAAAAAGTGTCTTTTTCGAGCTTTGAGTGTTAGACGTGTTAGACGCACGCCTGGCCCGCTTGGCAAGGGGTCACGGTGGGTGGTGAGGGGGGTGAGCGGATGGTGGAGTGAGAGGAGGCGCCGCGACACCTTGTGTTGGCTGGATCGACCAGGGGCATAGCAGAGGGGTGTAGGAGAATGGATATTTATTACTTTTACGTGTTATACCCATATAATACACCGCGGCACCATGAGGTGGGTACAGCGTTCCTTCGAGGCATGAATATGTTTTTTTCTAGGTCATATTTGTGTGTTAATACCAATGCTTTTCCTACTCATATTTAATAACATATCCTCTCGACTTTTTGTACGTACTTAGATAATGATATTATTAGGGCAATAACGTGTTTTTTCGAGGTTTTTTCAAGAAACATCCATTAAAGAGCTATTTTAGGTATAGGAACATATGGTATATTCGGAATCAGCGTGAAATTTCCTATAAGAATAGCCAATAAAATATTTTTGTCCAGCCAGAATCGCATTTCGTCCCACTGTGCGGCGGACGGACATTTCAAATTTGGATTCTACGCACCTTGAAACGTAAAGTGACAAAGTTTGAGGGGGGGTTATAAAAATTTTTTGCTACACGATCACATAGGCTTATTATTGGAAATAATAAACCAAAAAATAATAAACCTTTGTGAAATAATTTGCAGCGTTTTCTATTTCTATTGATTTTCACGTTCAACCAATGCGTTACTAGCGAAGTGCAACTCCCTTAGTTTTCATAGCAGGAAAATCGTTCGCCACTTTTTGGAATGCTCTCATTTTATCACAACATCTCATGATCCCTAATCCATTGTAGTGTCAAGGAAAACTGATTTATTACGCAAAGTTATAAACTAATATTGCTAAGAAACCATAATGGACTAATAATGTGAAAAGAAAGCACTAGGTACATGGTAGGTATACTATTGTGTAGTAGGTACTAGTACAATTGCTATTACCTATTGGTTCTTTTATAATCAGCTGAGTGAGCTAAAATCTCTCCGGTTCATCCTAGGAAGTTGAGATTTGATAGGGAGACTCCCTGGGACATTAAAAATCGATGGAAAATATTAGCTCATTCTTACTCAGCTGAGTGAGCAGAATTGTCTTCTGTCCCAAGCCCCCTGGATCAATTCAAATTGGTCGTCTCTATATTGACGAAGCCTAGCTTCAGAGGGACGTCCTAAAAACGAGAAAAAACTTATAAGTTAGATATTAAGATATGGACACTTTTTGTTGCGGGATTTTGCTGCATTTTTGATGTAGTTTATCCGGAAATTTTTTCGACACCCATCCCTTTCCACCCTGGGTGCATATAGATATAGATATAATATGCAGAAATTTAGAATGTAGAGGAGTACTCGGAGTGTTGAGGAGCGTTATTGTCACATTTTCGGCTGTTGTTGGATTTCCGAGCCAAATTTCATAAACTTTGGTAGTAAAGTTTCGGAGAAAGCTTCGGACATCGCGTCGTACGGCAACGAACGATATTATTATTCAAAATAATAAACCAAAAGACAAATTTCAAAATTTCAGGTTCAATTTTTGAACCTACGAAAAGTTCAGGAACAGGAGAACTGTCCGACTCGGAAACAATTTCTGCTGTCTCAAACCACAACGAATGTCTCGGGGGGCTTTGAAGTTGAGGGTTGAAGGACGGAAGACTTGCAAGTACCTTCAGTTTCTGAGAAATGTCCCTTCGCAAGAAATAGCCGCGTCCCTTGGGGCTCGCACCGCGAACTTGACGAATTCCTCGACGCTAAGAAACATCAGCTGAAAATTAGTCAGGGGTCTCTAAGCAGTTGAAATGAAGCCAACTTGAACGTTGTCGAATTTCAATTCACGTAACATAATTCTGATCTAGCGAGACGCTATTCCCGCATTGCCAAGTCTTTAAAAACCCGACTAGCTAACGTATCTTGTTCATGCACTAATCAATGAATACACACATACTTCGCACCGCAATCAATTATTATTATTATTTTAACATGAATTATACACAATATTCAATATTAAAAGAAAGGTGAGTTTCACGTTACCAAGTACACAAACAGGGTTATTAATAACTAGAGAAGTGATTATAGTAGATCCTTGAATCGACATACCTATCAAGTCTCCCCCCTTAGTCCGATTTCTTAATTGATCCACAAGTCTCCGTAAGACGTTTCAGTTCATTATAAATTAGTCGTGCAGCTTTCCTAATTTTGCCCTAACTCCTCCTTGGAAACACTTATTTCCTTTTGGATGGTAACCCCTGACCATTACCACTTCTCCTTCTTGAAACGTTCTTACATTCTCATTGTTTCCTTGACGCGTGTTTTTGGGTTCGTGGTCGTTGAACAGCAAGTCTAACTTTGTCCGAACGTTGTGAGAGAACATTAACTTATAGGCAGACGTTCCTGTGGCATTCGTTACTCTTCTCACTTGGGTTAAGCACGTTGCAATCTTATGGTTCACTCCACCATTCTTCATGGCTTTCAGTTTACTCTTGACGGTTTGTACGAATCTTTCTGCTTGCCCAATGGTTGCAGGATGGTATGGGGCTGATCGTTTGTGTTATACATTATTGAATTGTAAAATCTGCTGAAATTCTCCTGATGGTGAACATGCTGGCATTATCCGACACCAGAACGTATGGAAACCCAAACGTTGCAAACAACTTGACAAGGGAACTCGTATAACCCAACTAGTTGTAGTGGTAGTTGCAGGGAGCACTTCCACCCACTTAGTAAAGGCATCTACCAAGATGAAGAAGGATTTATTCGCCATTTTCGTATCTTGTTCATGCACTAATCAATGAATGCACGCATACTTCGCACCTCAATGTATTATTATTATTTTAACGTGAACCATACACGATATTCAATATTACAAGAATGGTGAGTTGGTGAGTTTCCCGTTACCAAGTTCAAAAACGGGGTTATTAGTAACTAGAGACGTGATTATAGTAGATCCTTGAATCGATGTACCTATCACTAGCAACGACTGAAATGGAGAGACGCACCGAGATAAGTAGCAAAACTTTACAAAAAGACCTTATTGTCCTTCAATTGGTTTTTGCTTCCGAGTGAACCTAAAGGTAGCGGAAGCATTGTTTTCACTCTAGGAAGAACAAAATTTTTGGTCTCCAAAATCAAAATTTCCACTAGCATTTTGAGTTTTGGACCATTCTGAACAACTTTTGTTCCGTGTCTGTCTGTCTATGCGAATGTCTGCGTGTGTGTGTCTGTCGTGTGTCCGCAAATCCTTGTAACAAACTTATTTTCCACTCTTTTCATCCGATTTGAATAACATTTTCTGGGGATGTGCGGGCTAAAGGGTAGACGGAATTCGGATTATATTTGAGGGATGTCGATTTGATCATCCCATACCAATTTCAACATGATTGTATCATTAGCTACTGCGCATGCGCCTATGTAAAATCCTTGTAACGACTATAATTTCCACTGTTTTCATCCGATTTCGATGTAATTGTCAGAGAATGCGCGGGTTAGGTTGTAGATGGTCCCCTATCAGTTTCATTGTCGCCCAATCAGTACTTCATTCGAGCGCTTTCGCACACGTAAATTTCATTATGTTCCATTTTTCACACTCTAGTAGTTCGATTTCGCTTAAATTTGGATGATAGTTGGAAGAAGATGACTTGATTACCTCATATCAATTTCAACACGATTTAATCATTAATACCTTCTGCGCATGTGCCAATGTGAAATACTCGTAATGACCTTATTTTCCAGTTTTCATCCGAATTTGATGAATTTGTCAGCGAATGTGCAGTTTAGGTTGAAGATGGTCCCGTACCTATTTCATTGTTTTCAACTCAAGGTTGCTGGGGTAGTTTAACTGTTGGTGTTTTTATCTCTTCGGAGCTCCTTCATATCCCTACTCAAGTCATGGTCATACGTCCCCGTCGTGCAACCCGGGCGCCCTCCGGGTGAACAGAGGGTGGCAAAATGACCCGCTGGCGATTAGGGGGGAGGCTCGTGTCAACGGGTCCCCCGACCCTTCTTAATGTTTCTCCCCCATTATGGAAACAACTAACTATGAGCCTCATAACCCCCGTATGCCCATTGCCACGCGGGGTCTTAGGGGAGGCGCTCGGGGGCGCTCCAGGCAGGGGCGTCGGCCATCCTCTCCCTCATCATCTTCATCATCATCCTATCCTTCATCCTCTTCCACAGCCCCAATTAATGCCCACCAATGTGCCCATTGTGAAAGAGCCTTTAGCACCAAGCGTGGCCTTGGGGCCAAAGTCTGGCAGAAGCATCCTGTAGAGGCTAACGCAGCACTAACCTATGGGTTAGTCTTTGGCAGGCTTACTGCGGGGAGGCTGCTTGAGTTAGACCGCGAAGTACGCACTGTTGTGCGCTCTTGGCTAGGCTTTCCACCTGGTGTCCCAAGTGCCTATATCCATGCACCGGTCAGGGCCGGTGGGCTTGGCATTGTCTCTCTCTCAGCCGCTATCCCATCTTTACGCCGCCATCGCCTGCTTGCCCTAAGGCGCTCTAGCAGGGAGGTCGCCCGCACTACTACTCACCTTGATTTTGCCAGGCAGCAGTTGCTGTGGTGCGATTGAGCAACTCCAACTGCTCCAAAACCCCGCTCATCTGCTGAGTTCGCTGCTGCTCTGCATGATTCAGTGGATGGTAAAGAACTCCGACAGTGCTCTGAATCCCCCATTTCCTCCCAGTGGGTTGAATTGGCTTCAGAGGGCATTGGAGCCCGCGACTACCAACATTTTCATGCCGTCCGCGTGGCAACGTTAGCCACAGCGGTGGACAGTAGACACCCTCTGCCGTGCCTGTCGGGGTAAAAATCAGAACCTGTATCATGTGGTGCAGCAGTGTCCTCGTACTCACGGTGGCCGCATTTCACGTCACGATGCGGTTGCCAAGCAGATAGCAGGTGCTTTGCCATCTAGCGGTTGGGATGTTGAAAGGGAGAGACTATACCACATGCCGAGTGACAGGGGCAAGAAGCCAGATTTCGTTGTGATCAAGCCCGATGGGTCTGCCATGATCCTGGATGTCCAGGTTGTCAGTGGCAGCATGGACATGGAGCAGACCTGGCGGGCTAAGAAAAGTAAATATGATAGAAATGATCTGTGCCAAGCGATATCTGAGCTAAAAGGAGTGGCACCTAATAACATCAAGGTCGTTGCCGCGACCATGTCATGGCACGGGGTGTGGTGCGGGATAAGGTCCACGGAGTTACTCGAGTTGGGCATCTCGGCAGGAGTACTCCGTGGTATCACCACCCGTGTCCTGAGGGGTTCTTACTTGAACTGGTGGTCATTTTATAGGGGCACTTCCTTTCATCCCATTCTCCCTCCTCGTTCTGCAACTTCCCTTATCCCTAGAGTCAGTGTCGGGTAAACCTGGGCGTCCTCCCCACTTTTTTATTTTATTTGTTTATTTTTCAATTTAATGACGTGCCCCCTCCGTCTTTGAGGGAAGGTTTCTAAAGAAAAAAAAAAAAAAAAAAAAAAAAATATTGTATACTTAATACCTGCTGCGCATGCGCCAATGTGAAATACTCGTAATGACCTTATTTTCCAGTTTTCATCCCGGTTTAGGTTGAAGATGGTCCCGTACCTTTTTCATTGTTTTCAACTCATCAGTTCATTCTGCGCTTCCACCAACGTAAATTACATTTTCTATCATTTCTTCGTTTCTTAATTGACCAACTCTTCCCGTTCCGAAAAGCGTTGCTATATGTTAACTGCCTTACTTCGTTGGGGTTCATAAGATAACCTCATAAACGATATATCCGAACATACCCATTCCTAGATTGGGGGCTTTCTAAGCCCAAACAGGCCTCTAGTTCCAAATAAAACTCGCCAAGTAATTAATACACATTTCTCTGTTACTAAGGTCTTAAGAACTTGTAAATTAGGTGCAAATTAGTAGGTACAATTTGGCACATGAGCAAACTTGTAACAGGTAGACACAATCTTAATGAGAAGAACGTGGAATTGTGGGCAATAAAGTTTCGCTGTTGCCTGAGCCGATTCCTCACGTTCCAATGAGTCCGGGACAGAACCTTTTCTCGCGGAAGGGCATTTAATTATCAGATTTCCCCGCATTTCCTCCCTTGGAGAGGATTTTCCTACATTTCCCTCATTTTCCAACAGCGTACACTCAACCTTCTAATGCTCGAAAACTCGCCAAATTTTCAATTTTCTTACAAGATAATTTTACAGTCATATGAATATGAAGTGAACAACGTAAAACTCACATTGTCTGAATAATTAGTATTTTATCGTTTTTATAGATTATTACCTACATTTATATTGAGCAAAGAAATCGCTGTAGGATGTTGAAATGTCTGATCCAGATTTTAAAAAAAGTTCCAGTCATGCAGCAGCATGATCGTAAGAGAGAATTTTCGTAAATTATTGTATTGTAGTATTATGTTAAATTGTTATGAAATTTGAGCTTTTTGAGTCCAACGAAATTTTAAACTATTAATTTTATGGCAAAAAAAGTATTCTACGTAATACACTCATATTCATGTAGAGGTTTTGAATTTTTAGCTTTTTTGCAGTTTTTATCAATGTTTAAGCACATTTTAATGAATTTTAATGATTTAACGGATAATGTTTCATGCTTACAAAATTCAAGCTTCATGTAGCAAAGAAATTCGCTGACGGAGCTCATTCAGGTGATAATAGAAACTCTAATTAAGTATACTAAATTAAGTAATATTTCATTCTTTGAAAAATCCATAGGTATTACATTTTGTGATTCAGAAGACAAAAAAACGGATCATGTTTCATGCCTACAAAATTCTAGCATCATATGTTGAATAGCAAAGTGGATTTCTCCGGAGCTCACTCAGATAATAATTGAAAATTCAATTAATTATTAAAAATTAGGTAATCATTTCTCCTCCACTTTTTGCTTCCGAGACTGCAAGGCAGCGGAAGCTTTGTTTTCACTTTCGAAATGAAACAAAAATTTTTGCTCTAAAATCAAAATTTCCACTCGCATTTTGCGTTTCAGAGCCTCCTGAACAAATTTGGTTCCGTGTCTGTCTGTCCGTCCACATTTCCTTGTAACAGCCATAACTTCCACAATTTTGATCCGATTTTGACCAAATTTTCAGGGATCGTGCGGGTTAAGCTCTAGATGGTCCCCTATCAACTTCATCGTGATCGAATAAACGGTAGCTTCTGCGCAGGCGCTAACGTGAAATCCTTGTGACGGTCATAACTCGGTCAATGTTGAACGGATTTCGGTCAGATTTTCAGGGATGATGTGGGTAAGATCCCTTGAGGTCCCTTAAGACAATCATCATAATTGCATTAGCGGTACGCTCTGCGCATGCATGAACGAAATATTCTTGTTACGGTCCTTGCAACAGCCGTAATTTCCACAATTTTGATGTGATTTTCTTCAAATTTTTAGGGATCGTGCGGGTATAGCTCTACATGGTCTCCTACCAGTTCCGTCGTGATCGAATCAACGGTAGCCTCTGCGCAGGCGCAAAAAAAATTTCTTGTTTGCCAAAAAATATCCCCAAGGATGTTTTAATCATGAATTTAGATCAAAATATTAATGAAATCCTGTAAATCAATTAAAAACTCCTTCAGTTTTGATCCGATTTAGACGAAAATTTCAGGGAACATGCGGACTACATCCTGGATGGTCCCATATTAAAATCAAAATTTTCCTTATTAATTTCATTTATTATATGTACCATTCAGCTTCCAATTTCCCACCTTATTAATTCCCTGATGCCAGAACCGGTCGTTTCTAGTTTTCTGGAATTTAATGGTGACGTACTGTGAAGGTCACGAGGAAGCTCATGTGCCATTTCCTTGGCAGTGTATTTTTTTTTTTTAATTATTATTTTTTTATTTTTTTTATTATTTTTTTTATTTATTTTTATTTTTTTGCCGGGTGGAGGCAACAAAGCCAGTTCCTTCCGTGCTGCCCAGTATAAAATACTCCATTTTCTAATTGGAGAGTCAATGTTTGTACTCAGGTAGGGAGTCAATTTGGGGCACTCCCCCAAATGTTCGTCATGCATGGTGGCTTGCAGGTGGCATAGGGAGGATGCAAAACCCCTAATCTGTTCAGGTGCATCCACAGGAAATCGTGCCCTGTCTTGGGGCGAAAGTACGCCACTAATGCCTTCTGTGGGAGTTCAGGCAGAATTTGGGCTGCCAGCAGAGACTCCCATTTTTTTCCCTGTGCTGCGGCTTCGCTAAGTTGTTTTTGCTTCTCTCTACCTACCTGTTTTATGGCAGCAACACCTTGTGTAAAGATTATGGGTTCAGTATCAGGGGGCAGTTCACTTGCTCGCTTGGCCAGCATATCAGCTCTATCATTGCCTGGGATCCCACAGTGGCTGGGCACCCATTGGTAAGCAACCAGCCATCCGGTATCAATTAGACTATTCACAGCCTCCCGCGTCGACCGTTCAAGATTGTTACAATGTAGGTTGAAACCAGAGTCTGGATAACTGACTTCGAGCCCATACGAAAAACGCATTCTCATATGTTCGATCACAATTTTAGTCTTGGTGTGCAACGAGTCCTGGAAATTTTGTAATTACCGTTGGGAAGGAAGGTTGATGGGGCAATAGCCTAACCTTTAATACGCTGCCCAAGCTACAATTCTCAACCCCCGTCCCAAACGCTGTCAAAAAGAGAGGGAGAATGAAGACGACGATTGGTTTGGCCCTTTCAGGTGAGTATCTGCTTTAAGACTGATAGCAAGACTTCTCTTCCAATCAGATGAAGGACGTTTGGAAGGTATTTAATAATATAAATGGAGGAGCTTTTATTACACAGCCACAACAAGAAATATTATCACAGAAATCGGCTTCAAAAATCTCAGAAAAGAAAACTTTAGTCTTGCAGCACTACCATATGAGCGAGTTTTAGTAATTTTCCTCATCATGTATTATATATGTCAATTGTTTTCAGATTGAGCACTTTTTGTGCCAAGAAATCGTTAACTCTTGAATAATGGTATCAATTTTCTGTTAACTAACTTTTTACGTATTTCTGTTGGAATTTTAATGTGTTGACAGCAAATTCGAGTTCAGCGACTCAAAAAACATAAGAGTACGAATTTTCATAATTTTACAATGAATTTTGAAATTTTTTTATTGTTTGACATGATTTTGACGATTGTGAGATCCCAAACTATCAAAAGTTGTTGCTGTCGACTTGTTTCGGCTGCATATTCGAGTTTATCGACCCCAAAAACGTAAGTACCTATACGAAGTTTCACAATTTTACAAAGAAGTTTGTAAAAGATTTATTCAAAAGTCTGATATTGGCAAAAAAAGTATTTCAAAAACAAAAATCTGAAAAAATGCAGGGGTCATTTTCTTGACATTTTAAACCACATTTCGGGTGGAGGTTATCAAAATTCTACCTTTCTCAAAATAGCGGGCACACTAATATATATACGAAATTTTGTTGAAACCTACATGACTAATGACAAATTATTGTTCTGATATTACAAGACAAATTCACTATAATCGAAATTGTAGAAGAGGGGTGTATGGTATTTTGTGAGGTTCCCCAGAGGATATCCATTTGTTAGTTTTAGTTTTGATAATTATTATTGACTTTGGTGAATTCATCAACTTACGGAAGAGGATTTATTCGTTAATTAATATGTTTTAGAGAATAATTTACCACAAAAAGACTTTTTTGTGGGGTTTTATGATGAAGTTATAAACAGGAACTTTCACCCTCCGAAAATTGCATCCATTAAACATGTAGTCGGTAACTCATCCCTCGAGTGCACTCTTGATGAGTCAACCGCATAAAGGCCGCTCCTCAGATTGAGATCAAAGCTGTCCTCCACCGCCCGTCCTCCACCCCGGGAAACGCCGCCTCCGGGGGCGGCCGGGACGTTCGTCGTTCGTTATAACGAGATAAGGCGACAGGAGGTGGCGGTGGAGGACAATACGGGAGGACGGAGGGAGACGCCGTCATAATCCTCCCTTGTTTACGGCGACTCCGCCCGGTTCCTCCTTCAAAAGTCGAGATAAACCTCTTTTTGGGGGACCCCGGGCCTACAGCGGCGAACATTGTCGCGGAAGGTACAGCGCGGACTTACAAGTTACAGCTTACAAGCTCCCAATGTTACAAGTTGCAACTCGAAGATAAACTTCTCACGGCGGTCGGATGACGGGAGGGGGAGGGGGAGACTTACAACAGTTTTCAGCGAGTCTAATTCGTCTTTCTCCTGCTTATCTCAGCATTACAGCCTCTCCTTTGTGTGATATTGTTAACTGAACAAGTTTCAAAATTATCTAAATTCTGATCAATACGTTGAAGAGAGAGAGAGAGAGAGAGAGAGAGAGAGAGAGAGAGAGAGAGAGAGAGAGAGAGAGAGAGAGAGAGAGAGAGAGAGAGAGAGAGAGAGAGAGAGAGAGAGAGAGAGAGAGAGAGAGAGAGAGAGAGAGAGAGAGAGAGAGAGAGAGAGAGAGAGAGAGAGAGAGATTGAATAGTTTAAATATCAAAATTTTTATAGTAATTCTATGGTTTTAACTACATGAGAGAAGACAAAAACAATTCTAACTTCGTAATAAAATGCAAAATTATAAAAATACTTCTTACAACATTCCTGTTGACAACTTGGAAAATAATTAAGCATTAATACATCATGAAATCTAAATACAATCTTTCAATATTTTTCCAATAATTTACTTTTCAGCGCATCCCTAAATACAGAAGTCTTTTGATATATAGCATTCGCACTTTGAATTAAACCTTTCGCGAATTGAATTAAACTTTTCGCAAATTGAATTAAACTTTCCGCAAAATGAATTAAACTTTTCGCAAATTGAATTAAACTTTTCGCAAATTGAATTAAACTTTCCGCAAATTGAATTAAACTTTCCGCAAATTGAATTAAACCTTGGGCAAATGTACGAAATAAATCACTCGCGACGGAGTTGTGGAAACCCATTTCAAAACGGAAGTTAGTGAAAAAACGTTGTCTATTTCCACGAAAAATACAGAGTTACAATGTTGAATCGATTTCGACGGTTAGGCCATAATCAGTAACAATAACAAAATTATTGACGGGCCTAACTGTCTAAATCGATTTAACATTGTAACTCTGTATTTTTCGTGGAAATAGACAACGTTTTTTCACTAACTTCCGTTTTGAAATGGGCTTCCACAACTCCGTCGCGAGTGATTTATTTCGTACATTTGCCCAAGGTGTAATTCAATTTGCGAAAAGTTTAATTCATTTTGCGGAAAGTTTAATTCAATTTGCAAAAAGTCTAATTCAATTTGCGAAAAATTTAATTCAATTCGCGAAAGGTTTAATTCAAAGTGCGAATGCTATAGATGAACATTTCTACCAGTTCATTGTATATTTGTGTCCCTTGAATCTCAAACGACCGGCTATATATGGTGGTTCTATGAATCGGAGATAGCATCAGGTTATCTCTGCTGCATGTACCCCTCGAGTGAACATCTGACATAAATTTAAATTCATTGAACAAATACAGAGGTCTTTTAAATTTCAAAATTTTAAATACCATTACCGCCATTTGCAGCCTTTTCCGCTCTGCGACCTTAAGCCAGCCAGAGTTTGTTAATAAACTCATGCTTGTAATCATGGAATGGAATGGAATGTAATCTAGAATGTACACTGCTGGGATGGATAAAAATCGTTAGTTAATAAACTCATGCTTGTAATCATGGAATGGAATGGAATGTAATCTAGAATGTACAATGCTGGGATGGTTAGAATTCTTTTGTTAATAAACTCATGCTTGCAACCATGGAATGTACACTAGAATGTACACTGCTGGGATGGTTAGAATTCTTTTGTTAATAAACTCATGCTTGCAATCATGGAATGGAATGCACGCTAGAATGTACACTGCTGGGATGGTTATAATTCGTTTGTTAATAAACTCATGCTTGCAACCATGGAATGTACACTAGAATGTACACTGCTGGGAAGGTTAGAATTCGTTTGTTAATAAATTCATGCTTGCAATCATGGAATGGAATGGAATGCCCGCTAGAATGTACACTGCTGGGATGGTTAGAATTATTTTGTTAATAAACTCATGCTTGCAACCATGGAATGCACGCTAGAATGTACACCGCTGGGATCGTTAGAATTTGTTTGTTAATAAACTCATGCTTGCAATCATCACGATATCCTAGATTGGAAATCGCTCTGACAGCTCTTCGTTGACAGCCAATGATTATGGCAGAAGCTGGTGAGTGAACCCAACTAAGAATTTAATAAGTAGCACGGCGTTGACACACGGCATGAAAAGCCGTAAGAAGAGCAAATTCTGGAAGACTATCAGGAAGTTTACGAAAAAGAAAGGATACACTGTTCAAGGACGTGGCTAGTTGCTCACAATGGGGTTTCCAAATCAATATTGGATCAACATCGACTCCCAATATCTGCGAAGTGGGCGGATTCCCCCCTACACTTGTGAGATCACGCAGTCCAAAAACCATGATTTGGGTCTTTTGAATCATTGTCAGAGAGACGATTGCCGCTAAATCAACTGGTAACATCACAAATAGCCTCAATAATAGAAGACTTGATAACTTCTACCAACGATGAAGGGAACACACAATTTAACTTGCAATAATTTTGTAAGCTTCACTTTTGGAAAATGCATCCATAACTAACTAGTGGATCCACCAGCCTTGCTCCTTACAAAATTTGAAAAAAAAATTAATCCAAATTTTACATCCGATAGGAACCAAAACCAAATTTTAAGTATACTGAAAATCACTGAAAACTATATGAACACGTAATTTTCAGGTTAGTCGTCTGATATCTTCGAAGATTGTTGACGATGTTATCGTTGTTGCATCGAATGAAAGTTATCCGAAGTCTCCGATGTTGAGTAGGCAGTATACCTTCCTCACTTATTGTAATCGGGGTGTTCGATCGAGTACCTACCTATCTACCTAGTTAGTAGCTAGCCACTCTCTCTCCCAAGACCAGTTGTAACATCCCTAGCTACTAGAGCGCACTCTATATCATAGTACTTGGATGATTCCTTTCTACTTCTTTTATATATGTATTTGTTTCTGAATGTACCTATATGATTAAATAACAACTATTCATCCATGTTAAAGTTAGCTTTTTAGTGTCTGGGGCAACCCTGGTGATGGGGGAGTCAGGTTGTTCCTAGGCGATTGTGTTTTTTACCTTGTCGGTGTTTTTTTTTGTGCGTTGTTGGCGTGTGTGCACGGCAATCTCGGTTTTGTGTTTTTTATCTTTAAATACTCATTTTTTCTGCTGTATTACTATTTGTGAAATATATGTTCGGTTTTGTTAGACTGTGTTATTGTCAACCACAACATCCTCTTGTTTACTTGGCTAGGAGTAAACATTGGTGCGAAAACCCGCTTACTGATCGATCATTCGTCAATGTGAAAGTCGGTCTAAGCCATCTTCCTAAACTTATCTTCGCTCTCCCAACTACTTAACGGCAATGGCTTTCAACGAAGCACTGTTGGAAAAACTGGTTCCTACTGCATCTGACGATGAATTCTTTTCTGCCCTTCAGCAAATCACGGACGCACTCACGGTTTCTGAGAAGTCAACAAAAACACCAACGTCCCTGTACCGCAAATCGGTCGCTTTGGTGGACAGGATTCGACATCTAACTGAGAAGGTAACTGATGTCAAGGTTTTGTCTAAGTTACGTGCATCAAGCTTCCATGATGAACTGGGTCTATGTGTCAAGAATGTTACTCAACTTACAGACTCAATTACAGATGTAATCAAAGTGACCCAGGTTGCCTTGAGGTGGAATATGCGGCTTCGTGAGGTTGTTGACGTAGCAGAGGAGAAAATTTATACATACCTCACAACCGTCGAAGCCGCAGATGTACCTATCATGTCAAATGACCAAGCACCGGATCTGTATAATTCACTGAAAACTTTGAATATTTTGAACAGTACCATTCCTGATTTTTCTGGCAATATTCTTGATTTCGAAAGATTTTCCCAAATATTCACGCAATGCGTTGTGAACTTAGCAGTTCCTGATGCCAACAAAATAGAAGTTTTGAAGCAAAAGTGTGTTGGACCAATGCGGTCGTGGCTTCTACCTTACTTGAATAACAAAACGTCATTCAATGACATTTGGAGTGCACTATCTAGAGAATTTGAAAACGTATACGAATTGACCCTTACAATGCTTGATCAACGGGAACAAATACCAGTTTTGGAGTCAGATAAACCAGAAGCCCTGCAAGCTTTTATCCAAGCTCTTGAGGCCTACCAAAACACGTTGAGGATTTTGCAGCAAAGAAACAAAAATGTATCCGACATATTGGTTTACCATACTGCTGTAAGACGTCTACCTCCCTTCCTTCATAAAGCCTTTTATGACAATGAAATAACAAATAATGACACTATCCCTCCAGTAGCCTCTTTGATCTCATTTTTGCAGAGTCGCCAAATACGTAACCAATCTGTCCGAGAGAAAGTTCCTACAACGCCAAAATCATCTGCACCCCAACAGCCTCGTTCAATTCGTGCTACAAAATCATATAGAACTTCTCAAACTTTCTCCGCCACTTCTCCTCGAGAATTCTCGAGAAATTGTCCCCTGTGCAATGGTAAGCACATGCTGTATGCCTGTGGTCAGTTTTTGTCAATGGAATTTGAAAATCGTTGCAAACTTGTCAACAACATTGACTTTTGCGTCAATTGTTTATCGGGAACCCATTCTGTCAATAAATGTCGCTCTGAACGTCGATGCAATCGATGCAACCAAAAGCATCATCGTTACCTACATGACATTGGAGATCCCAAGGCCACCCTCCCTACCGAAGAAATTCAACGTATGGCAGCGACTGGTTCTCCAACTTCACGAATAAAATCTCCCACACGAAGATACCAAAGTGCAAGTGCGTTAAAAATCAGTTCTAGTCCAGTGAATTTGGCTGAGCTGGGTGGAAGTGATAGTGACGAGGGTGCTGCGTGCAGTGCTTCGGCTCTAAGTTACAGAGGGGAGGTACGTTCTCCTGACAGATTTTCTGATATATCTGTGGATCTCAAGGCAGCTTCCCAGGGGGTATGTTCTAACTTTTGTAACTCACTTAAGGATGAGGGTGAGACTAAAATGTCTCAATTAACTAACAATTGTAGTTGCTCTCAGGGCCCAAATGGTGCTGTATCTAAACCCTACCTTACTAAATGTAGTAGAAGCTCATCCTCCTCATTGACTAATGATTCTGGTTTACATTGTAGACAGGACTGTGTTGAAGACCACCACCCCTATAATTTGTCATCTGTTTTATGTCGCAAATATTGAAGTTCTGGCATACCAAGGAGGAATATTTTTCTATCTAACTTATCAAACAAGAGTAAAAGACATGTGAATGTAAATAATTTCCCTCTTCCTAAAAACTGTACTTTGTCATCCAAAAAGGACTTAGAAAACGACATGTCTCTCATTCCTTTAAAATCAATTTTGAAGCCTAGAAATGGATTCTCTCTCATTCCTACTGCTCACGTACCAATTTCAAAAAAATCGTACAGTGAACCACTCCTTGGTAGAGCCGTTCTCGATACAGGTTCTGATACTAATATAATTTCTACTTCCTTTGCCCAAAAATTGGGTTTATCTGTCAAGATGCGTGCATCTTTAATTACAGGGGTCGGAGGGCTCCAAATCGAATCTAAAATTGGTCAAGCTTATGCCTGGGTACATTTTCCACCTACTAACAATTGCTATCTCAGTCCAATATATATTAAACTTTCGGTTATAGATAAGCCCACTGGCAATTTACCCATTTCCAGTTTTTCCTTTCAATCATCATTGGAAATGAAAGATATTAAGTTAGCTGATCCAAATTTCAATGTATCTCACAAGATTGACCTTCTCCTATCCAGTGAATTTTCCAAACACATTTTTTATGAAAGACAAATTTTCTCTGTGGACAACAGTCCTACATTCATTTATTCACGTTTTGGTTGGTTGGCAACTGGCTATGTTCGTAAGAGAATTAATAGACACATCTCATTCTCTAATCGTGTGCAAGTAAGACAATTCCACAACAATAATTATAATGATTTGTATGGTCCTTGTCAGCCCTCCAAGGTTTCTCAATGGCCTGCATTGCAAGCACCTCCCCCTCAGATTGTAGAAACTCCAGCTACTCCTGTAACTGCTCCAGCGGGAACTGGTTCTGTCACTGTTAAGGAGAGGACTGTGACCGTCACTGGTTCTTCAGTTCCGTTACTGTTCCAAACCCCTTCCCTCTGTTTCAACACTAATTCAAATGCACATATGGATACTACGTCGGGTGTTAATCTTTTTTCTATTTTAACACACTACTTTTCTCCTGATGGTGATAAATCTGTCCGCGCTCAAATTACTAGTTGTCAAGTAGTAAAACCAATTGATTGGTTTATGTTGTCAAACAAATTATGCGTGCAGCCCACAAGAGTTACCCTTTCTTGTCAACCTGAACTGCCTGTGTTGGATGGTTCTTGTAATATCTCTCGTTCTATTTCCAATTCAGAATTGTCCAAAATTCTTAATCGGTTAGTGTCACTCAGATTCTGACCACATCTACTTATGTGGATGACGTATCTTTGGGAGCAGCTACCATTCCTTTAGCCCTCCAAAAACGTGATGAGTTTGTCCATGTAATGGCTAATTATAAACTAGAGTTGCACAAGTGGGCTGCTAATGACCCACGCTTACTTGCTGGAATCCCTGCAGAACACATCAGTCCACAGACCAGTCTCGTTCAATTGGGAGATGAGCTAGACGCTCCTCTTAAAGTTCTTGGTATTGTGTGGGACACTCAAGCCGACGCGTTTTCATATCGTGTCTCCCCCTTATCTCATGTGACCACCAAAAGGGAACTTGCATCCCAAATAGGTCAAATTTACGATCCTGTTGGTTGGATTATTCCAGTTGCTATATATGCAAGATTAATTCAACGCAATGTCATCCTACGCCACCTGGAGTGGGACCAACCCCTTCCAGCTGATATCTGCAATGCCTGGCATGTCCTTTCTTCCACCCTCTCCTCCTTATCTGAGTTACGCATTCCTCGCCACATAAACAACTGTGAAGGTATCTTCTGGATTGCTTGTTTTGCTGATGCTTCTGAGCAGGCTTACGGTGCAGTCATTTACCTCATCACTCAGTGTGGGGATAGTTACCAAGTTTCACTCTTGAGTGCCCGAGCACGAATTGCTCCAGTAAAAACAGAATCATTGCCACGGCTTGAGCTCATGGCAGCATATCTATTAACTGAAACCTTCTCAAAAATTTCCAAAACTCTCCCTGCATTTTCTCTTGAGCAAGTGTACTCATTTTCTGACTCTACTATAACACTTTCATGGATTACTGCTTCTCCTCCTCCAGTCTGGAAAGCCTTTGTTGGGAATCGTGTTGCCAAGATACTATCCATAATTCCATCAGACCGGTGGTTTCACATACCCTCTGCTGATAATCCAGCAGATATTGCTTCTCGGGGTCTATCTCCAGGGCTCCTTCCTCAAACTGAACTTTGGTGGAACGGGCCATTGTGGTTAAAAAACCATCCCTACTCATGGCCACTCGCCCGAGTTAAGCAAAATCTCTCAGATACGCATACCAAACTTGAGGCTAAGTCTGGTGTTTCTGTCTCTTTAATCACACAAGGGTTATCCATAACTTCAGACCACTTTGAATGCAAGTTTTCTTCTCTGAGTCGATTACAACGAGTCTCAGCATGGCTATTGCGTTTTTCCTATAATTGCAAACATCCAAAACTTCGACATTCAGGTCCTTTGCAGCCCTTTGAACTCAATAATGCTCTTTTATCTCTTGTATGGCGAGCCCAAAATCAGGAACTTGTAGAAGAGCTGTCTGACATTGCTCTCAGTAAACCCAAGTTGCGATTATCTAAGGTGTTAGGTCTCTTTTTAGATCCTCAAGGTATCATTAGAGTGGGAGGTCGGTTGCATTATGCACACATACCAGATCCCTCCAAACATCCAGCTCTTCTCCCAATTAAACACCACCTTACAAGACTCATTATAGAACAATTTCATAAGGACTCACTACACATTGGCCCTAGGGCCACCCTTGCTAGGATTCGGGGGACATTCTGGATTCCGAATGGTAGAGCAGTGGTGCAGAAGCAGTTGGCGGGCTGCCCGCAGTGCTATGCCCTGAAACCTCAACCATTCCAGCCAGAAATGGGCCAGTTACCCACAGATAGAGTGTCATTTTCATTCCCTTTCAATCAAGTAGGTATTGATTTTGCAGGACCCTTCCTGGTATCTCCTTCAGGTACCCGTGGTTCCAAGGCTGTGGAATGTTACTTGGCGGTTTTTGTCTGCCTTTCAACTAAGGCTGTGCACCTTGAAGTGGTTCTTGGTCTTACATCTGATGCATTCTTGCAAACCTATGATCGGTTTGCTTCACGTCGTGGCTATCCATCTATCATCTGGACTGACAATGGCCGGAATTTCCTGGGTGCTAATAACCATCTTAGACGACTTCGTATTGCCTTTTCTAGTCCTGAGCACACTCAAGCTCTAACTCAACATACAGCTCGCCAGGGCACTACTTGGAAGTTTATACCTCCCAGGGCTCCCCATTTTGGAGGTATCTGGGAGGCTGGAGTAAAGTCCGCAAAGCGTATCCTCAAGGTTACTTTGAGAGATCAAACTCCGTCCCTTTTGACATTTATTACCCTTGTATCTAGGGTGGAAGCGATCCTAAACTCTCGACCGATGACTGCAATGTCTGCATCACCAAATGATCTTGAAGTGCTCACTCCCGGCCACTTTCTAATACAAAGGCCACTAACTGCTCCCCCGTTGGACCCAGAGGAGATTTCAGATTCCCACCTGCCTAAGTGGCGTTTTGTCCAAACTTTCATAAACTCCTTTTGGTCTCGCTGGCAGCAAGAGTATCTGCTTGATCTCCAGGCTAAAGAAAAGTGGAACTCCAAATCTCATCCACCTAAGGTTGGGGATATCGTTTTAATTATGGATGAAAACAAGCCACCCTTGCAATGGGGGCTGGCAAGGATTGCAGTTCTCCATCCTGGGCCTGATGGGATTCCCAGAGTGGCAGGTCTCCATACCACATCTGGTTCCAAGACACGCCCCCTTGTTAAATTGTGTCCATTGCCAACCAAACAATGAAACGTAGAACTTGAGATACTTATGAGTTCAATGAGTCACACATATTTTCCTATTTTCTGGCTCCTCCGGTTTACAACCGAGGCTCCATTCGGGGGCAGGATGTTCGATCGAGTACCTACCTATCTACCTAGTTAGTAGCTAGCCACTCTCTCTCCCAAGACCAGTTGTAACATCCCTAGCTACTAGAGCGCACTCTATATCATAGTACTTGGATGATTCCTTTCTACTTCTTTTATATATGTATTTGTTTCTGAATGTACCTATATGATTAAATAACAACTATTCATCCATGTTAAAGTTAGCTTTTTAGTGTCTGGGGCAACCCTGGTGATGGGGGAGTCAGGTTGTTCCTAGGCGATTGTGTTTTTTACCTTGTCGGTTTTTTTTTTTTTGCGTTGTTGGCGTGTGTGCGCGGCAATCTCGGTTTGTGTTTTTTATCTTTAAATACTCATTTTTTCTGCTGTATTACTATTTGCGAAATATATGTTCGGTTTTGTTAGACTGTGTTATTGTCTACCACAACATCCTCTTGTTTACTTGGCTAGGAGTAAACACGGGGCAAATATAGTTCATTGAAAAACACCAATTACGACCCAATTGGTGGAATCGGAAATTCTCATGGTTGCGTATGCGCACATATTACTATTGATGCGACGGCCATGATATTTATAGGAGACCATCTAGAACCTAACCCTCACATTGCTGAAAGTTTCATGACAATCGATAAGTCTCGGGGTTTTACGTGTGTCAACAAACTTTAGTTTTGAGCATGTGCAATAGTTATTAGGTACTCAACAAATCGCGATAACATTCATTGGGCACCTTCTTGAAACCGATACCCCAACTATCATCTGAGTTTGAATGAAATCGGACCGATAGATAGGAAGTAAGCGACGTTTCAAGAAACGCCATAAGCGAATTTCGTCCTGAACGGTTGCAGGTAAGGTCTTCTGTTTACAGTTGCTCGTGTTGCTGATTCAAACGACGTTTTACAACCATTCATTATTGAAAATAATAAACCGAAAATTGGAGGATTTTTTCCGATTGACCTTATCATCCTACCTACTGTTCGGATCTTCCTCCAAGCGATTTCTACATGTTTGGCCACCTCAAAGAAGCATTGGGAGAACAATAATGGCTCCTTTTTGCTGAAAGCTAGTCGCTGAAAGCGACTTGGGTCATTCTCATATAATGTGACCATTCGGCTTTTCTGGACCCTGCAAGTTGGGGAAAAAAATAAAGCAACTTTTTGAATAAAATTTGATGTGGAATGTTACTATAGATGTTCAGAATAACAAATTTGGGCATCACTTGTCAGTTTTTTCAGTATTACTTTATTTTTATCAATTTTGAACGTTTGAACTCGAAAGGACGTTTTGTCACGAGTGTTACCGTACAAAAAAAGGCTGAATGGAGTAAAATGCTGCATGGTACACGTCTTCGTGCTCTGAAAACCATTCAGCAAACTATGAAATTCTAAACTAAATTTAGAATAAGAAGAAAAGCTGCCGCAAATTGATTTAAATATATTTATTGTACCCAAAAACTGTTATGGGGACCTATTCACGGTAACACTCGTGACAGGTGCAGTTGATCGAAGAAAACAATTCTTGATTGCGATCGTTTTCGACATGTCTTAGCTTTGGCACATTAAAATAAAAACTGTCACGAAAAAGTGTCCTCGAAAAGCGTTACCTACATTTTTTGATGATTTCCGCTTACAACCGAGTCGTTGCTAGGGAAATGGTACTTCGTTGTTTTTCATCCCACAAAATTCGTTGACCATTCGTTCGAAAGCCCTCGATTTATCCAACCATATTACGTTAACTACTGCGAAGTGCGTGACCAACAAGCTGAGTTATAAGCATGGTTATATGAATAATTGTTTACACATAGGTGATCATTCTCAATAATTGATATTGTGAACATGATTTCAACCGCTTGTTAATTTCTGATGATTTCATTGAGCTAGTGTTTCGATGATTTGATTCATAGCAGGTGATCCGAATATTGCGAGAACGGTTTGATTTGTGAGGAGGTGGTTAAATAATTTTAATAGGTAATTTCTATTCTTTACACTCTAGAAAGCTGTAATTTCGTATGAAGCCTCTTTAGGACATTTACTTGACGATGTCCAGGGTCCGGATCAGATGAGTGGCTCTTGAAGCTAATTTCTATGCTTCACACTCTAAAGAGCTGTACTTTCGTATGTAGCCTCTTTAGGACATTATTTACTTGACGATGCCCAGGGTCCGGATCAGCTGAGTGGCTCTTAGAGCTTGCATACGAGTCTGCAACACATACGAGTCTGCAACTAAAGACCAAATGTCCCAATGTGTTGCAGACTCGTATGCAAGCGTTTTTGAGATTCTATGTCTTTGCTTTGTTTTGATGATTTCCGCTTACAACCGAGTCGTTGCTAGGGAAATGGTACTTGTTCGTTTTTAATAAAAGTAGGTAACACAGGCAGAAAACTTGAAACAAGTCGTATGACTAGTTATATAGGTTCACATTACTTATCACAACCGCTGTTTTTCAACAGCAGTCAATGCCTATACACAAAAATAAAAAAATTAAAATTAAAACACTAAATAAGTCTTTTTCTCTAAATAATGATAATCTGAAATTAATATCATTTAAGAATTAGGTAAAGGTAAAATTACAACTAATGATAGTGAAATATAACAGCACATCACGAGTGTTACTAATGCATCATGAGTGTTACTTTTTGAGTAGAAACACTCATGATGGTAACACTCATGATGTTTTTACACAAAAAGGTTAATCTTAACATAACGAAGTGCTGGACAGATATGGGTCACCCACAAATAAATGTCCCTGAACTACGTCTTTTGCAGTTGGCACTCGCATGTTTGGTTGAACTATGTTAAATACAATAGTGGTAACACTCATGATGAATAATTTTTGTGACGTACTATGTTTTTCGATGAAAAATGCAGAAATGGCCTGCCAGCTCTTTCCAGGGCAAAGGCTGCACTTGGACTGATCGCTGGTGGCACAAACAAACATAACCTGACTCTTTCCCGCCGTTTTCAATGAATAGTATTGCCCAGAACTGATGGTAACACTCGTGATCATTATTTTTATCCAATTAGTGGGACACTCCTGTTTTTCTGCTTTACATTTAAAGTATTAAAGGTAACTGAAAACAACCTTCATAATTCGAAACAGCATCATATATTAGTAAAATCCCTCTTGGTTCACATTTTTTCATCTGCGAGTGCTTCATTTCAGATGGTGATGAACTTCACACCCACCCCCTTGGGGTGTTACTCGTGACGTTTTCAAACTTTACATTGAAATATTTTTTCTTGAGGATGTGCTAGGATCTTTTTAACGATACCACTGCATTCCTCTCCAAAAAACCTACAAATTGATACCAAAAACATTTTTTTGAAGCTGAAAACCCATGTAAAAAACGACGTTAAAGACTGCGGACATCAAATGGTCAAATAATTATGAGAATGACCCACTTAGCCCATTCCAATGCATGATTACATCATTTTCCCAAGCTTTGTGGTTGGTCCATTCGATCCACCCTCCTATCAAAGCGCCCAGATAAGATGAGTAGTACCGGAGTAGCTATCCAATTTTGATGCTGAATGCATGTAAAACTTGCAATTGCTTCACCCCTGGAACAGTCCAGGGAAGATCGTGAGGAAACCGCTTGAGAAGATTTCGAATCGGTCTGACAGTTGGCAGCTTTTCCGGTCCCATTTCGAGTGAGTCACCCCTGTGGCGGAGATGAAGTCAACATTTACATTGAGATGAGATGAGCCAGCAGCTGAGGGGTTGGAAATCTACTGGGGTCCGCGTGATTGGCCGCCCCAACGATTTCCCGTGATGGATCGCCCGTTTGATAAGTGGACTCGCTTCTTTCTTTTTTTCGATGAAAATCTCCATGTCCTAGAAAGAAAGCACATTTAAACATATTGTACGGTTAAAATAGAGAAATGTTCGATATTATTAGTGGACTGTATGTTAATGAGTGAAAGTACCGACTCTACGTTCAAGAATGAGGGGGACTGTGAATATGTTATTGTGCCTAATAAATGTAGATTAGGTGTTCATACAAGAAAGATAAAAATTGGCGAGCTGCCCGTATTCTGGGTTGCCATAAGACAGCATAACGAGTCAAACAATGATAGTGACATAGAAACATACAAGAAATAGTAATTATAGAATATCATGGTAAAACCTGTAACAACGAGGAGTGATGGAAAGAGAGAGTTCCTCCTTCAAAGGTGAGAGACCTGCTTCACCTGGAGGTCGTCCTGTTGGTTATTTAAACCATCGGGCATATCGGGCACGTTCCGAGCGGCGCCGATTTTTGTGGAAACTCCTTGTGACGGGACCTGTTTTTTTGAGATGATTGTTGATACCTGCTTATTATGACTAGCAATTGACGAAAACAACGATGCGGAACCGAAATTTGATGAATATCGCGGAATTTTAGAAGTTGGATCGATCGATCCAGATCGGCAGTAACGTACCGCTGGTTATGCAACCCGCAATGCTTGCGTGTTCTTTTGAGGCCTCTGGTTCAAATAACGGTAAGAACAATACACGTTTTCCCATTTCTTATCCCTAATGTTTCATTTTTTGTCCCTCCTAGTCGTCCGAATGATGTCCCCATGTACCAAACCTAGGATTATTATATATTTCTAAACAGAACCGCAAATTTTGTATTGTAGGCAGATGAATCTATACAGGAATTTATTATTTTTATTATCATTATTATTATTATACTATTAGGAAATTATAATTTTAACATAAAACTGAAAACGGTCCCTATGAGTGATGGAAAAAAAAAAAATATTTCAAGGAACGATAAAATATAACTCATTTTGATATAAAACATATTGTATAATTAGGTAGGTATAAAACATACAGGTTCATGTTTATAAATTTGAATAAAAAATTGACAATATAGTACTACTAAACTAAGAGAAAGATGTTGTCGGATGATGGAATAGGTATTCACATCTCAGTATCTTCGTCTACAAATACATTCTTGTGCCATATTTTGAATCATGGTTCGTGGCACAGACCTGGTTGCTCGGGACATGCAGGACAGTACCACCACGTTTTTTTTTTTTTTTTTTTTTTTTTTTTTTTTTTTTTTTTTTTTTTTTTTTTTTTTTTTTACAATAGTACCTAGTCTCCATAGTGGTCTCTATTTAAAAAAATAAAATAAAAAATAAAATAAAATAAAATAAAATTGAATTTTGCACTAAAAAACATCGCCAATTAATGAAAAAGGCGAGAAATGGAAGGGCGCAAAAATGTTACTGAACGGGGGCCTTGCTATCAATGGGAAACGAAACGGAACGCATTCTTTCGGAGGCCTGATCATCTACAATAAGTGTGTTAAACTCGATAGCCAACAGAATGCGTGGTAATCTCGTCAGAAGGCAGAACATAGGAGCCTATGTGCTCTCTGTAGCGGTGGATCTATCGATCCCTTCCGGGTGAATCGAACGAGGGCGCCTGGATCTATCGATCCCTTCCGCTTGGAACTTGTTAGGCAGGGCAGGGATATGTTTTTAGTTTTTGAGTTTTAAAGTTTTATGTGTTATTTCCCATTTTGTGGTAGGGGGGGGGGGGTCGGGGGGTAGGGGCAACAGGACATTCAATAATAGAGGGGCTGAGTGGGGGTGAGGGGTGGAACCACGCTCTGCTACCATGTAACAACGAGAGGTGATGAAAAGAGAGAGTTCCTCCTTCAAAGGTGAGAGGCGATTAACCTGCTACACCCAGAGGTCGTCCTGTTGGTTATTTAAACCGTCAGGCATATCCCCAGATGCAGCTTATTCAAGAATCGAGAAGGAGGAACTACTCCTATCCATCACACTCCCGGGGCTTTCAAAAGCTGGGGGTGGGGTGCAGGGTGTAAAGTGTAAGGGGTGGTAGAGTGGAAGGGAGGCTCCAATTAGGCAGGGCAGGGGTATGTTTTTAGTTTTTGAGTTTTAAAGTTTTATGTGTTATTGCCCATTTGGCCTATTGGTGGGGGAGGGGGAGGGGGTTGGGGCGCCAGGACATTCAATAATAGAGGGGCTTAGTGGGGGCGAGGGGTGGAATTACGCTCTGCTACCATGTAACAACGAGAGGTAACAACGAAAGAGAGAGTTCATCCTTCAAAGGTGAGAGGCAATTAACGTGCTACACCCGGAGGTCGTCCTGTTGGTTATTTCAACATGAGCATCCCTTGAGGGTCTCTCTCTACAATCTTCACATCCCTGAGATATAAGTAGTCCAGAAATGCGGAAAACAATTCTTCCTCAACATCCGTTAACTCAACCTCGCTAGGGGAACCCATGCTGGTTTCAAACATTGTCTGGAACACTTGGCTGCACGAGGCCAGGATGGTTTTGTGTGCATCCACTTTAGATTCACCAATGAGGAAAATAATATCAGTAAACATACTTTTCTTCGTAAAACTATTTAAGCAGTGGTGCATGGCGCTGAAGCAATCCACTTCGTTGATCATGACGGTTGTTAACGAGTTCAAAGGAGCACCCACGAACAATCCAAGGGAAATGTAAAATAATTAGTAAGTACCTACCAACACAGAATGAATAGGTATACTAGTAAAGAAACGTGTACATGGGAACGTGTACGCGCTATGAAGCAAGCGTACCGAGCGGCTGGGTTTGTGTGGTAGCTGGTTTGCAACAAAACACCTAACACAGGTCGGATTTCTGGCGTGAGAATGAGTGATGAAATAACGCCAGTACACTCTAGTGGATGTTTCGAGAAGGTAGATCAGCTGTTTTGTGTGTCCATCACAAACCTTTGAAAATTTACAAATTAGTCAACATTTGAAGTATCTTGAGTATTTGAGTTTTGAGTTTTGACAATGTGGAGTCTCTCAAGACGGTCAGGCACAATTCTACGTCGCTCTTCTTCTGGCCGAATGTTTTGAAAAAAATGCACATAACTGGGGATACAGTACCATGAACCCCAGCTGGAGAGCCATATTTCTCCCGGAAAAATGGGATGGACGGCAGGTAGATTGTTTAAAGTTAAATTTTACTCATAGAAAGTTTATTTTTGTGTTCCTGGACGTTTTTCTAATTTAGAGTCTAATCCTTTAACCCATGTAGCCTTCATATTATGTTTCTATGACTCTACATCAAGAGAATGTGAATTCAGACAATCTAAAGAACTTGGATGATCCATACACCCGCTGGGATGAGGGTAAAACCTGCTGAGACTGCTAGTACCTACGTATATTATTGTAGTAGTCCGAAGTAAAATCCAAGTACGAAACATGAACGCACGATAATCCCAAAGGAACTCGCTTACGAAAGTTTTTCTGCTCAGCCTCACGAAGGGTAGGAGCAGAACCGCAGGAAATACTGCTTTTCCGTCTCGGAGCAAAGTTTATTTAGCCCTTGTAAGGGGGTTAAGGTAGGAGTGAAGGCAGCCCCTTGGAAAAAAGGCACCTTGTTTTATGGAGACAGTTTAAAAAGGTTGGTGTTGTTAGGTTTTCTCGACAACCTCTAGTGCGACCCTTTGCCGGCCTCTGTTTTCAGGGAAACTGGAAGGTGGAAAAAAAATTGCAATTACAGTTTTTCAGAGAAATGCCTACCGAGTGGGTTCCCTTCAAGGCCAGAACATTGTCTCTCTCTTTACATAGCGTTGCTTTACAAGAACGATATTTTACGTTGTGCTCCATAATCTACAATATTAGCTTCTAAGTAATTGAGGACTGTTCAACATTTGTGCCGATATTAGGTACCTACTTGTTTGTATTGTGATGGTTGCTTGTTTTCTGGTGATGAACAAATTTTGGCATATTATTTTCAACTATCCGTGACTTCAACTATATATGTTTAACAGTGTATATCATTGTATGCAAGTATTTCTAGACATTTCTAGCAGTATTATAGGCATCCGCCTACAGGCTCAGGTAACTACTGAATCTCCCAGCTAACAGTAGGTACAACCAGGGGTGTAGTACCTCCAATCATTCTCAACCAGACCAAGAGAGGCTCCACAAATCACTAAATTGCGAATTGCAAAGTGTAAATTTCAGAATCTTAAGTTGAATATGAACAAAATTAGCGACAGAGCTCACTCTGATGATTAGATCAGTTCCTCAACCATGTTTTTTTCCTTTTAAACTCAAATTTCTCCACTTTGCGTCATTCAGTTTCAACTTTTGACCTCATTTTCAAAATCAGCGTTGAATTTCCTATAAGAATAGTGTACTTGGGTTCTTAAAAAGTGCCATTCGAAGACCTTCAAATCAGCTCAAACGTAGACAATTTTGAAAAAATAAAATTTCTGAAAATCTTTAAAATTTTACTACTTTTTCAAAAAAAAAAATCCTGGAAACTGGCAAATCTCATGAAAACTACTTCATCTAATACTCTTTCCAACGGTATAGTCAATTTCACTTTTACATTTTTATTTAGGGGAGAAAATCAAGTTTTGATGTTTTAAACTGTGAGGTTTCCAATGAAATCGTTGGTTTTCTCGAAAAATGACCCTCTATGAGCCCACGAAAATGGGGTCGGTTTCTACGTATTTTTTCAAGTTGGATCAAATGATAACACTTGCAGATCTCTCCAGCTACGTTATAATCGAGTTTTAAACTTCAATTAACTAGTTTTACCCCATTACACTTACATTTAAGCGTAACAAACCAACTAAAAATTTGTGAGTTAAAGTGTAAAATTCGGTTATAACGGAATTGGAGAGATCTAAAAATATTACCATTCGATTCAGCGTGGAAAAATACGTAGAAACCGACCTCATACTCGTAGGTTCATGGAGGGTCATTTTTCAAGAAAACCATCGAATTTGATGAAAAAAACACAATCTTCAACATTAAAACATAATTTTCTCCCGTAAATAACAAAGTAAAAAGTAAAATTGACTATGCCGTTGGAAAGAGTATTAGATGAAGCAGTTTTCATAAAATTTGCCAGTTTCCAGGTTTTTTTTTTTTTTTTGTAAAGTTTTAAAGGTTTTCAGAAATTTTATTTTTACAAAATTGTCTATGTTTGAGCTGGTTTGGAGGTCTTCGAATGGTACTTTTTAAGAAGCCAAGTACACTATTCTTATAGTAAATTCAACGCTGATTTCGTAAATGAGGTCAAAAGTTGAAATTAAATGAGGGAAAGTGGAGAAATTTGAGTTTTAAAGAAAAAAACACGATTTTACTGGGAAAACCTTTAAAAACTCATATCTCCAGTAGGTACGGATTGAGACAAAAAGTCCAGTCATGCAGCATGACCCCATGAGCGAATTTTTGAAGAAATCTTCGACATTTCAGTCGCTATTGATCGTGTAGAGAAATTTTAGTTTATGATTTTGATAGACAAACATGGAATCAAATGATTAAAAACGAAAGAATCGGAGGACGGAATATTTCACAGAGTAAACTCATCAGTTGTGATTACTTTTTTTTTTTTACAAGCACCTACTACCTACGTTTTAAAAAGCATGGTTCTAGGATTGGTTATACAGGGATACTTCCATAAGAGTAGTTCAATCTGAATTTGGACAATGTTTCATGCAAATATTACCGACTTTTACAAAGAGCGAACGGCAATAATTCGATTTTTGACTGATTTTTCAACTTTAAAATTTTTGAAAACTTGATACATATTCTTATAGGAAATTTTACGCTGATTCCGAATATACCACATGTTAGTATGCTGAAAAAATTATTTCGCACAACAAATCGCAAAAAACAGGCTATTTTGACATTTTCGAATACATTTTTGAAAATTTCAACCCGACGATGTAATCCGATCATGCTGGCCAACGAACTTGAACTTTCGCTTTGTGTCCTTAACATTTTAAAATTTGTTTGAAGTTTCTAGCACTATTCTACGAACAGTTATCGTCTGGAATGACACATACTTACATACATATATACATACATACATTTAAAAAATGCGTTAAACTTCAGAATATGATTCAGAATAGCCTGTAACGGATTTCTGCATAAAATGTTTTCAAAAATTCACATTCTACAAATTTTGAGGCGAGAGAAATAGCTTAATTTTCTTCAAAATTTCGCTAGTAATTTCCTTAAAAATTTCGCTAGTAATTTCCTTAAAAAATTCGCTAATTATGCGGTTGGCGGCATTTGACTACTTTTCTGTTGCAAAAATTTGCAAAATTGCAAAATTTTCGTCACTTATCCGAATTCACCCTGTATAATACACACATGATAAATCTTTACGCAATAATTCACATCGTTTCAATTGACTGGATGTTTTATTATTGAATTTATCCCAAGCTATTTATGAACTAAACAGTCCCTGTTGAATTATCTGACAAGCAAACATTTCTGCTGGTAACCCGCTGTCACTAATTTAATGCAAACACCCGCCCATGGCCGCACATCACCAGCCGGGCGTTAAATTTAATTGTTTCCCACGTTAGCGTCTCCCACCACTTGATGCGTCCGCGTAAACCGACGAGATCATTATCGTGTTATCTTTGTGACGGATGTTGATGTTATCCGGTTAACTCGGGGTCGCGTTCGCGGTTATGATCCGAGTTATCAAGAGTTATCTCGACAAGGTTTGGGAAGGTCCTGGGAAGTTTGAAAACGGTTGTCTGCGGCAGAGACTAAAGTGTTGTCTCGGGGGTGGAGATGGGAACTAAACTGGGTCAAAACTGAGGAAGTTTCCGTGCCATCCCTGGCACGCGTTCTGTTGCCACGGCGATTCATTATCTTTGCAGGAGTCACTTACGGTTGAGCAATTAATAACTAGCTTGTAATGCAGACTCCCTTGTCTTCACAACAGTTGTTGAGTTAACACTCCAAGAATAAATTCCATTCTTCATGAAGGCTTAGGGCATGTATACATCACAGCATCTCTATTATATCTGGAGGCGAACTAGGTGGTCGTAGGTAGTCGTAGGTTTATAAGTTACTCGAACCTAGTTATTCGATGCTTGTGAAGATAGCTGATGAAGCAGAGTATTAAAAAAATGAACCCATAAAAACAAGTTTTTAATGTAACTCTTTCTTTTTCTCATGTTCTCAGTTAATTTTATTGTTGTTTCAATATTTGTTAGTTTCTTGGCAACAGTAAATTGAAACAAAATCACATTGATAATAACTTAAATTAAATTGACAAGGAAAAACATTTAATATTTTATTGACCCTGGATTCGTTGTCATTTTATGCAGACTTTCAATAGCACCCTTCTCCTCCCTCCTTCTCCTCCGTCACACCTCCTCCCTCCTTCTCCACCCTCCTCCTCCTCCCTCCTTCTCCTGCCTCCTCCTCCCTCCTCCTCCTCCTCCTCCTCCTCCCTCCTTCTCCTCCTCCTCCCTCATCCTCCTCCTCCTCCCTCATCCTCCTCCCTCCACCTCCTCCCTCCTCCTCCTCCTCCTCCCTACAATACACAACACTTGTAAGGTGTCCCATATTAAATTTCAAATTTTCGAAAATTTATAGTATAACTAACTTTTTCTTCGCGAAAATTTGATAGATTAAAATGTACGCCAGCATGAACTCGTGTGCAAAATTTCAGATCGATTGGATATCGGGAAGTGGGTTAAAAATCGATCTGAAATTTTGTCTCAAGCAAGCAAGCAAGCAAGAAGAGAATCGAAGTTAAAAGAAAGAGTTAATAAAAAATATTTAAAAAAATGATTTCAAACTTCTTCTACTCGATCTCAAATTCAAGAATATTGTGGAAATTGAAATACTAAAGAGTTGGTTAGTTGTGAACTTAGGTACGTGTAAAAAACGTCTTTCAAGTTGGGTGTGGCACAGAGGTTCCTCGTTTACCTTCATCTTCTTCCAACTATCATCCAAATTTAAGAGAACTTGAACGACTAAGGAGTGAAACGATGGAACATGATGGCATTTACGTGTTTGCATGCGCAGAATGAAGTATTGATTTCACAACACTGATAGGAGACCGTCTACGCCCTAATCCGCTCAATCCCTAAAAATTTCATCCAGATCGAATGAAAACTGTGGAAAATAAGCTTGTTACAAGGATTTCACATTGGCACATGCGTAGTAGTTATTAATGATACAATCATGTTGAAATCGATATAATATGATGATCAAATCGTCATCCCTCAAGTATCATCCAAATTTGACCGAGATGGAACAACTAGGGCGTGAGAAAATAATGCTTAGTAGAATTTACTTTGCGCATGCGCAGAGCGAGATATTGAGTCAAGAACGATGAAACTGGTAGGACCGTCTACCCCCTAGCCCACACATTCCCTGAAAATGCCATCCAAATCGGATGAAAACTGTGGAAAATAAGCTTGTTACAAGGATTTGCGGACACACAGACAGACATGGAACCAAAGTTGTCCAGAATGGTCTAAAACGTAAAATGCGAGTGGAAATTTTGATTTTGGAGACCAAAAATTTGTTTCCTCCCGAAATTCCATCCATCTCTTAAACTAATCCTTGCTATATCTCTGTCAATTCCATTCTTTGATTATTGCTCTGAAATTGTTTCTACCAGTCTTAATGCTACTCAGCTTCACCGGCTACAAGTAGCATGGAATTCAATTGCAAAGTATGCATACAATGTGAGTCGCTTTGAACATGTATCACCATATGCTGAGGCTCTAGTTGGATGTTCTTTGAGGAATCATTTCAACGTAATGTTGTGTGTATCTATTTTCAAGCTGTTACGTGGGGACACACCCATCTCCGAGTACATTGAAGGCTTTTTTACCTTTGGGAGCTCGTTGCGGCTTCAAGCCTTAAATGTGGTGCCCCACACGTCCAACTCTATAGGTCATTTTTCTGAATATCTCGGGCTCAAGAGTATGTAATTCCCTACCCCTGGTTTGTAGATCTGCTACAGAGCTTCCCACCCTTGAGCGGCACTATGGCATCACATAGTATTAGCGATCTCCACACCCACCCAGTTGAACTTATTAGTTTTTTTTTTTACTATTATTATTTATTTATTTCATTTTTTCTTTATACGTTTTGTTCAGAGAAGTTTTTTTATATTGTCATTAATGTATAATTCAATTGTTTTCTGTATTTTTTATTTTAATAGTGCAGTCTTTTAGTTTAAGGCCCTAGAATACGACGACTAAGAGAGCCCTTGAGGCTTATGTAACAAGTGCCAATAAATTCTTACCATTCTTAAAAAATTCCCTGAAAGTAAAAACAATGCTTCCGCTACCTTTAGGTAGACTCGGAAACAAAAAAGAATTACAGTTAACCTCCCTTAAACCACAGTATCCTTTATGTGTGTGAGTATGTGTAAGCGTGTGCTAATTCCGGGGTAGGTATAAGAGGGGTGCATATGCTAGGCCATGTTAGGTTATAATGGAGAGACCCCGAAACTATGCCCGTTCTCTATTTGAATTATTCAACTCAATTGATTTTTCGCTATACCTTTATTTACAGTATACTTCGCGAACCGGAGGGTTTTCCGATCCCGAATTCTGGAGTCTCCAAGTCTCGAGCAGACAGGTAGACTCGGAAGCAACACGTGTAGAAATACGCTTAGAGCCACCACCAGCAGTTGCTTGCTCTAGACGCTGCTCTATGCGTTAACGGGGGAAAATCGTACGGGAAGAACAAAATTTCTCTATCAAGTATAGACTTACGATATACACATAGAAGAGCTATCTAATACAGAAATAAAAAACCTTTGTGTAATAATGTGTTTTTCCAATACTACAAACTCTGGACTATCGGAGATTATATATAACTTTTCCATTTCTCTTTGTACTGTTAGGAAAATAAAACGGCCGCTTCCTTGGAAACGCCGCTCACGATTATACACGTCCGACTCAGACAAATCTCCCGCTAATTCTTTCCCCCTCCGGGGCAATTACAAGGCAATTTCCCATTACGGGGGAAAGAAAAAAGAAGGATTTAGTCTTTTTCATTTTATTTTTTTCCCCTCCTCCTCTTTCAACAACTCAGGGATCGCCGTATGATTCAGTGAGGGAGCTCTCAACTCACCCCTGTCATTTTCCAACCCCCTAATGCCCCCTGTAATCCACTTGAGCCACTAACAGGAACCGAGGCACGTACTTCTCAACGTTTTATGAACGTTTCCCGATGAAAAGATATATGAGGGCTCGCAACAATAGGCTCAGATGGGGTTTCCGCTATAAATTCGACAACAAAATATTTTAGAGTTTGTAAACGGTAGGTACGAAGGGAATTTCATTCGAAAATCTGTTCGTGCTAATAAAATTACTGTGCGCAAGTATTGCCTACCTTTCTACATTCAACAAGTGGGTATTTAAATTCATTGAGGAGGATCGCATATTGCTATTTTCTGTTTTTAGGACGTCCGTCTGAAACTAGGTCACATAAGCAAGGCTTCATCTATAAGAAATTTGTCAAATTTACCCTATAATTCGGCGGAAATGAACTCATTTTTTCAGATCTGCCCGTTCCTTTGGTAAACGAAAAGCATGCTTTTTCAATTTATAGAAAAGATACATTTTACGATATAACTATCCATAGTACTTCAAATCACCCTTTATTCTATAGTATGATCAACAGAGCACTATCTATTCCAATGAGTGAACAAAATTTATCAAAAGAAAAATCCATTATCAAAAGCATAGCGGCTAGTAACGCATATGGAGGAGATCTCGTTGATACCATATGGGATAAGGTTCTTAGGAAATAGAGTAGGGAAAACGTTTCCAATCTGGCTAGGGAAGATGCAAATTTAAAAGAAAAGCAATGGATAAGTATACCTTATTATGGGAAAATTTCTGACAAAATCGGCAAAATTCTATCATCGAGAAGCTACAAAGTAGGTTTTAGAACTAAAAATAGTCTTAAAGCATTGCTAGGATCCGTTAAGGACAAAATCAATGTTCAGGATAAAAGTGGGGTTTATAAACTAAAATGTTCTTGTGGCTACAAATATTGCGGTCAAACAGGTAGGAAATTCAGAGAAATAATAAAAAAGCATCAGGAGGATTTCAGGGAAAATAAGGATATGGCCACATTTGCGAAACATCTTAAGGAATCCAATCATAGTTACAGTTCTGATTTGACAGATAGACAATTTGTGGAATTTCTTCATTTTTGTCCAAAGGGAGGTATGTTGAATGTAGTTGAAAAATTCGAAATTATCAAAAGTGACAGATCTAGTAAATGTTTGAATGAGGATATACCTCAATATATTTCACCACTGATAGGTCCATTTCTATAAAGCTCGGAATTATCCCTTCACACAATTGAAACCATATTTAGTTATTTTCCCCCTTTCACTTCATCTGATTAGCTATAATCCCCCTTCACTTTGCTATCACTTGATTGGTTGTACCTCCCGGCCATTTCCTTTCTCTGGACCAATGGGATTCAATCTTCCTTCAACTGTGACTGACTATATAAGGTCCTTTCTAATGTGTGTTCAGTTATTGTTTGTCACAGATGATGGATTAATCGTCGAAATCGATTTAACATTGTAACTCTTGATTTTTCGTGGAAATAGACAACGTTTTTCACTAACTTCCGTTTTGAAATGGGTTTCCACAACTTCGTCGCGAGTGATTTAGTTCGCATAAGAAAGACGTCCAGTTGAAATTGATCCAGAGGGGTTCTCAAGCGTGATAGAAATCACGACTGTCAAGTTGGGTGGGCAGTATAACAAAGTAGGTAGGTATGAGTCAGAATGATTGAATCCAAATTAAAACAGTGAAATATGTATAGACATGCTAATATACAAAATAGGCTGTTTTAATGGGAACTTGCGGTTTTGGAATGGGAACGTATAGCAGATTCAAAATCCACAAAAATTTCATGAAAAAATTACCTTTCACTCGAATTTTAGTGTTTTCGAGATTTTATGTCTTTGCTATGGCACATAAACTAAAAAAAACGTCACGGAAAATTGCTCACGAAAATATTTTGATGATTTCCACTTACAACCGAGTCGTTGCTAGGGAAATGGTACTTCGTCGTTTTTCATCCCAAAAAATTCGTTGACCATTCGTTCGAAAGCTCTCGGTTTATCCAACCATATTAACTACTGCGAAGTGCGTGGCCAACAAGCTGAGTTATGAGCAAGGTTATTTGAATAATTGTGTACACTCAGGTGATCATTCTCAATAATTGATATTGTGAACATGATTGCCACCGCTTGTTAATTTCTGATGATTTCATTGAGCTGGTGTTTCGATGATTTGATTCATAGCAGGTGATCCAAATATTGCGAGAACGGTTTGATTTGTGAAGCGGTGGCTAAATAATTCTAATAGGTAATTTCTATACTTTACACTCTAGGAAGCTGTAATTTCGTATGTAGCCTCTTAAGGACATTTACTTGACGATGCCCAGGGTCCGGATCAGATGAGTGGCTCTTAAAGCTAATTGCTATGTTTTACACTCTAGGAAGCTGTAATTTCGTATGTAATCTCTTTAGTACATTCACGTGAAGATGCCCAGGGTCCGGATCAGCTGAGTGGCTCTTAGAGCTTGCATACGAGTCTGCAACTCATACTTGTCTTCAACTAAAGACATAAAATGTCCCAATGTGTTGCAGGCTCGTATGCAAGCGTTGGTTTTTCAGATGAGAACCCAGATGAGAGCATTGAAGATGTTCAATAGCCACATTTGATGCATGATTTTGCAATATGTTTTCACAGTATGCAGTGATTTTGCAATGTGTTTTCTCAGCATGTAGTGGTCATATTAGACTCCCTCAGCGTTCTACAGAAAATCCAAAACATTGGGCCAGCCTCCAGATTGAACCACATTGAAGTGTCAATTCTGAAATCTATCGACGTGCTAGAACAAACGGGAAAAAGAGTAAAATTTGTGTGGATAAGAGGGCATAAAAACATACCTGGGGATAGAATAGTAAACAGGGAAGCCTGCAATGCTCGCTCACTAACTAAACGGCTTATTCAACCGCCTTGCTTCCCATATACAGACCTCAAACGCTAATTACACCAAGCCCAACTTCTAAAGTGGAGAAGATGGCACGAAACTTACCATACTGGAATCAGATATGTGTCACTGTTCCCACCGCCTTCCACCAAATCGTGGTTTTCAAAACGAGCTCATTGCACTCACGTGGGTTTTACACGACCATAACCCGTCCATGATTGGTGTAATAATTTAAAGCGTTTGTAGTTATATTATAACTCTTAAACAATCAAACTTCAATAGCGAACTTTATCATACTAGGAACATATTATTTTATAGGTGAGTATACGAATGAAAGAAATAATTATAAAGAGTTGTTGTTAAACTGTTCAAAAGTAACAACGCTACACGCACATAAAAAGTGAATGGATATACCATTGGCTTCCCTGGTAACTACATCACCTAGAATAAAACATTTGTGAGAAAAATCAACTGAGTATTGAACTAGGGGGAAAAACCCTGCAGAGTAGTGGATTGATCCATAAGAGTCCCAAAACTAGTTTGTTATAGAGATGCAAAATCGGTAGCCAACAATCGATTTTTAATCGAGAGCTCACGATTGATTGTACCGATTAATCGGACAAAAAAATCGATTTTTAATAAAAATCAATTTTTAATAAAACGATTATAAACTTAAAAAAATTATCTGTTATATAAAAACAGCATGATGTATCAAGTTAATTTAATATTTTACCTTTTAAATTTATTTAGGAAAATGTTGGTAGGTACTGTTACTGTAACTATGCATGACATCTTTTGCATGGTAAAAATATAACGAGGAAGTTGGGGTGATCAATGAGCGTAGTTGGGGTGAGCCAAGTTTAATAAAGAATCATAATTACTTAAAGTATGTACAAGGTATTCTGGACTAAACACTGAAAAAGTAATCTTCGGGTACCTACGCTGTTCAAAAATAATACCTAGCTTGGAAAGTGTGTCGCGTTTCAATCTGTTGCGTTCCTGGGAAAGAACAGACCTGCCTTAGAAAAAAGCCTCTCGCTTGGGACTGAAGTAGACACTGTGGCTACGTAGTTGATTGCAATATTTGAAAGGTCGGGAGAGTCTGTTGTCTATTCTCCTGCTGCGTAGGCACACACACACAATACAAAGAGTAGAAAATACAGAAAACAAACACCGAATAAAAAAAGATTTCACAAAAACAATCGATTTCTGGATAAAAATTGGTTCAATTAATCGATTGCGAAAAAATCGGAGGTGAAAAATCGATTTTTCGGTTTAATTGGAAATTGATTAGCATCCCTAGTTTGTTATATAGCATTTCCCAATTGAGTTAAACTTTTTCCATTTAGGTTTAGTCCTTTTCCATTTAGGTTTAGTCCTTTTCCATTTAGGTTTAGTCCTTTTTCATTTTGGTTTAAACCTTTTCCATTTAGGTTTAGACCTTTTCCATTTAGATTTAAACCTTTTCCATTTAGATTAAACCATTTCCACTTAGATTTAAACCTTTTCCATTTGGATTTAAACCTTTTCCATTTGGATTTAAACTCCATCAAAACGTCAGTAGTTAGCCCCATCATAGTAAGTAAGTGCCTATCTACTAAAATTTCATTAGGCTAGAAGTAAAAAAAAAAAGGAAACGGATAGTTTTAACTTAATTTATAACTTCCGTTCATGAGAAATTCTTGTGTTCAAAAAACATTTGTTCATTATTATATTATATTACATTTCTGTGCATAAAAAAACACTTGCATGATTTAATTTTCAAGTTGTGGCATAATAACGTCGGGTTAGAGGTAAAAGTACCGAAGAGGTAAATTCATATTGTGCAAAAATCAAATTAAAATTTCAAAAGTTAGTTTGGTAAATATGATTATTTTCTTAGGTTGGATACATAGTTTGATGATATTGATCACCAATAATAACAACAGTTAAATAATCATAATATTCTCCATTTGATTTTCCCACGTGTTGAATTTGTGACTTGGGTACTTTTACCTCTAACTCCACGATAATTTCCTGAGTTTAAATCCAAATGGAAAAGGTTTAAATCCAAATGGAAAAGGTTTAAATCTAAGTGGAAATGGTTTAATCTAAATGGAAAAGGTTTAAATCTAAATGGAAAAGGTCTAAACCTAAATGGAAAAGGTTTAAACCAAAATGAAAAAGGACTAAACCTAAATGGAAAAGGACTAAACCTAAATGGAAAAGGACTAAACCTAAATGGAAAAAGTTTAACTCAATTGGTAAATGCTATATATGCTAGGACTTCTCAGGATGGTTAACCCTTTCACTACCAATGGGACTCATATGTCCCGGTGACGTTTCAATACATACCAATGGGACTTGAAGTATTGAATAATTCCCTAAATACATCGGGTCGCTGTCCCATTGGTATTTTGGCCTTTCTAGTTCGCAACGTTGTCACTAGATCGCAACTGTAGACAAACTGTTGAGTTTTTCGATTTACAGGTTCCTGTTGCGTGATTTTCAGTTTGTTTATAATCTTGCACCGCGTCTTTTTGTGTTTCGTATTGTTTCTGAAGTGTATTACATCAAATAACTGCCGCTGGTAAGTAAATAATACCTTATTACTCACTATTTTCATGTAACGGGACAAATATATCCCATTGGAACTTGTCACTGGGACAAATACATCCCAATGGTATTGGAAAAGCTGGCTTGGATAGTTGCGCCTGGTACCACTGGGAATATACGTCCCATCAAGAAATACCAGTGGGACGAATTTGACCCACCCTCTTAATTTCCCCCTCCCCTGCTTGATGTCTTCGGCCAACTCTACAAGTATTCCTTAGGACCTGTTAGAGAGTGACATATATTAAAAAACTTCCAATTTTAAAATTAAAAAAATTGTAGTGAAAGGGTTAAGGAGGGGGAAATTGGCCCATTGGAATGAGGAGTCATGTGTTATAAATTCACAGAGCAACTTTCCAACAAGCGATTTTTGAGGGATGGTAAATCAGGAAGTTATGCTCTCTCTGACAACGATTGGTAGTAGGTGAAAAAAAACGTGAAATTTTTTGCTGCCTGACGAAAATGTTGAATTATCCCAAAAGCAAATCCATGTAGGGCAAAATGTACATCAACAAATAGCTTCAGATCACAAATTGAAAGACCATAAAATATTAAATTAAAAAGTCAAAGTAGTTAGCAAGTAGTGGTAGTAGTTAGTCAAGTAGTAGTTATTAAATAAAAAGTCATGCAACATGACCGTATGGGTGAATTTTCGTGAATTATCGTGTTACATTTAGGTTAAATTGTTATGATATTTGAGCACTTTGAGGGCAATGAAATTGTTAAATATAAGTAGACTGCATATAAGTAGTCTGTTTTTTTCTTTAAATTATACGATTTTTGTTTTAGAAGCATTAAAGGTACAAAAGTCCAGTCATGCAGCATGACCCCATGAGCGAATTTTTGAAGAAATCTTCGACATTTCAGTCGCTATTGGTCGTGTTGAGAAATTTTAGTTTATGATTTTGAAACTACCTACGTTTTAAACAGCATGGTTCTAGGATTGGTTATACAGGGATACCATAAGATTAGTTCAATCTGAATTTGGACAATATTTCATGCAAATATTACCGATTTTTTACAACTAGCGAACGGCATTATTTCGATTTTTGACTGATTTTTCTACTTTGAAATTTTTGAAAACTTGATACATATTTTTATAGGAAATTTTACGCTGATTCCGAATATACCACATGTTAGTATGCTGAAAAAATTATTTCGCACAACAAATCGCAAAAAACAGGCTATTTTGAAATTGTTGACTACATTTTTGAAAATTTCAACCCGAAGGTGTAATCCGATCATGCTGGCCAACGAACTTGAACTTTCGTTTTGTGTCCTTAACATTTTAAAATTTGTTTGAAGTTTCTAGCACAATTCTACGGACAGTTATCGTCTGGAATGACACATACATACATACATACATACATACATAAAAAAATGCGTTAAACTTCAGAATATGATTCAGAATAGCCTGAAACGGATTTCTGCATAAAATTTTTTCAAAAATTCACATTCTACAAATTTTGAGGCGAGAGCAATAGCTTAATTTTCTTCAAAAATTCGCTAAAAGACGCGGTGCAAGATTATAAACAAACTGATAATCACGCAACGGGAACCTGTAAATCGAAAAATCGATTTTTTACCTCCAATTTCCGATTTTTTTGCAATCGATTGATTGTACCAATTTTTATCCAGAAATCGATTGTTTTTTGTGAAATCGATTTTCATTGCGGTGTTTGTTTTCTGTATTTTCTACTCTTTGTATTGTGTGTGTGCCTACGCAGCAGACCCACGAAAAGGAGAATAGACAACAGACTCTCCCGACCTTTCAAATATTGCAATCAAGTACGTAGCCTCAGTGTCTACTTCAGTCCCAAGCGAGAGGCTTTTTTCTAAGGCAGGTCTGTGCTTACCCAGGAACGTAACAGATTGAAAGGCGACACACTTTCTTCGTTTTTTTAATTTGATATTTTTTGTCAGGAAATCTGAAGTTTGGTCAGGGAAATGTCGGGGAAATTAAAAATTTTCATTTGGGGAATCCCTGTCAGGTCATTGTGTCACCAGAGAAAGATTACATAAATACGGTCTGGCGGATTCAGATCTATGCAGATACTGCGGAATAAACACCGAATCGACACAGCAATCCACGAATGCTCTCATAATTCTCTCCCTAGAATCGAACTCCTCAACTGTGCCACTAACCATACGACGCTCCATTTCAACTTAGACTCACTCATAGCCACCGGAAACTCTACTGTTTACTGTGCCTTATTTAAGTTCCTAACGGACATAAGTTTTTATGAATGATAAATATTTTATTATACCCGCCCATATTCCTGTATGCAAATGAAGTATTTAAACGTAATATTATAATCTAATGCCTATTACTATGTTAGTGCTGTTTATATATGTTTTTTACAGAACCAATAAAAAAACACACATAGTGATGTCATTTTAAATTTTAGTCGCAATACCACCTTCGAAAAACATCGAAAAACTGCCCGAATTGCACATTTCTCCTCTCATTTTCATACAGCGCAATGCCAAATAAATGTCATTTTAGCAGATTTTTGTAGATTTTCTGTGTTTTTTCCAATTCGGTATTGCGAATGCTAACAAAATGTATCACATATTATTGTGATTTGTATAATATGTTAATTTAATACTTTCAAAAACTTTTTATTTCACAATTGGCGCATGTCCTGCGCGAAGTTGTTCTCATTTTTGCGCACTCAAAGATGCCAGTAATGGGGCATTATTTCATGAAATTTTATGTAGATTTTGAATCTGCAATAAAAAATGGGGGTTCCCGTTTGAATAACGCGAGTTAGAAGTCGGAGCGCCGCTGGGACGCGTGATATTACAAAATCCAATCACCGAATTTTCGTAGAAAATGAAACTATTGCACTGGCTCTAAAAATTTGCTTCATTGAAATACGTTTTGAGGCTCGAACAAATCCTATAGTTTATCGCTTTATAATTTATATATGTCCTTCCAGACGATAACTCTCCTTAGGATTGAGATAAAAATTCTGTTCTTCCGCCAAAAAATCAAAAATCAAGCTTCTCAAACGGAAGGACTAGTTCGTTGGCCAGCATTTTTTGAGTACCTTAAATTGGTCAAATTTCAAAATAGGTCCAAAAAAGTCACTAAAAATATCAAAAAACTGCTAAAAATCGTTGAATTTTCAGACTTTGTAGCAGAATATTGCTCAATTAAAGTTTATCAACTATAAAATACAACATTCAAAAATTGATGAGCAAAATTATGTTGAAAAATGTACTTTAAAATGTCATTAAAATGTGCTAAACAATCGGTAAAAATTTAAAAAAAGTTTAAAATTCAAAATCTCATTTTTAAAAGTAGATTAGTATTTAGAACGCGTTTTTTGCCATAAAATTGGTAATTAACTATTTATTTTTACTCAAAGTCCTTTATTTTCTAAACAATGTAACAAATATACCTGGTACAATAATTTAAGAAAATTTGCACATGCGATCATGACTGGAACTTTTTTTACTATTGAATAGTATTTGGAAAATATAGAAGAGTTACCTTCTAAAGTTTTTTCTCTAAAAATTAAAAATGGCTGGTCCATTAAAATGTTAGACATCACATATATATAAGGGCAGGAATTTCGAATTGCTACGAGATTGCCTAACCCTTATCCTGGTTAAAATAGAAATAATTAAACATTACAAAATTCTAATCACTTTTCTGGAAATAAGGCCTTCACTGATGATGAAACTATAACAAGTTTTATGAAATAGGCCTTCTGTCCTTAAATTGGTTTAATTAGACTTTTATTATCAATTAAAAAAACCCCAATTTAAGGGCAGAAAGCCTATTTTTATTTAAAAAAAAGTTATAATCTGAACTGTCCGAATAAAGAAACGTTATGATGAAATTATGTTCCAAATGTGTATCGAGTTATATTAATTACTATTTTTATTACTATAGTTCTTTATGTCTGGTCAGCCATAAACTGAAATATAGATTAGAGGTATAACATGTTTATTGATATTCAATAAAAATCTATATTTTACATTCAGAAATGTTGATGACTGTTTTAGAATATTATTTATAGGTACGTTCAATGGCTTCAGTCTTCTCGTTCTCGTCACATAGTTCTTCATTGTAGTGAAGGGCAGGTCGAATTCTTCAGGTTTTCCATATTAGAAGGAAATTCGGTTGCTAAACGAGTGAAATTTGGAAAAAATCTTCAAGTTAGCGAATTTTTGAAAAATTGTTCGAAGTAGCAAAGTTTAATGGTATATATTCAATTCCCAAATTTTTGTGATGGACATTAATTTGAATTTGTGAATTTAAGATATTGTGAAATTAGAAATTTTTTAAAAAGTTGTTGCTTGCAAATTATTGACGTTCAAATTAGCAAATTTTTGACGGATTCGTTCAAATTATCGAATTTATTAGACGAATCTTTAAATTGTGGTATCTTCGAGATATTTGTTCAATGTTTCGAAGTTTCGAGAAAATATTTTCGTACGTTCGGTAAATTTTCGAATTATCAAATTTTTGTAAAAACATTATAGCTGGCGAATAGTCGGAAGAAAACTTTTGAAAAGTTTGTAATCTTCGATGGGGTACCGACCTCACAGTTGAGTACTGATTTGTAACTTAACACGGTGCAATAAATGTATTTTAATATCCATTCATCAAGCTCTAACCTTGTTAAATTTTCCTTGTTTACATTGTTCTTGATGATTCATTCAGCCTCCATTGTTTCATCGACGCTTCTTGTACCTGAATGGTTGTGGAACTTATATCACAAAACGCTACCCATCGATCTCTGAAAAACGCTCTATAATGAAAACTGCGGAAGATTAACAATTCCCATGATTAGGCTTTTGGGGAACAAGCTCCATTCTCCGGGATCCAACGGAAGAAGGTGAAGAGGTGATGGATGGCCTCGGATCTCCTGCATCATCAATAACATTTCGCAGGAAAGGGCTACACAATTAGCACAATCCCACCCCCTACCCACCCCTATATCTACCCCTACCCACCCCTTACCATCCGAAACTGGATCGCTGGACCGTAAGTAATAGGGAAAGTCCATTACGCGGGGTAGAAGGGGATGGTAGCAAGCCAGGTGATGTTTAATGTTAACAGATGTGTGGTTTGCAAACTTGTCTTCGTGTATTGGCCTGCGTGTGGGGGACCGGACTGTCCGGATGAGTCATTTTCAAAAGGTGCGTTTCGCTTAACGTAATTGCGTTGTCGTTGTAAAAACTGCTTTATAAAATTGTTAAACATAATCAACGTAATGTAGGTATTCAGTATAGAGTTTTAGTGGCACAAAACCGACGACGCATCCGCCAATGCATCCGTATTCCTTGGCCAGAAAGGTAGCACACCAAGGTAACGCTGGGACGTATCTCAATGCGTTCCGCATCTCAGGCCTGCAATACGTTCAGCTGTTACGCTCTGACAGCCAACGGAACGGTTCTATAACCTTCACTTCTTGAAACCTCATGTGAGACAAACGAAAACTATGAAGGCTATTGAATTGTTTTTTCTTTTCGTTTTCTTTAGGCTGTGATGGATAGGAGTAGTTCCTCCTTCTCAATTCTCGCAAATGTACCTTGGCATATTTTTGAGGTTATTCAACCTTCAGGATGCCCTCTGGGTGTAGCAGGTTAATCGCCTCTCCCCTTTAAAGGAGTCCATGTTTGAGCTCAGTGAATATATATATATTTATATATATATATATATATATATATATATACTTTGGCACAGATGTGCGGAGAAAAATAGAACATATATAAAGATAAATAAAAAGGAAAAACTCACGTTATCCATATATATATATATATAGCATTTCCGAATTGAGTTAAACTTTTTTCCATTTAGGTTTAGTTCTTTTCCATTTAGGTTTAAACCTTTTCCACTTAGGTTTAGACCTTTTCCATTTAGGTTTAAACCTTTTCCATTTGGATTTAGACCTTTTTCATTTAGATTTAAACCTTTTCCATTTAGATTTAAACCTTTTCCATTTAGATATAAACCTTTTCCATTTGGATTTAAACTCCATCAAAACGTCAGTAGTTAGCCCCATCATAGTAAGTAAGTGCCTACCTACTAAAATTTCATTAGGCTAGAAGTAAAAAAAAAAAAAAGGAAACGGTAAGAGAAAATACGCATTTTTGAAAGCTTGTTATGAATCGGAAATCTCGGTAATGGAAAAGGAGCCGAAGGCGTTTGGTTGAGAAGGAATTTGTTAATTTATAACTTCTGTTCATGAGAAATTCTTGTGTTCTTGTGTTCATTATTATATATATTACGTTTCTGTGCATAAAAAAACACTTCCATGATTTAATTTTCAAGTTGTGGCATAATAACGTCAGGCTAGAGGTAAAAGTACCGAAGAGGTAAATTCATATTGTGCGAAAATCAAATTAAAATTTCTAAAGTTAGTTTGGTAAATATGCTAATAAATTATTTTCTTAGGTTGGATACATAGTTTGATGATATTGATCACCAATAATAACAACAGTTAAATAATCATAATATTCTGCATTTGATTTTCCCACGTGTTGAATTTGTGACTTGGGTACTTTTACCTCTAACTCCACGATAATTTCCTGAGTTTAAATCCAAATGGAAAAGGTTTAAATCCAAATGGAAAAGGTTTAAATCCAAATGGAAAAGGTTTAAATCCGAATGGAAAAAGTCTAAATCTAAGTGGAAAAGGTCTAAATCTAATTGGAAAAGGTTTAAATCTAAATGGAAAAGGTCTAAACCTAAATGGAAAAGGTTTAAACCAAAATGAAAAAGGACTAAACCTAAATGGAAAAAGTTTAACTCAATTCGGAAATGCTATATATATATATATATATATATATATATATATATATATATGTCTACCCGGGAGCTGGGTCCTATTCATGTGAATTCTAGAAAGAAATTGAAAAGGAATCTGTATTTCTAATTGGTAGGTAATAACTAGTTCTACATACATATTAGGATGAAATTTCTTACATTGATGTACTGGATCTTCGAAGTCAGATGTTGAGACTTATGAAAAGTAGTGAGCAACACAAGTTGCTGGTGAAGCCAGTTGTCATAAAATGCAGATCTACCAATTAGAAAAAAGGATTCCTTTTCAATTTCTTTCTAGAATTCACATGAATAGGACCCAGCTTCTGGGTAGAAACGTCGTGAATAAACAACTAAAAAACTCAAGTCTAGACTGGTCATTCAACCTCCCGAATATAGATATATATCACTAGTCAACCAAATACCAATATATATATACATTGAGCACTTGTGGTGTGATTGAAATTCGTTCATGTTCCGAGCTGTTGTGAACTAAATCACTCGCGACGGAGTCGTGGAAACGTATTTTGAAATGGAAAATGGGAAGTGTCTCACTTGGAAGTAGAAGAAGCGTCACGCTCCCAAATGCCGTCAAAAAGAGTAAGGGAATGAGAAGAAAATTTTGAATCTGTTGGAAATTTCCATTTTTTTTACCCATAAATTTGATTTGTCACCCTAAAATTTGCTAAACGGAAGAGAGAACGTGAAGTCAATAAAGACAAGGAACAAGATGGAGTAGGTAAGTAATAGTCGAGTGTGAGCAACCAATGACTCGTCAGCTGTGGGAACCGGCCTTCTGATGGGATGAGATTCTTAAATCCCCTTTCTTTTTATTGAGATAACTCGAGTTTGACAAAACCTATTACCCACGGCTGAGTGGATCCAACACTTTGCTGACAGGAGCAGTGACAGATGGCGAAGGCCATTTTCAATGAGTCATGCGTCAATACAAAGGAAACACCTCGCTTCTAGTAGTATGGACAACTATATAGGACTGTAACAGTGGACTTGCCGTAACTTCAACCGTGTTCAAATCTCATTAATAGGGTAAATTTACCAGTTATTGGACGCCGAAGGCGAAACTCAAACTCCTTATGCAGCTGAATGCAACTAAAAATCGTATTTCACTCTTCAGAAACGTGAGAGTATAAAAGAATATATAAAATTTGTAATTCTTTGAAAAAAAAAAAAATTTTTCGTTTTTCATCTCATAAAAGCGTTAGCACTAATACAGTTATTAGACACCATGTCCCAGTTATTAGCCACGTAAATATGTACTAGATATTGGACACGGTGTAAATTATAATACATAATATTTTGAATACATTGTGGTAATATACACGAAAAATTTCGTAATATATCAAAACATATATCAAATTGCCTCCCATATCTGTGGATAAAAAAGATTTACAATAGTAATAATAATCAATTAACAAGTTATAAAACTTCTTTTGTCAATTAATTAAATTTTCAAGAAACCTTCTCAGAAGAAGTTTTAGATACAAAACTCAGTCTTTTAGGTGTAATATGTCATACCTATTTCTTGACAATGCGATTAGTACCTCGAACTTGCTATTTTTTTCAAAGAAAAATAATTTCTGAGGTAGGTACATAAATATCGCAGATAGAAAAACTGATCAGAATTCGATCTTAGTCAGATTCGAAGCTAAATCACTTAAGTACTTGTCTACGTCATGAAACTAGTTTGAAACTGTTTCTTGGGCTAATACTTAAATTTTAAAAAATTATAAAGAAGTCTTCAAAAGCTTCTAGGATTTAAAAAAAAAAAGTAATTGAACAATGCAACAATGAATTGTGCATTTATAAATAAGATCAATTGGCTATTTGAAAATTTAACGTAGGTAATAATAATTGTGTCTCAGATATTTACTTTATCCATCTGACCTTATGATTGTTTTGGATTTTCCTTATGATTTTTAAAGCTTTTTAATCTTTTTGCTTCTCTTTCTGAAGCTCGTTATGGCTTCGTTATGTCTTCTTTATTGCCATCCACTTCTGTACATAAATACGTCTTTCCATTTTATCAATAACAAGGCCATCCGGTTTGAATTTCTCAAATTCTTTCTTTGATGGGTTTGTGGAAAAAAACCAATGTCGAGAGAAAAATTGTTGAAAACACTACGAGGTGGCTGGCTGCCTTTGGAATGAGGCTGACAAGCTGGCGTATGAAGGATGATACTATAAACTAAATTTATATAGTATAACTCATATAAATACTATAAACTTATTAACGATTGAAAAAAGAACAAAAATTAGTAAAAAAACAGACCTTAGAATTTTCGGAGTCAACCGTTATCACTATACATACCTAATTTTATATTTGACGTATTCCAGGTTCCAGACAATACCTAACTCTACTTACGATTGAGATAAAAAATTCCTTCCCTCGCCAAAAAATCATGCATTTCAAAAGAATGGATGAGTTTGTTATGCATCACTTTTTGAACACAATAAATTGTACAAAATTTCAAAAAATGCCCCAAAAAAGTCACTACAAAAGGCAAACAAAACGGCTATAAATCTTTGAATTAAAATTTTTAAGAAGAATATTGTTTGGAAAAAGTTTACCTATCATGAACCCGAACATTCAGAATGAACATGAATCAGAACATTCGTTTTTGTGCACAAAATTGGGCTGAAAAACTATTTAAATTTCATCAAATTGGGCTAAAAAGTTGGTAAATTTGCAAAAAATTGTTAAAAAACCAAAAATAGATTTTTATACCATATTATTATTTTGACGATATCTTTTCAATATAATTCGTAATTAAAAGTTTCTGCGCACAAGAAGCGCTCAAATTTCGAAATAATTTAACACAATTATGAAAATTCGCGCCTATGATCATACTGCATGACTGGAACTTTTAGCTCTATGACTGCATCTGAAGCAGTTTTGGCACAGCTGAACGGGAAAGAGCGGTGATACATGACAATGTAGCAGTATAAAAATAAACAATCAGTCTCCAGCCCTAACTAATTATTTGACTTTCTAATTGAGTGTTTGTTATGAAAGGGGACTGACGGGAAGCGGGATAGCGGATCCTCCTGCCCCTCACGGCATAATTGATTCGGATCCTGCCTCGGCAACATTGGCATTCAAAACGAACTTGAAGAGGGGGAATTAATTCTCGAAGGGTGACTTTGAGGTAGCAAACACCGGGTTAAAAGGACAATGGGCGGCTGATGAGGTATTTTGCTGGGAACGCGGGAGGACAATCCCAAAAGGGAAGACTGAAGACCGGCAAACTGAAGGATCAGATATCGTGCTCAACATCTGCTGGGAGGGCTGGACTTAACTACCAAAAGCGACCAGGCCGAAGTTATTGTGTCCGCCGTTATTGACTCTGGTCTCCAGATCACTATCGGCCTTTGAGGGCTGCTTTCTCCTTGTAACTTCAGAGATGAACCCTCCGCCCGTATTATGGAGGATATACTGTTCTTGCACTTAGGTCCTGCCGGGTTTCTAAATGAGTTTCCGAACTCTTAATCGTGTAAGTTAGCAAAGCCTCGAACTTTCCGCCGGCTCCGAATTAGGTTAAAGCCGAGTCGAGGCGGCCAGATCGCAGATAGGTAAGTTCTGTATGATCGTTGTTGTCAGGGCGGCGCGCTCGACTGGCCGAGTACTTGAACTTGGGATCGAGTATTCAGATAGTGACTAAGCCGAAGAGTAAAATGAATAAGTATGATAGAAATTATCTGCGGCAAGCGATTTCCGCAGATAATAACAAGAATAAATATTAATATGCAACACGATTCGTTGGTCTAATCAACTCCCCCACTCGTCATCGAACTATGTTCGATCGAGTGGGGCATGTTCCAAAGTTGAAATTTTGTTATTTAATTTTGAATATAATCTAATTAGGTCTATTAATGTACATTTTCTGTTCTAATGTTTTGTTTTTGCTCTATGAGGAATAAAGTATTTTTTCATTTCATTTCCGAGCTAAAAGGAGTGGCGACCATAACATCAGGGTCATAGCGGTGACCGTGTCATGGCGCGGGGTGTGGAGCGGGAAAAGCGCCACGGAGTTAAACAAGTTGGGCATCTCGGCGAGAGTGCTCCGTGGTATCACCACCCGCGTCCTGAGGGGTTCTTACTTGAACTGGTGGTCATTCTATAGGGGCACTTCCTTTCATCCCATTCTTCCTCCTCATCCTTCGGCAACTGCCCTCATCCCTCGAGCCCGCGTCGGGTAAACCTGGACGTCCTCCCCAATTTTTTAAATATTTTTTAATTTATTTTCTCAAAATAATGGTGTGCCCACTCTGCCTTTGAGGGGAAATTCGTAAAAAAACGATCTAGAGATAACCTAATGGGCGGGTAGCGTTTGGGGATAATCTCAAAAAATGCAATGCGTTTGGGGGAAGGAATTTCCTAAGAATCAATGCATTTGGGGAAAGTATAAATGTCAAAAAATCAAGCTTTTATTATAATGTTCAATAAATTCTGCCTCTTATTTGAGTGCATCGAGCTTGAAGAATGTTCATGTATGTATCATTCAAATTGAATGCATGCAGAGAAGTTGAAGAACAGATATCAAACTTTTTAGCTATTGTGGTCAATAAAATTATCTGAATGTAAAGATCACGTAGTCAGTCAATGCGATTAAGTAAATCATCAATGAATGTTAGATTCAACGAATGTATCTTTGTCAAGACCCTCTGATGCGTCGTTTACAGCCTTCAACGGCAGTTAACGACCCCATTGACCCGCCCACATGGAAACACTGTCCATAACTTCTTATGGGGACTTCACGTGATTGGATTAGGTTTTTGCTGCCCTCAGTCATTAGGGGGTTAAAGAACCGTGCGACTTATGTTTCCTAAACAGGAATACTTATGTGAGACGCGTCCGGCAATAAAGTCGGTTTAAGTGGTTGGATTTAATGTGCCTCGCATGGAACAGGGGACCCCCCTCATGTCCTTAATCTCCTTGCTTCCCCCTTGAGGCCAATAAATCCACTCACCACGGTGTTGATTGTGTTGTGGTTAACAGAACAAGCAGTTGCTCTGATGTCACTTGATCTTTAAGGGATTTGCGCACGTGTAAATGTAGGATAAATTGCAGGGGATACGAAATCATGCAATCATTTTCGAATTAATGCAAGAAATAAAGCAGATGATAGCATTTGTATTTGTATATTTGATCGTAGTCCATAGTTTTCAAAATAATGAAGAAAAGAAACGTGAAGATTTAAGGGGACCCGGCACCCACCCCCCTCCCGCCCTTAATATACCTCTTTTTACAGGCGTTTTCCTCAGCCCCCCTGCAACCAATTTCAGTGCTTTTTTTTCTTTTTGTTCCTTATATTCTCAATTTTCAATTAACATAGGGGTTTCCAGCTATCTCAAAAACATGAATTCGTAGGTATCATGGAATAAATGTCAAATTTTTTTTTTACTTCAGAAACATCTAGCGGCAGTTGAAATCAACATTTAGTGAAACCGCTACGTTAATATTTTGGCCCAGATCTCGTTTAGATCCGTTTGACAAAAATATCAAATCTTTTCGACAAAGACAGTGGACATCAGTTCGACAAAGAAATCCGAGAGGACGGGCCAAAAAGGAGCGTCCTTTCGACAAAACTATACGATTTTGGTCACTTGCAGGTCAACAACAACGAAAGTAGTTTTAGTTGGCTTGCGTACGTCATAAGGCCCGTCCAGACTCCTATTTCGAGTTACCACAACCTATACTTCTATAATTATATACGCATGTTTATATTTCTCGATTTGAGCTCCTATCTATTCAAATAGTTATTGCCTTAAAAATATCATTATCTAAGTACGTACGAAAAGTCGAGAGGATATGTTATTGAATATGCGTAAGAAAAGCATTGGTATTAACACACAAATATGACCTAGAAAAAAAACATATTCATGCCTCGAAGGAACGCTGTACCCACCTCATGGTGCCGCGGCGCCTCCTCTCACTCCACCCCCCGCTCACCCCCCTCACCACCCACCGTGACCCCCTGCCAAGCGTGCCAGGCGTGCGTCTAACACTCAAAGTCTCGAAAAAGACACTATTTCGCCCGTTTTTGGCCCATAGCATCTATGCGAGTAAAGTGATCGGGGGGTTAGGACCAACTAGACCCCAAATGGAGTCTATGTGCGAAAGAACCGGTTTTTTAAGTAAATTCGTAGCCCTTTTATGGCCCGGACGGCGAACGGCGAACGGCGGACGGACATTTCAAATTTGGATTCTACGCACCTTGAAACGTAAAGTGACAAAGTTTGAGGGGGGGTTATAAAAATTTTTTGCTACACGATCACATAGGCTTATTATTGGGAATAATAAACCAAAAGTAATTGCTTCAAAGTGGTCTTTAATTATTACGGGTCGGATTTTAATCATTATTAAATATTTGTACGTAGTATAATTGGTAGTTAGTACTCGCTATTAAATCTTCACTACGTAGTTGGTAGTTACGTCATAAAAATCATTCTTCATCATCATTCTTCATTTTGCGAAAAATAGTCGAGGCTGAATCGGTTGGCAGTAGCTGGCAAGTATTTCTTTACGTCTTTGTCTTCATTGTAGGTGTCGAAGCAATGCAATAAATATTCAAGTTGTTCTCGAATTTCTCTTCTTGGAGTGTTGACCATGCCTCTGCTGATGCTTTTAATTTTGAGTGCACTCTCCGCTTGAATTTCTTTCAATACGGTGTAAACAACATGGATGTAAGGGTGGGTCACGTAAAATTTTCCCAAATTATAGAAAGATAGTAAACATCACAGACAAGGAGTAATAAATACGATCTCTGATGATCGAAGCCTTTTGAACTCTCAGCGTGTGTCGAAAAGATACGGTTTTGCCCTCCGATCGTTTGTCGAACTGCCCTGCACCCAACACATCTCTTCGACAACACATTTTGTCGAAACGCAACGCCACCGGTACCCCTGGTCAAGAATAACTCTGCTTTAGTAGATTGATCGTAAACTAACTGTGCGATTGGTTGACAGTTAGATTACAGGGTGCAGATAACAGTAATCACCCAAACATATTTGTAATGCAATAATCGTTGAAAAACACTCCCTCTTTGAAATGTGATTTATTTCCTTTCCCTACTAGGACCTTTTTGCTTCGTCCCCTTAGATAGCAACATGAATCAAAGGGAAATCGGCTAACCGCATCCCCCTACCTGTTGTGCGTTGAGTCATGTTTATCAGTAAGGGTGGGCAAAAAGACCGTCCTCCCCTACACGACGAGAAAAAATGTATAGGGGAGAGAAAAACTACCCTTAGAATACGGGAATCGGAAGTCCTTTGAACTTTCTCCATAGGAGGCCCCAGCCTATTCCGACGTCACCTGAGGCACAACTGAGCTCTTGCTGCGCACGTTTGGAAGAAAATTAGGGGGACCGCTGGTGGTGATTGGGGTTTTAATTAATGTCGGGTCGATGCAAATCGTGTGGGGAGGCTTCCCATCTCATCAAAGTGACGGCGAATTTCCAGCGTAGGCCTCTTTTCCAGGTTCAAAGCTATTGCGAAAAGCCCGGGGACTCGGGGCGGTAGCGTTTAAGCCCTCTGGCCGAGCCCGAGGATAATTGCAACGGTTTAATGCCCCCCATTCCTCGGTAAGGGACTCATTTCATTTGAGGCCGAATTAAAATTCCGAACGAGTAGGATACTGCTTTCTTTTACTGTATGCATCTGGGATGGCCAAGAATTATTGATGTGTGATTGAGGGGTTGGTAGCGAAAAAAACTGTTTCCAAAACCTGTACCAGCTATCAAAAACTGTTACAGTGATCCGTTCAATGGAACGGCGTGCCCATTGGTACCCCTAAAATGCACGGGTCCGCTTGCTCTTAATCATTGTTCAGCCTTCAGAACGGCGAGTCTACCTCTCTCTTCCATTTGCGTTAATAGCAATAATATTATATAAACTCCCAGTCTTTATACTAATACCTAATCCATTGCTAATCCGCATACCTGCGGTATTTCTTTCGTCTTTAAAAGAAGCGAATATAAGAAACTAATCAACCGACAGGCTAGATAGAAAAACCCCCCTAATTACCTTTCTTTTGGAGCAACATAAAGAAAAGCGTAATAAATTATCCCAGTGATTGAAATCTTGTTCTAATTATTTCACCTGAGTTCCAAAATTACATCGAAAGATTGAAATATACTATAGAGTTCAAGAATTTTGATCACGACAATCGGTAGATTGTCACATGGTAGCAGAGCATGGTTTTTTCTCGCTAGATTGTCACAAACCAATAATAATTATACAGGGTGTCCTACTAACAACGCTCCCCCCTCCCTTATTTTCTCTAATTATGGACGAAAAAAAAACGGACCAGCGCTATTCTTCATAATTTTTTGCGTAGAATTCAAAAATTACAAAATTACGCATTGCGCACGTGCGCAAAGTGCGCAGTTGACATCAACTTTGTTATTTTAAACAAGAAGCCCCATTTTTTATTGCATACTAGCCGCTCCGGCTCGCTACGCTCGCCTCCACGTCCAGCCGGGGGGCAAGCCCCCCGGACCCCCCATTAAGTTGCTCGCTTCGCACGCAACGTGTGGCATGTAGGGAATATTGCTCGCTTCGCTCGCAAAGTCTGGCATGTAGGATATGTTGCTCGCTTCGCTCGCAAAGTCTGGCATGTAGAAAATGTTGCTCGCTTCGCTCGCAAAGTATGGCATTTAGGGGATGTTGCTCGGTTCGCTCGCAAACGGTAGATCTCTAAGGGTAGGTTTAACTTCTGTAGGGGATGCTGCTCGCTTCGCTCGCAAACGGTAGATCTCTAAGGGTAGGCTTAACTTCTGTAGGGGATGCTGCTCGCTTCGCTCGCTTGAGGAAGTTATACTGCCCACCCAACTTGGCAGACGTTTTTTTCAGTTGGGAATTATTACAAACAAATTAAATCTTATAAAACTACGTGGAACCACGAAAAGTTTATTCGGGGATGTTGCTCGCTTCGCTCGCAAGGTATACTTTATATGTGTAGGACAAAGTCCGTATTTATTATTTGAAATGGCTCTCGCTTCGCTCGCAAGGTAGGTACCTATGTAGGCATACCTGCTCGCCTCGCAACGTTGTGACATCGAACCCTTCACGTCAATTCTTGAGCCTTCTCTCGTCCACGGCAGAATCATTTTAATCGCTTTGCTCGCTTCCGCTGGTAATTCGACCGAGTTCTCGTCACTTTTTTCGCTATCCGATTTCGGATTCAGATTCGGCGGACCCAAAGCTGTATTTCGCCCGCGAAAACCGTTCCGAAAAACGTACCTTTATGGGGTATATTTTAATCGGAAAAAACCAAGTTTTTCGGCGGACTTTTCGAGAAAACGGGTCCGTACTCTCGCATTTTTTTGACGCATTTCCCGATACTTTTTTCGCGATCCGATCGCGCCGTCGTCTTCCTCGTAGGAAAACCTACGAAACCCGTATTTTTCCGGAATTGTCAACGGCCGTTTAGAGGGGTAGGGGAAGCGGGGAAGTGGAAAAAGCGCACATTAATTATTACTTCGACCCCCCTCCCGCCCTACGGCCCATGGTTCGGGTGGGATTAGAAAATTTTAAATTCGCTTATACACCCTATCGGAAAATCCCAAAAAGATCCCCCCACTCGTAGACCCGGCCCACTCAGCCGTTTGGCCGTGCATAGCGCGGACAAACAGACAAACGGACGGAGTTTCATTCTTATTAATAACTAGCCGCTCCGGCTCGCTACGCTCGCCTCCACGTCCAGCCGGGGGGCAAGCCCCCCGGCCCCCCATTAAGTTGCTCGCTTCGCTCGCAAAGTCTGGCATGTAGGATATGTTGCTCGCTTCGCTCGCAAATTCTGCCATGTAGAAAATGTTGCTCGCTTCGCTCGCAAAGTACGGCATTTAGGGGATGTTGCTCGGTTCGCTCGCAAACGGTAGATCTCTAAGGGTAGGTTTAACTTCTGTAGGGGATGCTGCTCGCTTCGCTCGCTTGAGGAAGTTATACTGCCCACCCAACTTGGCAGACGTTTTTTTCAGTTGGGAATTATTACAAACAATTTAAATCTTATAAAACTACGTGGAACCACGAAAAGTTTATTCGGGGATGTTGCTCGCTTCGCTCGCAAGGTATACCTGTATATGTGTAGGACAAAGTCCGTATTTACTATTTGAAATGGCTCTCGCTTCGCTCGCAAGGTAGGTACCTATGTAGGCATACCTGCTCGCCTCGCAACGTTGTGACATCGAACCCTTCACGTCAATTCTTGAGCCTTCTCTCGTCCACGGCAGAATCATTTTAATCGCTTTGCTCGCTTCTGCTCGCAATTTGACCGAGTTCTCGTCACTTTTTTTGATATCCGATTTCGGATTCAGATTCGGCGGACCCAAAGCTGTATTTCGCCCGCGAAAACCGTTCCGAAAAACGTACCTTTATGGGGTATATTTTAATCGGAAAAAACCAAGTTTTTTGGCGGACTTTTCGAGAAAACGGGTCCGTACTCTCGCATTTTTTTAACGCATTTCCCGATACTTTTTTCGCGATCCGATCGCGCCGTCGTCTTCCTCGTTCAAAAACCTACGAAACCCGTATTTTTCCGGAATTGTCAACGGCCGTTTAGAGGGGTAGGGGAAGCGGGGAAGTCCAAAAAGCGCACATTAATTCTTACTTCGACCCCCCTCCCGCCCTACGGCCCATGGTTCGGGTGGGATTAGAAAATTTTAAATTCGCTTATACACCCTATCGGAAAATCCCAAGAAGATCCCCCCACTCGTAGATCCGGCCCACTCAGCCGTTTGGCCGTGCATAGCGCGGACAAACAGACAAACGGACGGAGTTTCATTCTTATTAATAGTATAGATAGAGATAGAGATTTGTATCACTCGATTTTTTAAGTGCGCGCAAATGGGTGCAATTTCGCTCCAAATGTGCGCAATTCCACTCTAAAAGTGCAATATCTGAGTTTTTGAAGATAATCAATTGCTACATATGATATATGATTTTGGAGTATTTTTTCGTGCTGAACTCCGTAATGATGCCCATTTATTGATATTTGGAACATCAATTTGGGAAAACACCGAAAAATTGGCCAGAATTGCACTTTTCTAACACATTCCCACAAAGCACAAAGTATTAGAAATTAATACTAAAACGATTAAATTAAATGAAATCCTTGACTTTTGCCTTTCCTTAAGAAATGGCTTTGCTACTCCACTGGTGTCCGTCCTGAAGACAAACGATCCTTGTTACTTGGTGAAATCATTCGTGAACGGTCTCTTTCTGCAACCCTGAAAAGTGCAAGAAAAATGTATTAGCTTCAAATCCTAACCTTTTTGAACATAGTGCAAATTACTTTGTGGATTTTTTAAGAACCATTAATTATCTTTTGGAGATTCCATTTTTTTATATAATTTATGGTACTTAGTTTTTAAATTTTATGGCACATGGGTCAATGACTTAAACTAAAAAGGAGGGAAAATATATATATATGTTACCGACAAAGTATGAAATGCAGGCATTCTATACTATGGCTAGGCAATGTACCTACACAATGCCTACGCAGTGTTTGTAATTCCTACCATTGATTTAGTCAAAGTATAAATACTCATCATTCTGACCTATATGTCCAACAAATCTGAATTTCTACTGAGGGATTGACGACCTACTTGATGTTATGTATTCACCACCAAACTATGTTATGTATAGACAAGGAAAATATACACACCATTCTGACCTATATCTCCAACAAAGGTGCCCAGACCAAGTAAGGATTGATCAGAAGGACACTTTGCCGAAGGGCACCTTTGTTGGAGATATAGGTCAGAATGATGCGTGTAGTTTGGTGGTCTGGATGCTCGCAAGGTCGCATCTCAAAAATACATAACATCAAGTAGTCAATCCCTTAATAGAAATTCATATTTGTTGGACATATATGATGAGTTTTTATACTTTGACTAAATCAATGGTAGGCATTATATACACTGCCTAGGCATTGTGTACATTGCCTAGCCATTGTATACAATGCCTGCATTTCATACTTTACTGGTAACATATCTAATTCGATAATAAACGAAAATTCGGTCATACCATCAAGCTTCATTACTGCCTTTTATAAAATAATTGGGCGTCCGCAAACCCTTGCGTATCTACGTCATTGGTGAAACAAGAACTTTGCGTTCTTCTTTTCCCTTCTGCTGTTCTTCCGAATTCTTCCATAGAAAACCGAGCGACGGGAAAATCGAATCAGCCGACTGAGCCTCGACGCGCCCCCAAAGGAAAAGCCTATCAGGGGAAACGGAAAATGAGCACTTTTCCGCCTCTTCCGTTTATTGAAGGGAGGGGACTCTCCAGATATTTATTTTTTAATACAACTTTTCCCGTTAACGGCTACTTATCTAGAATGGCCTCCCTTTCTCGGTCTATATACGTCTCTGCTCACCCCTTTTTTTCCTACCCTTAAAAAGTCAACGCAAGTTTTGCTTCCCAGACGTTTGCGATATAGAATGAAGGAGAAAAGGGGTGGGAAAAAACGAAGGACTTCAACAAAAAAAAGCTTCATTGGCAAACTGTTCGCAGAGAGAGGAAATTAGAACTCTGAGAGAAAAGTTTTAATAGCAAAGTTTTTTGCGCGGTGTGCGTTCCCAGTGTGGGGCCACTTCTTCCTGAACTGGCGACCCGGTGACCACTTTGCCAGCATTGGGTAATTTGTTGCTACGCTCCATTTTACTCTATTTTTATTTGTTCTAATTTGCCACACACAGTCATCATGCAACTTCAACGACCACTTCTATCCTACAAATATCGAAAGTTCCAGTCATGCAGCATAACCTTATGAGCAAATTTTCATGAATTATCGACATACCTAATATTATGTCACATTGTTTTTGAATATTGAGGACTTTAAGTATGAAGGAATTGTTCAGTGCCAGTTTTATGACCAAAAACTTGTTCTAAACAACACTCTGTGATTCAAAAAATATTTTGGATTTCTAGCCTTTATTCAGTTTTTTCTTCGACTTTTTTTAGCAAATAAATATTACTGAAATTTATGTACATATTCAGCTTAATTTAGTCCATATATTTTTTAATGTTTTAGGTCATCGTTAATAAACTTCTTTTGACTAAAATTCTGCTTAAAATATTAATTTAACAATTTTTAGCAGTTTTTAGCAATTTTTGATGATTTTTTGACCCAATGTTTTGAAAATTGACCATTTTAATGTGCTCAAAAAGTGCTGGACAACTAATTCATCCTTTCGTTTGGAAAACTTGATTTTTTCGCGAAAGAACGGCATTTTTATCTCAATCCTGCGGAGAGTTATCTTCTGGAATGACACATGTGTATATGTGATATATGATATACATTTGATGTACCTCTATATCTATACCTATATCAATATATCTAATATCTATCTGTCTATATCTACTGAGGTGTAGACGCCTACCGAAATAAGACGGAAAATTCTGTAACAAATTTCTTTTGGAAGCGACCGTGCTTGGGGAGCTTGCGCACCCCCCCCCCCCCCCCACCTCAACTCTTTTCAATATTTCAACCCTTAATTACTGCCCCTTAGGTTTGATCAAATTTGATGCCGATGTTACTGACGCATCACCGGCATAAGTATGATTTTTGAGCCTAATTTCTTAAAGTTGTGGACGGCGTGGTGAACGGCGTACTGCGGACAGACGGATTTTTTTCGATTTTTGGATTCTACGAATCTTGAAACGTAGGTAAACCAATAAATTTTGGAGAAGAGGGGGGGGGGGGGGTTAAAAATATTTCTTGGTCGATTACAAAGGTTTACTGTTGAAAATAATAAACCTTTATTTCTATAACTAAAATGTTTTTATCTACAGGTAAAATCGTAATTTCTATTTGAGAGAATGCTGCAAACTATTACACAAAAGCTTATTATTTCTGTATTATATAGCCCTTCTTCGCAGATCATTGGTCTGCAATTATTATTAAACCAGTTTATAGTGAATATTATCGAAACTCGGCGCATCGAGCCTCCCAAAAGGGTTCACAACTTTACACCTCTGGGATCCCACAATTTTGCGTTTCATAGTGAATTTGGGAACTTTAGGAAAAATGTTTTTAAAAAAAAGGGGGAAAAAACGACAGGTCGAACAGGAAAGAAATTAGCCTCAGAGGCCCCTCAGCTAATCTCCGTAACTCGTTATAATTGTTATTGAGGTGTCCCAAAAGATCATCTAAATTTCAGCACCGTGAGCCACTTTGAAAATAAATTAGCCTGAGAGCTTCCGAAGCTGATTAAAGTCCCTCATACCTTGTAATTGTAGTCTAGATGTCTACAAAGAGCTACATTGCAGGTTTCAGCATCATACGTCAATTAAAAAACCAATCAGGCAAAGATTGGCTCAGCTAATCAGTGTGCACAGATATTAAGTTCTAGATATCACAATGGATCTCCATTTCAAATTGCAGATCCGTAATTTATCATCAATACTACCGAACATTTATGAGATGAAATAGAGCATCTACCAAAGCTTCACTTTTCCATCAGCACGGGCAATAGTTAATAAACTCGTTTTCGCGATGTTAGAATTCCATTGGAACTGTATCAGCTGATAATTCCATTGGAAAAAATCATTACTGTTACCGTGAAATTGTCGAGATCTCGGTTTTTGAAGATGTTAGTTTAGGGATGCTACCCTTCAGGATTGATAAAACTTGATGCAGAGATTCTATAATCTAGACCCCTAATGTGATTTATGACCCAAGTTTCATCAACTTTGGTCCTGTAGCGGTGGACGGCGGACGGACGGGTTTTTTTCTTCTTTTTTTTTTCAGTTTTTGGTTTCTAATCATTTTGATACGTAAACTAACGAATTTTTATTAGAAGGGGGGGGGGGGGAACTTTTATTCTTGGTCGATTATAAAGGTTTATAGTTGAACATATTGAACCAAAATTGTTGGTCAAATTTAATAAATAATCATTTTTCTTTGGGTTCCTAAATTTCAAATTATTTTGTAAAATTAGAAGCATTACATTTGACTGTCACGGTATTTGCCTAGTATAATTCATAGAATACCATTGAAAGGAGAGTGGGGTAAGTGTGATTCCCCAGGTGCTGTCTTGGGTTAAATTAATTATTCCTTCGTGGCTCCCTTCGTTTCATTTATTCGTGATATTTGAGAATCCACCGAACCCCCTCTTCCAAGGTCCGCCTTAAAATATGATCCTCACCCTGCGGGAGAGCACCCGAAAATTCCTCCCTCCCAATAATGAGCCACAGCTCATATCACAATGAGATATCACAATGGAGCTCATTTCAAATTGCAGATCCGTAATTTATCATCAGTACTACCGAACATTCATGAGATAAAATAGAGCATCTACCCTACATCTATTCCATCAGCACGGGCAATAGTTAATAAACTCGATTTCGCCAAGTTAGAATTCCATTTTAACTGTATCAGCTGATAATTCCATTGGAAAAAATCATTGCTGCTACCTTGAGAGTTGTCGAGATCTCGATTTTTGAAGATGTTAGTTTAGCTACCCTTTAGGATTGATAAAACTTGATGCCGAAATTCTAGAATTTAGACCCTTAGAGTGATTTATGACCCGTTTCATCAACTTTGGTCCAGTAGTTTCGGAGAATAGCTCTGGACAGAGGACGGACGGTTTTTTTTTCGATTTTCGGTTTCTACGCATCTTGATACGTAAACCAACAAATTTTGACCGGAAGGGGGGGGGGGGGGGGGGGGTTACTTTTTTCTTGGTCAATTACAAAGGTATGTAATTGAACATATTGAACCAAAGTTGTTGGTCAAATTTAATAAATGATCATTTTTCTTTGAGTTCCTAAATTTCAATTCATTATATAAAATTAAAAGCATTACATTTGATTGTCACGGTATTTGCACAGTATTATTCATAAAACATCATTGAAAGGAGAGTGGGGTAAGTGTGATTCCCCATTCGATATCAGGTGCTGTCTTGGGTTAAATTAATTATTCCTCGTTCTCCCTTCGTTTCATTTATTCGTGATATTTGAGAATACACCGAATCCCCTCTTCCAAGGTCCGCCTTAAAATATGATCCTCACCCTGCGGGAGAGCACCCGAAAATTCCTCCCTCCCAATAATGAGCCACAGTTAACGACTTTTTAATCCGGTTGTTGAGGGTAATGAGCCCCGTCCTTTATAAGGAAATCCTAGCCCCCCCCCCCCCCCCCAACCTCTTTCACTTTCTCTTTATTACTTCCTTTTGATGTAGCTCTGCAAGCTCGATGTGGCTCACTATAATGCGAGACCAGAGTTGGTACCTTCCTTCGGCACGAGATTAAGCCCCCGAGCCATCGTGTTCTCCGCCACCGGACACAATTTCCCATCTTTTCATTCGCCTCTCTGACTCCCTTGTGAATCTTTTCAGGGCCGGTTTAGTGTCTTAAAGTATCTTTTATCTCAAACAGGGTGAGGATTCAATGGTTCGTTAGAGTGATTGTTATGAACTCGTAACTTTGCTGTGGTTTCCTAAATAAATCTAACCGTTGCCAGTGCTTCAATATTGAGGTTGGACTGGAAAGAAACCTATACTTTACGGATTTTTATAGCAAATATGAACCTGATTCCAACTATACCCACAAATTAGGGTCGCAAGCTATTCCTTTAACTTTCAAATAGCAAAAAAGTGCTTTAAAAAACTGGCTTTTTAGGGAAATCTGAAGGAGCTCCTCCCCTTGACCCCGCTGGGGGGACTCCAGACCCCCTTTTGCTTTCACCTTGAGCCTCGGCTAAACATTGGAGGTACGTGGAACACGCTCCATTTCAAATTCAGCTTCATAGGTTGAATAGCAAAGAACTTAGCTCCTGATCTCACTCAGCTCTAACTCAACTCACTGATCTGGGGGGCTCTAGACTTCATGAATCGTTTATAGACGTTCCAAGAGTTCGTCATTTCAAATTTCAGCTTCTTTGGTTGAATAGCAAAGAAATTAAATCCGTCGCTACTTTAGTCTCGTTTTTGACATTTTCATGTCTTTGCTTTGGCACATAAACTAAAAAAACGTCACGGAAAATAATTGCTCACGAAAATTGCTCACGAAAATTGCTCACGAAAATTGTCCCAAGTGGCCACAACGATGATTATGACCATCAGAAATGACGTTTTTACCTACTGATCCCACGATTCTGAGATTTGGTATGTGGGCCCTTGAGGGACTTCTGAACACAACTGACCGATCCCAAGTCAGCTGAGTGGCTCTAGAATCCAGTTTTTTCCCTAATGATCCCACGATTCTGAGATTCGGTATGTAGCCCCTTGAGGGACTTCTGAACGCAACTGACTTATCCCAGATCAGCTGAGTGGCTCTAGAAACCAGTTTTTTCCCTAATGATCCCACGATTCTGAGATTTGGTATGTAGCCCCTTGAGGGACTTCTGAACACAACTGACCGATCCAAGATCAGCTGAGTGGCTCTAGAATCCAGTTTTTTCCCTAATGATGCCACGATTCTGAGATTTGGTATGTGGGCCCTTGAGGGACTTCTGAACACAACTGACCGATCCCAGATCAGCTGAGTGGCTCTAGAAACCAGTTTTTTCCCTTATGATCCCACGATTCTGAGATTTGGTATGTAGCCCCTTGAGGGACTTCTGAACACAACTGACCGATCCCACATCAGCTGAGTGGCTCTTGAATCCAGTTTTTTCCCTAATGATCCCACGATTCTGAGATTTGGTATGTAGCCCCTTGAGGGACTTCTGAACGCAACTGACCGATCCCAGATCAGCTGAGTGGCTCTAGAATCCAGTTTTTTCCCTAATGATCCCACGAATCTGAGATTTGGTATGTAGCCCCTTGAGGGACTTCTGAACACAACTGACCGATTACAGATCAGCTGAGTGGCTCTAGAATCCAGTTTTTTCCCTAATGATGATCCCACGAATCTGAGATTTGGTATGTAGCCCCTTGAGGGACTTCTGAACACAACTGACCGATTACAGATCAGCTGAGTGGCTCTAGAATCCAGTTTTTTCCCTAATGATAAGGAAATAATAAGAAAACACACATGAAAATGTCCCAATGTGTTGCAGACTCGTATGCAAGCATTTCTGATGATTTCCGCTTACTTTACTAAGTTTACATCAAAATTATGGTTTAACTTAGAGTTATTCGATGCACGGTAATGATGATATTGTTTCTGTTGGCATATAAAATCATCTTCCTAGAATCAATTAAGGGCGAAAAATTAGGAGTTCGTTTTAAAACGAGCGTGATTTTGAATATTCCCTAACCTCGGTCTACCTATCATTCATCAAACCCACTCTATCGTTTCTCTAAATACCGCAACAGAAATGAATCGAAGATGAATCTTGGGCATTCCATTATCATGTGCTGTCGAGAATCAGACCCACCAAAATCAACACATTTATTCATTTATTTATTTTTACAATACGGGCGGCGCCCGATTACATTGAAGACTTAATAATAGGAATATACAACAGAGAAAAGAATGGTTACAAATTAATATATAAAAGAAGGGAAAAATTGAAAGAAAAAAGTCAGTGAAGAATTAATTAATGAGTGTGTTAAAGTGATTGGCTAAATGATGAGACTGGCTAAAAGACTGTCGATGCGACCAGCGACCAGCCTGAGGGTGGTGGTGGTGGTGCAATTGAAAAAGTCCAGTTCAGGATTCATCTCGATGAGTAGATTTGCCATACGAGGGAGCCTATGCAGAACACATGAGTTGCTAGTGCTCCTTCCGATCCTGAAAAGATGTTCCTTCGTGATGGTTAATTCTCATTCTCTAATCGATTTAAAGAAATAGTTTCATTTTCATGTAGATGAGAAATTCCCACACAAAATGGTGCCCATTCTGAAGAGATGTATATCAACTAGTATGACATACATAATATACGTTCCTATGCCCAAGAAGAATGTTTTGGGCAATTTTATTTATACATTTTTCAGGTTTTTTTTTTTTTTTTTTTTCTTTAAAAATTCTGTAATCACAAAATAATAGTGATAGCAACTCCTCCCATTGCTTTCTGTTGAGGAGTTAAAGCTTCGTTCTCAGTGCGCGTTCAGACAGTTCTCGAACTCATCAGAACTGGAACGGAATATCGCGGGGCGTTCCGGAACTTGTGGAACCGCGTTCTGCACTGCAAACGATTTCAGAACTTGGAAGTGGAATAACCTGTGTTGTTGTTTGTAACAAACTCTTCGTCCTCGAACCTTGGCACAATTTCGTCGAAAAAATTCAAGTTTAGTGGATGTAGACGAGATCCAACTACAACTCAATCTCGTCCTCATCGTCTACTAACCATGAAACTTCACCACCATCGTCAAAACTATCGCTTTCCGAACTTGACGAGCTACTAGTTGGCATTTCGATGAAGAAATTCAAACGAAGACCAGCAAATAACAGACCAGAGCGTAATTTTACAGGGAAATTTACATGGAACCAAAGCCAAAGCCAAAGAGAGCGTACCTATTGTTTAATGCACGAGCTCCGAAAAATTGTGAAATGCGCATGCGTTGACTGCGTCCTTGCATTCGAGTTCTGACAGTTCCGAAGAAAATCGGGGACTGTTGAACCGTTCAGAACTGGGTTCGCAAAACACTGCGAACGCCGAACTCGGCGTTCCGGAACTGGGCGTTATGGCACTGCGAAAGAAAAAGTCGACTGCGCTTGCCCAGAACTGTTCCGAACTGGCAGAACGCACACTGAGAACGAAGCTTAAGACGACACAAATTATTCACTAAGAAGTTATTCCACGTGAAGAGATAAGTGCGTTATATACTGCGAAATGAAAACATTCGAAAGTGAACTGTGTTGCGGGAGTTATCGTAACCGTACGTTATCTCGATTGCTTTTCTAGGTGGAGGTAAAAACTGCAGTAAAACATACTTCGGTGCCCCCACCTGAATCGCTTCCTCGTTGCGAATCTTGGTGAAAAAAATACGGCCTTTTTCCCCTCCTCCTACCTTCCGATAAAATGTTCAGTTTGCCAACGAGAGGGGAGCCAGCACGCAGAAGAGATGTGGTTTGTTTGGGTGGTAGATGGCGCGGATGGGGGGGGGGGAGGGGTCAGAGTCCAACAAGTGCCTCCAGTCCTCCCTTTAAAAAGTAACCCTCCACGATTTGTGGTGGTCTCGATAAACTACGTGGTTATTTGGTGCGGGTTTTTTTCCAGTTTAGAAACAAAATATTTGGATGTACCTACATAAACCCGTTTCATTCGTTTATTTGCTAGCTGTATTACCCGGCGTCGCCAGGGTTTTCGCAGCTGATCAGCGCTAGTTCCGCACATAGTAATAACAACAAGATTATAAAAAAGGCCTTCTGTCCTTAAATTGTCTTCTAAATTAAACTCCAATTTTCTCCCCAGAAACTGGGGCTTCTTCAGGGAGATTCAGAAATGTGAAATATCTACTTACTTATAGTTTTCTTTTTGCTATTGTTAATAATCGAATTTAAAATTATGAGTTTTTTGAAAATCATATTTAAAATTCTTTTAGGTAATTTCGGTCTTCTAATTGCCTTCTTAAAGTTTTAGAAATGTTCACGAACTGACTTACCAATTTTTTGGCATTGAATCCATGAGCTAGTTGTAACTTGAGGAAGAGGTTTGACGGCCTAACCTCCATATTTAATAACGTTTCTTTATTCGGACAGTTTTGATTATAACAAGATTATAAAAAAGATTATAAAAAATAATTGAATTTAAAGTGATGAGTTTTTTGAAATGATAAGTTTATTATTGAAATGCAATTCGATTATTAACAACAGCAAAAAGGAAACTATAAGTAAGTAGATATTTCACATTTCTGAATCTCCCCAAAGAAGCCCGTGTTCCTGGAGAGAAACGTTGGAGTTTAAGTAAAAAAAAACAATTTAAGGGCAGAAGGCCTTTTTTACAAATCTTGATATAATCTGAACTGTCCGAATAAAGAAACTATAGTAATTATAGTAATTAGTAATTATAGTAGAGGTGGGCGGAGTTTGTGTCTCCATGACTGGATGTAAACAATTTATTTAGGAAGATTAAGCACCAGTTCCAGTCTTGGTTAAAAGTTTTTTATTGGCGACGACTCGGCCTTTGACTGTAGGCCCTATTCATGCCTATAACAGCAAGAGTTTACATGGTATACTTATAATATAGTTGAAGTGCTCTAGTATTATCTAGGTGGTTTTTAACCAAGGAATGAATGAAATGGTCTTAAGGTAGTTTTTGACATGAGTTGACTTATGTATCTAATTTACTTTACCAAATTATATGCTCAGATACTACACAGGTATATATAATAAGAATCACATTTGATGGGTAGCCATTTTGTTTTTGAAGAATGATAGTTATTTGTACGGAGAACATGGAATGGAGTAGGTATTTTTAATTTTTCAAGAGTCTATGGTGTACTTTGCTTAAGTTGTTAGTATCCTGTTTGTGGTTCGTAGCCGTTTCTTTGTTTTTTAATATGAATTTCACTTCCTTAATTTTGCGTTTTCGGAGGTTTTTTTCCTGGCAGTAGATATTCCAAGCATCAAAATTTGGTTGATTTTCGGTGTTGGCTAAAGACGTGGGAAAATGTTCTTCAGTGGATGGTGTATTAACGGTTTTTTTGTGCCTCTAATTTTTTTTAAGAGTGGAACTGGTGCTTAATCTTCCTAAATTGTAATTATATTCCACGTGTTCCATCCCTGATGATTTTGGTAGTTTTGCCGGCCGTAAGCATTATGTTGTTACTAGTATTATTTGGGATGCGGCCCAGGAAAATAAATGAAATTATTTCATTCATTCTTTTATTACGTAACGTGTCGTCCACTTGCGGTGTACAACATTCTTGGAAAATTGGTGTATCCAGGTTTTCTACCTTGGTTTTCTGTTGACATTACTGATGCAATCCATGTTTTCTGTTTTATTTTTGATATTTTACTATACCTTGTTCCATAAGTTGATTGGTGTACCGCTGTTGTTTTTGGCATGTGAGTTTGATTCGGACATTTGTTTTTGACATTTTCATGTCTTTGCCCTGGCATATTGCATAAAAAACTGTCACGTAACGTAACGTAAATATTTTGATGATTTCCACTTACAACCGAGTCGTTGCTAGGGAAATGGTACTTCGTCGTTTTTCATCCCACAAAATTCTTGACTTGAAGTGCGTGGCCAACAAGCTGAGTTATGAGCAAGGCTATTTGAATAATTGTGTACACTCAGGTGATCATTCTCAATAATTGATATTGTGAACATGATTGCCACCGCTTGTTAATTTCTGATGATTTCATTGAGCTGGTGTTTCGATGATTTGATTCATAGCAGGTGATCCAAAAATTGCGAGAACGGTTTGATTTGTGAAGCGGTGGTTAAATCATTTTAATAGGTAATTTCTATGCTTTACACTCTAGGAAGCTGTAATTTCTTATGTAGCCTCTTTAGGACATTGACTCGACGATGCCCAGGGTCCGGATCAGATGAGTGGCTTTTGAAGCTAATTTCTATGTTTTACACTCTAGGAAGCTGTAATTTCGTATGTAGTCTCTTTAGCACATTTACGTGACGATGCCCAGGGTCCAGATCAGCTGAGTGGCTCTTAGAGCTTGCATACGCGTCTGCAGGGGGGTAGGTGATGTAGCCTGGCTCGAATTCAATGAAGTACCCACGGGTGTCGGAACAATGAGTCAACACGCTCGCGAATTCAATTAAGTACCCACGGGTGGGCGGTTTCTCTTATGGCCCATTTAATTGATTTGTACGCCCCGCCGTGCGATGCACGGGTGAGATCTGCCTAGTAAATGTATGTATGTATGTATGTATGTTGCCTATAGACTCCGAAACCGCTCGACAGATTGTAATGAAACTTTCAGGTATTATTAGGCATGATTCAAGGATTGTTCCTGTAAAGTTTGGTGCAAATCCGTTCAAAGGGCTCTGACCCAGAGGGCATAAAAGGTGCAGTGTCAGGTTTTAGAAATTTATTTAACTACCCAAGCCAAGACCGAAGGCAGAGTGAGGCCGAGGGTGAGGCCAAAGGATGAGGAGGAGGATGAGGGAGGATGATGAGGAGGAGGATGAGGGAGGAGGAGGAGGAGGAGGGAGGAGGAGGAGGATGAGGGAGGGGAGGAGGGAGGAGGAGGGGGGGGGGGAGGAGGAGGAGGAGGAGGGAGGAGGAGAAGGGAGGAGGAGGATACTATTGAACGTCTGCATAAAATGACAACGAATCCAGGGTCATTGTAGACACCAAAGGCAGAAACCAAAGGCTAAGCTTCCGTCCATCAAATCACCTCTTAATAACAGTTTAAAATTACGATCAATAAACAAATTTAATTTGGGCGCAGCAACGCTCGCGGGGGGAACGCTATAGGTACTAAAAATTATTGATCCAAGTACAAAATAAAAATATAAATTTTAAAACCTTAAGATATTCACGTAAGTCTAGTCCTTCTCGCAGGTTAAGATCAGCTAGGGTACACCAACTCGCGGGCATGTTTCTGGAAGGGCTGGTAGGTAGTCACTCTCCAATTTACAATATCATCACATTGAACACATACAGAGTAAAAAACCTAAGGTTCGTAGACTAGGAATTGAAAGGTGTCTACGAGCGTCGTTACAATACCCATTTGCTGTCACTACATTACGAACTTTGAGCTTTTGGCTTTAACGGTTATTACCTATACAAACCTCGCAAATTATAGTTATCAGTTTGCAAGACAAAGAGGATTTTAATGAATACAAAGAGGGTCTGCAAATTACCTGAGGAGGTATTTATGAGTATCGTTGAACGAAGATGAGAATAAAGGATTGCTAGGTGCGATACGAGAGCATCGGATACCGCCTTTCAGGGAACTAACCGGGTTAATTTCAGGAATTTCCATAACCGATTTGCGAATTGGCTCCGGCGATCAAAGGACGTCTCTTATTGGGGAAGCGAGGTGGTTCATGATGGTGGAACTAATCAAATAATCATAAATAAGACTGTTGGAACGTGCGACGCTAAGGGAACCGACTCTAGAATCGATATTCAATTAAACCGAGTCGCACTGGGAAGGAATGGCTTAGCATAGGCCTGATAGCTGGTACCTTCTCCGTGATTCACTTCTGAATGATTGGGGAACACGGCAACGAAAATGAGCGTCACCCTTTGCACCCTTTGTTTCAGACTCAGTGTTGCCAGACTCATATTTTCATTGACTGTAATTTTTCAAGAAAATCCTCGATTTCATTGTAAAAACGATGATTTCCAACATTAAAACAGTTTTCTCACCTACTTAGAAGAGTAAAATTCAAAATTACTACACCTTTGGGAAGGTGAGATCTTTACGCAGTTTTTACCGTTCTTTCATTTTGAAAAAATATTGGTTCTCATAGTTTAATTTCCCATTGAAAAAAGTTTAGGTTTCCCAAATTAGGGAAAATGTGCTTTTCTAAGGGCTTTTCATGTCTCAAACCTTAATTCTGAAAAAGGATCAGACATCTATCCGATAGAAATTTAATTTTCTTTTTAACTGTATCCTAAAATTTGAATTCACACAGCAAAGTTATGTCAATTTTAGTGACGTAAAGTCAAAATCATGGAAAAAAAATTTCAATTGAAAATACTTGTTTTTTAGACGGGTTAAAAAAAATTTTTTCAGGGACAAAAGTTGTTGTGAATTAGTTGCATATGATTCTTCACTTCACAGATGGCATGGCTATATTGAGCAAAGGAACCTGTGAAGACACCTCCAGGACGTTGTAACAACCTGTAGCTAATATTGAAAAGTGGTGTGACAAATGGAGAGTCAAAAGTGAATCCCAATAAATCAAAGGTTGTAAAATTCACCTATAAAAAACGTATAAATAATTTTGCAGTCACTTTCAATGATGCAACGATTCCACAGATGAACGAGAAATATATCTTGGTCTCATCCTTGACTCAAAACTCACATGGTCATCACACATCAATGCAGTATCTCAAAAGATTAAAAGACAGACAAAACAAAACCTCTACATAAGGATCATCATAGGTGCTCCATGGTTTCTATGTAATACCATAATCCTTAATGATCTGCGAATTCCCTGGGTAGAAGAAGTTATCAATACCCGTTACAACAGACTGCACACATCAATGACAAATCACAAAAATCCATCAGTACACGCTACAGCAACACACATTCCTGCGCTACGAGTGACAGGACGACTGAAGAGAAAACGACACACTGACCAGTTGGACACACAAGACACCTGATCAGATGAAAAAATGACTTTTCTATTTATAATTGGGGGGCAGCCTTTGAGCATGTTGCTCAAGTTTCATGTTAATTAGGTAGTTCCTACTCCATGCAAATCACTTACGACAACTGAGATGTACAACATTGATTTAAAAATAAAATTATCTTTCCCTAAACAGAAAAAAAAGAATTGACTCCTGCAGTTTGGCAGACCTGGTTTGTGTAGGTACACCGTGTATAGGTGATATTCTCGAGACTTCGACATTAGCGCATCCTTACGTCGAGGCTAGGCAATGTCGAAGTTATTTCACCTTGCTGTCATGGTGACAAGTAAACTATGTGAAAATGCGCCATTTGTATACACGGCTGGACATACTTCATAACATAGTCTTACCTGGTTCCTTTTCAATACTGTCATTAAATATTTTTAATATGCAAGGCAACAAATTTTATGCAACTTAGATCAAGTTATTACCAAGTGATGACCTCAATCGCTCAAGATCAATCTGTGCTGTCGAGATCCATATGAAATGTGGATTGGGGAGTAGACCATCAAGTGCTTGATGTTCCAGACATCAGCCGCGAAGATGTTTTGGATTAGCTATCTAGTTTTCAGATTTCTCTGAATCAATTAAGAACCTAAGAATCTTAAGAGTACTGTGAAAGTGGTAACGTGAAAGGACGTGCCATGAGAGCTCTGCTAGACGGGAATATTAGGTAAGTACTAGAGGGAAGGTATAACTAAGTACTTTCCGCATATTATTACTTGTTCATGTACTTCATAGACAAAAACGAAAGTTGGTACCTAATTAACTTTATTGTCCCTAAAATTTGCGTAACTGCAAAACTCGCGTAATAACTGCACTGCCAATGCCGTCTTTATGAAATCTTACCTACAACCGCACGATTTTTGTAACTATTTAGTTGAATTGAAACTTTGTGTTGCTACAATATTACTTTTGCAAAACAAAACTGCTAAAAAAAATGGCTTTATAACACACGTATTAGGTTGACGTGAGACGGCAAACTTCTTGTGAAAAATAGGTAGGTTGGTTGAGCAGCGATTCACTGAAGTAGCGCAGTCATGGCCAACTTTGGCTGAAACGCAAGCCTATTCCAGGGTTGACGTCACGAGAATATGGGCTATAGATTGCTTAATTCTCCCTAAAAACTTGAAAAGTTATCGATCACATCTCACATATTGCACATCAATCCAGGGATATGAATGTGTAATGGTACTGATTCTAATTACATTTCCTCGCTAGCGGGTGCTCGTCGGAATCTGTGATAGTGACCCCGAGCTTGATTAATCGCGAGAGAGTTTCCCGGGAGTTGATTAAATTTGTTAATCAAAAGCGGTTAGCGGGAATTATACAAATGTTTACAGTGATCCTCTTCGCTGAAGGGTCGACGAACTGGGCCGAGTTTCGAACTCCGCTGTGTAGACTTACAGTGAAATATGGACGTAAACCGAAGGGATGATTTACGGAGAACTGACCGTTTACAGAACGGACGGGACCTAATTACACTATTGGAATGAATATGCTTTAGCCAGGACCTAACTGCTTAAAATCTTTATATGAGATTGGAACGAAAGTAGCGCGATACCGATAAACATCCATTGCTAGGGAGTGATGTCCGCTAGCTGGTGTAATACAAAGATGAAGCACTTGGGGCTCGGAATGGTTAAGTAGGTACTACTGTGATTGCTTCTCTATACGATAGATGAGTCGTAGCTTATAGGTTACGTTAACGGTCTCGTGAAGCGAAGGTCGTGGGTTCAAACCTGTTGCATGGACCTATTTTTTTTTTATCGTACAACTCCCGAAAAATATACTTCTAAAACGTCATTCTGACCTACATGTCCACCAGTGGCGGCCGGTGGTCTGAAAAAGGAGTGGGGCACAAAAATATTTACCTATTTGACAGTCAAAAAGAGCATGGAGGTTTTTCATCCATTTGTTTTGCTTTCAGTGTAAATTAATTTTGATCTAAACACATGAAACATTAATCCCACTTGGGTTATGTCAAATGCCATGGACAATAAATCATGATCATTAAATATTATTGATAAATAAATATAAATAAATTAATTAAATAAACTAAATTAAAAATACTATCTTATAGGGACCTACTTACTTACTAAAGCTGGTTTCACATGGAGCGGTATGTCCAGAAGACGGAAAGATTGAACGCAATCTGATTGGCTGTTGGGACAACAGTTGAGGTTGGTGGCTGCCATGTTGCCGGAATGGGCGGTCAGTGGACAGCGGTAGAAATGTTTATACCGTTGCCGCGTTCCGTCGAGCGGAGCGCAAGCTTATTGGACAGGAATGTTGATAACCGCAAGTAGAGGTTTCAGATCAGAGAGGGTTTCAGTAGGAAGGTTATGATTCCGTGTGTCCATGTTCATGTGAACAACCTGCTGCATTCCGCCGCCCCCTCCACTGGGTTTTCCAGCCTTCCGTCTTTCCGGTTGTTACGCTCGTACTGCTCCATGTGAAACCGGCTTTAGGAATGACGATAAACAGCCAGTTTTTTTATTGGTCCTATTGCAACGTTTCTGCGGATTTGTTGGTTGGTTGTGGCTTAATGCTGGTGTGGATCTATTCAATTGGGTTACGATGGATATTATGTTCATGGAACTAGGTGTAACAAACTAACATGGAAAGAGATGAGAATAATTATTATGGATGTAGGTACGTTGCAATAGGACCAATAAAAAAACTGGCTGTTTATCGTCAATCCTAACAAGAAAAACACCTACACTACTTTATTATTAGATGTATTAAAAATTATCAAGGCTTCGATTGTATTGCACTAGTCAACTACTTAGGAGAAGTAATTCTGAAGGAATATTAAAGAACTCAAATTAAATTATGATGAAATGATAGGAGTGTGACGTCATACGTCAATTAAAAATTGTTTCAAAAGGCTATAGAAATGTTGTCTAACCCCACAACTACCACTCACTTATGTATAACCTTTTTCTTCAATGCAACCATGAACCTAGGAGGGGGATGGTTCATGAATGCAACCCATCCAGAATGATCAATATTCTACTGAAAATATTGATCAGAGACGTTTTCGTTACTCATTCTGTATGGTTTTGGAGGTGCCTTTGAACACTGTAGCTTTTTCCAAATGTGACCTCAAAATGTCGTCAGTTTTGGTTGATTTTGTTACTAAACCCAGAAAAATTCCTCGGTTCAATGAACTCTCCCATCGTGGCCTCTTAATCCTACTTCATAAGGACTACAAAACTTGATGCAGTCTGTAATTTCAGAAAGTATATAGAGATTTCTGTCAACATGCTCATTGTGTTTCTAGTATAGCAAGTTGATGAGCTGAATCTAACTGTTTAGCTATGTTAGTACGGCCAATCAAAGCTAATTCTGTGACGTTATTGAGATTTTTTAAATTAGATTAGTGTGATTTAATCCTATCTGTCAGATGTTTTATATCAGTCACACCATTCTGACTCCACAACCCATCTCCACCTAATATTAGTATTAATCAATGAAACAAAACAAAGCATTCTTTCTAGTGTACCCAGTGATCCATTCGTATTTGCTATAAATTTCAGGGTTGAATTTATGAGTTCCCTTCCCGTTTTTAGCAACTTGTGTTAATTTCAAGTGAGGGGGTGTCTCTCCCCAAACTTTTAATGAACACCCTAATCCCCATATCCTCATAACTACCATCTGTAGAGGATTTTGATTGCAAATTCGCCACAGTGTTTGACTGGGGTGGAAATATTGCTACCTACTTCTAACAATTTAAGTCAAAACAAAGCTAATATATAAGTACTAACGAGAATGTGGAATAAAATGTGAAGGAAACTTACCTTAAGTCCCAAATCCTAATTCCGATCAGGCGCCAGGTGCTGTTGTTCAACATACTAACATTCAATCTACCGATCCTTATTCAAAGGTTAGACGTGCATATTATAGGAACTAGGAATGTATTAGAGAAATATGAACACATTTTCACATTTAAAAAGCAGAATAGGACCTAGGATTCTAGATTATAGAATAGAAAAGTAACCTCTTTAGAGGTTGTTGTAGTTTAGAACTTTTAGCATGGATGGTAGGGAAGATATCACAGAGTAAAAGAAAAAATGAAACTAGAAGTAGTTCACACCTCCTTGAATCATGGAATGACCAGAAGAGAATCAGTTTGGCTAACGGAATAAACAGAAACCCCTCTAGTGAAAACCAGTCATGACGTACATGTCATTCTACGGTCTTTAGAAAAGTTGAAACCCTGTCTGGGGCACTGTCCCAAAAAATCATAGGAAATATCCCATTTTGACCTCTTTTTCCCGTTCCTTGCCCTTTATTTCCCGTTCCTTGCCCGTTATTTCCCAATTATTTCCCTTCACAGTCTAACCTGAATCGACGAAATTTCCCTCTCGATAGAGTGATATCGCAATCTACGTACTTTTTCGGTGGTAGATGGATCCTTGGCATAAACATATTCCTTCTAGCATCCACCTTCGAGCCACAGCATGGAGCTAAAGCCTGTTCTAATTTGAAACGATGAGTTATTTGTAAAGGCTTTGTTCTAGTTTGTGACTATTTTCCCGAAAGTACTGGGGCAATGTCCCGATGCCCCCCCTCACCGGCCGCCCCTGATGTCCACTAATCTGCATTTTTACTAAGGGATTGACTACTTGATGTTATGTGTTTTTGAGATGCGAGCTTGCGTGCATCCAGACCACCAAACTATACACATCATTCTGATCTACATGCCCAACTAATCTGCATTTTTACTAAGGGATTGACTACTTGATGTTATGTCTTTTTGAGATGCGAGCTTGCGAGCATCCAGACTACCAAACTATACACATCATTCTGATCTACATGCCCAACTAATCTTCATTTTTACTGAGGGATTGACTGGTACACAATCCTCTCACCAATAAATCTATTCTTTCTTCGCATATGGATAAATCCGTAGATTTACCGGACGGAGCGATCCCGTAGTGTTGGCAACCGTGAAGCGAATGCCGATCGTTCCCGAGATACACATTAGGTAGAACTAACGCGAGGCGCGACGCGTCGAGTTTTTAAATATCTTTCATTTAATGATTCAAGCACCACCTCAACCAGGTGAGTCATTAGTGGCATTGAACATGTCGAAGCCACACACTGCTAGGGACACGATTTTATGAGATCAAGGACTCCATCAAGGATCGGCATCATAGGCTCCACTGGCAGATCTGAGAGGGGAAAATAACAATAAAAACCTGCCGCTGCCACAAGGGATGCACAGATGACCACAGTTCAACTAAAAGTAGATGATGTACAGCCATAACTAAGTACATTTTACTAGATATAATCAGCAATGTGAAATGAAACTATGACTAGATGTACATAAACATATCTCAGATCAGGTATCACAGTTCGCAGTGAAGCCCAGACTAGGCATAAGGGCTGGGCAGTTCTTCAGGGGTTGGCGGATGGACAGATCACTCCCACACCTGTGAGACATATCTCGAGATTTTGAAATCTCATAGACGTAGAACAAGAGCAAGGAAAAAAGAAAATTATTGAAATAAATTGAAACACCTATGTCCGCCCCATTAGTGCAGGTCGACTGTCATGGGTTATTGGGGAATTTGAGCGGATTTTCGTATTGTTTATTGTTACATTTACGGTGCTCAATTGAGTAAAATTATGGATCTCAAATAATAAGGAATACAAGACACAAGATAATAAAAAACTACTAATATAACATGAACAAAACTACAAGATAAATACTGGATAATTACCAGTATTCCCTCCTCCTCCTCCCACCCACTGGCTAGTCAAAAAACCTTGAGCATTTTTCCTGATTTTTATTTGCTTAAAACCTAGTATCAGGCGCCCCAAAAACGCAGTATCACTGCGATATCTCAAAATTGTGGAAAAAAGTGTGGGGGGGGGGTTACTTTTGGGGCACCCTGGGTAGTTAAATTATTAAATTAAAAGGGAAAAAGTTGGGACTATTCCAACCTCACACAGGTATTAGCATTAGCTTTGTTGCGTGAATTAGAGAGGACTACCACAGAAGTACTGAAAAATTTGGTTTCTAAGACGTTTTCGCTGTTCAACAAGTAGTGATGATTAGTGACGATGATAAACCTGAGGATAATGAACTAATGATTGTCCAATGCGTGGTTCCTCTAATCGAAGAAATCGAACACGATACACTTCTTACGAGTAAATATCGATTAAGATCCAACGAAGTCACAGATCGGCTGGAGCGTTAAGTTCTTCCAGGTGTTTTTTCCTCGATAAATCTCTACTCCTTCCTTCTTCATACAACCTCCAAGAGTCCCGACTCCCTCGTCTGTCTCGATCTATCAGTCCAAGTCATTGGATCCCTCTGATATATGAGAGAAAACCCTCCTGGTAGAAAGCGCCTGAGAAAGGGCTCTCCGCCATCCGAAAGGTGTAGGATGACTGGCAGAGACCGAAACACGCATTTTCCCCCCTCCCCTTTTTCCGATTTACCGAGGGGTGGGTTGTCGTAGGTATCGTCTTACCGAAAACCTTTAGATCGATTGTGCTCGTGGCAAACGAGCCGTTTCCCTCTTTCCTGCTGAGTACAAGAGTACAACCCCTTCGTCATTATCATGAAGGCAATGTATCACTACGTAACTACGTTATAACTAAGACGTGTCTAATTTACGTGAGAAGGGCTGTGAGGAGGTGATGCTTGTATAGACGCCGATGTTACCAACATTATATAAATACAATCAATCATATATAATAATCCTACATCGAAATTAAAACTGCAAAATATTACTCAAACGTTTATTATTTCATACTGGCATTTATACTGCGATCCCTCCCAGCTTGCTTGGCCCGCCCCATTTCTATCAGCAGATCCTCCTATAAAAAATCAGTTTTTTCCTTCCTTATTTCTTCTAACCCGTCGGAGTGCGACGCTATGACGTCGAGCATCTATAGCATTTAATAATTCTTCCTTATTGCCATATGTTCATCATCTTTTTCATAAAATTTTGTAACTATTTTTAAATTCTGTATTTGTTATATATTGGTTTCACCTCTAATATTTTAAATAAACTATGTATCTTGTATTTGAAATTATAGCATTTCCGAATTGAGTTAAACTTTTTCCATTTAGGTTTAGTCCTTTTCCATTTAGGTTTAGTCCTTTTCCATTTTGGTTTAAACCTTTTCCATTTAGGTTTAGACTTTTTCCATTTAGATTTAAACCTTTTCCATTTAGATTTAGACCTTTTCCACTTAGATTTAAACCTTTTCCATTTGGATTTAAACCTTTTCCATTTGGATTTAAACTCAGGAAATTATCGTGGAGTTAGAGGTAAAAGTACCCAAGTCACAAATTCAACACGTGGGAAAATCAAATGCAGAATATTATGATTATTTAACTGTTGTTATTATTGGTGATCAATATCATCAAACTATGTATCCAACCTAAGAAAATAATCATATTTACCAAACTAACTTTTGAAATTTTAATTTGATTTTTGCACAATATGAATTTACCTCTTCGGTACTTTTACCTCTAACCCGACGTTCTTTATGCCACAACTTGAAAATTAAATCATGCAAGTGTTTTTTTATGCACAGAAATGTAATATATAATATAATAATGAAGCAATGTTTTTTGAACACAAGAATTTCTCATGAACGGAAGTTATAAATTAAGTTATAACTATCCGTTTCCTTTTTTTTTTACTTCTAGCCTAATGAAATTTTAGTAGGTAGGCACTTACTTACTATGATGGGGATAACTACTGACGTTTTGATGGAGTTTAAATCCAAATGGAAAAGGTTTATATCTAAATGGAAAAGGTTTAAATCTAAATGGAAAAGGTTTACATCTAAATGAAAAAGGTCTAAATCCAAATGGAAAAGGTTTAAATCTAAATGGAAAAGGTCTAAACCTAAGTGGAAAAGGTTTAAACCTAAATGGAAAAGAACTAAACCTAAATGGAAAAAGTTTAACTCAATTCGGAAATGCTATATATATTATTTTGTTCCCATATTGTTAAACGTACAAGTCGAACATTGATCAAACTTGCAACTCCCCCCCCTTGGCACAGATCAATGATCTATGAGGGGGGTAGTTTCCACCATGTATAATGCGAAATTAATATATAATTATTAGTGGAAATAAGTCAAATTCTATTCTATTCTATTCTGTATTAGATAGGACTTGTACGCAGAACACTTGCATATAATTATTATACGCAGTCTACGGTAGATAGGTACATTAGAGATTAGAGAGTTATAGTAGAACAAAACCGACGACGCATCCGTATTCTTAGGCATCCGTAACGCAGCGACGTATCTCGATGCGTCCCGCATCTCAGGCCAGCTGAAGCTTTACGAAACGGTTCTTTTACCTTCATTTCTTTAAGCCCCGAGTCAGACAAGCGAAAACTAGGAAGGCTATAATTAAGTGTTGTTTTGGTTTGTTATTTTCAATTATGAACCCATATAATCGAACAAGAAAAAAAATTTTTTTTTGTAAAGCCCCCTCAAAATTTGTTGGTATAGGTACATTTCAACATGCGTAGAATCCAAAAATCTATGCGAAAAACCTAAAAAAAGAACAACCAAAAAATTTATCTTAAAATATGTCAACTGTCTGGGTAAAAAATACTAGGACAGCTCCTATTTTCTTCTATTTTACGTTTCTTGTAAACTTCTAATATAGAGACTTGATATATTTATTTCGTGCTGTCCATTCCGAACCAACATAACCTTTAAAAGAAGCAGCCTTTTGGCTCTGGAGGAACTTAGAGTTTGACATGCCTATAGTGTATGGCGACAGGCGGGTTTTTTTCCCCAACTTCACTCATTTTGAAACCATAACCAATAAAATGAGGTTTAAATTGTTATATTATTCATTCATTTATTTTTCTGAAGTTCATGATACTATATATAGGTGAAATTACATATTCGAATGCATTTTTTCAATTTCCACATTTATCTTCACGAATCATGGCAAATCACTATCATAAGTGGGCGAGATTAAATTCAAAATAAGTAACTTCGTACAGACGAATAATATTTATTTTAAAATTTAACTATATTATCTCTGTTGTTATTACTGAGACATTTTATTAACATCATCAAAGCTAAGGATGGATTTCTCTCGGCCCTTCGCTGATTTAGGTGGAAGCTTTTGGGTAAAAGGAGAGATGGACAGCCTCTGAGTATCCTTTCCGTTCGTATTATACGAGGTGAGACGTTGCCTCGACTTGAAGCGCTGGGGTTTAACATACATATTCATTACGGAATAATAAAACCAGGAGAAGCTTCATGCGAGCGAATTAACGCAACTTGGAGGTAGCCCTTGATTTAATGCAGGATCCAATCCCATTACTTTTGGCCACTCATCACGCATTTTTGGCAAATGATTGTCCTCAGAATGTGATATAGCAGAATTGTCTACCCACAGGTAGCGAGATCATTCTAGACGATCACAAGAAAGGATTGTTTTCAAGTTCGCAAAATAAAAAATTCGAGTCGTGAAATTTGTTTTGAGTCTGTATGTCTACAGGTGTGAGTGTTCGGCACATGCATGTAAGAGGACGCTAGGAACACCCTGTACGTCAAATTATCAACCTAACAGCAGGCCAATATTCGTAGTTGTCTTCGAGTATCGGATCAAATATACTGTAATGAGGAAGAAAATATTCTAAATCAATCCTATTAGTAACAAATTAGTTTGAAAAATAGATCAAAATGACGTTTAAAAATCTCTATTATTAATAAGCGGGAAAAAAATACTTGATCTAATCTACACTGGAATTGAACCCGAGACACCCACTCGGTAGCATGCATTGCTAACCACTGGACCACAACAGAATTTGCTCTAAGCTGAACAGTCTCAGTACTTCCCCACTCTGTAGCTGTAGGGTATGATTTGGAGGGAGGCCACTAGAGTGCTCTGAAACGAGCACTGCGGGACAAGTAAACATGGTCATGGTAGTAAATAATTGAAGTTTCTATTATCATATGGGTGAGCTCTGGAGCGAATTCCTTTGCTATCCAACCTATGAAGCTGGAATTTCGTAGGGATAATACGTGGTATTTTGACATTTTATGTCTTTACTATGGCACATAACTCAAAAAGTGTGACGTTACGGTGTGACGAAGAAAGCGTTATGAAAAATTTCTAATGATATTTACGAACAACCGATTCGTTGCTACGGAACTTCAACTTCGCCAGTTATCATCGTACAAAAATCGTTCACCACTCGTTGGATAGCTCTCGATTTATCCAACCATATTACGTTAACCACTGCGAAGTGCGTGGCCAACATCACGGTGGTCCGCTGACTGATTCAAGGCCGTCTGAAATGCCGACGAAAACTGACTACAAGGCGGTGTTCTGGAACCTTGTACGAGTAGAAATTGACCCTCCGGGAAATCCGGGCTGATCGTTTACTCGTACAAGACGCAAATCAAACATTCAGTTTTCGGGTGTTGTAACAACCTAAATTATGGGCTCAGTAAAAAAAAATGGGTGAAACTAGACCCCGAATGGGGTAGAATGCCACCAACCGCACTTTTTTATCTCAACCCGTTGCCGAGATATGATTTTTTAAAGTTTTTTTCGACAAAAACACGTTTTAGACCATAAAAACCTCATTTTCTCCACTATAGATACACTTTTTTTAATTTTTGACTACATATCTGAAATCAGCGTTAAATTTCGTATAAGAATACTGTTCTCTGGATCTTCAGAAGTTCAATCCTTAAACCATAATCCTTGTTCAAACGTGAGAAAATTATAAAAACCAAGTTTCCCGAAAATCTTCGAAGCTGTACTGTCTCCCAATAAATAATCTTGAGACTTATTAAACCTCACAAATTTATTCTTCATTTAAAGAGCTTTCAAATGATGGAGACGCTTTTGAAATTTCCTTTCAAATTGGTGCAGTTATTTAACCTGGAAGATGAAAAAACGTGTTACCTTTTGGTTGTTTTGTTCTTGATGGACGGGCTGGGATGAGAAAACAAATGAAACACGGCGGCTGTAAAAAAACGACTAAGACTTCCTAATCTCGTTGAATAGTTGAACTCTGTCTCTCATCAACGCGTTGGAAATAGTTTTGACTGAAGAAAATGAGTTAGCTCGTCCATTCACTCTGTGACGGTGGGGTCGTTTCGAAAAAGGGCAAGAGCGTGCATCCGCAGTCGAGGGAGCCACTTCGAAAACACAAAATTGTGAGTTTCATTTGAAGCAATAATGTAAATGTAAAAGTAAATTTGTTTTCTCTTTATCCAGGAGTAATTTTCATTTGCAATTGCGTTTTTTCCGTTGCCGAGTTTTTATTTGTTTTTTCATCCCAGCCCGTCCATCAAGAACAAAACAACCAAAAGGTAACACGTTTTTTCATCTTCCAGGTTAAATAACTGCACCAATTTGAAAGGAAATTTCAAAAGCGTCTCCATCGTTTGAAAGCTCTTTAAATGAAGAATAAATTTGTGAGGTTTAATAAGTCTCAAGATTATTTATTGGGAGACAGTACAGCTTCGAAGATTTTCGGGAAACTTGGTTTTTATAATTTTCTCACGTTTGAACAAGGATTATGGTTTAAGGATTGAACTTCTGAAGATCCAGAGAACAGTATTCTTATACGAAATTTAACGCTGATTTCAGATATGTAGTCAAAAATTAAAAAAAGTGTATCTATAGTGGAGAAAATGAGGTTTTTATGGTCTAAAACGTGTTTTTGTCGAAAAAAACTTTAAAAAATCATATCTCGGCAACGGGTTGAGATAAAAAAGTGCGGTTGGTGGCATTCTACCCCATTCGGGGTCTAGTTTCACCCAATTTTTTTTTACTGAGCCCATAATTTAGGTTGTTACAACACCCGAAAACTGAATGTTTGATTTGCGTCTTGTACGAGTAAACGATCAGCCCGGATTTCCCGGGGGGTCAATTTCTACTCGTACAAGGTTCCGGAACACCGCCTTGTAGTCAGTTTTCGTCGGCATTTCAGACGGCCTTGAATCAGTCAGCGGACCACCGTGAACAAGCTGAGTTATGAGCGTGATTGTTTAAATAATTGTTAACACACAGGTGAACATTCTCAATAATTGATATTGTAAACATGATTGCAACCGCTTGATAATTCTGATGATACGAGTCTGCAACTACAGACATAAAATGTCCCAGTGTGTTGCAGACTCGTATGCAAGCATTTCCAGTTTCTTTTGACATTTTATGTTTTTTTTTAAGAATTACAAATTTTCATCTTTTTGATGACGCGTGATACGTCCGCCCAAATGTTTTTGTGAAAGCGGCCTTCAGTTAACGTACTCGCTAGTATGAAACTTTCCATCATTGAACATAACCGAATCTTTATTTTCATTTTGTGAATTTTAAAGAAAGAAACTCTTTCATGAATTTCCCCATCTTTCTACAGCAAAGAAAATAAGATATCTCCTTTATGAACATGATTTCAGCGTCTATTCTCGCCGCCTGAGCCCCCGGTTTCATAAATCCCGAGAAGAACGCTTTATTTTCACATACCGTCTGTTCTTTCGAAAGAACTCCCTAAAGGTCTCATCTCTTTCATTCTCCTCGGCCCTAAGCTTTTTAGCCACTCTGAAAATTTCATTCGGTGCCCCGTCCCAGGGTCCTTTCACAATATTGATCCTCTTTCACTCTTTACAAATTGATTGCATCAGCGTCGACGGAGAAAAGGAATGAGGTCTCAGGAATAAGGGCGAGCTGTAGGCAATTTTCAAGAGGCAGGCGTTGTGAGATGATCGGATTTTTTATTTCTGTTCATTTCGTGTCAAATTTCATTAACGTTATTGGTTGAATTTATTATCTCTGGAAAAAAAGAGATTTAGTACCTACTTGAAATAATTTCTTATTGGCTCTATGTACAATAAGGTAGCATTATTTAAGGTTTCTTTCATTCAAACCATTCGTCATTCATCAGTCATGGAAATATCATATTTCATGTTCATTTAGTAATATTTGTATTGTCCTTCACTGATTTGAATGATTCACACGTGCTTCTCAAAAATCATTACTGCTATGAGCAAAAAGACTTCATAAATTTATATGTAAGTATAAAAATGAATCCCCATTTCCTTTGGTCGCCCCATAAGTGGCTGATATGGAATTTTTAAAAACCGTTGTGCCTGTGGGTGTATTGCTGCATTTGATTTATTTTTGTTTGTTCGTGTTTTGTTTTGTTATATTATGGCTTTTTCCGAGGGACACCCCCAAAACCCCCGGATTATTTCAGTTTAGATCAAGGATCAAAGCGAAGAACACATAATGTGTTTTTCGGATAAAGTCCTATCCTAGTTTCCTCTCTCGCTCGAAGTGGGATGTGTGGATGAGATTGGATATAGTCTATCCCGGGCACGGAGGAAAAATCCCGTTGTTATCCGACATGTGTAGGGGATGTTACCCGCTTTGCTCGCTCGGGGTGGGATGTATTCAGCCAGAATGAACTCTTCATGTTCTTTATAATCTCTAATTTATGTATGATTTATATAAATATAATCGTTAGATCCCTTAGATGATGGGAAATTAAGCCTTCATATGTAACAATAAAAGAAAAACTTGTTTTTTGCCCCTTTTTGAAAATGTAGGACGGTTTCTTTTAAATTCTGAGATAACTAAGTCAGGCGGGAATTAGGACAAACATTAGTGTATACCAGATGCAAATATCCGTTAAATGAGACCTTGCATAGCTGACCCTTTTGCGAAGATAAGTAGTTGTAAGGAAATTATGAAATCGTGTTTTCTTCTCCTGCAAAAAAGCAAATAACCTTACTAAAGGCAAAAAGAGGCAAACGATTTTAATCTGATTCTTCTTGTACGCATCCCACCTATGCATCTTGGCTCCAGATCTGAGTGACTAAGACATAATGCTAATAAACATAAAAAAATTCACTTATTTTCATGAAAATTGTAATACCAATTTACCTAATCAATAATTTTTTGTTACCTCTATTCTTATAGATCATTGTGGAAGATTTATCGAGTCAAGCCAGATTGAATAGCTCACTCGCTGGTCTGTGAACCAGTAGCAAGTTGTTATTAATCGTCATTTTTCCGCATTTCTCTGCATACACTGACACGTCAGGTCGTAAACGAAGACCTATTAGAATGCCTGTCAATACCTGCTGAGGACATATCTTTCAACTCGAAAATTTAATTTTGTGTAGCTAGATTAGGTTTTTTGAACCACTGAGCGTCGTTAGGAGAAGCTGAGGTCCCAATTGCAATATAGCCTAAAACCATTCCTGAAACTTGCTCATCAATTTGCGCCCACCCGCATGGAAATCGGCGGAACCCTTCGGATATTTAGAGCCAACAAACCAAAGTTTTGTTTTAAAATATATTATAGGGATTGACATATTGACCCGAAATATTCAGGTAGAAATATGTGTCATACTATTTCCTTGCACATCATTAGGGTGCAATTTAGATTTTTTTTTAAATAACACGTGGTTTTTACATGTTTCACATCCCATGCAAACATAGGTACGAGTATATATCTACCTACTTGAAGTATTTTTTGTATCTGCAACATAAATATAAAAAGTTGATTCTGCTTCTTCTCAAATTGATCAGCGGACTCACTAGTTTTAACTAACTACTATTTTACTCCCATTTTACTTATTTCTTCTAGAGGCCGTTTCGACCCATCTAGAACCTCGATCGATCGATGGTCGTGACCCACCAATGGGGGTTTAGGGGTTTATAAATTTTGGTTCAAGTACGACCGTATTCAGCTTGAAATTTCCTGCTATTGCTCAATTTATCTCAGTTTCTTTCGGACCCACTCTGATGTAGGTATAGTCTATCTTTATGTTCGTAGAGTTGTGTGGAGCTTGGAACATTTACGTGGGTACAGACCTGGTAAGCCATGTGTCTCCACTAGCTCGACCGTCTATGCCTTCACATTCCTCATCCCCCAACCCCGTCCTTCCTCCACCGAACCGCGTGCGCCCGTTGCGCGGAATTCCAAGCACGCGCTATAAATACTCCAACTGCGGGCGCCCAGAACCATGAGGAAGCATCATCGTTGCGGGCATCCATAACTTACAGATGGACTACTTGATCCTTTCGGCTTTCCCGCCTCAAGTGAACACACCCAGAAGATCGACCTACTGTTCCTTCTATAATGTCGATGCTAGGAGGGTAAAGGTCAAACTGGAATAGTAGTCCTTATTGCAAAGCTTTCCGTTTAGGATCTTTTCGGTTATGTGTCAACCATTTTTTTAAGATATGGGTAAACAAATTAAATTGTGCGGAGCCCGAAAGGCCAATATATATATAATTTATTATTTAATAATTAATAATAAATAATAATTTTTTATTTTATGAAATAAAGGTTTTTACAAACGTGAGTATGTAAATTTAATCTAAATATTTATTTATTTATTTTATTTGAACATGTATGTTCCTTACATTCGAGTATGCTCAAACTCGGCGCTCCGCGCCTCGCCAGCGGGCAAGCCCCCTGGACCCCCGGTTACCTCTATTTACATACTTCGGACGAAATTATTGAAACACAGAATGTGTTTGCGTTGTCGCGCAACCAAGTGACAACCAAACAAGCGTCATTGTTTACTATTCATTTATAACATCAATTTATATAGTTATAGTATGAAACTACGAAAATTGCGTTGTCGCGCAACCAAGTGACAACCAAACAAGCGTCATTGTTTACTATTCATTTATAACATCAATTTATATAGTTATAGTATGAAACTACGAAAAAAAAATACGAAATAAATTCGTGATAAATCAAGAGCTTTCCAACGAATGGTGAACGATTTCTGTGCGATTAAAATGGCGGAAATTCCATTTCCCTACCAACGGCTCGGTTGTACGTGAAAATCATCCGTCACACATTTCGTTCCCATCCCGCGTTCCATTTTCGGCTAGTTAGTCCATGGCTAAAACACATTCTGTGTTAAAAATACCTCATTGAAACAGTTGTAGTGCAAACATCATTAACGTAGTGTTTTCACTTCCCAGTTGAATAAACTATAAGAGTACAAATTTTAGAAATTGATTGTGGTGTCCAGTTACATGATTTACTCGCAATTAATGATAATCTATTCAGTATTACAGCGTTAGTAGATATTTCAAATATTTTTATAAATTACAAATTAACATAACATTCATTATTAATTCAGCTTATTCTCTTTACCTTATAAATATTAGAAACAACAGTAAAATGAAACACACAATGAACTTCATAAATCATTTCAAAAACATTCAAGCAGTTAACATAGGCAGTACCAGTATACATAAGCGAGTTAATCCTTCAGTCAAACAAATAAACATCAACTTTTCAGTTTGCAAACTTCACTTAAGAAGAAATATAGCCTTTTTATGTCGAATTCATTTGGTTCTTATACGAAATTTATCAAGTTTCCGGTACCCCCCACCAAGTCAGAGATTTATCTTTTTCTGATACAGTTATACATAGGACACTCAAATAGAACATGAAATAAGTTTTCAAGAAGACCCGTGTCACAGGCTATGCACACTGTAACTAAATATTCACTCCACTTTTTAGAACAAATTCGTAAATGCTCTGATAAAGCTTCATATTGTTCGGAGGCACGTATACATTCTAAGCTAACCGGTCCTTTTAACTTTATGGTTGCTTTGACCATTAATGTTTTCTGGTTGTTGTGAAGGCTTTGGCATTCTATTACTATTACAACATATGGTTCAAAGTCTAAAATGTTCTACGATGCAAAGGTATTGGTCACGGTACTTAAAAATGAAATAAAAGTCATAATTAAAAAACTAAATACAACAATGAAATAACATCGAGTCTGCGGGGATAAAACAATGAGAACAATATACATCCCTCTTTCAAAGAAAAACTTTTTACGTACATACCAAAGGTATTGATTGCAGTTGAGGCTAAGATGTAAAAATTATTGGCACAGAAGAGACTCAAAAACTCACAAAATACACTGCTGACAACTAGGTAGAGCTAAACTGAAATTAAAACTAACTGGATACAAGCAAAGAGAAGAAGATAACTGGTGAGATTGGAGAGAATTAAATTGTAAATAGGTCTAAGAAGAAAAGAATTTGGACACGTATTTTGGTAGAACTTCAAAATCACAATAATCTATTTTGCTTCCGAGTCTATCCTATAGGTAGCGGAAACATGGTTTTCACTTTCAGGAGAAAAAAAATTTTTGGTTTCCGAAATCAAAATTTCCACTCGCATTTTACATTTTAGACCATTCCGATCAACTTCGGTTCCGTATCTGTCTGTCTGTGTGTTTGTGTGTGTGTGTGTGCCTGTCCTGTGTCCGCAAATCTATGTAACAAGCTTATTTTCCACAGTTTTCATCCGATTAAGATGACATTTTCAGGAAATGCATGGGCTAGGGTGTAGACAGTCCCTATCAGTTTAATCATTCTTAACTCAATACATCACTCTGCGCTTGCGCAAATGTAAATTCTACCAAGCATCATTTTCTCATGCCCTAGTCGTCCGATCTCGCTCAAATTTGGATGATGGCTGGGGAATAACAATTTGATCATCCCAAATCAATTTCAACATGATGGTACCATTAATAGCTACCGTGCATGCGCCAATGTGAAATCCACTTGAATGAAAATTACTTGGGATAGGTGATCATCTACACTCTAATCCGCACATTCCCTGAAAATCTCATCAAGGTCAGATGAACTGTGGAAATTTAGCTTGTTACAAGGATTCGCGGACACACGACAGACAGAATGACAAGGAACAAAAGTTGAGTGTTCTATAAAATGAGAGTGAAAATTTTAATTTTGGAGACAAAAAATTTTTCATCTCCCGAAAGTGAAAACCCTGCTTCCACTACCTATAGATAAACTCGGAAAGAAAATGGGAAATTAACTTGTTTTTAATGGATAACATGCTGGCTGATTGATATTTATAACAAGCTTTATAAAAAAGGACTTCTGTCCTTTTGATTTATTATTTCCAATAATAAACCTATGTGATCGTATAGCGAAAAAATTTTTATAACCCCCCCCTCAAACTTTGTCACTTTACGTTTCAAGGTGCTTAGAATCCAAATTTGAAATGTCCGTCCGCCGTCCACCGTCCGCCGTTCGCCGTCCGGGCCATAAAAGGCCTAAGAATTGACTTTAAAAATCCGTTCTTTCGCACATAGACTCCATTTGGGGTCTAGTTTGTCCTAACGTTTAACCATCCCGATCGCTTTACTCGCATAGATGCTATGGGCCAAAAACGGGCGAAAAAGTGTCTTTTCGAGGCTTTGAGGCACGCCTGGCACGCTTGGCAGGGGGTCACGGTGGGTGGTGAGGGGGGTGAGCGGGGGGTGGAGTGAGAGGCTGTACGATCATCCATTTGCTCCCCATCGGGAGCGCAGCCTGTAACGCGAAAACAGAGGTGGATTCTAGAAAAGAGACTGGCGAAAGCCCTAGAGCATGCTGGTTACTATAGCTGGCTATCTGATTCAGAAATAATAAACATTATGTAATAATTTGCAGCGTTTTTTTAAGCATGGAACATGCTTCAGCCTTGAGTTAACTGCCCGAAAACGTTACGCGGAAGTGCCACAAAATTGGGGAAATGAAACTTCTTTAGTTTTTATCGGACAAAAATCTCCATTCGTTGGAAAGCTCTCGATTTATCACGCATTTCTTTCGTACTTTTTCTTCTGTTTATGTCTTAGTTTTATATTTATTTATGTTATAAATAAATACAGTAAACAATGGCGCTTGTTTTGTTGTCACTTGGTTGAGAAGTTGATCTTGGTTATAGTAATTGTAGTCGCGCACATACCTGGTAAATACATAGATTACATACCTAGTAATTTCGATTGGTAAAATAGGTATTTATGCGTAGTTTTAACGGGAAGAAAGCATGTTCCATGTTTTAATATTTTAGCCTTTTTTTTATTTATTTATTTTTTTTTTTATTTTTTATTTTTTTTTTTTTTTTTTTTTTTAAATCAAACCCCAATTGAAAACGCTGCAAATTATTTCACAAAGGTTTATTATTTTTTCAATTGAGTTTAAGGCCCGTCCAGACTCCTCGGCGTGTCCTATTTCGAGTTGCCACAACCTATACTTCTATAATTATATACGCATGTTTATATTTCTCGATTTGAGCTCCTATCTATTCAAATAGTTATTGCCTTAATAATATCATTATCTAAGTACCTACGAAAAGTCGAGAGGATATGTTATTAAATATGCGTAGGAAAAGCATTGGTATTAACACACAAATATGACCTAGAAAAAAACATATATTCATGCCTCGAAGGAACGCTGTACCCACCTCATGGTGCCGCGGTGTATTATATGGGTATAACACGTAAAAGTAATAAATATCCATTCTCCTACACCCCTCTGCTACGCCCCTGGTCACTCCAGCCACCACAAGGTGCCGCGGCGCCTCCTCTCACTCCACCCCCCACTCACCCCCCTCACCAACCACCGTGACCCCCTGCCAAGCGTGCCAGGCGTGCGTCTAACACTCAAAGCCTCGAAAAATACACTTTTTCGCCCGTTTTTGGCCCATAGCATCTATGCGAGTAAAGCGATCGGGATGGTTAAACTTTAGGACCAACTAGACCCCAAATGGAGTCTATGTGCGAAAGAACGGGTTTTTTAAGTCAATTCTTAGGCCTTTTATGGCCCGGACGGCGGACGGACATTTCAAATTTGGATTCTACGCACCTTGAAACGTAAAATGACAAAGTTTGAGGGGGGGGGGGTTATAAAAATTGTTTGCTACACGATCACATAGGTTTATTATTGGAAATAATAAACCAAAAATGTGTAACATTTTTAAAAACTCCAATTTAAACTTTTATTAAATTGTAGTTTAATTTAAAAAAACCAATTTAGGGACAGAAGGCCTTTTTTATTAAGCTTGCTATAATCTGAACTGTCCGAATAAAGAAACGTTTTGATTGATATTTATGTCCGCATGCCAAAATAATATTATGACACGTGGACACTGATATGTTTTCTTGATAATTATAATATTTTTCTTCCCTTATTCCGCGACACCACATCTTGTCAAATATTATTACATAACGGTACGTTGATGGAGTATTTATCGCTCACCCAACCTCAACTGTCACTTCGGGAAATCTCTAAATGAAATACCCGACTCGGAAAAATCGCCGAGGAAAACCATTTCCCGGGATTCTTCTCCTCGAGTTTCCCCGCTGTCCCTTCACCCCCAACATAACCACAACTACAGTACCATCACCGCCACACTACAATACCATCACTTCAGATGAAACAAAAAGCCCGTTCGGATGTTGGCCGGGAGCCGCGTTGCCCTCAGCTGTCTCGGCTAATTCGTGTTGCCTCACATAACAGTCCACGACACACATTTCCACTCGCCGGTAGCCGCTCGTTTATTTGTCGTTCCGCCAGTTTTGCTCGGATAAAAGCGACACCCTTCGGAAACAAAAGCGTTTCCACGGTTTTGGTTTCCATCCTTTTTCTCATTGGCTGAACGATTAAATGAGACCTAAGTGAACCAGTTGTACCAACTGTACCAGTACACACTAATCATAGAGAGTATAAAGTTGTTCATTTATTTAAATTTTATACACAACCGTCATTTTTTCTCTCTCACTTTTTACCCAAGTTTTCGTATTACAGCCGTGTCGGCTTACCGGCACTTGGGGGTGGGGATGCATTTTCTTTGCGTTTCAGAGGGTGTAGAACACGTTTATAATAGTCATTAATTTTCAGATTTCTTTATATATATTTATAGATAACATTTTGTGCTTTTTTAAAAGGTTTAAGCCGCACCTCAATCAGATGGGTCAATGGTCATTAGCGGCATTGAACTAGGTGTCTAAAGAAACACTGGAAGTGGCACGATTTTAAGGGGAGCCATGTTGCCATCCTTGACTAAAAAGGAGCACCACCATGGACTCCACTGGCAACTCGGAGGGCGAAAAAATGAGGGGTACAGTGATGATGGGGATAAAAAAAAATACCCCAAAAATAAAGTATTACAACTATGACTAGATGTAAAATAGGCTAACAACTACTATATACATGCTGTACTATCCAATCAGCAAAAAGAAATAAAACTACGACTAGATTTATATAAATATATCACAGATCAGATATCACAATTCGTAGTAGAGCTCAGCAGCTCTCAGGTAAAACAACAGGGATCGGACCTTGTCTGGAGGTCCACAAGGGCCGGCAGTCCTCCAGAAAGTGGCGGATGGACAGATCACCCCCACACCTACCACACACAACATATCGAGCTTCGGCACTAAGCAGGTGTCTGTGAGTAAGACGGGTATGGCCAGTGGCAACCCGGCTGACCACTATTCGATCCCTCCTTGGAAGTAGGGTGACGAAATGGCTTTATGTTGCACGAAGAAGATTTGATCCTTAATGCGTACATGGCAACATATCAATGGAGTTATCACCAATGACTATTCTTGCAAGGGCATCTGCACACTCATTGCCATGAAGCGTACATCACATTAATTAAAACTAAAAAAACATCTAATTTAAACTAAAACTTCAAATTGCACGAAATAATTAAATAATTCTTCATAAATTACAGGATTTTGTAATATACAAGGGTAATTGAATGGTGTTTCAATTTTAAATTTAATTGAATCAAATTATTCTTTTCTTTGATCAGAAAAGAAATCACACTCCATAATTAAGTGTTCAACATCGCCAGACGGATTAATATCACAGTACCAGCACTCCGGGGATTCGTACGTTCGTTGGATCAATTCGATGCAGATATGCAGGACATAAGGCCAATCCTGTTCTTAATCGGGAAATTACTCAATAGAACTTTCGATTACCAGCGGTTTCCATCATCCATGTCCTTATTCGTAGCTTGGGTTGGTGCATTTTTTAGAACGAAATGGTGTCACTCTCGTGGTGCATCTGGCTCCATCGAGTTGTCTTGGAACTGTTCGGAAGGTAGTTTTCTTGTTTCGCCGATCCTTTTTTCATATTTACTTTCGTGCCTACCTCAATAATTTTTCTGATTATTAAATAATAAGTTTATATGAATGAAAACTCAATATTTCTTATTTGATGTTTTCTCGTCTATTTTTCTTGAAGTAACCAATATACTAATTCAACATTTAGGGTTTTAAAAATAACATATGGGACTTTTGGGATAAAATTGTCGTAACTAAATAACATAATTTAATGTCCAAATTGAAATTAATATAAATCAAAATCAATAAATAATCAAACTATATAAATAAATTCGTGTTTGCGACACGGGTAACATGGTATTTCCTCACTAAACAGTAGAGATCCTCTTTAGGTGTGGAGATGTTCACGTGTGGTCCTATCCGTGCCCCTTGTTTTGCCAAGCGATCTGCCTTTATGTTCCCACTTATCCCATGATGTGCTTTCACCCACATTACAATAACTTCAATGCGTTTGATGTTGCAATCGTGTAATAATCGTAAAATTCGTGCTACTAAGGGGTTAATTGCTTTAGTAGGAGCTGGGTTAGCAAGATTTTTATTGTACACAATGACTCAGAGCATATGACAATTACAGTTTCTGACGACCAGCAGTTCAGAGCATAATTTACTGCCATCATGATTACCACCAGTTCTGCGGTGAATGAACTTGAAGTAGTCGAAATTTGGAACATTCTCCCCAATTTCTCAGTCTCATCCCAAAAAGCTGCTCCCACACCATCATATGACTTTGATCCATCAGTGAAAACAACTAGAGCTTGGGGCCACTACTTTTGTGCTCACTACTCCTCCGAAACCGCTGTTCCGATTTGGACCTTTGATGATGTTGTATTACCATGTCAGAACTTGTGCCTCGCTGACTTTTGTGAGGATCCACTGACCGCGAGCCGTAATATCAACCATAATGATAGCAAAATCGTGCTCAAATCTCTCGTATTCGCCGTAGGACGTCGATATTTGATAGGGAGCCTATCTGGGACAACAAGAGACGTGCAAAGTGAGGGGTGCCATCCTGAGCAGCTGAGTGAGCTAAATTCTCTCCTGTTCACCGTTGGACGGTGAAAATTTATAAGGAGCCTCTCTGGGATGACAAGAGACGAATGACCTTACAGGCTCCATCCTGGTCAGCTGGGTATGCTACAAGTTATGTCGTCTGTCTGATAACAACAAAACTTGATAGGGAGGCTATCTAGGACATCAAGGGACAAATAAAATGACGGGCTCCAGCTCACCGATTCGAAAAGTTGGTTCTGCCTACACAAACTGCGTGTTTTTTCCCCTCCCTATTCTACCAGTTCCCCTCAGGGAATTTTGATTAAATTTGAAACAGTGGCTACATTTGACCTAACAAAGTGCCTTTTGGGGTTTCGGAGCTGCTACGACCAAGTCCTGATCAGCTGAGTAATTACATTCTCTCCAGTTCACCCCAGGAAGTTGAAATTTGATAGCGAGACTCTCTGGGTGTTTAGGCAAATTGAAAATAGGTAGGCGATAGATAAGAGTAGTTGTCCTGTCTATTAGTTTTTTTTTCTTTCTATTTGTATCCTCTATTTTAAACGTGGCATCTCCCGACCTTTCGCCGACGATCCTCAGAGTCCAGGATTCAACTTTTTATCAGCGCCGCCCTGTTGGATCTTTTTTCTGCCTCGAAGTCTTCAGTCTTCGCCGGGCGCCCGCTAAGTGATTATTTGTCTTTGCAAAGCGATTTTCTTTACCAAATCAGTGGCTCCATATCCCTGATTCTGGGTTGCTGTTTCACCTCAGCTATAGGGAATCAGCTCTGGTTACAGATTTTTTTGTACCAGGAACGTCTCGTAGAAGTACGGTATTCCAGTGTTGGAATTATTTCGTTAATATCAGGACGGTTCAGCTCGCCAGAAGACGCTGCAACCGTCGCGTTGGAAGCGGTCATTTCAAGCGGGGCGGATTACTGAAGACCACAAGGGGCACCGTCAAAGAAGTAACCACTGGACAGTCAGGTCGGATCGATCCATACTTTATTTAATATATTTTATTTTATACAAGAAGGACATTCAATCAGAATATATTTATTTTAATATCGGTTTTGCCCAAGGAGCTCCTTACCACGTGTAATTTCTTTTATAGAATTATATTTTTTGTTCATTATTTGATTCTTAACTTTGGTTTAACATTTTTTTTAATCAATCACCTTCCCGTATTTCTAATTCATTTTGTTAGGTATTTTACTTATTGAATTACCTAAACACTTATTTTATATGTTTAACACAAACACTGGGACATCAGGATACCAATAAACTCAGGGGCTCTTTCCTGATCAGCAGAGTGAGCTAAATCTCCTGCTCATTCTAGAAAGTTGATATTTGGTAGGGAAAATCTCAGGGACATTATGAGACAAATGAATTGATATGGGCTCTATTCTGATCAGCTGAGTTAGCTAAATTATCTCCTGTTCACACTAAGAAATTTGAATTTTACATGGAGCATCTCTCGGGCAACAATAGTCGAATAAAATGACTGACTCCATCCTGACAGCCCGTACCTCCTAGACCACCGAAAATGTGTGATATCCCCCAAAAAAGATGCCATGCCACAAAATGCATATCGTCCAATTCGGGCCAAGCCAATAGTCGGATTCTCTCACTCTTTTTGACTGCGTTTGGGAGTAAGACAGGGTCATTCAATCATTAAACGTAAAGAGACTCTTAATTGGACAAAGCACCAAGGAAATGCGTATTGAAAGAAGAAAGTTGAGTAATGACATGGAAAAATACATAATGAACGATTATAAGGCCAAAGTAATTCGTCCATTTTAAGGTTAACTACGGTGATTTGATAGCAAATTAAACGATTGAGTAATAGACGATTGACCGCTGAAAACGTCGTTTGCTCCGAGAGATAACCTCAACACGGTAATTCGCCGACTTTTACGATCCCAACTCTCAGAGGGGGCGGCCTCGTCGCTAAACGTGATTTACGGCTGTGAAGGCAGTTGGCCAAAGTTGGTCGCGGGATCGGACCAAGCTATTAACGCTCTGACCAGGGTTATTTCCTAGGTCGTCAGGGCTCCCGGGTAAAGTTCCGCCGTAAAATTAACGGCCTTCCCCCTCGCCTTATCATTGAGTAGAGATTGAGAGCGAAGGGATGAAACCTTATCCGTGGCAATCGGGTCACGCGATGACGGCTGGAAGGTTATCCCCTGTTATCTCGCCGTTGAGCTGCCGAGGACTTTGAACTCATTTGGTTAAACAGTGAGCGCTCTCGCGACAATGTCCTGCCCGCTAACTCCCCCTCGAGGATTAACGCTAATTTTCGTCCACGTGCTCCGCATGAAACCAGATGGATCAACTGCGGATCACCGACTACGTGATATTGTTGGGGCCTATAAAAGCACGAAACCTTCTAATTTATACAACGCCCCCTTCTAAAATCCCCCTTATCCACTTGAACTAACAACGATGCCCCGGTTAGGAACCACATGATAAATCTACCCAATGTAAATCCTGTGTCCTTTTCTCTTTAGAAAATATTCGTAAGGAATTGAGTATTGCAACGTCTTCAAAATCTAGCGAGACGCTAGTTTTGCATAGCAAAGCCTCCTAAATAACGACTAGTGGCCACTGCAATGAACGAGACTCGCCGAGATAATTAACTAAGCAGAACTTCGGCCCAACATGGGCACCCTCCAGACCTCAACCTGATCTCTCAAACAGTCATGGGGAGAGCCTTGACTCTGTTTCGCTTGATCTTAAATATGTAACGGTAGTTGTTTTGTGAATATATCCTGAGTTGTAAGGGAGAAGGTAAATATGAAATTCTCTCCCGTTCACTCAGGAAGTTGAAATTTGATAGCGAAACTCTCTGGGACATTAAGAGACGAATGAATTATCGCATTATCCATCAGCTGAGTCAGCCTAATTCTCTTCTTTTCACCCTAGGAATGTGAAATTCGACAGGGAGCCTCTCTGGGACATACAAACACACAAACTGAGGGACTCTTTTCTCATCATCAGAGTGAATTAAATTCAGAACAGATTTCAATAAAGAAAATTTTCAATTTAAAATTCCTGGAGCCATTGAAATGCTTCATTTTCTACTAAAATTTTCTAATTAAATTTGATTAGTTTTATAGGTAATTCCTCCTTCTGGGTTCCTGGTGGCACCTTAGGATAATTCCTGAGCTTTTCCACTTTCAGGTTATTCTCTGGGTACAGCAGGATAATCGCCTCTACTCATTGGAGGGGTAACTGCTCCATTTCCATCATCCCATTGTTATGAATTAGGGATGCTCCTCAGATATGGGGATTTTTTTCATAAATCTGTACAGCTGCTGGGTTATGCGGACGACGTGGATATCATTTCAAGCTCGCAACCAGCCCAAGGAAGCCTTCCTCAGTTTTGGAAAATCAGCCAATGCTATCGGCCCTAAAATTAACCAGTCTAAAACGGTGTATATTTTTACTGAGATTAGCTCCTCCCACTATTTCTCTGGGGATTTACTCGTTTCAGAGAGTTAATTCCTTCGAATATCTGGTTACGATTAAGACCGCAGCAAATGATAGAGAGGTGGAATTAAGACGAATTACCGCAGCCGATCGATGTTACTTTTCCCTCTCAAAATACACGAAGTCCGAAACACTCACCACACCAAAATCACACTAAACAAAACAATTGTGCAACTTGTTCTAACATACAGAAACATGGGTATTCTCTTGCATTAGTGCAAACCTGCTGCGAGTTTTTGAATGTAGGATCCTCCGCAGGATTTTTGGAGCAAAATATGAGAATACGAGTAGAAACTGGCGAAGACGGTCCAATGAAGAGGTATACAAGTTATACTCAGCACCTGATGTAGTCTACTTCATAAAGATGAGCAGGCTGTTGTAGGCAGGGCCTGTCATGAGATTGTACGAGGCCGAACCGGCAAGAAAAGCACTGGTGATCTGTCCTGGAGGCAGGAAAAGAGGAAGGCCCACGACCAAGTGGGAGGACGACGTGGATGAGGACGTCACAATCTGTAGAAGAGGCTGGAAGTCGACAGTCGAGGACCGATCAGCATGACAGAGGCTTTTGAAGGAGGCCGAGGCCCACACCGGGCTATATAGGTTCTCACGAAGATGTACCTATATGAACACTTAAAAGATACCTATTCATGTCAACATGGAAAATACTCTCTCAAACAAATAAATGGTCTCATAACAAACAGCCCAAAAATACAGACGAATGATAACCCTACCTACTGTCCTAGTACCTTAGACATTAGTGCTAACATGACGCAAAACTATTTGTAGGTGATGATGGCATCTACTGATTAGATGTAATGTATGTGCATCCTATCATTATGATTTTAATTTACTAATGTATTAGGGACTATTCGAACGTACCTTTCCTCTTTTACAACAGGATTTTTAACGGTGGAAGAATCCAAGATGAACGGGATCAGCGGGCTTAGGCAATTTTCCTGTTGTCACTACTTTGTAGCCAGCATCATCCTTACGCCACAAAACCATTATAGTACACTATTGTATTGATATAAGTATATATCATATGGCTCTAACAACTAAAACTACGTTTAGGTAGTAGCATTTGAAAACTTACAAAAACGAGAAACAGACCTCCGTTCTGCCTCTTTCCTGATTAGCGTTACCCCAAATCATAAATAGCATAGCATTGTCATAAATTAGAGGAGGAGGACGTTGAATTATGATGTGTATTTTGGAAATGATTGAAACCAGTCGTAAAGCTTAGGCGAAGCAATGCTTAGATTTTATTCCACTTTCAACTTATAATATTTTGGTCTTATCAACTTCAGCGTTATCGAGAAAAAAATAGAATTGTGGTGGGGGGGTTGAACGTTTCAGTTAATTTCCTTCTTATCTGAACTTCATTCCGCCAACCTTTCCGGGAAAAGGCAGATTTGTTATGGATAAATAGCTTTAAAGAGGCTCAGAAGGTGAAGCTTAATATTGGTTTATAGGGTAAAGTCGGTTTAAACGGGGTATTCGGGACTGGGGAAATCACCAAGACGGCTGAGCGGGTTGGAATCAAGGAAGCTAAATTCACTGAATAAAGAGAGAAAAAAAACTCGAAAGGCGTTTTCAAGAAAACATTTCCCAGCCGCGCGAACTATAACAGGCTCAGGGATAAGATTTCATTAGAGATATGCCTCTCCTCAGGAGGGTGAGACCAGAAAAAGGGGTGAAAAGGGCTGGAGACAGTTTTTCACGAGCTTTCAGACGAGGCCTGAGGGAAAACGTAAAGTAAAAGTCGTAAAGTGTGGGAAAGGAATGATTTTTTCCTCTTGCTCTCTCTTTGGTTCGTATCCTTTGAAGAGGGTAATTTTACGAATGGGATTTTTTTATATTGATATTATGAACTATTAAATGTCATTAATATATGCCAAATTTTGATCTCTTCATCGTTCATTGTTTGATCTCTTATAAGCCTAACTGAAGTGCTGCTCCGTCTCCAAAACCAGGCTCCGCATCTTCTTCTTGTGCTTCTAAAGGGCCCCACACACTGTCAGTTTAACTACAGATTATCGTAAGGCCGTGGACAGTGGTTGCCCACACACTTATCAGTTTATCTTAAGATCGTGGACTGCAGTTAGCGCACTGAAGGTGTGTGGCCGTCCAGCAGGTGAGGAACTGCGAGAGATCGACGACAGGTCAATAACTGATAGATCGTGATCTCAGGTCCACCCCTGCCACACATTGTCAGTTGACCTGCAGGTGTGCAATCCGCTGCCTCCTTTTTGCCCAGTTTTCATCAGTTTTGTGTGAGATAATTTTTGAATTTGCATTCACGATCCAAGATTGGACTGACAGGGAGAGATGGACGGGAAACCTCCTTTCATTGAACATGCATTTCATTTCATTCGATTCTTGTTGTCACAGAGTGGCTCTCTGTCAAATTAGAATTTCACAGGGTGAACATGAGGAAAATAATCTCACTCGGCTGATCGAAAAAAAGCACATTGTTCTACTTCCTAAGGGGAAAAAGAAGAGATTAAGGTCACTCAGATGATCAGGAAAGATACCATAATTTCAATCGTCACCTAATGGCCCATAGAGTCTCCCTATCAAATTCCAACTTCCTAGGGTGAACAGAAGAAGGGAGAAAAAACAGGCATCAGGCCGAAAAGGAGAGAAATTAACCCGAGGCGCCTCAGCTGATGGAAAAAGCATGGTGAGAAACTGGTGTTCGCCTGCAGTCCTGATTCCTTGCCCGACAGTCCGCCTGCAGACACTGAACGGATAGTGTATGCTACCTTCAGGCCATCATCTGCAGTTCAGTACGGTCACCTGCAGGTGGTTGACTGGGAGTGTATGCTGCTCGGCGATGGACTGCAGACAACCGCATAGTGTATGTCCCCTTTAAAAGCCTAGTACGCACTGGGATTCTTTGTTCGGACTCTTTGTCGCGGAGCTGCGTCTCGGACTCATTTTCTTGCATCCGGGACGCTCCGCGACATTGAGTCTTGCATCTCGTGTGTTGCGTTTTAGTATTTGTTGAGTCCCATACGGAATGGGATTCTTTGAACAATGTCGCGCAACATTGAGTCAGTGCGTACGTGAATATCGAACAAAGTCGGCCTCTCACCGGTGTGTCTTCGTTGTTATCGCTTTGTAGTTATCGTTGTTATGCTTGTAGCTAAAAACGGGTAAAAATTGTTAATTTTATTTTAGCAGAATTTTAGTCAAAAGAACTTTATTAGGTAACAATAAACTAGAAAAACAAGAAATGTGTGCTGAAAAAAGTAGGAACTTAAATTTCATTAACATTTGTCAAAAATGGATAAAAAACGGCTTTAAAAAAAAAACTAAAATTTGCTAAAACATTTTTTGAATTTCCGAAAATTATTTAGGTCAAGTTTATTTGCCAGAAAATCGGTAGTGAACATTTCCTCCGAGTTAAAATCCTAAATTTTCAAAACAATTTAACAATACCTATATACTAAGATAATCTACGAAAATCCGCTCATACGATTATGCTGCATGACTGGAACTTTTTACTAACTTATTAAGTCGTCTTATAAAATCGATTTGACATCAAATAGCTGGATTATCCAATTAACGCTGTTTCCAACGGTGGTCATATTTTTGATTTTGCAGTGATCTCAAGTGGAGTTATGGTCGTTTGAAGGTGGAAAACATATCTTAAAAATGAAATTACTCAGAAAACAAAGCATTAAAATAAATCTCTAACAAGTACTTTCGATCAGAAATGAGCTCTAGAATTTACCCATGAAGCATCATTACACAGCATCATTATACATTGGCGCAGATGGGCTACCTAATGCTGTTATAATAAAACATCATGTAGCATTTTTTTCACTCCGTAGAGCTATGTAAAGTGCTTTTGCAATCCCCGAAAGCGCGACCTCGTTCGACATGGCTCAGGTTCAAACTAGATGCGTACACGAGTCGCGGGGCAAAGAATCTGAGACATGAATCCGAGCGTCTGCAACAAAGAGTCCGAACAATGAATCCCAGTGCGTACTAGGCAGACACATGCTGGATGCACGTAACACAGCCATTGTGATGCGGACTCTTAACCAACCTCGAACTACCGTTTGAGGCCGATTCCATATGTCTGCTAAGCGTTCACCCAATACTTTTACAAAATCTGAGGAGCACATAATCCGTTGACTGAACAAACCAGTGTGACTGAGGCAAGCCTATCTTCACATGCATTCAGATACTTACGCATATTCTCTTGCTCTGCTGAGTACTGCTGTCTAGACACGGACGTCAAATAACCCTTCCAGATTCCTCGACACACCAATATATACGATGATTTATATATACGAATGGGATTTATTATTTTATACATACTGGTAAGTAATGCATGCATTACAGGGTCGTCCTCATGAATGGATTGAATGTAATTTGGGTGAGAATTAAAATAAGAGGAACAAAGATGAGCGAATTTTCGTAATATATCGTACTGCATGATGTTAAATTGTTTAGAAATTTGACCTTTTTGAGTGCAAGAAAATTGTTAACTATTAATTATATTGCAAAAAACGTATTCTAAATAATAATCTACTATTCAAATAGTGGTTTTGAATTGTGAGCTTTTTTGCAGTTTTTATCGATTTTTAGCGAATTTTAACATGTTTAATGTTTTAGGGCTGGGGGTCATTCTGTGAATTCCGACACGACACGCAAATGTGCAACGTTTTTTTCTGATGATTTCCGCTTACAACCGAGTCGTTGCTAGGGAAATGGTACTTCGTCGTTTTTCATCCCACAAAATTCGTTGACCATTCGTTCGAAAGCTCTCGATTTATCCAACCATATTATGTTAACTACTGCGAAGTGCGTGGCCAACAAGCTGAGTTATGAGCATGGTTATTTGAATAATTGTTTACACACAGGTGATCATTCTCAATTATTGATATTGTGAACATGATTGCAACCGCTTGTTAATTTCTGATGATTTCATTGAGCTGGTGTTTCGATTATGTGATTCATAGCAGGTGATCCGAATATTGCGAGAACGGTTTGATTCTCCCTTGCGAGGGAAAAACATTAAACATGATTTAATGTTTTTCCCTCTCAAGGGAGAAATTATGTTTAAAGTAGATGGCAGCCAAATTTTTGTAGAAAGTGCAGATATTACTAGGTATAGTTCAAAAAAGTTTAAAACCAAAATTTTTGGGAAAGTTTGCATTTAAATCGTTTTGAGGCATTCTGAAACTCTAGACTACAGCTGACGACGCCGATACGGCGAAATATTCTCTTAATTTTGTAAGTTATATTTATGTGTTTCCTATATTATTGTCCAACCATCTGTAATACCCCAAAATGATATTAAACGCGAGTGTTTTCATCCTTCATCAAAACTAGATGTATTTCGCAGCCTTTTTGAAAAAAAAATCTAGCCTTTCTAAAATACGCCGCCTTTTTGTAATAAAAAGTTTGAATGACAATCAGCCTGGTATTTTTTAGCCTTTTTGTAGAGAAGCTAGATATTTTTCTTATTTATTTCTCCTTGTGTTACTATATATTTTAATCCTTTGTATTGTGCTTCCTCGTCGTTTAAATAAATAAATAAGGGTTTATATTAGCTGTTACCTTAGTGAGGAGCAAAACTTATCAAAGAAATATTAACTTTCAATGAATACATGTAGGAAATGTTGTGTAATTTTCACGATGTCCAATAATCTCTGAAGAGTTGTTACAGACTTCTTGTGATACTCCTCCATAATTTAGGTAATTGTAAGGAAACACTTTTAGATTATCACATATACATTGATCTTCAACATTAGTAGGGAAATATATTTGTTCAAGGTTGGTACTACTGCCGATGCAAGGTTATGTTCATATGGAGGTTTCCAGGTACTAGCTTTTCTCCTGTGTTTGTTTTTGTTGTGTGTGCCTGAAGATGGCTAAAATTTAACTGAAACCCAGCCCTAAAACATTAAACATGTTAAAACTTCTTGTGATAATCCTCCTTAATTTAGGTAATTGTAAGGAAACACCTTTAGATTATCACATATATATTGGTCATCAACATTAGTAGGGAAATATATTTGTTCAGGTTGGTACTACTGCCGATGCAAGGTTATGTTTATATGGAGGTTTCCAGTTAGTAGCTTTTCTCCTGTGTTTGTTTTTGTTGTGTGTGCCTGAAGATGGCTAAAATTTAGCTGAAAAGCTTTGTGTTTTTGCTTAATGCAATAAACATATGAAGGGTCCAGGGGAAGAAGGGTTTTTGTCAATTTTCGTCGAAAATGAGATTAAAACGCCATCTATTAGATGTTGAAGAGTACTAACAGACCATGTAATGGTTTTGGCGTAAAAAGGTGTTTGTCGCGAGATACTGAAGGGAGAAAAATCTAAGTACCGGTGAAGAAAAATATTTGTCCATGCATTCTGGGCAAGAAGAGTAGATGTCGAGACAGCGCGCCACGACAATGATCGAAACCACATCACACCACTGGCGTTAAGTTTTGAGAAATAGTAGAGTCAAGCCATCACCGTTCATCGTGGTTGACTGTGGAAAGGAAATCGTTTTTCAAAACTGGACTGGGCACTTGTCAAGCAAATACCCCAAAAAACGCCCATTAAAAACTCGGCAATTGAGAATGCTCAAGGTAACAAAAAATAATACCGCAGTCTTCTATTTCAAGTTGGCATATTCTGGAGGGTATATGACGGCTAAAACGGAAAATGTTTTGGTGCAGGCACCGCAAAGAAAAGTAACGAAAAGCAAGAAGAACTCAGCGAAGAAGATGGCGGTTTCAATTCCTTTGAGGCCAATTTACCCTGAGTCATTAAACATTAAAAATGCTAAGTACAAAGATTTGCAACATTTAAAAAGGTTTTTGATGAGACCTGAATCAATTACATTTCACGATAATTTGAAGACTGACACTAGTACGAATGACGAAGCAGATGATTATATTGATAACACATCCCACTAGAGGAAGAAGACTTTTCATCAATATTAGGGCGAAAGATGGAGTGATTTTTGGTGAAAAGGGATTTATGTCACAACATCTTTTGAATTTTGTATTTTTTAAACCTGTCGTTTCTACAATTTGCAATTTTTTATTATTATTACTTGAAATAGACATTCTAAGCAAAGCACTGCATCCATCAAAAGTTATTTTTTACCTCATTGTAATAGCTTCCTGGAATAGTGAACTTTAGATTTGCTCTGCTGAAAAATGGAAAAAATTGATAAAAATCCTTCTTCCCCTGGACCCTTTATATATGTGATAATCTAAAGGTGTTTCCATACAATTACCTAAATTCACGATGTCCGTCTACGAATATCTGGAAAATATTTCATCGACGTCGCAAATTTTAAAAATTTCATCGACGGAAGCGCGATGATCGGAGGGTGCGAGAGAAGGGAAACCAACCGGAAAATAGCAATTCCACGGTTTCTCCGAAGCGGTAACAAGCCGGATCCTATTTGCCCCGGATCGACAAAGGAGGGAAGGAATCCTGGCGAGGGGGCTAATAACCACCTCGCCGAGTGAAACTGTCGATATAATTCCATAGAACTGTCGATATAATTCCAGTTTTGATTGACTCCGTCGACAAGGGTGGCGGGGCGAATGATGGGGGAAAGGGGGTGTAAAAGAGGGGGAATTGTCGCGGTTTTTCTTCGTTTTTTTTCATCGACCCCTCGACGAAATTTAATTTAGGCGGGTCCGCGGGAAGAGCGTCGCTTCCCCGAGGTAGCGAGCGAACGTGATGACGTCATTTTTTCCCATTTTTCTTGCTCTCCCCTTCGTTAGCGGCGTCCGCCCCCTCGTCTCCCGCGGTGTCTGTTATGAAACCCGGCAATTACTCCTGACGATACTTTTTTTTTCCTTTTTCCAACGTCCATAACAGCGGTTTTTCATGAAATTCGTAGCGTACCGTCGCACAGGTTCAAAATTTCAATCTTGCTGGTCCAAATTCAATTTCCGAGCTGAAAGGTAGGTCATGACATGCATTCTAATAGATTTGGACTAGTAGAATTCAAAGGCCGTTATCAATTCGTGGGTTGAATGTTATAAGTGGCTAACTCGCTTTTTATTAACATGTTTAATGTTTTAGGGCTGGGGGTCATTCTGTGAATTCCGACACGACACGCAAATGTGCAACGTTTTTTTCTGATGATTTCCGCTTACAACCGAGTCGTTGCTAGGGAAATGGTACTTCGTCGTTTTTCATCCCACAAAATTCGTTGACCATTCGTTCGAAAGCTCTCGATTTATCCAACCATATTATGTTAACTACTGCGAAGTGCGTGGCCAACAAGCTGAGTTATGAGCATGGTTATTTGAATAATTGTTTACACACAGGTGATCATTCTCAATTATTGATATTGTGAACATGATTGCAACCGCTTGTAAATTTCTGATGATTTCATTGAGTGAACATTAAACATGATTTAATGTTTTTCCCTCTCAAGGGAGAAATTATGATTTGCCATAACATTGTTATGTCTTTACTTTGGCACATAAACGAAAAAAGCGTTAAGAAAAAGTTTTTTAGATGAGATTTGTAAAAACATATTAATCATTAATTTTATAGTTTTCTATAGTTTTCTATTCCATTAGATTATTTGAATGAGATATTGTCAAAATTTGTCCAATTTTAGCCCGATTAGTCAAATTTTTGGTTTATTATTTTCAATAATAAGCCTATGTTCGTCTAGCAAAAAAATTGCATAACCCCCCCTCAAACTTTGTCACTTTACGTTTCAAGGTGCGTAGAATCCAAATTTGAAATGTCCGTCCACCGTCCGCCGTTCGCCGTCCGCCGTTCGCCGTTCGCCGTCCGCCGTCCGGGCCATAAAAGGCCTAAGAATTGACTTAAAAAACCCGTTCTTTCGCACATAGACTCCATTTGGGGTCTAGTTGGTCCTAACGTTTAACCATCCCGATCGCTTTACTCGCATAGATGCTATGGGCCAAAAACGGGCGAAAAAGTGTGAAAAAGTGTCAGTGTTAGACTGACGAACTCGCGCACGCTTCGTGGGTGGGAGTGGGTGGGCGGGAGAGAGTGAGAGGGAGGGCGAGGCGGAGGAAGTGAGAGGGAAGGGAGGGCGAGGGAGTGTGGGGGAGGCGGAGGGAGTGAGAGGGAAGGGAGGGGGGAGGGCGAGGGAAGGCGAGAGAGAGAGAGAGAGAGAGAGAGAGAGAGAGAGTGATGAAATTAATTCGAATTAGAAGAGATTGTTTATGAGTATGAAAATACTCATAATTCCATTCTACGCTTTATGATATAAAGCTTCGCTTCCTTCAGGCGTCCCTAGACTGCCCCATTTATTTATATTTATTTATTTTTTTTTTTTTCCTCAACTTTACTGTAAAGCGTAAAATTATGGGGTCCTGGAGCTGTGATGCAGTGAACGAGTGAACCAAATATTGGAAGCCCCGAGTTTCGATACCTAGTAAATATACTATAAGTGAGGCTAAATAATTACGGTCAGTTTTCTACGTAGAAGGTCTGTATGATACAGAAATAATAAACCTTTGTGTAATAATTTGCAGCGTTTTTCATTTGAAGTATTTGAAGAGTGTGAGGCATTGTTTCCTATAGTTTTCGACCTCCTGACTCGAATGAGACCAACTGCAGGTCGTTACAATTAATCGTTACGGAGCAGGAGCACTTCAAAGCCCGAGAACCGTGTTGCTTCCGAGTCTACCTAAAGGTAGCGGAGGAATTATATTTCACTTTCGAGAAAAAAAAAAAAAAAATTGTTGGCCTTCAAAATCAAAATTTCCACTCCCATTTTACGTTTTAGACCATTCTGAACAACTTTGGTTCCTTGTCTGTCTGTGTGTGTGTGTCTGTCTGTGTGTCTGCAAATCCTTGTAACAAGCTTATTTTCCACAGTTTTCATCCGATTTGGATGAAATTTTCAGGGAATGTGCGGGCTAGGGGGTAGACAGTCCCCTATCAGTTTCATCGTTCTTGACTCAATACCTCACTCTGCGCATGCGCAAACGTAAATTCTACCAAGCATCATTTTCTCACGCCCTAGTCGTTCGATCTCGCTCAAATTTGGATGATAGTTGGGGGATGACAATTTGATCATCTTGTATCAATTTCAACATGATTGTATCATTAATAGTTACTGCGCATCCGCCAATATGAAATCCTTGTAACAAGCTTAATCTCCACAGTTTTCATCCGATCTGGGTGAAATTTTGAGGGTTTGTGTGGGGTAGGGTTTAGACGGTACCCTATCAGTTTCATTGTCGCGAAATCAATACTCCACTCTGCGCATGCGCAAACATAAATTCCATTATGCTCCATTTTTCACGCCCTAGTCGTCCGATCTCGCTCAAATTTGGATTTGGATTATAGTTGGGGGATGACGATTGGATCATCTCATATCAATTTGAATATTATTGTATTATTAATAGCTACTGCGCATGCGCCTATGTGAATCCTTGTAACGACCTTAATTAATTTTCACTGTTTTCATCAGAATCAGATGGTATTGTCAGAGGATGCGCGGGTTAGGTTGTAGATTGCCTCCTATCAGTTTCATTGTTTCCAGATCAATCTTCATTCTGTCCATGCGCAAACTCAAATTCCATCATGTTTCATCTTTTCACTCTCTAGACGTTCGAGTTCGCTTAAATTTGTATGATAGTTGGAAGAAGATGATAGGTAAACGAGGAAGCTATGTGCCACACCCAACTTGGCAGTCTTTTTTTTTTTTCGTGTTTTCTCCTCGTTTTTTGGGCGATTATTTTATATTTTCAATAGCAGAAAAAATCTGATACAAGGATCGTTCAGAAGAGACATTTCTGTGTCGAATACGATCAGCCGCAGCTCTATAGCCCCAGTAGTAACGGAGCTACGATTTTTGGTTAAAACACTTTTCGACCCTTCCCATTACAGGTGAGCAGCATATATTCTGCTTAAAAAAATGTATGTACTAAGTGACCCGAAAAGTGATTTAAAAAAATATATATATTTAAAAATCGTAGCTCCGTTACTACAGAGCTGCGCTTGGTTGCATTCGACAAAGAAATGTCTCTTCTAAGCGATCCTTGTATCAGATTTCTTTCCGCTACGACAACCTATTCCGAAATCCAAAAACATAACCACATTCCAAACGTAAATAATCTAAATAATCCAAAACAAGTCCAGTCATGCAGCATGACCCGATGAGCGAATTTTTGAAGAAATCTTCGACATTTCTGTCGCTATTGGTCGTGTAGAGAAATTTTAGTTTATGATTTTGATAGACAAACATGGAATCAAATTATTAAAAATAATTAGAAGGTACTCATACTACTTTTTTTTTTTTTTTTTTTAACAAGCACCTACTACCTACGTTTTAAACAGCATGGTTCTAGGATTGGTTATACAGGGATACTTCCATAAGAGTAGTTCAATCTGAATTTGGACAATGTTTCATGCAAATATTACCGATTTTTACAACTAGCGAAAGGCATTATTTCGATTTTTGACTGATTTTTCAACTTTGAAATTTTTGAAAACTTGATACCTACATATTCTTATAGGACATTTTACGCTGATTCCGAATATACCACATGTTAGTATGCTGAAAAAATTATTTCGCACAACAAATCGCAAAAAACAGGCTATTTTGACATTTTTGACTACATTTTTGAAAATTTCAACCCTAAGATGTAATCCGATCATGCTGGCCAACGAACTTGAACTTTCGTTTTGTGTCCTTTACATTTTAAAATTTGTTTGAAGTTTCTAGCACAATTCTACAGTTATCGTCTGGAAAGACACATATATGGATATGATACATACATACATACATACATATTTTTTTTTTTTTTTTTTTTTTTTAATTTAACCTCCCCTCAAAGACGGAGGGGGCACGCCATTAAAAAAAAAAAAACGAAAAAACTAAATTAAAAAGTGGGGAGGACGCCCAGGTTTACCCGACGCCGGCTCTAGGGATAAGGGAAGTTGAGGAAGATGGAGGAGGGAGAGAGGGATGAAAGGAAGTGCCCCTATAGAATGACCACCAATTAAGGTAAGAGCCTCGAAGGACACGGGTGGTGATACAACGGAGTACTCCTGCCGAGATGCCCAACTCGAGAAGCTCCGTGTCACTTTTCCCGCGCCATGACACGGTCGCGGCCATGACCTTGATGTTATTAGGCGCCACTCCTTTTAGCTCAGATATCGCTTGCCGCAGGTCGTTCCCATCATATTTACTTATTTTAGCCCTCCAGGTCTGCTCCATGTCCATGCTGCCGCATACAACTTGGACATCCAGGATTATGGCAGACCCATCGGGCTTGATGGCAACGATATCTGGCTTCTTGCCCCGGTCACTCGGCATATGGTACAGTCTCTCTCTCTCCACATCCCAGCCGCTGGACGAAAAAGCACCTGCTATCTGCTTGGCAACCGCATCATGACGCAGAATGCGGCCACCATGAGTCCGTGGACACTGCTGCACCACATGATACAGGTTCTCATTTTTACCCCGAGAGGCACGGCAGAGGGTGTCTACTGTCCCACGACTACCTCTCGAACACCTCACCGAGGTGGCCAATGTGGCCACCCGGACGGCATGAAAATACATACATACATACATACATACATACATACATACATACATACATACATACATACATACATACATACATACATACATACATTAAAAAAATGCGTTAAACTTCAGAATATGATTCAGAATAGCCTGAAACGGATTTCTGCATAACAATTTTTTCAAAAATTCACATTCTACAAATTTTGAGGCAAGAGCAATAGCTTAATTTTCTTCAAACATTCACTAAAAACACACGGTTTTTGGGGTTTAAAGTGCCCCAGATCCGTAACCATTAATTGTAGCGACCTGCGGTTGGTCTCATTCGATTCAGGAGGTCAAAAACAATAGGAAATGATGCATCACACTCTTCAAATACAACAACTGGAAAAATTGGCCCAAAATTGGACAAATTTTGACAGTATCTCAAAATCCTGATGAGATAGAAAAAAACAGGCTTCGGATTCGTGTTCAGCACACTCAAAACCCTTAGAATTGATAATAAGATCTCCGTCACGGAACATAACCTAAACCTGGTAATAGATAAACCATAACGCATACGCAAAACCAGTATTGGATGACACTCCGAAAATAGTGAATCAATTTTGATTAAATTTTCAATTATTATGTGGGTTAATCTTTAGACGATCAGCGTTAGCAATTAGCATTCTAGCTTATACACACATGAATTAGATAGGTACTGCTGTTTCGAATTCAATCATTTCGACTCGAACTTTGTTCTTCAACTAGTTGTATACGTCCACGTTACTATGTGTGAGGAAGCTGTACTGCCCACCCAACTTGGCAGACGTTTTAACCTGTGAACAAAATTTTCACTCATAATCATGAGGACAAAAATAAATTTGACGATGCCGTTGGAACGACAATTCGGTAATAACTGAATTAAAGGCAGTCAGGCCTTTTAGCGAATTTTTGAAGAAAATTAAGCTATTGCTCTCGCCTCAAAATTTGTAGAATGTGAATTTTTGAAAAAATTTTATGCAGAAATCCGTTTCAGGCTATTCTGAATCATAATCTGAAGTTTAACGCATTTTAGCGAATTTTTGAAGAAAATTAAGCTATTGCTCTCTCCTCAAAATTTGTAGAATGTGAATTTTTGAAAAACATTTATGCAGAAATCCGTTTCAGGCTATTCCGAATCATATTCTGAAGTTCAACGCATTTTTTTATGTATGTATGTATATATGTATATTATATGTATGTGTCATTCCAGACGATAACTGTCCGTAGAATTGTGCTAGAAACTTCTAACAAATTTTAAAATGTTAAGGACACAAAACGAAAGTTCAAGTTCGTAGCCCAGCATGATCGGATTACATCTTCGGGTTGAAATTTTCAAAAATGTAGTCAAAAATTTCAAAATAGCCTGTTTTTTGCGATTTGTTGTGCGAAATAATTTTTTCAGCATACTAACATGTGGTATATTCGGAATCAGCGTAAAATGTCCTATAAGAATATGTACCTATCATGTTTTCAAAAATTTCAAAGTTGAAAAATCAGTCAAAAATCGAAATAATGCCGATCGTTAGTTGTAAAAATCGGTAATATTTGCATGAAACATTGTCCAAATTCAGATTGTCTTTAAATATTCAAGATTAGTTTAATAATAATAAAGTATGAGTACCTCCTAATTATTTTTAATAATTTGGTTCCATGTTTGTCTATCAAAATCATAAACTAAAATTTCTCTACACGATCAATAGCGACTGAAATGTCGAAGATTTCTTCAAAAATTCGCTCATGGCGTCATGCTGCATGACTGGTTTTTTTGTATTTATGTATATATGTATGCATGTAAGTGTCATCCCAGACGATAACTGTCCGTAGAATAATTGTGGTAGAAACTTCAAACCAATTTTAAAAGTTAAGGACACAAAACGAAAGTTCAAGTTCGTTGGCCAGCATGATCGGATTACATCTTCGGGTTGAAATTTTCAAAAATGTAGTCAAAAATTTCAAAATAGCCTGTTTTTTGCGATTTGTTGTGCAAAATAATTTTTTCAGCATACTAACATGTGGTATATTCGGAATCAGCGTAAAATTTCCTATAAGAATATGTACCTATCAAGTTTTCAAAAATTTCAAAGTTGAAAAATCAGTCAAAAATCGAAATAATGCCGTTCGCTAGTTGTAAAAATCGGTAATATTTGCATGAAACATTGTCCAAATTCAGATTGAACTACTCTTATGGAAGTATCCCTGTATAACCAATCCTAGAACCATGCTGTTTAAAACGTAGGTAGTAGGTGCTTGTTTAAAAAAAAAAAAAAAAAAAAAATGTAATCACAACTGATGAGTTTACTCTGTGAAATATCGAAGATTTCTTCAAAAATTCGCTCATGGGGTCATGCTGCATGACTGGACTTTTATTAAAAGTTGCTAATAATTTGAACCGTCCAAATAAAGAAAATTTGCCAATCGTCCAATTCGGGTCATAATTCAGGAAGTTATACAGCCTACCCAACTTGGCAGATTCGTTTTTTCGGTTGGTAACGAAGGCCCATAGTAGGAAATTATAAGCCGAAATTGGCTAATTTGAAAGGGTTTATTGATATCTCGAAATAAAACGCAATCGTTATGGATAAACAACGGTTCTCATTATCACTTGTAAATACTTGAGCCCAGATCATTATTTCCATCCTCCACAGATCTTCCTCCGGTTAACTGCCTCCATTCAACTTCGGAAAAAGTCCTCGAGAGGTCCGATGCAAAAAGTTTAGAGAAGGCAAAGTTTTCAAAAACCATTAAACTCCCTTCGCCCGCTTCTTTATCCCAAGTCCCAATTGCTTGATGTCAGTTGAAGCGAACGTAAAGCGTTTGGTAAAAAAAGGTTATTGTCCTTCCTGGCGATGAAAGGTGTTTTTAGCTCGCTAATGAGTTGGGCGCAGAAACTTTCCAACGATGAAGCTAATATAAATATAGCGACTCGGCTTGTTTACAGCAGGTACTGCCAGGGCTGTCGCTCCAGGGGGGGGGGGGGGGGGGTGCCCTTCCCCAATCTTTCGGCCAATTGGAAAAATCGGCACAAAAAAGAGGAATAAAATCAACTGACCAATTTTTAAAGAACTTTAGGTATGAAATGAAATGAAATGGAATTAAATGAAATTGTTTATTTCTATAAGGATTCCGACGTTACAAGGTTGGTGAACAATGTTTACAAAAATAATAATCACACTATTAAAGAAATAATGCCCATGAAATATTAATAGACAGATTAAGCGGACAATGAATGGTAAAAGAAAGAGCAACAAAAATAATTAATAAATCAGCTAGTGTAAGAAACCTTAGTTCACAAAGAAAACTCTTATTCTTATACAATTGTTAACAATGCAAAACACTTTTTTACATGTGGGCACATCTTGAAGAAGCAACGAAGAAGAGAGTTCATAGTAGGACGTAAGGACTTATATTAGGATTCCCATGATATCAATTCCAACATGATTGTATCATTAATAGCTACTGCGCATGCGCCTATGTGAAATCCTTGTATCGACCTTAATTTTCACTGTTTTCATCCGATTTCGATGGAATTGTCAGATAATGCGCGGGTTAGGTTGTAGATGGTCCCCTATCAGTTTCATTGTTGCCAAATCAATACTTCATTCTGCGCATGCGCAAACGTAAATTCCATTATTCTCCATTTTTTCACACTCTAGTCGTACGATTTCGCTTAAATTGGGATGGTAGTTGGAAGAAGATGACTTGATTACCTCATATCAATTTCAACACGATTTTATCATTATTAGCTACTGCGCATGCGCTAATGTGAAATACTTGTAATGACTTTAATTTCCACAGTTTTCATCCGATTTTGATGAAATTGTCAGCGAATGCGCGGTTTAGGTTGTAGATGGTCCCGTACCTATTTCATTGTTTTCAACTCATCAGATCATTCTGTACTTGCACAAGCGTAAATTACATTGAGTATCATTTTTTCGTTTCTTAATTGACCAATTATGGCATTTCACGCTACTTCTTGATTTACACTTTTCCGCTATGGAATTTTTCAAGATTCTTTAAAACATTTCAATGATCTATGCATTCATGATTTGTAAAATTTTTAACATTTTTGATAAATTGACAATATTTTTGGACAAATTTTCTAATGATCCTCTCTTTATAACGAGGAGTGATGAAAATAGGGTATGCCGAGGAATTATACTGAGTTGCGGCAGTTGCCAGAATCGAGAAAGGGGAGCTACCCATATCTTTTTATATTTTCATAGTAGGCCAATTCGGGGACCGGCGATTCCTTCCCGACCTCCAAAAAGCATGGCGATTCCTTCCCCTTAAAGTTTTGGCGATTCCTTCCGGTTACTAAATTCCTTCCCCTCAAAGTGCTGGCGATTCCTTCCGGTTACTCGATTCCTTCCGCCCCGGTGTTGATTAGTTTTGAAGCAAAAATTAACTCTTTATAGGACTATAATCATGAAATAAAAAATCCGTCGTAAAGTTCACTTCCTAGTTTAATTACTCAAAAATCCCCCTGAATTTAATACTGACCCTTTTAGCGAATTGGTAAGGGTCATCGTTGGGAGTTTGCCGAGCAATAAGTTGCCGAATCCAATTTTCTTTTTTTTTTTTTTCGTCTGACTCTTGGGAGTATGTTGGTCGCTGTCGTAGGTCTTTATGTAGATTTCGGTTTGAAAAGCTGGGGTGGGAATGCCGTGAATGAAAGTTTCGTTTAAAATGGGAATGAAATGATTCGCAAGCATTTGTCGTCCTATTGGTGTCGCTTGTTGTTTTGCGACTCCTCCTGACGGGCCTTATCACTTTGATATTGGAGGGGAAGGAATCGCCGAACCTCGGCCCAGGCCAATTCATTGGTTAGAAAAAAATAAAAACACTCGCCACAGAGGACTGGACATACACAAAGAAAATGAAAGATAGTATCAGACTCAGAAAGGTTACATAAAGGGCAATCCGCAAGGTAATCGAATTTTACAGTAAACCTGGGTATACTTAATTTAGCAAAAAGGTTCCCTGACAGCCGAACGAACAAGAAGTCTTTTAGTGTGAATACGTAAGTCACAATTCAGATAGGCGGGGACGTCCCCAGAGGGACTATGTATTTTGTAGACAGGGCTAAAAAACGGTGACGTCACTCGTTCTCCGTCTGATTGCCTCCAAAATACAGAAGTTAGTGAAAAAACGTTGCCTATTTCCACGAAAAATAAAGAGTTACAATTTTTAATCGATTTCGACGGTTAGGCCATCCACAGTAACAAAAAATAACTGAAGACTCATTAGAAAGGACCCAGCTTTCATAGTCACAGGTGAAGGGAGATTAAACCCCATTGGTCAAGAGGAAGGATAGAGGGCAGGAGGTACAACCAATCAAGTGCAAGGAAAGTGAAGGGGGATTACAGCTTATCAGATGAAGTGAAAGGAGGGGAAGAATTACCATTTCAACAGTTTGAAGGGATAATTCCAAGCTTTACAGAAATGGACTTATCAGTGGTGAGATATATTGAGGGATATCCTCATTTAAACATTTAGCAGATCTGTCACTTTTGATAATTTCGAATTTTTCAAGTACATTCAACAAACCTCCCTTTGGACAAAAATGAAGAAATTCTACAAACTGTCTATCTGTCAAATCAAAATTGTAACTATAATTGGATTCCTTGAGATGTTTCGCAAATGTAGACTTTGTAGACTTTTTGCCCTTTTTGCTTCCCCTCTGATTAGCTATAATCAGTTGAAGTAACACTTCATCTGATTAGCTATAATCCCCCTTCATTTTGCTTCAACTTAATTGGTTGTACCTCCTGCTCCCTTTCCTTTCTCTTGACCAATGGGATTCAATCTCCCTTCGCCTGTGACTATAAAAGCTGGGTCCTTTTCAATGTATCTTCTTTATTGTTTGTTACTGATGATGGCCTAACCGTCGAAATCGATTTACCATTGTCTCTTTGTTTTTCGTGGAAATAGGCAACGTTTTTTCACTAACTGCTGCTTTGAAATGGGTTTCTATAACTTCGTCGAGAGTGATTTAGCTTGCCTCCAAAATGACTGGACTAATTATAGTATATTAAAACAAAATTAATTTAATAATGTCACAGAATAATATCGTGAGCGTCGTCAATAAGGGAAATTACGTAAAAATAAACATCGAAATGGTCAGTCGTCAAACAATTTCACTATTTCGTTCCAATTTTTCATTGATTTTTTTTATCGAAGGTAACTTATTAAACTAACCTTTGATGGTCGTGATGAGACGTCTTCCAAAGCCTTCCGTTACACATTATTTTGGAGCACCCTTTTCGCAACGTCGCTTTCTTCAGCTGGGGGATGGTTGTGGTTGTGACTGCCAACCACATCCACAATCTGCCTTCCCATTGTCTTTACTGCGCACTTACACTTCCTCACACTACACACCCACCTACTCCTTTCGATTGCCAACGGTTTTTGGAAATAAAATTTAGAACTGTCCACCAATAGCACATTGCGACCGCGACGAGTACCGGATGCTACAAACGTGGATACGTTCATGTTGTTCGATGATCACTGAGAGCTAGTCCGTTCAAATCACTGATAAGGCTTGAAACGCCTCGAAAGGGGAAGAAAGTTCGAAGGGGAGCATCACGTACAACCATTCTCTCGGCACGGGACGCTTCGCGTATGCCTGCTGATCCCCGGGGAGCACCGAGTAGGTACAGCGCAAATGACTTTCACGTCGGACGGGGAGGTTCGCGTAGTCACCCGACTGGACACGTTGTAAGAATATATTTAGAAAGTAAGGCATCCATTTGAGAAGCCCAGTTGTATTGTTGGTCCGGCCGAACAGCTTGGAGAGGAAGGAGACGGGAAAAACAGAGCCTAACTTTACATATGAATTTTGGAAGATATCCGAACTCACTTGAGTCATAATCTGCTAATTTTTCACCATCAGATTTTCCGTGCTTCGAAATCACCACTTTCCACTCCAATATTTTCTAACCTCCAATTTTTCCAACTTGAAAATTTTTCGACCATAATTTGTGTAGTTGGGATTTTCACGTCTCTGTGAAGCAAGTCTGTCTTATGGGCAAGTCTTCGTTAACAAGTGGGACGCCTATCGGAAGTGATCTAGGGGACAACCCAAGCATGAGAAGAAAAAATGTTCAGGTCATGTAGCATGAAAGAATGAGCGAATTTTCGTAGATTATCGTACTATAGTATGTTAATTTGTTTTAAAATTTGAGCACTTTGAGTGCAAATAAATTTTTAACCACCAATTTTATGGAAAATTAACTCGTTCTTAATCATATTATACGATTCAAAACTAATTTTGGATGTTCAGCAACTTTTCAATTTTTTAAATCGATTTTTCAGCAAATAATAATGAAATTCATGTACGTCCTTCACCATGATTTTCTGAATAAATTTTTTAATGATCTAATTTATTGTTCATTAACTTTTTTTTGGCTAAAATTCTGATAAAAATACAAATTTAACGATTTTTACAAGTTCTAGGTCATTTTTTGTGATTCTTAAGCAAATTTTTTGAAATGTGACCAATTTAATGGGCTCAAAAAGTGATGGCCAACGAACTCAATTGGAAAACAAGCTCCATTTTTAGGCACAAGAACGGTATTTTTATCTCAATCCTACGGAGAGTTATCATCTGGAATTATTGGCGTTAAACGGATGTCTCAAAACGGAACTGTCTGTCAGTCTGTTTGACTGTCCGGCAGTCTGTATGTCCGTCGGTCCGTCAGTCTGTTCGTCCGTTCTAAACTGGAGAGTTGGAAAAACGATTTGGAAAACTAGTGGTATGAAAAATTTTCGCACCATAAAGGTCACGTAATGACCTAGGGTGGAGAGGCCAGTGTTTTTTCCCACCTTACGATAATTTGGACTTTGACAAGCAATTAAGTAATGTTTTTCCGTTTGTTCAAACTTGAATCTTACATCTATTGCTGTATCAGGATGTCCTCAAACTGCTCAGTATTGAAAAGATCTCTAATTCAAGCCACAATCATAAATTCGTTTTTTCGAAATCAATTTTTGACCCAGTATTTCACAGCCAAATTTTTGGTTGTATCTGTGATTGACACAATATGATTGACACAACAGTTCTTCTGCAATAAATGATTCCGTGTATCAATAAAACATTTATTTCAACATTTTATAAATAAATTAAGCATTTTTATCTAGTTTTATTAATCTATATATATAATTAAGGTGAATATTCATAAAACCAAAGTTGAAAATATCACCAGATGTTTCATCGCAAAATAGGTACAATTTTTTCTCAATACCATAGGTACAATACGTTTCTGATGTTAAACTAGCAGCTTGTGAGTTGCTATGTACTTATATAAATATAAAAAATAAAAAAACGAATGACAAGATCAAATAGAGATTTATATTGACAGCACTGTAAATCACTGAGAGTAGCATCATTTCGGGAACTAGTAATTGACATTTGCATTTTCACATGTTCTTCAATTATTTCCAAAAAAAACTATGGCATAAATGCAAGCTACACAAGAAACTGACTGAGAAAAACATGGGAACAATTGAATTTGAAAATGTGGAGGGCATGGTGAAGCAAAATAAAAACTTACCTCCTTAGCAAAATCACAAGAAATTACAACACGAGGTTCTGTAAGTTAACCTTCACCAGATTTCACAGAAACCCACCTGAAACCTTTTCCCGCCTTTATATATACATCACTGAGAAGGTAGTTTGTTTCAAAATTCAGAAGGATCAAGCACCTAAAACCCCTCATGCCCGTATTCATTATTATTTAAACTTATTGGTAAATGTCAATCACTGGGTCCTTGTCAAACACTGGTCAGCCTCCACCCTACCTGTACTTCCTACATTATTCCGAAAACCTAGGCTAAGCCTTAGTTATTCCCGTAGCTTCCTGCACAATACGTTCACGATATTAAAATTTCACGAGTCATTCGTCAAGGGAGAATACCCCCCCCCCCCTTTCCCCATCACACCATAAAAACGTTTTCATTTGCATAATGAGGCAGGTTGGAGAGTAAAAGGCCGCTTTCTTCCTCGGGAAAAGGAAACCCAGTTTTAAAGTTGGGGTCTAACGCGCTCGCAGGGCGCCTTGTGGACATCTTAAAACCCCAGCAGTCATTTGTCATTCGCCCTAAAGGGAATGAGCCGGAATGCGCTGCCGGTTAAATCACACGGAATAGGGCGTTTCGTGACCAAGCTCCCGGGCTAAGCCCGATTTATGTAAGTTTTAAGCAGAACATCAAGGTGTTCCTTATATAATTTCCTAAGCCCGACCATCACCACCATAAACGCAAACGTAAGCTTCTTTGAACTGGGTTGAATATTTCGCTAACTCATGCTGAAAGGAATGAAATAGTAAGCATTCAAATACTTGCTATTTGAGTTTCCGGGAGTGAGTCCGAAAAATTGTGTTTTTCACAAACGACTGTGAGGTTTAAAACACAGTAGAAAATTAAAAAAAAAAATGTTTGCGGCTTCGACAATTTAGATATCGATGGACAAAACTAAGGGGAAAACAATCAACATTGATCATTTACAAACTTCGCTAGAAGTAACTAAGGTTAGGTACCTCATTTTTTCAGTTTCCGGGAACTTATCTCCGTAGATGTAGATGTAGATAGAAAAACTCTCAGGGCGGGGTTTTTGAGCCCCCAGCACGGAAGCCTGTTGGCTTATTGTACTTTCCTGAGAATTTTTCGTTTAATCGAAGAGACTCAGCCCCCTGATGGGCGGTGGGAGGCCCTTCGCTCTGAATAGAGCTCGTAGGGGTTTGGGCCCCAAAGAGTTCAATTCTGCGATGGGTGAGTGCAGGGCACTCGACGATTATGTGGGATGCCGTTTCATCAGTCTCCACGCATAGTCTGCTTTGTATGGCCCCTATGCGATGTAGGTGAAATTATAGGGGTGCAAAGCCGGTTATAAGGCCAACCATTGTTTTCAGTTCCCTTCGGTTTTTCCTAAGTAGCTCTTCAGTAATTCTGGTGTTGGGTTCAGCCACCTTAAGTTTACTGTGGGCGTTTCCTTCAATATTGGACCATCTTTTAGTGGTTTGTTGGTTGACCCACGTGTTGATGGTTCTTCTGAAGGTAGTTTTTGGTAAACCGACTGCTGGCTCAGGCCTTACAATTGGGGTTTGGGAGCCCCTTCTCGCGAGCTCGTCGGCCTTTTCATTACCAATAATGCCTCTATGCCCCGGCACCCACTCCAGGCGACCCCGGTTATGTTTGGCTAGGATGTTGAGGGTTTGCATGCAGCACCAGACCACTCGGAGCCGTTAGTGCTTTTATCGACGCTTGACTGTCGGAGAGGATGCGGACGTGGGCTTTTTTATGCCCCCTCCTTAGACTCTTTGCAGCTGCTGCCACGATTGCCACAATCTCTGCGTGGAATACAGAGGTGTGTTGCCCAAGTGGAAACGAGGTGTTCTACCTGGGATTGGCCTCATGTATTCCTGCGCCAGTTCCTGCTTCCATTTTTGACCCACTTTTCTCCGTAACTACTCATCTTAATTCTATGATTTTTGTTTTGTTTTGGCTCACTACGGGCTATCATCAGACGGGGGCGGCTTTCAATACCTACTGCAATCTTTTTATTTGATCAAAAAATAAAAACTCAGGTATTCAGTAGGTAAAATTTTCCCAACCACGAACTCTTGAAACCAAAATTATGTCAAACCCTCCTGTATAACTACACATTAGCAACGTACAAACAGTATAAAATTTAAAAAAACGCAGTCTGCGTAAGCAAAACCAACTTTTCGAATAGTTGTAATCAGACAGACGACATAACTTTTAGCACAATCAGCTGATCAGAATGGCGCTCCACACATTGCTCGTCTCTTGTTGTCCCAGAGACAAATCAAATCAACGACGACGATCAATTTCGTCGTCCTACAGAGAATAGGAGAGATTTTAGCTCACCCAACTGATCAGGATGGCGCTTGTAAGGTCATTCGTCCCTTGGTATCCCAGAGAGGCTCCCTATCCATTTTCAACGTCATACAGTGAGCAGGAGAGTTTTTAGCTCACTAAGCTAATCAGGATGGCGCCTGTAAGGTCATTCGTTCTTTGGTATCTCAGAGAGGCTCCCTATCAATTTTCAACGTCTTACGGTGTACAGGAGAGATTTTAGCTCACCCAGCTGATCAGAATGGCGCTCCTCACATTGCTCGTCTCTTGTTGTCCCAGAGTGGCTCCCTATCAAATTTCGACGTCCTACGGTGAATAGGAAAGATTTTAGCACAATTTCGCCATCATTGTGATTGATATTACGGCTCGTACTCAGCTGATCCTCACCAATGCCAGCAAGGCACAAGTTCCGACCTCGTAATACATCATATCAAAATTTGGTCCGAATCGGACCAACGGTTTCGGAGAAGTAGTGAGCATGAAATTGTGTCAATATATATAAAGAAATATGAAAACGAATGACTATTGTCAACGTGTTCTACACCCTCTGAAACGCAAAGAAAATGCATAGGCCAAGTGCCGCCGTGCCAACGACTGTAATACCCTCTTCTACGAAAAGTTAGGTAAAACAGAATCAAAATCGGTTGAATAGGTACCGTGCACGTGAGCATCAACAAAATGTTGTTTTGTGAAAAACGCGTTTTTCTGAAGAAGAAAATTTTTCGAGCTTGACAGCTTGCTCGTATTCTATCTTCGCCGTCTAAAAACAATGAGAAGAGGAATAAGGGAAGGTTTGGTCAGGGTTATAGTCTGTTAGGGAAGGTTTTGTATTGTTTATAGTTTGTTTATTGCTTCCGAATCCTAAATTATTCTGGTGTTTTGAGCAGGTGGAAGATGCGGTCTCCCTTGCCTTGAGTGGGAGCCCACCCATGAGATGGTCAACTTCGAACTCGGTTTTCTTGGGTTTTCATATTCGGAACAATAAATTTTTATATATAAAACTGCTCAAAATTGAGTAGAGAATAGTATAAAATTTAATTTTTAAATAATCGAGAAAAAACTTTCAGCTTTTGGACTGACTAAGTGCAATCAACAGAACAAACCCTGATCCTTCATTTGGAACAGTTGGACAAAAATTTCTAACCTGAAATGGTTATTTACTAAATGTTTTATTCAAATACTACACGCTTTGCTATTCAAGAAAGCTTTTCATCAGTAAAATTTATCGAAATTGAGCGAGATTGGACGAGTAGGCTATGAGAAAATGCCGTTGTAAAAATTTTAAAATCGAAATTTTCGAAAAATGTCTTCATTGAAACCCGTTTTAAGACATTCTAAAAAAGGAATCCTAGAATTTAACGCTATTTCACACACAGACACACACGCACACACACCCGCGCGCGTGCGCGTGTGTGTGTGTGTGTCAATCTGGACGATAACTCTTCGAAGGATTGAAATAAAATTCCGTTCTTCACTAAAAAAATTAAGCTTTTCAAACGAAAGAATGGGTTCGTTGGCAACACTTTTTAAGCACATTAATCCGTTGTTCATCATGGACCAATTTGACCAAATTAAGCGGTGGCCTATGCAACACAACCAGCATAAAAGACCTCGTTTTATCCGATGGATTCCAGGCCATCATTTCCACCTAAACAACGCTGAGCGTGAAATGAACCTGAGACGAATGAAAACTACACAACGGAGGACGGAAAATCGTTAGGGGGCGATAAGGGCAACTTGATGAGGCCGATTGTTCACCTGGGATGAGACAATGTAGGGGCCTTTGTCATCATCACTTCTCACAATAGGAGAAGCAAATGGGGATGATATTCGACACCCCCTTCCCTTTGTCAAGAGAAAATCTCCTTCCTACAGTCTCCCAACCCCTTCGAAATCCCCTCCGCTTCTATCTCGAGTTTCCTAATTCGATTTTACCGAAATTCTTTAGCTGAAAAAAAAAGGCGATAGCGCTTCCTCGATTCTGTTTCTCACCTCCCTTACATTCAAGATCGAGAGGGACGAAAAAATCCGAAGATAAAACAGAACAAAGGAGAGGGGTTGAAAGAACAAAAAAGTACGTTTTTTCTGTATACAGTTATTTGCTCTTATTTTTTCTCTCCCTTCTTCCGATGAGACGTCTTAGAGTTGAATGGGAAGAGTGAAAGAGACAAGTGAGTTTGGTCGGGGCTGGAGGTTGCTTGGAATACTAATGAGGAGGTTGAAGAAACACAGGACAATAAGGGTATTAGGATTCTCTGCTAGATACCTTGACAGCCAGCTGTCAACTCCTTCTGTTCAGATGGTGGATTTGATATATTTTGCTGTTGACAATTTCTACTGGTCTTCTTGTAGTTTTTGTACGCTTCTTGGAAACTGGGTGAAAAGGTCAACTGGTTTTAAGCCGCACCTCAACCAGAAGGGTCATTAGCGGCATTGAACAAGGTGTCTAAGGGGACACTGGAAGTGGCATGATTCTAAGGGGAGCTATGCTGCTATCCTTGACTTAAAAGGTGCGCCATCATGGACGACGCTGGTATATCGGAGGGGGGGAATGAGAGGTACAGTGATGACCACTGTTTAGCCCCTCAAGTGGGTAAAAAAAAATAAATAAAATAATACAACTACGACTGGATGTAAAATACACTGCCAAGGAAATGGCACATGAGCTTCCTCGTGACCTTCACAGTACGTCACCATTAATTTCCAGAAAACTAGAAACGACCGGTTCTGCCATCAGGCTGTGACCGTAACAAAAACATCACTTTCGCTGATACCGCTGCTGATGATCGCGAAGAATGTGATACGGGACCTCAAGAAACCTTGCCCGCATCATCCCTGAAAATCTGACCAAAATCCGTTCACAATTGCCTGAGTTATGACCGAAACAAGAAAATTTTGTTTGCGCCTGCGCAGAGGCTACCGTTGATTCGATCATGACGGAACTGATAGGGGACCATGTAGAGCTATACCCGCACGATCCCTAAAAATTTGAAGAAAATCGCATCAAAATTGTGGAAATTACGGCTGTTGCAAGGACCGTAACAAGAATATTTTCTTCACGCATGCGCAGAGCGTACCGCTAATGCAATTATGATGATTGTCTTATGGGACCTCAAGGGACCTTACCCACATCATCCCTGAAAATCTGACCGAAATCCGTTCAACATTGACCGAGTTATGACCGTCACAAGGAATTCACGTTAGCGCCTGAGCAGAAGCTACCGTTGATTCGATCATGATGAAGTTGATAGGGGACCATCTAGAGCTCAACCCGCACAATCCCTGAAAATTTGGTTAAAATCGGATCAAAATTGTGGAAGTTATGTTTGTTACAAGGAAATGTGGACGGACGGACAGACAGACACGGAACGAAATTTGTTCAGGAGGCTCTGAAACGCAAAATGCGAGTGAAAATTTTGATTTTGGTGCAAAAAATTTTTTTTCATTTCGAAAGTGAAAACAAAGCTTCTGCTGCCTTGCAGTCTCGGAAGCAATATGCTAACAACTATATAATTGCTACTATATGGACTCGGAGGTCCACAAGGGCCGGACAGTGCAGTCCTCCAGAAACTGGCGGATGGACAGATCACCCCCACACTTCCCACACACAACATCTCGAGGTGCTGCACTAATACGGGTCTGTGAGTAAGATGGGTATGACCAGTGGCAACTAAAACTATCACTGAACTCGATCACTAAACTATGCACATCATTCTGACCTATATGTCCAATTAATCTGAATTTTTACTAAGTAATCAACTACTTGATATTATATATTTTTGAGCTGCGAGTATCCAGACCTCCAAATAAATGTTTTGGCGGCATAGCTTACCCTCACCATCTGTCAAAACTTGATCCCGTACGATTCCTGGTGTATGCATATTTCGCTGTACGCATCTTTCGTGGATTCGTAGCTTGTCCACAGTCACAGAAGCAATGAGCGTTACCCATGGGTGTGAGAAAGGTATTTCATTTTTTTTAAAATGAAAGAACCGCATTCTCCAACAATGAGTAGTTTTCTTTCTATGATATTTCAAAGTTTCGCTCACTGGTGGCGTCAAAGCAGCCCTCCCGCCTGGGCGGGACCTCCCTGCCTAACAGTGTGACGTCATCAGTGCCAACTTTGAAAAATCATAGAAAGAAAACTAATCAACGCGGATGGTTTCAAATTTGTTTGAATGGAATATATTTTCATTAAAAAAAAGTAAAATGAATACGTGGGTAACGCTAATTAATGAAGTGATCCAATTATTACATTAGCAGGTAAGGAAGTTACTAATATTAAGTATCCTTTACGTATCTTCACAGGAAGATATCACACACTATTTGATGAGAAGGCCTTGATGTTGTATTTATTTATTTATTTTTACATTACGGGCAGCGCCCGTAGATAATAAGATTACAAATACACATCAGGGAACAGATGATGGATACAATTCGATGTATAAAAACAATTATAAGGAAATATTGAATGAAAAGAAGTCAGAGAAGAATGAATGAGTGTTATGAAGTGATAAGCTAAATGATTGATGAGAATGGCTAAATGATTGTAGTTGTGTTGCAGATACCGGGAGCCTATTGAAACTTTATTTCTTGCTCTTTCATTCAAGTCCTACCAAAGCTCGTCAGTCAGCACACTGAATAGCCAATTTTTGAGGCAACGTTGTTACATTCATGTATACTCAAACTGTACCTAGCATTCTCCTAATGAGGTTAGCAAAGAACAGGGACTTGTACCTATTGATCTTTAGAATCGTGTATAAATCAGCTAGCTACAGAGCGGGTGGAATCATGTACAAGTTGTGTAGAGACCACAGTTGGATGGAGCAGAATGTGGAATGTCTAGCAAATGAAACTGTGTGACTGACAGAAGTCACTGACAGAGACGCGAAGTGACACATACGGTCTCCATGCTTCGTGTTAAATTCAGCGAACTCAAAGGGGAAATGGAGAGCTTCATTTTCAAGTCATAGTAACCTGGAAGCCTGGAACGCCTTACGTTTTCATTTTGGGTCAAGTTACAAACCGCGAAACACAAAAAAATGTTTGGAGAAGTTGGACAGCTGTTTTTTTGGGTGTATTCCACCCTCCTGCCTTTAGGTGTGACACCTTGCATACCTAATACAGTCGGATTTCTGGCGTGGGAATGAGTGATGAAACGACGCCAGCACACTCTAGTGGATGTTTGGAGAAGGTAGATCAGCTGTTTCTGTGTGTGCACCACTCTCCCTCCCTTAGGTGTGACACCTTGCATACTTAAAATAGGTCAGGGAAAACTCCGAGAAACAACATTTTAGTACGCTTTGTGCTGTGTGGGAATGTGTAAGAAAAGTGCAATTCTGGTCGATTTTTCCGTGTTTTCCGAAGTTTGTGTTGCAAATATCAATAAATGAACATCATTACGAGGTTCATCGCGAAAAAATATCCCAAAATCATGTATTACATGTGGCAATTGAATATCATCAAAAACTCAATATTTCACAATTTTTGTAGTTTTAGAGCGAAATTGCGCACGTTTGGAGCGGAATCGCGCCAGTTTGCGAGCACTAAAAAAAATTGATTGGTCATTTCTTCATGAAATTCGAATAGAATTCGAATCTGCAATAACAAATGGGGGTTCTCATTTAAAAAACAAACAAATTTGATGTAATTTACGCCACATTGGCGCAAGTGGCGCGCGTGAAAGTATTTTTCCTCTGATCTACATAAAAAATTATGTAGAATGGCGTTCGTTCCAATTTTTTACGCTGAATTCGTAGGAAATGAAGGGGGGTGTAACCTCTCAATGGGACACCCTGTATAGATATTCTGCTGCTGGTTTTCTTTTTCAATTGCTAATTATGAGTCAGATTGTTATGTCGTACCTTCTGCGTTGATTATTTATAGATACCACGTCTGCAGATCGAAATATGAAATTTTGTACCTCCATGGCTTAAGGATTTTATCCATATGGGCCAACAAATCTATCTATCTAGTATTGTTTAATTTATTATTGAATTTGTTTACTTCAAATTTCGTATAAACAATTTTTGGAATAGTTTTACTGTCCGGAGCATAATTGAATTTTATGGACCCGTTTCAGCTTCAATTACCTATATTGAAATGGTTCTCATCCGTTCACCATTTTGAAAGTTCGCATTGTTTATTCATCATAACTCTAATAAACACAACAACCCGCTTAAGTTTCCACGGCTCATCAACCCCTCAGAACATCGCGGAATTCATCAAACCTTAACGAAAACCCTTCTAAGTCTATAAGGACGTAAGACGCCGTATAACGCAATTACTTTCCCAGCGTCCCTTCCGGCATGATATTTTAATAGGGAAAAGGGCGTCACAGTATGATAGATAGCCCTTTAATACACCATCCCCTCAGTTTAATACTTGAAAACCCCCTTCAGCTGTGCGTCTCTCCCCCAGTACTTGTTGCCCGGGGCATTGTCAAACCGCTTCTGAGCGTGAGGGTGTGTTGGACGTCGCTATCATTTGCCGTTTCCTACCGAAAGATTGATCACTTTTCACGTTGCTCGCTCGAGTATTAGAAACCAAAGAGCCGGCATGACGAGAGGGGCAGTTTTTTCCCTTCCGTCGTGTTTGCGGAGTGGGGTAGACTCAATCGGTCTGGAATGGAATCGGATTATAGTGTGGGTCGGGCGTATGGAGGTGTAAATCCGGATCGGGAACCTACTAGGGGAAATTTCAAAGAGACGGTTTCTATGGAAAAACGTTGTAAGCGATTGAAGGCCGGTATATTGCCGTTATCATTTTTATAAGAGGCACATGCAGATAATTAGGTGAGCGCATTTATACACCGCTGCCCTGGGAATGCTACAATTCACTTCCAAATCCTGTGTATTACTTTCCCAACGCCCCACAGTGTCAAAAGCCAAATTGAGGAGGACATGAGAAGAAAAGTACAATCTCCAAATTACAAATCACCGCTAGCACGGAAAAAACATTGAAGCATGTATGTTTTTGGGCCATGAATAAACCTGTCTTTCCCTTCTAACAAAAGATGTATATACTGTGTCACCCGAATGAGCCTTGTTGTAACATTGATAAGATAAAACCCCAAAAGCAGTTACCTTGTTATCACGTTCTTCCGAATCCGTGAAAAAACCGTAGGTGTATGTGTGTGTGACAAATTTTGTTGACACTGCCGAGGCTACAATTCTCAACCAATTTTCGTGATTCGTAAGCTAAATAGGGACTTATAGTATTGTTTACGCGAGCTCGATCCTCGTAGTTTACATTGGTCAAAAAACCTTTGCATACGGTGGAGTAAACAAGTCACTTAAGAGCAGGCTGTGGTGTCGGCCATGTTTTTTGCTCCCATAAGGAATCAACGTTATTTTCCCGACGTCATAAATCCTCGAATCATGCACCGATTTCCATGATTTTTTTTTTAATCTTCAAGTGAAACCAATCTTTAGCAATCCGTCGAGGCGTTTTTTGAGAAAAATGTCAGAAGAAGGGATACTATGTTGCTAGCTCTAACCAAATTTTACTTTGATTGTCTCCTACTCGAAATTTTGGATCCCAGGTTCACAAGAAATATGCCGATTAGAGATCCCCCCTATTTTGTGGGTAAAGAAAATGTTCCTCCTCAACCCAACGAAGAACTCTCATGATATTATAATAATTATATACATCTTGTAAATGCTTCTATTAAATTGATAATAATTTAATAATTATTATGAATTATTATTTTTTAGTAATAATTTGTATGTAATGATAGTTTGTATTAATTATTATGAAATACTTGTAATTATCATTTCTAATTTATATTATCTAAAAATTATCATTTCTCATTCTGTGATAGTCATTTTCATGTGATAATAATCTGTAAGAATTTTATGTAATAATTATCATTTCTCATTCTGTGAAAGTCATTTTCATGTGATAATAATCTGTAAGAATTTTATGTAATAATTATCATTTCTCATTCTGTGAAAGTCATTTTCATGTGATAATAATCTTTAAGAATTTTATGTAATAATTATCATTTCTCATTCTGTGATAGTCATTTTCATGTGATAATAATCTGTAAGAATTTTATGTAATAATTATCATTTCTTATTGTGTAATAACCATTTTTATGTAATGATAATTTGCAAGTATTATTATGTAATAATTATAATTTCTAATTTCATATTATCTAATAATTATCATTTCTTATTCTGTAATAGTCATTTTTGTGTAATAACAATAACCTGTAAGAATTTTATGTAATAAATATATGAATATAATTTTTATATAATACAAATCTGTAAGAATTTTTATCTCATGATCATTTCATCCTCATTCTGCAATAATAATGTGAAATCTCATAATTTATCTCCCAATGTACATCGCTAGTTACTAAATAAACCGAGAGAAACATTTTTAACATCTTCAATTTCGAAATTACCTATTTCGTTTTGCAGCACACCAGGCTCAGTTTAACAAAAATCAGCATTTGAGTTATCGGTATTTGAGCGATTTTCCACAGAAAATGCAAATAGGTACACTAATAATTGAATAAGTATTAGGTAGTTTTAGATTCAAACAGATTTCTCAACTTCTATCACTCTCCGTTAGACCAATGTTTTGGTCATGTTTGGGGTTTTACAGTGTACATGAACGAAAATTTATCACTATTTCCAACGGTATCCTCAATTTCAAAGTTAGAGAATAAATGAAGGGGGTTATGACCATTTCTATGGCACAATGTAATAACTCCAGAAAATTCTTAAATGTGAAAATAAAAGAAGTTTGAAATAGACAAATCGGTTAATTAATACAGATCAAAAGTACATTGTAATTTCAATATTGAAGGTATCGTCTGAAGGTATCGTTGAAAAGATCATTTAATTCTCTAGAACCGTTACATATATAAAATTAGCATTTTTAGACCAGCTTTTATTAGTTTAAAAAACCTCAGTTTACTCATACAAGATCTGAAATTTTTTTAATACCTATCAACGTTTTTTCTACCCCTTTTTTTCGGAAAGAAGGTTTTCTCATGAGCTTAGTTAGGTATGTGTCAACGAGGTTGGAAAGTGTTGCCATTTTATTCAGCGTGGATAAAACATGGAAGCCCGATGTCAAACTCATTTTTGTGTGACAAGACAAATCGGTGAAAAACGTCAATATATGCCCGGCAAGGGCCGAGTCGGGTTCTCAGTTAGGCTCCGAGGGCGTTCGCCTCACCTAGGCCCCGTTATTTTTAGTGAGAGGCTTCGATGACCCACCCCAATCACCAGGTACCTTCAGGGTTGCTCATCACCCTGCTACCTCTACCGGATTTTCTTGTCACTCGCTCCTCTTGGCCAAACTTGGCTAGTTAAAGCTTTTCACGCCGAAGGACATGGCGCTGTTTTGGCAGCCCGCTCTTAAGGGCCGAGAACATCTCAAACCTTTATTAAGAACTAATAGAGAGTTGATTCGGAAGCATCCCGCCAGAAATTTATTATTATTACTTATCATTATTATTATTATTATTTTTTTTTTTTACATTTTTGACAAATTGACATTATCTTTTGGACAAATTTTCTAATGATCCTCGCTTTATAACGAGAAGTGATGGAAATGGAGTATGCCCAGGAATTATCCTGGGATGCGGCAGTTACCAGAATCGAGAAGGGGGGAGCTACCCATATCCGAACTAAATCACTCGTGACGAAATTGTGGAAACCCATTTCAAAACCGAACCACTAACAACCGAATAACTATTGTTATTGTTTGTTACTGATGATGGCCTAACCGTCGAAATCGATTTAACATTGTAATTCTTTATTTTCGTGGAAATAGACAACGTTTTTCACTAACTTCCGTTTTTTACCCATATCCATCACCCATCACACTCCCAGGGCTTCCTAAAAGCAGGGGGGCTCCAAGAAGGCATGCCAGGGTATATGTTTAATTATTAAATGGTACGATTTCAATGTATATTGCTCAATTTGCCTGGGGGGTCGGGGGGGGGGGGGGGGGGGGGGGGGCAGGACGGTCAATAATATCGTGGTTGAGTGGGGGGTGTGTGAGGAAAAAAGCTCTGCTAACATCTAACAAGGAGGTAGCGGAAATGGAGTAGATACACCTCCAATGGGTAGAGGAAATTAGCCTGCTACACCTAAGCTGCGGCAGTTACAAGAATCCAGAAGGGGGAAACTACCCATATCGATCACACTCCGGGGACTTAGGAAGAGGGGGCTCCAAGTAGGCATGGCAGGGGTATATGATTAATTTTTAAATAGTAAAAGTTTGATGTATATTGTCCTTTTTGCGTATGGAAGGAGGGGGGGTAATATTCAATAGTGGTAGATTGTGCGGGGGGGGGGGGGGGGGGGTCGGAACCAAGCTCTGCTAACATTTAACAAGGAGTCGATGGAAATGGAGTAGATACCCCTCCAATGCTAACATATAACAAGGATGTGATGGAAAGGGAATAGTTACCCCTCCAATGGGTAGGGGCGATTGACCTGCTACACCCAGACGATATCCTGAAAGCTGAAAATGCTATGAATAATCCTAAGATGCGGCAGTTACAAGGGTGCTGTTTCGGTATGCGTTCCACCAGTCTCGTCGCGTTCTACCCTTCCCCGGGCTGCGGTCTTTCTTGGATCTGGATTTGATATTGTGTATTGTTTGTGTTTGTGTTTTTTGTGTATTTTTCCGTTAAATAGTGTGGAAGCGCAATGGCTGTGATGACTTTAGAGATTTTTATACCACCGTTATTCCTATTGAAATGGCATGTCTCGAGTTTCTGGTCGGAAAAGGATTGCTTGTGATTGCCGATGACAATGCCGTCAACCACCAATAGGCGTACGTTAATCCTGCCACTGGGGCCCATACTCAGGGGTTTGATAGGTCGTGGTTGGACGCCAAGATTACGATTTTGAGGAAAATGCGGGGAGTTCCACAGCAACACTTTCAGTCCCACCTTGATCATTACTGTTGGATAATGCACCGAAAAGACGCCCCCGACCTCTTTTTGGCTATGTTGGAAGACATAAGGACCACACAGCAATAAGGTGAGTGTTTTTGTAACGATTCAGCGAGTAGAATGCATTCCGAAACAGATTACATAATTAGAACGCATACCGATGCAGCACCGTAACAAGAATCGAGAAGGGGAAACTATCCATATCCATGACAACTTACAACCGAATCATTGCATCTTTGCCATTTTTGATCGTACTCTTGATTTGTCTGAAACATCAACACATCTCATACTGCTAATATCTCCCTCCAAACAACCTTAAGAAGCACCGGGTACCGCCTTGGGATGTCAAAAGCTGAATGATCTTTTGATCGGGTTTAGTTGTCTATTAGGCATGAAAATGTCCCTCTAAGTTGCAGTTTAGCTGACTATTAAAAAATAAATGTAGATAAACACGTTGGTTCTAAGTTTTTGAATTATTATACTACGCCAAGGTTTATAACGCAAACGATGGTAAGGGGCATCTCGTGTTTCTTACAAAATGACAAGCAACCACATCACACAGAAATCCTAACAACTAAAAGCCGTCATTAACTAAGCCATCCCCTTCCCCGATTCGTCACACATCAATGGAACCCTTTCCAGTAATAAGAGACGGGGTAATAATTTATGAAACCACCGCCGCCGGGTTGAAGTTATCTAGACACGTGTTTCTTGCCGGTCCCCCCTCACAAACAGTTATTTTCTCCAACGAGTTATCTTCCGTCACTATCGAAATTTTTGACAGCTCTTCCTTCTGTGTACAAGTCGCCGTGAATCAATACAAGTTTAACGTTATTTTTGCTCCTGGAACGGATTTTCCTTACATAAGCTTTGACCTGTGTTCTCGTCAAAAACAAGAATTAACCCAGGGCCGTCGCACACTTTTATTTGTTCTCTTTTCTTTTTGGTTCGTGTGCTCTTATAATAATTGAGTTTTTTAATTAACAAATTAATTTTTACATCGTTTGTTAACTAATAAACTGAAACATTTCGTCAATTAACCTGAAAAATGACATATACCGTCACCGGGAGAGAGTAGGAACGGTTTTAGCTATATTATCCCTGCCCTTTAAAAACATTGTAGATAAAAGAGCGATAGCTTTTTGGAAAGAGGAAACTTCAGGCAGTAGGAACATACGTTTTTCCAGTGGCACGAACTAAACCATTCGCGACGAAGTTGTGGAAATCCATGTCAATGAATAACGGAAGTTAAAGGAGAACGTTGTTTAATTCCACGGTTGAGGTGCGGCTTAAACCACTAAATAAAAAAAAACGAAAAATTGCACGAAAATAGAGAGTTATACTATTCGAGTTAGATCATCATCAGTAACAAACAATTACCTCCCTGGGACTCAAAGTTGGACTCTTCCCATATGAGGGAGGGGGATATATATTTTTTTCCAATGGCTGTTCCCAAGTCTTTCCACGGGTGAGACCGTATTGGGAATTCGACGACTCAAGCTGATTTCCTAGTCAAAAACCAGTCTAGTAGACTTGTGAGTAGTGAGGGAGTTTTTAAAGGACCCATTTCAAATGCAAACAAAGTAGATATGGCAGCCTTGCTGTTGGAAGTTTGACTGATCCGTCTGAGGTTGGCGATATCAAAGTAAACAACTACAACTTAAGAAGGTCAAATCGGAAAGTCCATACTTACGTGCTGCGCTCTACCGAACCTTTTCATTTCCGAAGTCCTATTGGCACGTTAACTACAGACACACACAAACACACATATTTTAACTCCCACTTTAGCATTGCTTTGGGCATCATGTTTTCGCACATACATGAAGATGACAAGATAATGCCAAATCGGCAAAGTTAACGTATGGTGCCGCCATGGTCCGTCATGACAAGAGTGACCCTGAAGTCATGTGAGATAAGTACATTCTGCCGAGACTCGTTGGATGGAAAAAATCTGGTTGTGTGATCACTCTTTGATGTGGCTCTCCAGCTCATCTCCCATCTGTTCATGCCATGACATATAAGTGGCGCATGAGTGACATCCTGGGGAAAAGACAGACTTAGCCAAATGATCCGCTTGTTCATTGCCAACTTCACCCGCGTGTGACTTTACCCACTGCACACTCAATGGCGAAGAAAACGCATGAAGTTCAGAAACAAGGCGTTTTTCTCTTTCGATAACAGGAGAATTCGATATCTGGATTTCTAAGGGAATCAATACACCTTACTGTCCGTGAACAAAACAAATCCAGTATCCTCGTGAAGAAGATGTACATCTTCAATCCACTCCAAAGGTTTCACCAGTGCTTTTAATCAGTTGCGCCTCAGCCTGGTTGTTGGAACAGCAGTTGTCTAGCTTAAACCTCGCATGGAAAAAGTGTTTAACAAGATAGAAAATCAGGGATTTTGTGGTACTCAGAGCTTCCTTACCCTGAGATCATTGCCACCCTGGCAATGGAATGACCTCCCGACAGAGTGCTCTCTTGTGCGTTGTGTGCTCGAAACCTACATATGGTATACAGGTCTGTGGGTCACAGTCGCTTAGTGTGTTATGCTCCATTTCAATTGATAACGGAATGTGGTGTGCAAAGGCCTATCTTTTATAGCTGTTAGATAAACGGTCCATGTGGAAACTTCTCTGCACCAACTGATTCAGCGGGATATTTATTCTATACATACTACGTATATACGGGATCTGTGCATAGTATATCCTTGAAAATAAACTCGGCAGATAGGAAGGAGCGAAGTTCCACAGAAAGCTTCCTTATGACGCTCATCTCCGGCGTTGGGATGTTCTCGGAAAACCGGGTGCGGAGCCGAGCAGAGCCGGCCGAGGTCGTTAGATGTTCGGACGCCTTTATTGCCACAGAGGGCTGCCTGAGGAGGAGGGGGAAATTGTTTTTTCCCCTTACAGAGATTGTGCCTGTTATCTTTCGAAAAGAAAATTCCTGCAACGTAGAGAACCAGAGCAAGATTTTCTAGGAATTACATAGCTAAGTATGTACACTATAAACGCACACATGAGTTAAAATGGAGTTTAAATGCTTTTAATTCGTTTGCTTGAAAGTTCCAGGAGAGTAAATCCGTTGGGTTCCTTGTAAACAAATATAGGAGGCACTAATATCAAGAAGTAATTTATTTGACTAATAAACGAAAAAAAAATTAAGAAGAAAAGGTAATATAATGCAAATAAGGTATTCAAGCTAAGTATTTTACTTACGCAAAAGTCCCAATTAGATCTGGTCATTAGATATTTTTTCCTTGTAATTGGTAAAAGTCGCATTTTGTAAATTAAAGAAATGTGTAAAAAAAAGTACGAAGGTTTGTTTTGATTATATTAATGGATAATGTGTCCTCTTCAAGCACTTTACATTCTTTTTCACTTTTACTGCTTCAAACCGAACAGGAGCTCCATACAACAGCATAGGCAAAATTGAAACCTCATAAATCACATTCAAAGCACTGCTGCGCAATCCCCAGTATACCTTAGCTGACCTCGCCAAAATGTGTATGAGTTTTCTTGCTTTGCAGCTAAAAATTCACTCATACAGTCATGCTGCATGACTGGAATTTAACAAAAAAAAAGATTTTTAAGCTACTTTTTTATAGTTTGGGAAAAGTTCGTCAACCTTGATCTTGAACGATGGAGATCTGTACACAAAATTGAGCTGAAAAACGGATTTTCGTTAAAAACGTTTAAAAAATGAGAAAAAAAAAGTTTGCAAAAATAGTTACTCTCCCCATTTATTGAGTTTAGTTTAGGGGATTTTCACAAACCCAATCCAAGTGGAAAAAATATCTATGATAATAATGATATTGTGATATCTACCAATAGGTTGCGTGCTTGATGTGCCGTCTCATTTAGACTCGCTTAAGGATCCCCGTAGGTGAAGTTCATGGATAAGCGATAGCCGGCGACCCGATATCGGGTCGTCAGCCAGCACATCGGAACAATAATGATGTCCCTCAGCCCCCATAACAGTCACGTAGCGGTGAAATGTCGTCACGAGAACCCTCCGCTACAATGTGTAATGTGCATGCGCTCGTATCTCTCACGCCGTTAAAACCTCTCGTCCCGGCACATACGTGTTCCTTTGTGGGTAATCGCCCTGTCCGAACGGGTCGCAACACATTTGGCAATGTCCCGCTGACCCTGTTATCCGCAGGTTATCGCCCGAAGTCTGGAGTTCGCCTCATTATCGTAAATTTCCGAACTAATGCAGTCATCAAGCCGCCACACCGGATAATGTGAACTGAATTGTGGAAGGTGACGGACGGAACAGTTAGGGGCCTTCTAAACGTCAAAGCGGTTATGCTTATGCCTGCAGCACACAGAGTTTTGGTTGACCGCTTATCGTTGCATTTAAACACATAGTGGTATGTCTAGACTTTCAAGTGGAAACTATACCCCAACAGTTTCAGTCATTCAGCATGATCGTATGAGCGAATTTCCGTAAACTATCGTATTGTATGATGTTAAATTGTTTTGAAATTTGAACTTTTTGAGTGTAAGGATATTAGAATAATCCGGCGCTAGCTTAAATAATAGAGTTGCTTACTTGGGTAGTCGAAGAAGAATCCGTATCGGATAATCTGTTGGTACCTAAAACTAATATACTGATTTGCTGAATGAGTAACTACTCGATAAGTTGAATAGAAATATCAGAATCAATTTCTACACAGTTCTCTATATTCCGTCAAACGCAAAATTACAAAAGTGAGTAATACAAGAGAAACATAAGAGAACATGTGAACTAATCATATTATGTAGGAGTCTCTTCTTTACGTCCTCATGGCTAATCGTGAATGGCAATCGAAGTCAGGAGGAGGGGTAATTTTTTTCTCAAAGGAAGTTTTTAACAATTCATTTCATGGCAAACAACGTATTCTAAAAAAATAATTTCCTCTTCAAATAGAGGTTTTGAATTTTTAGCTTTTTTGCAGTTTTTATCATTTTTTAGCAAATTTTAATGTACAATACAGTGAAGTCTGAAGTCTTGAACAAGCATCTCACTCCCACACACATTCAAAAAGAGTGAGAGAAGAATGCATTGCTACAGATTGCGCCGGCCTTTCCAACTATTGGCTTGGCCCGAATCGGATGATAATATATGCATTTTCTGGTTTGTCATCTTTTATACGCACAGCTTCTTTTTGGGGGGATTGCAGCTTGTGACAGTTTCCGCGAGATCCAAGGGAATGCGCTGCCGTCGCTCCGTTGTTTCCCAACGGGCGTCAGGCGCTTCTTCCCGTGTTTTTGAAAGCCTGCGTTTGGCGATGGATGGGTGATCCTAGAACTGGAAAACCAATCTTCTCCGAACGTAGCATATATACTATTAGTACGAGTTGTATCTCTTATGGTACTATCACTCTCCTCTCTCTCTCTCTCTCTCTCTCTCTCTATGAGTGTGGATATCGGCCCCCATTGCACTCCCGGGGCGCCTAAGTTCATTACAAGGTTAAATAGTAGTACTGTATAGCTGAAAGAACGTGTTTCAAATTTTCGTTCCGAAGATATCTATCATCGACGAAATTGAAGAACTGTTTAAGAAAGGATTGCCGTAATTTTAAATTACTTGTATATCCTATAACTATGTTCGTATTGTCCCTCTGCGCTATGAACCGAATGATCTACAGCACATGGTCTCAGGATTGAAGGAAAAACGGCGAGTGGAGGGTGGAACAACTGGGGTGGCCTTCGAACCAGATGGACATCCCACTTCATATAGCTCTCCGAAGAAAAAATCCCCACCAGACTTACGCAGCTGAATTATATACAAAAGACCCTCTTTTTGCGTCTATTTTTTTTCTCTCTTGATATCTTAGTCAACAAAAACACCCAAACGCACTTGTACGGAAGATATTGATATTGGGGAGTTCGGCTTGACCATCGGGGATCGCTTATCGACCCGTCGGCCCCCTCGAAAAATATTTGAACTGGGCGGGGTGAATAATATTAGCTCTGACAATAAACAATATTGTTTACTTGAAGTATATAGAGAAATGATCTTCGTGATTGTGCATAGAATATAGTACCTAGCTTACAGAAAATCTTAAATAAAAGAAAAACGCTGAAAATTTAGAAAAAGGTTCATTATTTCTGAACTGATGGTGACTAATTGAACTGATACTGACTGAACTGATACTGGCTGTGTAGTATTGAAGCACGCTCAGTCAACAAGAGTGAGAGAATCAATGAACTGTACTAGGAGACGGCGATCCAATAATTGGCTAGTCCTAAATTGGATAATATCATGCATTTAGTGGCTTAGCATCTTCTGTACATAGTGCGACGGTCAACTTTTTATTTTTATTTTTATTTATTTTTTAACTACCTGGTAGACAGAGTAGAGAGTATAAGTACTTTTACTCAGTTTCGGCACAGGTTTTCAACATGATCGTCCCATTTCAGCTTATAATCCATCATTACCCCTATGCATTATATACTTAGTGTTTGTTTTTCAATTGCTGGAAACTCACAAGGCCACCTTTTTCGATCGATATAGTGTGTACACCATACATGCATAACTCACACTTCATGAAACTATACGACTTTAGACGTGAATATGGGCGCGGTTCTAGAGGGGGGTAAAGGGGCTTTAGCCCCCCCCCCCCCCTCCTAGTATTTTATATTATGTTTATGTATATTATGATTTTATATTTTAGATCTGATATTATGATTTTGTTTTGCTGATTTATATTATGAACGATTTTTATATTTCATATGGCTGTATGTTTCTGAAACCATGCCAATAAAAGAAAGAAACCCTCCCTCGCTTTTCTGGGGGTAGTCCAGACACCTAGACTCCCTCGGTGGCCATTAGCCCCCCCCCCCCCCCCCCCTTCTTGATCCGCCAAATATAGCTTTTCTGTGAGCGTTATATCTCCGAAATCTCCGTCGAACCCGGGTTAGCACGTTTCTTTAGTGATAGGTAGGAGTCTAAGGTCCCTTCATTAAACCGACTTGCTTTAATATTTCGTTGAGAAACCAAACGCTCATTAAAAGCAGTCAAGAGGACGCGTTGAGCATCTCGAGGGGGTTGAGGTGCCTATTCGTCTATATAAGGGGCGGTTTGTCACCTCATTACCATCGAATCCAAAGGAACGCCTTCAATGGGAGTGGCGGTAGTAGAGGCAAAAAGGACGATCTGCAACGAATCTACTGAAAATTTGGTTCAGAAATCTAAGAGAAATTCCATGAAATAACTGGTAGGATTGCAAGACCGTAATCAAAATGTTTTAATACCTCAATAGATAATATTAGAAAAAGTTCCAGTCATGCACCATAATCGTATGAGCAAATTTTCTTAGATTATCCTGCGTATTATAATATGTTAAATTGTATAGAAATTTGAGCAACAAATTTCAGTAGAAAGGAATTGTTAAAAACAAGTTTTATGGTAAATAAAAAACTCGCACTAAACAAAATTCGGAAATTCAAAACAATGATTGTGGATTTTTACGTCAAGTAATTATTGTTTATATATATATATATATTTTTTTTTACTTTTTTTTAACTTTCGTATTTATTTATTTTTATTATTTTATTTTATTTTTTTTATTTTTTTATTTTATTTTTTTTTTTTTTATTTTTTTTTTTTTTTTTTTTTTTTTTTTTTTGCTGTTTTTATAGATTTTTCAGCAAATATTAAGGAAATGTAAGTACGTTTTTCAGCATAATTTCGTACAACATTTTTAAATGTCATAATTAATTGTTGATACTCTTGTTTTGACTGAAACTCACAAAAATGATAAATTTAACGCTTTTTGGCGATTTTTAGTGATTTTTTTTTAGTAAATTTTCTGACATTTGACCAATTCAATGTGCTGAAGAAAATTTGGCAAACAAACTCATCCTTTAGTTTAGAAAACCTGATTTTTTGGCGCAAGAACGAGATTTTTATCTTAATCCTAAGGAGAGTTATCGTCTGAAAAGACACACACACATACGCACGCGCGTGCGAGCGCGCGCGCACACACACACACACACACACACACACATATATATATATATATATATATATATATATATATATATATATACCTATGTATTTGTATATGAAAAAGTGCGCAAACTTCAGGAATCGTTCCAGAATGCCTCAAAACGGATTTCAATGAAGACATTTTTCAAACATTTTGATTTCAAATTTTTCCGAGCATTGCAAGATCTTCATTTTCTACAAAATTCGCTAAAAATGGAAGTTCGAAAATTATGTTCATTTCCACGAAATGGAGAGTTGAATGTTAGATCTATTTCGACGGTTAGGTCATCGTAAGTAACAAACATTCGTATGAAATTGTTGGGCAATTTTCCCCTTTCACCCTGCATATTCCCACACTTAGTGGGTACCTTCTTCGATGATTAATCATGATAATAAAAACATCATTATAATTACCTCGCCTTTTAAGATGATTAATTATCAACTTAAATCCCTAATCCTGAACTCGTTCACGGCGGGTTTTCATTTTAAAAGTCGAGGCTTTGTTCGCGGACAAAGTTCCGAACTTATTTATGAGATAAAACCCGGCGCACTTACTTTTCCTTCATTCCTTAAATTTAACAGTTAACTTTTCGTGTGTCGTCGAAGGAACTTTCATAAAGTTTAATTGAGCGGAAGCGTTCCTAGGGCGGCGAAATTTAATTCTGGGGCCCCTCGAGTGCAAAATTAATTAAGAAACTATGCGAGAGCGGACTTATCTGGGTCGGACGGATTCCACGCGCGAAACTAATGAAAAAGGAAAGATAACATTCGGTAAATTTCAGTCAGTAACTAATTGTAGTATTGACGCATTGAAATGTGTAGGTAATATTGTACGGGTTATAGGTTCTAAAATGAAGAAAATTTGCAGAACAACCGAAAAAACCTAACACTTGTTTCCAACAATATGCCATTCTCTAACGGAAGAGCAAAAATCAGTACTAGAAGTGCTTCAACATGATCTAATTCAGCCATTCTCCATCGGTAGGCACTATGATATTTACGGAGAAAAAGACAATCAAAGGAGCAGTTTTTACATTTCTTAATAGAATGAATTACAACCCTTGAGAATCTATGGTATTTTATAAGAATGAAACTCCGTCTGTCTGCCTGTCGTCTTTATGCACGTCCAAACGGCTGAGTCGGGGGGGTCTCCGTGTGGTGGGATTCTTCCCAAAGGGGCATAAGCGATTTTAAAATTTTTTACTCCTTCCCATGGGCTGGAGGGTGGGAGCCCCTTTTAATGTGTGGTTTTTTCGCCGAGCGCTCGATCTTCTATCCGCTGCCACATTAAAATTTGATCGAGAGCACTTCTTATGTCAGCGACAAAGTTACGTTTCATGACCGATGGAACACGATGGTGCCGTCAACATTGCCAAAAAATCCTGTCTTCCCGGAGAAATCAGCGAAAATATGCAGGAAATTACGATCAATATGCATTCCCTGCAATGTTTTTTCCGCCATAGACCCAATAAATGTTTACAGTTTTGGCTCGGGTGGGTCTTGAAATGTTTGTGAAGTTAGAATTTGGTCCCATTCGATTTTCGAGGCATGCAATTATTTTGACATGGATATGTCTTTGCTCTGGGGGGTCAACCAAAAATTTCCGTCACGCAAAATTTGTGTCACAATTTCAGTGTTTTTCACGTACAACCCAGCCGTTGCTAGGGGAATGGAACTTCCGCAGTTTTCATCGCACAAAAATCGTTCGCCACTCGTTGGAAAGCGCTTTATTCATGTGATAAATGTTCACATCTCAAGCTACCAATTTCCCCCTCCTTACGTACCTGGCTACATTCCAAAACTAAGTTGATTGGACTATAAACAATTTTAATAAGCCGGTTACAATATTCTTAACGTAAAGCAATAGCATCATTTACTCCACTCCATAGGAAACATTTTTATCCTCTTGACAACAGTCGAGGACAACTCGAGGACAACCGTTATGAAATCCCCAATCAAAGACATATCCATGTAACATGGTATCTGCTTGTAAAGCGGATAGTGGAACTCGTTTACGAGTTTAATTTAGCTTAGTTACATCACATTTTGAGAAGGGTTTCTGATTGTAGTGAACGAAAATGTAGACGAAAACGTTGGTTTTTGAGCTAGGGCTGCTCTTATTCCTTTGAAACGCAGGTAGATACTTTGTACTTAGCCTTCGAGCCTCTTGATCGCGGTTAAAAGACACTTCCAACAGAAGAATACGTACAAACATTTAACATCCGACAGCTCTGCTTGTACTGAAATGTTCTTAAAAACGACGAAGTACCATTTCCCTAGCAACGACTCGGTTGTAAGCGGAAATCTTCAAAACTTTCCAACGAATGGAGAACGATTTTCGTCCGGTGAAAACTAAAGAAGTTTCTTTTCCCAGGCAACGGCTTGGTTGTACGTGAAAATCATAAGAAAAAAAACGTTCGCCACTTTTTGGAATGCTCTCATTTTACCACGACATTTCATGACCTCTAAGCCATTGTAGTGTCTAGGAATGCTGATTTATTACTCTAAGTTAAAAGTACGAAAGAAATGCGTGATAAATCGAGAGCTTTCCAACAAATGGAGAACGATTTTGGTCCCATAAACACTAAAGAAGTTTTATTTCCCCAGCAACGGCTTGGTTGTACGTGAAAATCATAAGAAAGACAAAGCAGCTTGAAATGCTTGCATACGAGTCTGCAACACATTGGGACATTTTCATGTGTGTTTTCTTATTGTATTTATTACTAGGCAGATCTCACCCGTGCATCGCACGGCAGGGCGTACAAATCAATTAAATGGGCCATAAGAGAAACCGCCCACCCGTGGGTACTTAATTGAATTCGCGATCGTGTTGACTCATTGTTCCGACACCCGTGGGTACTTCATTGATTTCGAGCCAGGCTACATCACCTACCCCCCTGCAGACTCGTATGCAAGCTCTAAGAGCCACTCAGCTGATCCGGACCCTGGGCATCGTCACGTAAATGTGCTAAAGAGACTACATACGAAATTACAGCTTCCTACAGTGTAAAACATAGAAATTAGCTTCAAAAGCCACTCATCTGATCCGGACCCTGGGCATCGTCAAGTCAATGTTCTAAAGAGGCTACATAAGAAATTACAGCTTCCTAGAGTGTAAAGCATAGAAATTACCTATTAAAATGATTTAACCACCGCTTCACAAATCAAACCGTTCTCGCAATATTTGGATCACCTGCTATGAATCAAATCATCGAAACACCAGCTCAATGAAATCATCAGAAATTAACAAGCGGTGGCAATCATGTTCACAATGTCAATTATTGAGAATGATCACCTGAGTGTACACAATTATTCAAATAACCTTGCTCATAACTCAGCTTGTTGGCCACGCACTTCGCAGTAGTAAACATAATATGGTTGGATAAATCGAGAGCTTTCGAACGAATGGTCAACGAATTTTGCAGGATGAAAAACGACGAAGTACCATTTCCCTAGCAACGACTCGGTTGTAAGCGGAAATCGTCAAAAAAATTCGCATAAGGTACCATAAACCCAATCTAAAGTTATTATTAGTTAAAGTTAGTTTTTAGTGAAATCGAGGGATTTCTTAAAACGCTTGCATACGAGTCTGCAACACATTGGGACATTTCATGTCTTTAGTTGAAGACAAGTTGTGTTGCAGACTCGTAAGCAAGCTCTAAGAGCCACTCAGCTGATCCGGACCCTGGGCATCGTCACGTAAATGTGCTAAAGAGACTGCATACGAAATTACAGCTTCCTAGAGTGTGAAACATAGAAATTAGCTTTAAGAGCCACTCATCTGATCCGGACCCTGGGCATCGTCAAGTAAATGTCCTAAAGAGGCTACATACAAAATTACAGCTTCCTAGAGTGTAAAGCATAGAAATTAGCTTTAAGAGCCACTCATCTGATCCGGGCCCTAGGCATCGTCAAGTAAATGTCCTAAAGAGGCAACATACGAAATTACAGCTTCCTAGAGTGTAAAGCATAGAAATTAGCTTTAAGAGCCACACATCTGATCCGAACCCTGAGCATCGTCAAGTAAATGTCCTGAAGAGGTTACATACGAAATTACAGCTTCCTAGAGTGTAAAGCATAGAAATTACCTATTAAAATGATTCAACCACCGCTTCACAAATCAAACCGTTCTCGCAATATTCGGATCACCTGCTATGAATCAAATCATCGAAACACCAGCTCAATGAAATCATCAGAAATTAACAAGCGGTTGCAATCATGTTCACAGTATTAATTTTTGAGAATGATCACCTGTGTGTAAACAATTATTTATATAACCATGTTCATAACTCAGCTTGTTGGCCACGCACTTCGCAGTAGTTAACATAATATGATTGGATAAATCGAGAGCTTTCGAACGAATGGTCAACGAATTTTGTGGGATGAAAAACGACGAAGTACCATTTCCCTAGCAACGACTCGGTTGTAAGCGGAAATCATTAGAAATTGAGCATATTTCGTTACGTAACGTAACGTGACATAACGAAAATTTGGTTGTGTGCCATAGCAAAGACATGAAATGTCAATATTTACGTTACGTTACGTGACAGTTTTTTGTGCAATGTGCCAGGGCAAAGACATGAAAATGTCAATAAACTTTTCGTGGTTCCACTCTCCCTAGTTGGGTGGGCAGTATAATTTCCTCAAATATTGTAACATGGATATGTATAATTATTTGAAGATTTAAATGTTCTCAAAACTAAACTTTTCGTGGTTCCACCTACTCTTTTTTGGGTAACACTTCTACGCAGATAAATTGGCTATCTCTATTTAACCTACTGAAGGTTTCGTCGTTCCACATGAAAAAAAAAGCAAATTATTACACAGCAATTTATTATTTTCGTTCTGTACCTTTTATAAGATTTTATTTTTTTAATTAATTAATTTTTTTAAATTAATTAATTAATTTTTTAAAATTAATTAATTTTTTTAATTAATTAATTATTTTTTTTAATTAACTAATTAATTTTTAAATTTATTATTATACCCTTGGGATTATTAATGGGAAGATATTGTAAGCAATTTTCAAATTTTCCACCCCTATTCGAACCATAGGCTGTTGGTCTCGATGGTATGAGGACTATATAGGTACCATCGCATCTATGCAGCCACCCCGAGCAAGCAAAGCGAGCAACATAACCTACACACGTCGAATTTTAACGGGTTTTTTTCCTACGAATTCGGGATGGACTATATCCCATCGCATCTAGATACAGCCATATCACGCAAGCTCGTAAAAATGAAACTATCGCAATGGCTTCAAAAATTTTTAAATTGAAATTTTCAAAAATTTTCTTCATCGAAATCCGTTTTGTGACATTCTGAAACAATTCCTAGATTTTAACAATTTTCATATACGTACATATATATATATATATATATATATATATATATATATATATATGTGTATATATATATATATATATATTATATATATATATATATATGTCATTCCAGACGAATACTCTCCTTGGATTGAAATAAAAATGCGTTCTAGCGCCAAAAAATCAAGCTTTCCAAACGAAAGGATGAGTTCGTTGGCCAGCATTTTTTGAGCACATTAAATTGGTCAAATTCCAAAAAATGTGCTCAAAAAATCACAAAAAATTGCTAAAAACGGCTAAAAATCGTAAAATTTATATTTTTAGCAGAATTTTAGCCACAAGAAGTTAATTAACTACCAATAAATGCGCCAAATTATAATTTCTATTTGCAAAACACTCGCAGTTGTGATACATGTTCTTTTAAGATTCAGCGCTAAGGACTAAATTTGTAGTACCTACTTTATTTATTTATTTATTTTTTTTAATTAGTTTAAGCCCTAAGGGAGAGTGATCTACTTTGGCGTCCCGGATGGGTATTTTCGTTTCTTTGGCATATTTGTCAATGACAACCAAAAAAAGATTACTGTGAAGACTGGATCTTTGATGGAGCGTGAGATTATCAAAGATTAAGGAATAAGATGTTAACACCAGATAGCGTTGACGTGAATGAATACCGTAACCTCCCTCTCTCTCTCTCTCTCTCTCTCTCTATCTCTCTCTCTCTCTCTCTCCCTCCTCTAGCTCTCCACCAACCCTTTTCTTCTGCTCTGTGCAAAATTAATTAGAGAGTTTCAAGCGGGAAGCTCCCAACGCGTTAGCTCCCAAAGTTGAGGAATCAACGGAGGACCCCGAGGCCGTTGATTAAGTTAGTCAAGTTAGAGCGGCCTGTCAAAGCCAACGCGCTGCCGGAGTCGCCGGCAATTTCCCAATCGTCTCGCCCGATAAATAAGCAGTCCGAATGTAGGTCTCGTGCACATCGATCACAGCGCTCACGGTGGCAACTGGCGCAAAAACTAGTACCCACCGGGTCAGTCTTTGTCTAGAATAGATATTGTTAGCGTATAGATCAGTACTCACGTAGTCAGCCACATGTTGAGCGAATTTTCTGTTAAGTACATTAGTGTTTCACAAAGACTGATGAAATAAGAATTTCGGAGGGACGTCCAACGCTTGAACGGAGCAGTGTTTTCCCTCAACTGATTCGGGTGGTTCGGCATGTTTAAAACATATTCTACCTTTCTCACAGAAACTCCCTTCCAAATTACAGCTTCGTAGGATGAATAGCATACAAATTAGCCTTAAGAGCTCGCTCCGCTGGATGGGGTGGCTCAGCAAATTAAAATCCTATTTATTTATTTATTTATTTCAATAAGGGCGAGCCCAATACATGAGGAGAAAAATATATAGTAAATGTATAGATCCAAAATACATAGCGTAAATTACCGCGGCGAACAAAACAAAAAAATTAAGTATACTACCTATAAAATAGAATTGAAAATAGATGGAAAAAAGAAAGTTTATTGTCCTAAGTTAAGGGTGGTTCCACACAAGTTTTTCACTTTCGAGCGAAGCGAGGCTAATGAGGTGTTGAAAAGGTCGACATCTGGATATTCATTTAGAAGGTGGTTGGCTGTACGTGGGAGTCTAGACAGGGGGCGGTGGTACATGTAGTTTGTCGGCGAGAAAGGTGTCCAAAATAAGCTGTTGGATCGTGAGGCGGAACGGGGTACCAACAAATTCACCATCTCCAGAAGGTGGGGAGAATCGACGCGAGCATTCAGGATGTTGCATAAAAATGAAATATCGGCTAGCTGTCTTCTGACACGAGGGGGTAAAATGCCGCAGTGCTCAATAATAGCTTCATAGTTTATAGTGTCAAATGGTATATGAAGCTTAAATGCCACGTAACGGAGGAAGCGGCGATGAACCCTCTCTAGCTGGTCAATATGGCAATTATAGAATGGGCTCCAGATCACAGAAGAGTACTCCATTAGAGGGACAACCAGAGAATTGTAAAGAGCGGTTATAGCAGGGAAGTGGATGAACTCCCTCGTATTCCTCTTCACGAACCCCAAAGCGCGCATTGCTCGGGAAGAAGTGGATGTGATGTGTTCTGAGAAAGTGAGCTGGGTGTCTAAAAGTACCACGGGTGGAATTGACTCTTCTCAGTAACAAACCACCGATTGAATAGTCACGGACCAGTGGAATCACAGAGCGGTGGAAGGAGATGATGGCACATTTCGAAGGGTTAAGAGATAAACTATTAGCTGAGCACCAGACTGATAGTGAATCCAATGCACTCTGGAGAACCCGTCCGACTCCACAACCCGATAAATTTTTAAGTCATCAGAGAATAGAAGGTATTTGACATCACTTAAGACCGTGCTCACACTGTTGATTACCAATAGAAATAGTAGAGGTCCAACATGTGATCCTTGAGGAACACCAGATGTGGCAAGGAATGGCCCAGACAACATGTCCTTACACCTAGCTATCATTGATCTACCATCCAAGTACACTGAGAGAAAAATGTGCTTATGGAAAGTCGATCAGAGCCAAAAACCGATGGAGTTTAGCTAAAACCAATGGAGTTTGTGTAAACATCAATCTGTTTTAGTTAAAAACGATCGACTTCTATCGAGTAACTGCATCATTCTATCGAATGTTGCTAAGAGCTGATGGAGTTTTGTTAATGGTCCATCGAGTAGAGGTATCAGTGGATCGTGTTTTCGCAACAAGAAGTTTGATCGAGTTTCCTAAATCTGTCTCCCATCGAGTAATGTCAGGCGGTGATGGGGTTTTCTTAATTCCAATGTAATTATGTTACCGTCCATCGAGTATTTGTACTCCTCCAAACGTGTGTCTGTTGCTTACACAGACCTGTTTGATGTGTTGAAAGAGTTTTTCTATTTGACGATCAACTTTTCCCTGTCTTCAAACGAGTTTATATAGCCTTATGAGAACCACCTTGGTTGACGGATCGGATTTTCATGATTTGGCGATCGAGTAGTGTGATGGGGTGAATTAAGAGGAACACGTTAGAGGGGTCCATGTACTTTTTCCATTCTTCAAACCAGTTGCTATATTGCTATAGTCTTATGAGAACCACCTTGGCTAATCGATCGGATTTTCATGATGGGCCGATCGAGTTATGTAACGGAGTGGAAGGAATATTTGAATTTAGAGAACATAATTGCAAATCGAATGACCTCGAATTTAACCTGAATAATCTCCCAGAAAGTTCTGGTGGCCGAATCCCGACCAAAATAAAAGAAGACCGCGGCCGACTAATCAATAGGTACAATGAATAAACTACCATCATCTGTAGGGATTATACCACGTCGAATATCAATGAAATTTTATATTCGTCTAAGAGAATTCCAGTTGAGATTTGGAAACCTTACCTCAATAGGTCATAATCGATTACATCAATTCAGGTAGGTAAGTGATTAGGTATCGAAATGAGTTCCTCAACATCTTCCCTTGAAACTTAAATAAACTTTATTAGCATGTAAAAAAATTAAATTATAAATTGAACTCTAAACATGTAAAATGTAAATGTTTTGTGCGAATTGTATTCAGCTGAATTGAAGGTAAAACTCAAAATATTGCATTTCACCTCGAGGAGTAACTTGGACAAACTAACTGGTTTTAAGACTGGGGGAGATTATGGTGGGAGAAAGTCCCTCTACTTCCCGACAGGCAGCTCTGGTGTTCGGCCGGACGTCCTTTCCCCAGACTCTAGTGTTTCGATAGGGGCGTAATGGGCTTGGGGAAACGGAGGAGGAGTGGGGATGAGGAAGGCAAAAAAACAAAACCCGATTTAACAAAACCCGATCGGAATCTATCGACTTTTTCAAAATCCAATGGAGTTTTTCTAACGTTCCATTGTGTGTTTTACTTTTCTCATCTACTTTTTTAGGCATCCGATCGAGTTTTCTGTGGCTGATTATGCGGGTGGGGAGAATCCACCACAGACGCAGTGTGGTGTCGCCGATTGACGAGGACTGATCAGCCCCGTGATAATTGATTATTTAACGTACAAAAAACAGTTCTCAGTGCCCATACAGCAGTCCCTAGTGTTCAGTGAAGTGTTTAGTACGAGTAAGTGTTTAACTCGTAATTAATGCAGAACCATTTCTCGGGATTGGAAAAGGTGAAATGTGAAAAGGGTGGTTTGCGTTGACGGCGCTTTGTGGCGGCCATTCGAGGAGTGTTGGCGGGAAGACATTGTAACGGCGGCTCCGAAATTCTCGTCGGCTTTTACCTGATCAGTAAGTACGCCTTTTCCCAGCCGGCTGACGAAACTGGAAAATGTTCCATTATTACAGACAACAGCGCATTTGTTGAGGTTACTTCGGCTCTTGGTTTAGATTCCTCTGCTTTGTTCTCCATTAATATGGTCACGACTCATTACGGCATCAAATTTGTGCCAGATTACGTTGTTGGCGTGGCTCTTGGAGATGAGGCCTGTTTTTTTCGAAAATCGTTAGCATGTATTTTGACTAAGTAACTAACGAAACCTACTTCAAGGGCCAGGATTACGAAACGAACATGTTTTCTCCGCACTACATGGCATACGCTGTCGACCCCCTCTCTTCCTTTTCCTATCGCTCTCCGACAGAAGATATGTGTTTTCTAACACGCTCGCAAGGGCGTTGGACTACAACTATTATGTCTTCATGCGTAATAGCCTCTAAATATATTTATTTATTTATTTATGACAATCTGAATAATATGCATTGGAACTTTAATCTCTCTCTTGAACATTTCATCTCTCTGTGACGAACGTCTCAATAATAATTATAACTTAGGAATTCGGGCCGTCCATTAATTAATACTTATACGACTTGTACATATTTGTATAGTAATTCAATAGTATAGAATGTATACTATCTGATACTTTTGTACATATCACATCATTGTTGTTAATACAATCTATTTTTGAAGCTTACTCAATGATTCCAAACTATTTACCCTTTCCTTCTTGCGACATTACATTACATAATATATTATAATACATTTTTTTATGAGGTTTGATCATTTGAACAAGGGAAAAAAGTGAACAGCAAAAAGTACTGGAAAAGAAAAGAAAAAAAAAAAAAATGCCATGCTGGGTAACAGCGTTCTGGGTCTGATATTCGCCTTTTTCTTCTTCTTTCAGCTCACCGCATCAGGTATTCTGGGCCTCCTTTGGGCTACGCTGAGAATCCCGAAGGAATTTTTCCTGCCTGTAACCGTGAACATTTTTCAAGCCGTCCGATCCGATTTTCTTTAGCCCGGCCCCCCTATTCGGTACCCGTTTTTGGAAACCGATCCTGGAAACCGATCCGGTGACACGTCTTGTGGAACTCGTTTACTATTTCAAACGAATTTTCTGGAAATTCCTGGTTCGGGGTACCAGAAAACTCGTTTGAAAGGGCGAACGACTTCCACAAGAGGTTTTACCAAATTGGGTACCGAATAGCGGGACCGGCAAGAAGAAACTCGATCCGGAGGACTTGATAAAGTCGATTGACGGGCTTGGAAAAACCTGATGGGGCGTTAGCGTAACCCGATGGAAGGTCTACAGAAAACTCGATCCGTCAGCTACGAAAGTCGATCGTAGTCTTATAAAAACACGGTCGACCGGCTAAAATAAGTCGATCCCAGACGACAGAAAACTCGATTAGGAAAGTGTGAAAACTCGATCGGAATTGTTAAGAAAAGCCTATTAGGAAGCAGGAAAAAGTCGATTGCAGCCTATACATTACTCGATGGGAGGGTTAAGAAAACCAGATGAGGAAATTATGAAAACTCGATTGGCGTTGTTAACAAAACCCCATAGGGGAACAAAGAAAACACGATGGGAAACATTAGGTTACTCGATTGACGTTGTTAGGAAAACCCTATCCGGATGCTAGGAAAAGTCAATTGGCAGCCACAAAAAACTCGATAGAAGTGCTACGGAGGACTCCATTGGATTCCGAGGTTAAAAAACTACATAGAATATTCCACGATCGAGTTTTTTTAACCGTCGATCGAGTGATTTTAGCCGTCAATCTAGTTTTTTTTCCTTAAAAAACTCAATTGCGAGGTTTTAATGCAGTTTTTTAAGCTCGTTTTTCTCTCAGTGTAGCTCTCCAACCAACACAGAAGACTGCCAAAGATCCCCAGTGAGCTAAGCACAGATAGTATTACCTGATGGGATAGCTATTCGAAGGCCTTGGAGAAGTCGGTCGTAATCAAATCGACCTGGTGTCCCCGCTGAAACGCCTGCAGTGTATATTCCTGAAACACGGCCAAGTTGGAAGTAGTCGACCTCCCCTTGACGAAACCATGCTGTTCAGGAATAATATATGATGGAAAGAGAGGTGTCATCTGTGGTGTAACAAGCTTTTCGAATAATTTTGGTATCGTAGAGACCAGATATTGGTCTGTAGTTTCTTATGTCAGCCTTTTCCCCCCTTTATGTATTGGTGTAACGAAAGACGACTTCCAGCGAGTAGGGAACACTCCTGCAGACAGTGATTTGTTGAAAAGTATGTGTAGGGGTGAAGCAAGCGATGTGAAGCAGGATTTAAGTAGGATAGGAGGCACACCGTCGGGTCCCATTTTCTTCGAGATATCCAGTTGAGAGAGTGAATCGGCAACTGAAGTTTCAGATATGGTCAGACTCCCAATCACCGCGACATCCAAATGAGGTCCCTCAGGTACACCAGCACCGGCTTCGTATACAGTGGAGAAGTGAAGTCCAAACAAGTCGACGATCCCACTTGTCCACTGGTCTCAAAGAGGTCCCGTTTCAAATTTCAGAGTCGTAAGATGAATAGCATAGAAATTAGCGTCAAAAGCTCAATCAGCTGATGGCTACGATTTTCACTTGTCTCACAGAGACTCCGTTCCAAATTTCTGCTTGGTAGGATTAATAGCTTAGAAATTAGTGTTAAGAGCTCACTCAGCTAATTGGGGTGGTTTGGTAAGTGAAAATCTTATTTAATTTGTCTCACAGAGACTCTGTTCCAAATTTCAAGTTCGTAGGATTAATAGCTTAGAAATTAGTGTTAAGAGCTCACTCAGCTGATTGGGGTGGTTCGGTAAGTAAAAATCCTATTCCACCTGTCTCAAAGAGGTCCCGCTCCAAATTGCACCTTCTAACGGTAACTATACAGCATCAATGAAGCAAGCATCGGTTGCACAGAAGCTCTTCGGTTGCGTTATAATGGCCTCATATCTTCATTACAACGGGCAATTATAGATACCAGTAAACAACTGTGGTCACTATAATTATCGTAAGGTTATTGAAGTAGGTTCTCAGTAGGTAGGAATGTTTTCTGAAATCATTAGCCTTTAATTGAGACATTTTTAACTTGAGACACTAAACATACATGGGGGAAAATAAGACATACACATGTACCGATGTATCTGCATGTAGTGTAGGTACTGAACATCAGTTTATTTTTTATCTTTTGTTGATTTACAAGATGTTTTTTCACCTGTTGTTTTGTTTACTTTTGAATGTTTGTTGTCAGTAATAAAAGCGGGTTTTTCGATAACCGTTCACATTTTATTTTAGTCACTATTTTAACATGGATGATATATAGATTTAAATCTGGACTGATGACATTAAAAATTGCAATCTCGTCGTAAATCTCTTGTTCACGAGCAGAGCCGACGTAGGACCTGACGAATCAGCAGCAGCCCGAGAATCAGCGGGATAGTGAAGGAGGCGTTATGGAGTGGAGGAGACTCGCTCTGAGCGTAGCCACTGAGGCCGGGGAAAAGGTGCGTGTTATTCGTGATATAGTAGGAGAGAATGTGCCGCTCCACGTTGGCCCAGTACACCTGGGCCTCGATGATACTCTGCACCACGAACGGCAACGGGTTGAGGTTGCTGCACTCAGTTTTATTTGCTCCCGTCACCACCACACCAATAAAGACGTCTTCATAGACGACCGGAGCTCCTCGATCGTGATCGCAAACGGTACCCATGTTGTTATCAGGGTCCCACAGCGTCAAGCAGTACGTATTATTATCGAACTCAATATCGTTACCCTCCTTATTCCACTCATACCATCCATACTTCAATTGTTCCGCTTTGCAATACTTAGGATCCACTACTCTGACTTCGTACTGCACTTTGTAGTTGAAGAGCATCGTGCGGAAGCTGTATGGGTCCTCGAGGTCCCTGCCCCACGCTCCCACTTGTCCAGTGATATGAGGCTTTGTCTTGAAGAAAAACCAAAGTTTATTTAATTCAGAGCGATCGAGCACCGCTGGGGCGTAGTTCACAAAAAGTCGAAACGGCTTAATAGGCGAGGCAATTTCGGCGATGCCCCAGAAGTATTTGTAGGAATGTGGGGAGCAGAAAGGGTGAGGCGTCATCCTCAAGACCGACCGAGTTCCCGTTCTAACGTCCCTTGGTTCAACGGCAGTTTCTATGAAACGATTGACATACCACTTGGCGCCGTAATATGGATAATCGGGCGTGTACATGACCTTGTATAGATGATACGGTTTGGGCATCACCGCATAAGGCAAGAGTCCGGCGATTTTCACAAAATTCGCTACAGCGCTGCAGGTCGTCAAAACGTACTTGGGTCCGATAAGATTGCCAACAGACCACTCTTCCTGGAGAGTCCAGTTTTCGCTGTCCTGATGTCGAATCTCCACGACCCAGGGGAACTGCGAATTGCCGGCGTACAGCTGACCCATGTACTGGTAGTGCGTCTTCACAAATTCTTCGGACCTGCTGCAGGCTGCGGTCACCACCGACGCGATAACCAAAAATCTCACTACCCAAAGATACTCACTCAGACGATGCGTTGTGACATTTCCACTATTACGTCTGTCGAATTGATTCTCTCGCGTTGATTTAATGTCATAGAATTCAATCATCACCGCGCGATCAGTTTGTAGTTGATGTCAGTGCGTGTTCGTGTGACGGAATGAACTCGAAACTTAACAAATTACTTTGATAACAATGTCAGAAAGTCAAGTGCTGGAAAAAGACTGCGATTTCATTTTTGGCAACGAACTTTCAAAAGTAAACAACACAACTGGTGGAAAAAAACATTTGGAAATCAACAAATGATAATAAATCATTTCTGTGGATACCGCTACTAATCACTTTAGTGAGTATGTTGCGATGGTAAACCCCGAGAGTGAAAGAATTTCTTTTGAAAGAGTGAAAGGATTTCTTAGTTATAAAAATGGTATGCGGAGAAGGTATAAAACCATTTGCATTGATAGTCGCTCTAATTCGAATGACCTGATAATGTTTAAAGTTTACAACGATAATTTGGTCAAGTAGTTCGATTCCTTAGGAAATACAGGGAAGGATTTTTCTTCTAAGATACTGGGGAGTTAGGTTTTTTGTAGCCACATTCATTCTTACATACACAGACACACACCTATAGGTTTTTCGAGTTTATAATAGTCTAAAATGGATTTGCACAGTGTTCGGTTCTTGAGAGTAGGTCAGGTTAATAAAATTCAAGTCTTCAAAGCCAACGTTTCGATGTATTTATACACCATCATCAGGGCTACAACAAGATGAGGTTCCAGAATTGAACAGCTGTTGTTTGACATGTTACATTATGACAAATAGAAAAATTAATAATAAATATACATAGTATTACATCACTTGGAGAATTTAGGCTCTGCATTACATAACTTGGAGCATTTAGGACCTTAGTTTCCACAGTATTCATCCGATTTTGATGAAACTGTCGGCGAATGCACGGAAAAGGTTGTAGATGGTCCTGTACCTGTCCTGTACCCATCAGTTCATAATGCGCTTGCACAAATGTAAACTTTTCAATGATCTATACATTCATGGTAGGTAAACGAGGAAGCTATGTGCCACACGCGACTTGGCAGACGTTTTTTCTTTTGTTTAATGGTTTAAGCCGCACCTTACCCAGAAGGGTCATTAGCGACATTGAACAAGGTGCCTAAAGGGACATTACAAAATGGTTCGATTCTTAAGTGGAGCCATGTTGTACTCCATCACCAAACGGAGACCCACCATGGACTCCACAAGCAAGTCGGAGGAGAAAAAACAAGATGTTCAGTGATGGCCACTGTTTAGCCCCTATAGCGGATTAAAAAAAAAAAACCAAAAATAAAATAATACAACTAAGACTATAAGAAGAATTGGCTTATAACTATTTATTTATTTACAAAACGGGCGATGCCCAATTACAATATTATCAACAAAATAAATTCGTCTCTTGATGAGGAAAGAAAATCGGTAATTCAGAAGAAAATAACAATGTAGGTATATGTATATATATATATATATATATATATATATATATATATATATATATATATATATATATATATATGTATATATAAGGTCAAGGTCACAAACAAACAGTTCTTGTAGTTGAGATGGGTGTAGGCTATGTGGACAGAGATTTCAGGGGGGACGGTGGTTGGTGCGTAATATTTTTGAGCGGACGTTTCGAGATGGCTGATCATGGAAAAAGTCTACAGCTGCATTTCGTTGGAGTATATGGTTGGCCTGACGAGGGATTCTATTGAGAGGCTGTTCATTCATGTAATTAGTTGTGGAGAATTGAATATGAAAAATGGGTTGGTTACGGGAGTTAAAAGCTGGAATATGTAGGTTGATTTCGGAGATGAGTTCTGGACAGTCAATCCGGTTGTTCAACAAATTGAAAAGGAACAACATGTCAGATGCAATGCGACGCTCTTCAAGGCTGGTGAGTCCGCAGCGAACGGCTAGGGCTCTGGAGCTATATTCTTCTTGTATTATGCGCAATTTATAACTCAGGTATCTCACGAACCTCCGCTGAACTCAATCTAGCCGATCCTTATAAGTTTGATAATATGGTGACCATACGATGGAGTAATACTCCATTATTGGCCTCACGATCATTATAAACTATATAAACGTTACTATTTATAATCAGCAAAGTGAAATAAAACTATGACTAGATGTACATAAATATATCTCCGATCAGATCGCATACTTCGTAGTAGAGCTCTGTGGCTGTCAAGTAAAACAACAGGGATTGAACCTTGTCTGGTCCAGATAAAACGTCAGCCCACTGAGGGGGCCGATGCTGGACTCCGAGGTCTATAAGGTATGGCCAGTCCTCCAGGAAGTGGCGGATGGTCAGATCACCCCAGACCTCCCACACACTTCAAGAGCTTCTGCGCTAAGCAGGTGTCTGTGAGTATTTTTCATGCCAGATGAAATTGGTTTATTGTTCCAACCCGATATAAAATAACGAATATGCCAGAAGTTTTTAACATAATACATCGGGAATCAATTACCTTTCAAAATTTAATCATTGCCAACCTTTAAGTTCAGGCATTAGGGCTGATCCTCTGACAAATTCAACTCCGCTCGCCCGTATAATTCCGAAACGCTCCCATAGCGGATATCGCAAGGCGGGACCTCGACAAAAGGTGAGCGGAGCCCCCACAGCTTTGTAAGAGGCGAAATTAATTACTCGGAAGCGGAAGATAATTAACTGAGGCAGAAGCTCAAAGGGGTGAGGGGGGTCGCGGGACAGGGGGCCATTTCCGGAGAGAAAATCAAAATGAAGAGAAAACTGGGTATTTTGATTGAGTTTGGGAAACTTGTCAGAGGCATACTCACCTTATCGATTAATGTTGGATAAAATCAAGGCCTTGACTGCTTCCTAACTCACTAAAAAGAGGGGAGAGATTTTAATATCAAACCGTAATCTCTATATTGACAAAAAAGTTTACTTTTTTCCATTAAGTATTATGTAGGATTGTCCAAGTGAAAACATCGTCAATGTTCCTCTACGCTAGAGGACTCCAACCTTTTTCGATGAAGGGACGAATAGGAGTTGGGAATAGCACCTAGTTTTGACATTCGAAGACTTTGTCTGCATAGAAATTGATAACTACTGAATTATCATAAAAACAGTCTTCCAAATAATATCGATTAGGTACCAACCTGTTGGAAATTTTTACAATTTCATCTTTTCATATTTTTAGTTATTGCAATGGCTTCAAAATTTCTGAAATAGAAATTTTCGAAAGTTTTCTTCATTAAATCCGTTATGAGGCATTCTGAAACAAATATCAGAGTTCGGAAAGGATGAGTTCGTTGGCCAGCACTTAAATATTTGCTTGCTCAGAGACAAATAACTGATGCCAGTTTAATGATATTCATTAAGGATAATGTTCTTGTTAGTATACATCAATGAACTAAAACAAAATTCTGAAAAATACGCGCGTAGAAATGCTTTCACGTTTGCGTATGCACAAAGGCTGTGCAGACTACTGAGGCCTTGGACTTTATTTCTAAGCATTATAAAAAGTTGAGCGAGCACAATCAAATTCCCCTAAATTCCTCCAAATTTCAGATACTTCAAAGAAAAGTGATATCATCTATAAAACTCAATTCTCCCACAGTTACCTAATTCAAATGTTGGAAAATATAGGAAGAACGTGGCATCATGTTTTGAGCATGCAGGTAGACCAAGTCCATTCAAAAAGCTATGAACGTGCGAGTAGAAAATTGATATTATTTGTGGGCGTGATATTACTATTATATGATCACAATAAATTGGTCAAATTTCAAAGTATTTGCTCTACAAATCACCGAAAATGGCAGAAAGCTGCTAAAGATCATTGAATGTATATTTTTTGCACAATTTAACGTAACTAGAACATTTAAAAATTTATAAACAAAGATATGCTGTAAATTTTACCAAACGTAGTTTTTGAGATAATGTCACCATATCACCAATTTTGTGCCGGAGATCGTTTGATGCAGTTTAAAAACCTAAGAGATCGTTTAGATGCAGTTTAAAAGCCTTAAGACTTGGAAAGACTATTTATCACATTGGAGTGACGCTGTGGCCGTGGCGCCATGGTGCCACCAAAAACTTGACAGCCAATTGTAGGTGTCTAAGGATCTACCTACGAAATAGCAAGACGATAGCTTCAAAAATGTTCATTTCATCTTGGAGATGATGCCTTGACGCGACCGCTTGGTGCCATGGTGTCACCAAAAACTATACAGCGAATTTTGGCTGTCTGAGGAGTCCATTAACAAATTTTAAAGTCAATAGCATCAGAAATGTCAATTTTGTTCCGAGTCTACCTAAAGGTAGCGGATACATTGTTTTCACTTTCAGGAGAAATAAAATTCTTGGTATCCGAAATCAAAATTTCCACTCGCATTTTACGTTTTAGACCATTCTGAACAACTTTGGTTCGTGTGTCCGCAAATCCTTGTAACAAGCTCATTTTCCACAGTTTTCATCCGATTTTAATGACATTTTCAGGGGATGTGTGGGCTAATTGCTAGACGGTCCCCTATTAGTTTCATTGTTCTGGACTCAACACCCCACTCAAAAAATATAAATCCACCCCCCTCTGGGTGGTCCAAAAACTTTTGGATTTTTTCTCCTTATTTTCATTCTTTCAAAACTTAGTATTAGACACCCCAAAAACACTCTCCAAGTTTCACTTCGATACCTCGAAAATTGTGGTAAAAAGTATAATTGCACTCCGCACTTGTACTACTATTCCCTGCTCAAAGCATACACCTTCAGACTGAATTAGAACCGGGAGTTTAAAAAGCTGTCTCAATGAGAGATCCCCCCCCCCCCCCCATTTCTTTATTAAGGGGATGTGGGAGAAGTGGGCGATAATGATCCGCAAGGGGAATGAAGAGTTTCGGTTGACTAACGCCGTAAGAAATCTCGAGAGAGAATCAAAAGTGCTGAGAATATTCCCCCATTGGGAGCCAACGGTTCGAGGCCTTTATCGATCTAGGCGATAACCATTATTTTATGAGCCTATCTTATTGGGAAATTTAACGCTGATCACGAAGATATTCCTTATTCCAATACCTAAAATCATGCGTTAACGTGTATTCCATTAAAAAACAAGTAGATCAGTGCTCACGAAGTGAGTCGCATGATACCGCATTTCCCTGTAAGGAGATCCGCGTGAAATAGTCGCTTTCCTGCGTTGAGGAGACAAAATGGCTTGGGAGCTCAGTCAGCTGATCAATGACCTCTCATGCGTCAGCGGCCCCTGTTACATCTTTATCCTCGCCATGTTATAGATTACATCCACACCAAGTTTCATCAAAATTGGACGTCTGGAAGTGATATTTAAACTTTTTTTACTTTTAGAGGATATACATACATACATACACACATACATACATACACACATACATCAACGGACAAAGTGAACACAACAGCTCATTTTTTGCTTTTTTTAAAGAAGCTACGCTAAAGAAAATTTCTAAAATACAAATTTTCGAAAGTTTTCTTCATTGAAATCCGTTTTGAGGCATTCTGAAACAAATATCTGAGTTTAACGCTTTTTCATCTATGTATGTGTCATTCCTTAGGAGTGAGATAAAAATTCCGTTCTTGCGCCAAAAAATCAAACTTTCCAACGAAAGGATGCTTTCGTTGGCCATCAGTGTTTGAGCACATTGAATTGTTCAAATTTCAGAAAATGTGCCCAAAAAACAATATAAATGGCTAAAAACGGCTAAAAATCGTTAAATTTATATTTTTTAGCAGAACCAATGTAAGTCAAAAACATTTTTATCAACAATGAATTAGAACATTAAAACATTTATGCACGAAATTCTGCTAAAAAGTGTTCTTAAACTTCATCAATATTTGCTAAAAAAAAAAAAAGGATTAAAAACTGCAAAAAGTCTGAAAATATAAATTTTATTTTAATCGCAAAACATTATGCAGAACAAGTTTTTTTTCCCCCCTTTAAAATAAGTAGTTAACGATTCCTTCACAGTCAAAGTGCTAAAATTTAAAAACAATGTACCTTAATACAGAACGATAACTTCAGAATAATCGCTTATACGATCATGCTGCGTGACTGGAACTTATTTATTCTCCATTTACGTTATTTATCCAAATGGCCTGTTCATAAATATATGTTTTCATAATTATTTACATTGGAAATAATGAATAGTTTACCACGACGTTACCAACCTCAAGACCGTCATCTTCATTATAGCATTTGCCGATTTAATTAAATCTTTTACCAATTGAATCAAACCTTTTGCCAAATCAGTTAAACCTTTTTCCAAAATAATTCACCCTCTTCCTAAAATAATTAAAACCTTTTCCCAATACAATTAAACTTTTTCCCAAAATAATTATACCTATTCCAGAAACAATTGAACCTCTTGCGAGAAAGTATATGGCGTATGTATAGATACGAATTTCAAGCAACTTTAATCAATTAGGAACTACAGAAAAACGAAAAAAGTCTAGTGTACAATGTATGGGTCAATGAACATTGCACCAAATTTTACCCCCTCCCCCGCCATCGCAATTGGTTGGTTTAATTTTCAAGGTAAGTAGATTCCAAAAATCGAATCAAAGCAAAAATTAAAGAGGACTGACGGTTTATATATATAGCATTTCCAAGTCAATTTGAGAATTTTCCAAACCAAATTGAGAATTTTCCAAACCAATTTGAGATTTTTCCGAACCAATTTGAGATTTTTCCAAACCAATTTGAAAATTTTCCAAAACAATTTGAGAATTTTTAGAATCCAATAGAATCCTGTCGAGAGAGCTTTCTCAAAAATCAAGCATTACGTGAGAAACGTTCTTAGTGAGTCACCGTAGGATCTCGTTTTGTTTGAAGTGATAGCTCGAAGCTTCCCCACCATTTCATCAGCTGATTGCACAAATTGGATGATGGACATGTTCGTGCAATTAACGAACGCAGCAGCTGGGAACCCTCTACATTGAATTTTCATAATACCTCATTTTTCTCATAAATATGAAAAATGTGATTTTTTTTTAAATGAAAAAATGAGAATTTCTTTCTTTTAACGATGTATTGTGCAATTTTATTTCTAATTAAAAGTTTTGATTTGCTTTGAAAAATTGTCACTTTGGTTTGGATGATTCCCTTCTCCTTTCATTTTTAGAACATTCTTAATTAGGAAAATTGTCAAATTGGTATGGAAAACAGTTAGGTCCCGGCTAAAGTATATTCATGCTAAAGTAACTCGTAAACGAGTTCCACTATCTGCTTTACAAGCAGATACCATGTTACATGGATTTGTCTTTGATTGGGGATTTCATAACGGTTGTCCTCGAGAGTTGTAAACAAATCCTTCAACTTTAAACGAATCCCTGGGCTGCATCTCGACTAATTCAAACAAAACAACGGTTTACTTATAGAAATGTTGAAAAGAGAGACTGTGGAGAGAAGCCACTACAATGAGTTGTTGTTAACAGTCGACTGTTGTCAAGAGGATGAAAATGTTTCCTAATTTGTAAATGATGCTATTGCTTTACGTTAAGAATATTGTAATCGGCTTATTAAAATTGTTTATAGTCCAATCAACTTAGTTTAGGAATGTAGCCAGGTACGTAAGGAGGGGGAAATTGGTAGCTTGAGATGTGAACATTTATCACATAAAGCAAGCGCTTTCCAACGAGTGTCTAACGATTCCTGTGCTATGAAAACTGCGGGTTCCATTCCCCTAGCAACGGCTGGGTTGTACGTGAAAAACACTGAAATTGTGACACAAATTTTGCGTCACGGAAATTTTCGGTTGACCCCCCAGAGCAAAGACATATCCATGTCAAAATCTCAAATTGGTTTGGAAAAATCTCAAATTGGTTTGGAAATTCTCAATTTGGTTTGAAAAATTCTCACTTTGGTTTGTAAAATTCTCAATCCGACTTGGAAATGGTATATATATTATATAACAATATGTTGAGTTCTCGACCACTTTTTCTTAAAAACAAGGTTCTCGAGGTTGACCAACCCTCGAGAACCTTAACTCCTTGTTTTATATATATATATATATATATATATATATATATATATATATATATATATATATATATATGCAAGTTTTATATTTTCTAAATTCGATTTTTGGAATCTACGTACCTTGAAATGTAAGCCAACAAATTGTGAGGTTCTCAGGGGGAGGGGGGGGGGGGGGTCATTTGGTGCATTTTTCATCATGCAACCATAAATTGCATAAATCGTTTCAAGTTTTTCTGTAGTTCCTAATTTATTGAACTTTTTCGAAATTCGTATCCATACATACGTCATACTTTCTCGCAATAGGTTTAATTGTTTCGGTAAAAGGTTTAATCAAATCAGCAAATGCTATATATGTGAATTGGGAGTTCATCTCCTTTAACCCGTTTCACTTGAAAACTACGTTGGGATGATGAATGAAATTCAAAGTCGATGAGAAGGGACATTTCCGAAACTTGAAATATGACGAGTCGCGAAACTCTCTTTTCATTCCCAGAAGTACTCAGCTCATTACTTTTGGACAGCTCCCGTTCATCCCTTCATCATTTCAAGGGCGTTCCGCACAAAAAAGCCCTCCTCGGAAAAATTTTCTAATGGCAAGGGGAAAAATGTCGCGACGGGTGCTTTCTTAATCTGAAGAACTTGATTTGGACTTTTTTGTTTTCAAAGTTACACAAACTTGAGGCTTTTTGAAAAACTTTGATCGTTATTCTCGATTGGAAAGTTGGGGGAAGCCATCAAATGAAGATGTGCAACGGGCTAACTGCCGCGCCATCTGGATGCCCCTTGGGGAATCGCGTTGCTAATCTGGATCGGCCATTCGCTTTTATTGCTTTTATTGCTTGCTACACCGAAATGCGGGAGTCCGGGCGTCGCACTATATTTCATTTTTAGGGTGCTGACTCGAGGGAGTTATTTTCCTGAGGGTTTGAGAAGATAATACGACAGTAAATCTTGGAATCCGCTTGATCAGATTTCTCCGTAAGTTCAGGTCAAATCAAATTGCACAATAGGGGAAGCTTATGTCGCGCAGTGGGCCAGATTGCATTGTTAGTACGAAAAAAATTCAATTTTCGAAAGTCCGCTAAAAGAGATTTTAATGATTGAGTTTGAAAGAGGTGTTGTTGAGGACATTGACGTTGTGAGGAAAGGCGCTCCGGACCACAAAGTGGCGTAATGAGACATGAACACTGACTATATCACTGTTTTCTCTCATTTTTCTCTTCATAATGCGTTTGAGTGTCGAGACGCAAGTTATTACTTCTATGTCAAAGAGAGTTCCTAGAGATCCGTCTCAATACGGTGTGCGGTAACGAGAAACATTTACCACACCTTAAAGTCACGTCAAGTCCTTAACGGATCTAGTTGTAACGTTAAATCCATGGAAGGAGGAAATTATCCCTAGGAGGTTATTTGAGTCCATGGAAGAAGGTTATTTTAGACGATTACGTTTTTTCCGGATTGCGATCAGTTACCGTATCTGTAAGGAAGGATGCGTCACCGCAACTCATTGCGTCAGAGTTACGGCACCGGATTGTCAATGCCGCACGACGTGTTGTGTTTTACAGATCTACTAGGAACTCTCTAATCAATTATTTACAATTTTTTGTAAACTTTTTTAATTACAGCAAACGTAAAAAATCGATGAAATTAAGTTTTAAAGAGGTAATTAATTAATAATGCACGTTTTCTACCCGTCAAAAACATGAGTTCTACAAAGGATCTCTAAAAGAAAAACTTCGTTAAGACCCCGAGATCGTTTACAGGTAGCTCTGGAATCGTCCAATGCTTCAGAAGCCGCCATTTCTCGAAAAATACCTCAAATTTGACAAAATTCAAATCTATTTCTGTGCAAAAATGCAGACAATGTGCAAAAACGCTATCGACCTTTTGCAAAGTTATTGTATGATGGTCATGGTCATATAGATAGGAGGATATTGTCTGGTGAGACTAATTAGGTAAATATGAACTTATGAGCCATATGCTTATGAAGTATGCATACATTCTATCGTTTTCAAACCTAGTGTAAGGTGTCTGCTGATCAGAGGCGATCATAAGATTTTCTGCCACATCCACACCCCTTCAGATTCCGAAACCCTCCAGTTGGTTGTCGAGAGATTGGAGGCCTAGTGTACATCAAACCACCTGTACTTAAACCCATCAAAATGCTCCGTTATGACGCTCCATCGCACTTCCCACCCTATTTGGCATGACTATGTCTTGGGTGACTCTCATTTGCAGTGAGTGAGAGCAATGCCTGATTTGGGAGCTCTGCGCGACGAGCTGCTGAGCTTTTCTGGTCATATCGAGGGGCTGGCAAATCGAGTAATGCGTGGCCTGGGCTTTTTGAAGCGTAATACCAGGGAGTTCTCCAGCAGAGCATGTAGCTCTCTATAAAGCACTTGTTCCGCCGATATTGGAATATGCATCGACCGTCTGGTCCCCTGCATATGCTGTTCATAAGTACAGTCTAGAACGAGTGCAGAACTTCTTCGGTATATCGGCTTCAAAATCGGCATCCCCTCAGAGGATATAACATATCATCAATTGCTCCAGAAATGCCACTTGAGCACGCTCGATAATCGTCGTTGCTCGGCTGACCTCACTATGCTGTACAAGCTTCTGAACAACAACATTGACTGTCTTGCCCTCGTTTCCAAATTAAATCTTCTCGCCCCACGCTCAGCCTCTCGTTCGCCTCCACTCTTCTTCGTTCCATTCTCTCCGACAAATTACCTACGAAACCGACCTTTCCGAAGACTTCCGCGCAGCGCAAACCTATTTTTGACGATGAATCCTCCCCATTTCAACACTCAAATCCACCATCTCTAACCCTCCATTCATTTATAATTGAAAATGTACAGACTCTTATAACCACGGGAGCGATCATCTGCACCGGTCGAGACTCATTAGCGATAAGTAAATATATCAACTGCACATGCTTACGAAGCAGGTAGAGAAGGACGTTTCCTTTCGTCTGCACTGATGAGCCCCTACGCATCTCTTGAATCAACGGGTATCCAACGAAATGTCGATCCGTTTCATTTTCGGTCAACGTGACAACCGCCTCGCCGTTGTTGACACTCAAAGTTTAATAGTACCTATGTTCACGACACCAGCACCTAACATTTTTGTTTTCATAGACGCTTTGCTGGGGATTCTGATTGACACATATACCAGCCTCAGCAGTAAGCAAATGACACCTCCGCAAAACCGCGGAGATGACACCTCACACTTTCATTTTTTGAGGGCAATCCGTCGACACTACTGTACAAAATAGAATATTTTTACGATTAATGTTATTTTGACGACTTTTATTACTATTATATTATGTCCTGGTAATGTTTAAATTGAGGCCGAATGTTCAAATATTGAACTACTATTGAACTATTTCGCTATTAGTATAACCATTCTTAACGACCGGTGCAGTTGATATGGAGGAGGGCTCCGGTGCAGTCAATCACCGGTGCAGTTGATGTGGGCAGCAGTGCAGTTGATAATACCCCGTAACTACTGTTAGAATGACTTATATGTATTATGCAATTGGGCTTGTCCGTTAATAAATAAGTAAATAAACCTATTGTAGTATTTCCAACGGCGTTCATGTATGCGATCATCGTTTCGTAATCGATTTGGCAGAGTCAAAGACGCCCTTCTAGTGAGAACCACAATTAAAATTCAAATCAGAACCGCCACAGATGGAAATTTCAGTACTGGAAACGTCAAGAAGACGTTTGGCCGTAACCCCACCACCTTCCAAGACATCTTGCGTGCTCTAGATAACGCCGGCCAGTCGTCTTTAGGCGCCCTTCCTTAATCCAATTATACAATGCAAATCCTCAGCTACCCTACTCACTGGGCCGTAAGTACCAACACCATACCGCCAAACATTCAGAATAATCGCCTGCCCTATTAAGGGAGGCACCTAAGGCCGTTCGGGGTCGAACTTCAAACCGCAGCGATGGCCCGCTTCTGATAACGACACTTTTTTTTCATTGCTCGAGCCCCCTCACACATTTTTTCCACGATAAAGTCATAAACTCCCGACCGCTATCTTAACGTGAACTTCCGTGCTCGGCGTCAATTTCCAGGAGTTTTTCCCTCGATTAGTTTCCCAACGATGAACGTGACGGGAAGTTGTACATCAGCGAAATGTTTAAAAATACGTATATCTTTCGCTTGGAAATTCAATCGGGCAAGCGGGAAAAACGTAAACCCACCTTTTATTTAACTTTATGAACAGACCAGCTGATTCACCCGTGCGATGCACAGGTGACTTGTGTCTTGGAATGGTTTGGAAGGCAGTTATTCTTGTGTCTTCTTTTTCCTATTTACTTTAGTTCGTACCTAATTAATTTTTCTTTTTGTTAATAAGTGAAAACACAATTATTTTTCGTTTGATATTTTTTCGTTTGTAATTCTTGAATATATAAATTAAACATTTGGGGTTTTAAAAATAACATATGGGACTAAAATTGGGATAAAATTGTAGTAACTAAATAACATAATTTAACGTCCGAAATTGAAATTAATAGAAATCAAAATCAATAAATAAACTATATAAATAAATACGCGTTCGCGACATCCCGGCCAACTGAAAAGTATTCGACGATACGTCGGTTTGCGTTTTCTGCAGCTCTGCGTCTGGGTCTTCGTTGGCTTGCTGTGCTGTGCTCGTCTTGCTGTTCGTTATCATCAGTTTCGACAGCAATTTCTCCTTGAATTTCGGTTCATTGGTAGTTTTCTCTGGAACTTCTAGAGGAAATAGATGAGTTATTGATCTAGTTAATATTTTATTTTGGCCTATACATTGTACTTTAGCTGCCCTTATCTGACCATCTCTACTATTTCTGACTTCAACTATTTTTCCTATCTTCCATGTACTACGTGGATTTCTATCACCCACTATGACAAGATCTCCAACTTCAGTCTTGATATTCGTGGTGATTCTTCCTTGTCTGATTCGTTTTTGGAATCTCTCTCTCAAACTAAAAAGATATTCTACTTTCCATGCATCCCAAAAATGATCAAGATATGATGCTGACCTTTCTTCCACGAAACGATCAACCTTTCTTTAATGCTTTGTTGGCCGTATCTTGTTTCTTTAGGTTCGTACAGTACTTTCCCCAGTGTGGGACTTTCCGGGAGAGCCAAAAAATGCGCAGGTGTCAAAATGTTATTCGAATTTATATCGTCTCATACGTAAACCAGGGGACGAGAGTTGATTATACTCTCTATTTCGACAATGATTGTAGATAACTGAGACATATCGAGTTGCAATTTTCCAATAGTACGTCGAAGTCCTTCTTTTACTATTCCTACCATGCACTCATAGAAACCACCAAACCAAGGTGATAATTCCGGTATGAATTCCCATTCAATTTTCCTCTCTGCCAAAAATGTTTCAATATTTTTATCGTAAATCAATTTTTCCCAATGTTCATCCAAAATTGTCTTTACGAGTTCAAATTGCAGTGCATTGTCAGATAAAATTTTGATTGGTTTTCCTCTTCGAGCAACGAAACGTCGCAAGGCAGAAATAAACTCTTCTGTTGAAAGTCCATTCACTAGTTCTAAATGAATTGCTCCCTCTATCTGTTAATAAACTTACCAAATTAAGTAAGTTAAATTTGTCTATAGGAGGTACAGAATTATTGTGAACGTTGTTTTCAAATAATTGCCAAAACTCTTGAAATTTCAGGATGTCACCATCGAATTTTTCAATATGCAATTTTGGAAGATGTATTATCCTACACCCGCAAGAGTTAGAATGTTGTGGAGAATTGCTTACATTAGTTGTATTATTAGCAATGAAATTCTCTAATAATGATACCATTTCTTCAGCAAAGAACCAAGCCTCACTTAGTGCGTAGTCATCCTCATCAGTTCGCTTATTTTGTCTCTTTTCTTATCAGACTTTTCTTTACAACTAATGAACATACTTAAGAATTTCTTCAGTTTTCCTAGACGTCTTGTCGCATCTCTTTCTGTCATTTTATTTGTTTCCAACGTATCTCTTACTTCTGTTGCGACCTCTTCAATTTTATTCTTCGCATAGCGAAGTTCATTATCGATTCCCATCTTCCCGTGGATCTCAATCTCTGCTACCAATAACTGACTTGGAATTGTTTGGAAGGCAGTTATTCTTGTGTCTTCTTTTTCCTATTTACTTTAGTTCGTACCTAATTAATTTTTCTTTTTGTTAAGTAATAAGTGAAAACACAATTATTTTTCGTTTGATATTTTTTCGTTTGTAATTCTTGAAATAGGTAATGAATATATAAATTAAACATTTGGGGTTTTAAAAATAACATATGGGACTAAAATTGGGATAAAATTGTAGTAACTAAATAACATAATTTAACGTCCGAAATTGAAATTAATAGAAATCAAAATCAATAAATGAACTATATAAATAAATACGCGTTCGCAACAACTTGAATATACGTAAGTCCCCTTCACTCACCACATTTTGGGACACCCCAAGATTCAAAAAATTACTTACTTATAAATTACGTATTAGGACCAAACTACTGAGATAAACCCCCACTTCCTGTCCACAATAAATTTCAGATTAAAGATATTCTTGATAGGTAACCCAAAAAAACGTTCTGACTGATCCAATTTCATTCGTCCAAACGTCAGATCACCAATTCGTTCGGTGATGACTAAATTATTCCATTTAACCACTCCCTCCCTTTTGGTTTATTATTTCCAATAATATTGGTTTATTATTTCCAATAATATTGGTTTATTATTTCCAATAATAAGCCTATGTGATCGTGTAGCAAAAAATTTTTATAACCCCCCCCCCCCCCCCCCCTCAAACTTTGTCACTTTACGTTTCAAGGTGCGTAGAATCCAAATTTGAAATGTCCATCCGCCGTTCGCCGTCCGCCGTCCGGGCCATAAAAGGCCTAAGAATTGACTTAAAAAACCCGTTCTTTCGGACATAGACTCCATTTGGGGTCTAGTTGGTCCTAACGTTTAACCATCCCGATCGCTTTACTCGCATAGATGCTATTGGCCAAAAACGGGCGAAAAATGTCTATTTCGAGGCTTTGAGTGTTAGACTTACGCATGCCTGCACGCTTGGCAGGGGGTCACAGTGGATGGTGAGGGGGGTGAGCGGGGGTGGAGTGAGAGGAGGCGCCAGGGCACCTTGTGGTGGCTGGAGTGACCAGGGGCGTAGCAGAGGGGTGTAGGAGAATGGATATTTATTACTTTTACGTGTTATACCCATATAATACACCGCGGCATCATGAGGTGGGTACGGCGTTCCTTCGAGGCATGAATATATGTTTTTTTCTAGGTCATATTTGTGTGTTAATACCAATTCTTTTCCTACGCATATTTAATAACATATCCTCTCGACTTTTCGTACGTACTTAGATAATGATATTATTAAGGCAATAACTATTTGAATAGATAGGAGCTCAAATCGAGAAATATATACATGCGTATATACATAATTATAGAAGTATAGGTTGTGGCAACTCGAAATAGAACACGCCGAGGAGTCTGGACGGGCCTTATGACGTACGCAAGCCAACTAAAACTACGATCATACTCAATTGAAAAAATAATAAACCTTTGTGAAATAATTTGCAGCGTTTTTTTCCTTACCACAAACACCTCCCCATGGTTGAGGCTGGAAAATTAATCATTTTTAATAGCCTGTGATTGAGGTTGACGTAATCTAAACATATTCGCCCAATCAGATCCCCAGTTTGTTCAGTGATGTCAAAGATACCCCTTTCCAAACCCCCTCCCTCCAAAACACCCCTATGGGTCGAAATTGAAAATTTCTAAGTAGGCTGTGGTTTTTTAGTGTTATACAAACATATTTTATCAATCAGGTCCTCCGTTTATTCAGTAATGTTCAAGATACCCCCACCCCACCCCTTCCTCAAAATACCCGTTATGGTTCAGATTTGAAAATTTCAAGTAGTATGTGATTCAAGTTAGAGTATTCCAAACATATTTAATAAATCAGGTCCTCAGTTTATTGAATGATGTCCAAGATACCTCATTTCACCTTGCTTATTTTTTATTCTACGTGTGAACCTAAAGGTAATTACGACAATTATTATGTCTTAAAGTCAAAAAACAAGAATGGATCTTAAAAGAGGAATAACTCGAAAACGAAGCTTATAAATAAATCTCTGAGAGGGTACTTTTGAAGGAAATTATTAGTAGAATCGATTCCCATGAAGTTCTCAACCTTCTGGTTGACACAATAGGACCTATGAGCTAGTCTGTTGTATTATCGAACTATAAAATCTTTACACTCCTGCATTTGTACCTATGTACTCTTTTCTTTTTTTTCTTTTCAATACTCCTATTTTCCTATCGACAAGATTAGGATTTTGAAAATTACCTCATGAAATTCATCGGTTGAGGGCAAGTAAAAGCCCCAGTTTTTCGTTTCTGATGATTAATAAAAAATAATCATTTAGCACTTTCTTCCAACTGTAATCCTACTTATAACAATAAACAAACCGGTGTATTCATGGTTCTCCATATTTATGCATATCCATATGATGATCAAATCATCTTCATATACATGTATATTGTTGATGGAGTCATCCTTTTGCCCGACCACCTCGAAATTGGGTTATAAAATCGGTTATGAAATTTTGTAACGAAAATTGAGTACAAAATCTAAATCTGTTCGTGTTGAAATTTGACCTGAGTATACAATAACAAGGAACGGAGGTGCATTGATAAGCTGATGACGTCGCCATAAATCGTTTTGTTTAGAAGAATTTACGACGCAATAAATGGAAAATTGGGAGATCCAAGGAAATGAAGCTGAAGCTCGATGTCAAGTTTCTTTCCGTCAGTCTTGTTTAATTTTGAAAGTACATAATATAATTTATATATTAAAAAATAGGTACTGCGTATATTCCATGCTTGGCACATAATCGTTTTATATTGTTCATGTTCTTCATACCTGGGGTTTTTTACCTTGGTGAGGACCTGTTTAGAAGTGATTTAGTTCTTTGCTAGAAAGGTAACCGTTCATATTCCTATGGCGACCGGCCTTACCCTCCAATCTGTGTGAAGGGAAACATCCCGGATATTGCCTACCCAACCAAGAGACCACTCAGAAGGGACGAGCGGATCACTGAGAAGAGATGACGTTAAGCCTTCAACATGGGTGCATTACTTATGAGACCTCATCTTCAGGGTTTCTCTCCCTCCATCAGAGAGTTCTTACCTAAGATAGAACAAGCTACTTACGCATCCCGGTCCCTTTTTATAACCGCATAACCTACCCATAACCTTCCCTTCCGTTTTCTCAAAGTCAAGCATTCCTTCACAATGGGCTACCTTTCTTCCAAAAGCCACTCAGGCGAACTGAATCTTTAATCAAGTCCTTACTTAGGAACCTCCCAGACTTTTTCAAATATTCAAACATTCACTTTCACACCCCAATCTAAACACTTCGTGACTGCGTCATTTTGCATGTTCATTTCAAAATATCATTCAAGAACAGTGGAATTGAATCCCATACAGCAAAATACACCATCATTCACTCTTTACACCCCTCTGGTTTATAATAATGAACCTCTGTCATCGACCAAATGAATCTAAATTTTCAACCTTGAATCTAAATTTTCAACCTTGAACTAGGTACTCGTACATTAAACTTTTCAAAATACATAGATTCCAAAGATCTAAAAACAATTGTTCAAAAACTTATCTGTTATAATAATAATAATAATCTTTATTGTACATAGAACATAGTTGTCCCTCATAGTGTACAAGTATTTTTTGTTAAAAACCTAGTGAGTGCTTAATGAAATGGTGAAATGGTGGGAATTCAAGGGAGAAAAGAAAAAGAGAGGAATGAGGAAATAAAAAGAAAAGGGGAAATATAGAAGAAGAATAGACATTTGCGTATAACTAAACACATTTAATTAGGAAGTTTGGCTATCGAAGTGTGCTAATGCCCGTTTCTTGAAAGACTCGATGGAATGAAGCGCCCTAATTCTCATGGGCAGAGTTCCACAACTTTCCACCCGCAACACGAAATGAATTTTTAGAGGAGAGATGAATGGCTCTTCCCAAACGCACTGTTCGCAGACGAGTTGATGGTCCAAATGAAAGAAAATTCTTCATATATGAAGGGAAGCAGAAGGTATCAGGATTTAAAATCTTGAAAATCAAAACAAGGCAACGATTCTGCAAGTATGGTAAATACTAGCAGCCCAACAGCTCAGTAGAGTGTTGTGAGATGCGGCTCCTTGGCTTCGAATTGCAAACATACCGGGTACAATTATTAAATACAACCTGGAGCTTACGCCAACCATCCATTGATAGAGTAAACAGTATTTCACCATATGTTAGCAATGGCAGGACCAGTGACTTCACAAGTCGGAATTTTAAATGTTTTCGAGTAAAGAAGGAAAGTTTACACAGGGAATGCAATGCTCCATATGCTCTTTGGCAAAGTAAATCAATGTGAGCAGACCATGATAAATCATACCTACTGCGAAAAATTCCCCAATTTTTCACAGAGTGGCTATAAGGAATTAAGATAGAATTTAGGGATATATTAGGAAGAGAATTATTTTTCTTAATACTAATTTCTGGTTATAAATCCACTATCGAAATCACGTAGTGGTAACGATGATCCGAAGCCAGCACAAAACCTTAGAATCTCATCAAAATCCAAAGCAAACTGTGAATATTACCAGGATTACAAACACTACGATTCCGCATGCACAGTACATAGCTAGTATTGACCCAGCACGGCAATAAAATTCATAGGAAACCTTTCGGCCCAAATCCAAATGTTCATTTGAAGCCAAATTTCATCGGAATCAGACTGTACCTATGTTCATACAGTTTTGCGCCTATAGGTATTATTGAGCTGACAATCGAACAAACAAACATGAGATCCAAATTGGCCGATGATACAAAAAAAAGTTTGTCATGCAGCATGACCGTATGAGCGAATTTATTTATTTATTTATCATTATTAATACGGGACAAGCCCAATTACAAATTATCAAATGAAATTTATCCAGTTGAATAACAATATTATAAGAATATAATCAAGGAAAAAGTTCAATCAAAATTAATAATGCCCAGCAAACAAGAAATGCAATAGAGAAAACGAAAAATACTAGTAAATTATAAATAAAATAGGTAAATACTCATCACATATTACTTAGGTTTACTATAAACACTCTAGCATGTTAATTATACAGTTCTTGAATATTGATAAGGAATGATGGAAGACATCCACGGAAGGGTTTGTTTGAATGACTAGATTCAATTCTCTGGCAAGGCGGGTAAGAGGTCGATTCATTAGGTAGTTGGTCGCAGCAAACGGCACATAAAGTAAAGGAGGGTTACGACTGCTACGCTGGGGTGTTGACATTCCCACTTCCTTAAGAAGAGATGGGTAGTCTATCGCTTCATTAAGCAGTATGTGGATAAAACACATGTCAATTATGAATTGACGAGAACGAAGCGAAGGGACGCCAATTAGTTTCTCAATGTTCTCGTAAACAACATCCTCCGCTCGGAGACCCATCTTAAAACTCACATATCTCAAGAAGACGCGCTGCACCCTCTCAATCTGCTCATGATGTACAGCGTAGTGAGGGTTCCATATCACCGCCGCGTATTCCAATATTGGCCTCACCAAGGATACATAAAGTACCTTAAGGGTAGAATTTTCGGAAATTATCGCACCATATTATGTTACATTGTTTTGAAAATAAAGCAATTTAAGTGAAAAGAATTTTTTTTTTTTTTTTTTTTTTAAATTTAGTGGTTTAAGCCGCACCTCAACCATAAGGGTCATTAGCGGCATCGAGCAAGGTGTCCAAAGGGACACTGTAAATGGCACGATTCCAAGGGAGGCCATGCCACCCTCCACCACCAAACGGAATGCCATTATGGACTCCACTGGCAAATCAGAGGAGGACAAAATAAGGGGTACAGTGATGGCCATTGTTTAGCCCTAAAAGAGGATAAAAAATAAAAATAATACCTCAAAAATACAATAATTCAACTAAGACTAGATCAAGAATAGGCTAATAACTAAATATATGTTACAATATATAATCGCCAAAGAGAAATAAAACTATGACTAGATTGTACAAAAATATATCACAGTTCGTAGCAGAGCTCAGCGGCTCTCAGGCACGACAACAGGGAATGGACCTTGTCTGGTCCAGATAAAACGTCAACCCACTGAGGGGCCGATGCTGGACTCGGAGGTCTATAAGGTATGGGCAGTCCTTCAAGAAGTGGCGGATGGACAGATCACCCCACACCTTGCGCACACAACATCTCGAGCTTCTGCGCTGAGCAGGTGTCTGTGAGTAAGACGGGTATGGCCAGTGGCAACCCGGTTGACCACTATTGGAACCTCCTTGGAAGTTGGGTTACGAATAGGCCCACCGGGCACAAGTCCTGAAGGACACCACGCAGACCAGGGACCTCACCCTGCCATTGCTCATGCCAGATGGAATTGGCTTTATGTTGCATGTAGGAGATTTGATCCTCAATACGTATAGGCAGTATATCGATAAAGTTATCACCAATGACTCTCCTCGCAAGGGCATCAGCACACTCATTGCCATGAATACTCACATAGCTTGGCACCCACATGAAAGTTATGGTTGAGCCCGATGTTGAGGCTTGGTATAGCGATACACGTAGGCTTTGTATTAGAGGATCATCAGAATATGTATCCCTAGTCGCTTCAATGGTACTTGGTGAATCGCTACAGATCACATAATTCCCAACTCCCAACAACTGGCAGTGTCGAGCAGCCAGTGTCACTGCCCACAGTTCTGCTGTGAACACAGCTTCTAGTGACTTGGAAGTTGGGGCTCCATAGAGCAAGGCCAACACCATCGGGTGTCTTAGAGCCATCAATGAACAGGATAGTGTGTCCAGCATATCGCTGGATGGCGTCACAGTAACGGCATTTGAGGATACGTGGGGGTGTATTTCCCTTGACTCCAACCTTTATGCGAAGACCAACGTTCATACCAGACAAGGTCCAAGGTGGGGAAAAGGGGAGTTCATATGGAACCAGAGGGTATCTCTCTATGCTATCCCATCTGGTGAAAAAAAAGAAATTGTTAATAAGCAATTTTATGGCAAAAACTCGTTCTAAATAATGATCTACTATTCGAAAAGAGATTTTGGATTTTTGACTTTTTGGCCGATTTTTAAGCACATTTTAATGAAATTCAAGTACCTACATTTTTCAGCATAATTTTTTACATCAATTTTAGAATGTTCTATTTTATAGCTAATTAACTTTATTTGAGCAACATTCTGCTCAAACATTCTGCTCATATTTGAACGCCATCTGAGCCAAGAGTAAAAAGTGAGTATAAATAGACAGCAGAAATTGTTGTATTCCTTCTTTTGAAAGTATAACAATCATTAAGGGATAAAGACTGTGGTTGGTAGAACTCGACCGTTTTACAACTCGCGGAATTCATTATTCCCACGAATGGCCGCATATTGTTCCGCTTAATTCCCGAAATGTGAATGAAAGATATCTTCCGTATGCCCTCATTGAGGAGGAATGTGACGGCGAAAGTTCAAGAGAGAGCGAGAGGAGATCACGTTCAAAACGATGAATTCTACAGCTTCCACTTTATCAAACAGTCAAGCACGCCCGGATGGTCCGACATAATATGCTCGAGGATGGACAATAGCGAGCGGCCCTCTGAATCACAAAAGCGACGCCTCTCCTCCCAGTTTAAGCTACTTACGAGTCGACGAAAACCCTTCGCATTGTCTGCGCTAAATTCCATTCGACCGAGGCAAAGCCCTGAAACGGACGTGGGGTTTGGTATATCAACTACCTGAACTGATTCAGCCAAGAGACTCTGCCGTTTCGAAAGCAGTGTCTACCAATACAAACTTTCTAAATCACTTTTCCGCCAATTCCACCAGGGATGAGGGACGAGGGTTGAACAGGGAAATAAGTTGGTCCCGTCACATTTTGTTTCAAGCTTCAAACTTTTGTTTCTTTTTCTTTATCCCTCACCCAGCTGTCAGCTCCTGTCTTTTTTCCCTTAGTAATACTTCATGTAGGCAACTTCAAGTTTGGATGATTGGCGAATCGCGTGATCTCTTTTGAGAACACTTCATCTGTGACAATGTTAGTGATTGTCGTGATTTAATTTCTCATTTATCTATAATATACTAGCTAGACCCTGCCACGCTTCGCTGAATCACGTTGTGGTTAGGGTTGGACCGTTCCGGGTGTAACGATTAGGGGTGAACCGTTCCCGGTGTAACGATTAGGGGTGGACTGTTCCGGGAGTAACGATACAAGGATCAAATCCGCAGTGGAATCGGAACGGATCGGTACCCGCTCCCATTTTTACCGATACACGGATCGTAACAAAATCACCGTGATCACAATGATGGTATGGATCTGCCAGCAGAGAAAAGTAGGAATTCATGAATCTGGAACCTGCCTCACCTGTTCTTCCAAGGAAGTTGAATTGTTTGTTTGTTTGTTTACAAAAGAATATTAGAATTAATATAAAAAATGTAAAAAATTCCGCGCCGAATAGAAATAGAAATTCTTTCAACGAGAAAAGGATGCAGGGGTGAGAGGAGGTGGGCTTGAAGACATAAAATCTTGTGTGCAAGATTTTACACAAATGATGCGGAGAGCGCCACGCGGAGAGCGTTACGCGGAGACTCCCTAATGATCCCACGATTCTGAGATTTGGTATGTAGCCCCTTTAGGGACTTCTGAACACAACTGACTGATCCCAGATCAGCTGAGTGGCTCTAGAATCCAGTTTTTTCCCTAATGATCCCACGATTCTGAGATTTGGTATGTGGGCCCTTGAGGGACTTCTGAACACAACTGACCGATCCCAGATCAGCTGAGTGGCTTTAGAATACAATACGGGGTTTTATATGAAGGGGAAAGGGGGCACAAAGACATAAAATGTCTCTCGTGGTTGCGTACTTGTACGAAAGCTGTATCCACCGTATGAGTTTCAAGAGGTTCTAATACCAAGTTCAGTTCTAATACCAAGTACAACCGAGTCGTTGCTAGGGAAATGGTACTTCGTCGTTTGTGTTTCTGTGTAGTTGAGGTCAAAAATACAAGTATGTACAATCTCAACTAGTTTTTCATTTATGTGCCATAGTAAAGACATAAAATGTCAAGAACTAGTTTTCTGATTAATATCGCTTACAACCAATCATTGCTACTTAACTGTATCTTAACCATTTATCATAGTACAAAAATCATTCAGTAATCTTAATAACAAATAATAAGTAATAAATACAAGTATGAACCTCGAACACGCTTAGTAGTTTGAAAGGGACTGTCACTGAACAACCACCCTCGTACATGTTTCGTGGTACTTGTGTACTATATAGAACTTAATTAATAAATCATTTATCAAAAAAACTGTTACATTACCTATGTTACTGTAAGTTAATTTATGTCAGTTTTCTCGACCACTTGTATAATAATGAAGTTGAGGGTTAGCGTGGGTTGGCCAATAATTCAAAAACTCTTCTACGCCAACGTTTCGCTATATTTGTATTGCATTTTCAGGGCTACAGTACAACAGAGGATAACAAGTGGTAAATTCTGGCATATAGACCTTAAAGACAGCAAAACTGGTACTCTACAACACTTGATACAATATCAGTTTTGCAGTCTTTATAGTATATATGCCAGACAGTACCACTTATTATCCTCTGTTGTAGCGTAGTCCTGAAGATGCTATACGAATATAGCAGCGAAACGTTGGCGTAGAATTATTGACCAACCCTCGCTAACCCTCAACTTCATTACTGTAAGTAAAATTATTTATATTGATTTGATTCTTGGAGATATCTAGTTTTGTAAAATATATTTACGAAAATATGTATTTTGACATTTAATGTCTTTGCTTTGGCACATGGACTCAAAAAGCGTTGCTTTATGAAAAAGCGTTACAGCTGACTTCTAATGATTTTCACGTACAACCAAGGCGTGTCCGGGGAAATCACACTTCTTAAGTTTTCCACGGACAGAAATCGTTCACCATTCGTTGGAAAGCCATCGATTTATCACGCATTTCTTTCGTACTTATGTCTTCATTTTATATTTATTGATGTTATTTATATTTATATTTTTTATATTTATTGATGGATGTAGTGCACAATGCCGCTTGTTTTGTTATTAGTTTCTACGTTAGAAATCGCTTTGAGAAAACGCAAAAATGAAGCCGTGGGTAGAGATAATTGCTTTATTACAAGATTTTATAGAAATCGTTGAAACTATTACAATTGTAATGAAAATTATTGTTTTGAACATTATTTGTCAAAATTATTAGTTCAAAATAGAATCCAACATAGTAATGCTCATTCTTGAACTAAAGACATAAAATTTCCTAATGTGTCGCAGACTCGTATGCAAGCGTTTTCTTTTGTCCCTTTGTCACAACTGCTCAATTCTTTCTAAAGTTTCCATGATTTTTGAATATTTATGCAAAAACCAATGGTTCCAGTTTTCTGAAGAATATCGCTTACAACCAAATCGTGGCTAAGGAACTGTATCTTAGGCATTTATCATCGTACAAGAATCGTTCGCCAGTCGTAGGATAGGGAGACTCTCTGGGACATTATGAGACGATTGAAATGATGGGCTCTTTCCTAATCATCTGAGTGACCTGAATTCTCTACGGTTACAATATTGTAATGAAAATTATTGTTTTGGACATTATTCGTCAAAATTAGTTGGTGAAATGGGGGGGGGGAACTAAGGACCTGAAATATTCCAATGTGTTGAAGACTCGTATGCAAGTTTGTTTGAAATCGTAACCAGTAAAACATATCAAAAATCGCCTTGAAAACGTTGACAATTGTATCAGCTGTTTCCGCTACTCCTTAGTGATAGTAGGAATACTCACCTATGTGGTCTCATAACCAGCAACACAGAGCACGATGGAAAAGTTACATTTTTCCGTTTACGCGCAATATTGATCTTGGGAAGTTACTTGTTTGAGTTTACGGTAAACCTCATACATGTTTCATGGTACTTGTGTACTATATAAAAATTTATTAATAAATCATTTATCAATAAAAATGTTAAGTTACCTGTGTTACTGTATGATAAATTATTTATATTTATTTGATTCTTAGGGATATCTAGTTTTGTAAAATATATTTCCAAAAATATGTATTTTTCCGTTACCCCTTAGTGATAGTAGGGATACTCACCTATGAGGTCTCATAACGAGCAACTCAGAACACGATGGAAAAGTTACATTTTTCCGTTTACGCGCAATATTGTTCTTGGGAAGTTACTTGTTTGAGTTTACGGTAAGCCGGGATGAAAGGGGTTGGAAATCGGACGTTACCGGAATATTTCCAAGCGTTATAATAAGCGGGTGATGTAGGGCGACACGTGGCCGCTTGAGGCGACCGGCGCGGGTGCCCGGATTTTGGAGACTCCGGTCACGTTCATCGGCGGACCCGCCGAGTTAGGTTTAGTTAAACTCAATCAGATTCCCGATGTTAGTTTCACCTCCTGAGGGACCGAAGGGCTTAAGAGTCGACCGGGGGGGATCTTCCTCATTTCTTCAGCTTTCCCCGGGAGTGATGAGCCCGACCTTGTCGAGAGTCAACGACAATCAATCATCGGAAAACTATCCCTTCCTTGTGGTAGAGGTGTTGTCGGCCGTGATGTTGTTCACAGTTGTGTATAGTCGGGATTCGGCCCAAGGAAAAAGAAATAATTACAAAATCCTTGTAACCATTGCAATGACGTTTCGGTCACCATTCTGTGCTATAGCTCCATGTAGGTGGAATTTATCAAAAGTGACAGATCTGGTAAATGTTTAAATGAAGATATCCCTCAATATATTTCACCTCTGATAAGCTCATCTCCATAAAGCTTGGAATTATATCTTCAAACTGCTGAAACAGTAATTCTTCCCCTCCTCTACTTCATCTGATTAGCTATAATCCCCCTTTACTTTGCTTGCACTTAATTGGTTGTACCTCCAGCCCCCTTTCCTTTCTCTCGACCAATGGGATTCAATCTCCCTTCACCTGTGACTATATAAGCTGTGTCCTTTCTAATGTGTGTTCAGTTATTGTTTGTTACTGATGATGGCCTAACCGTCGAAATCGATTTAACATTGTAACTCTTTATTTTTTCGTGGAAATAGACAACGTTTTTCACTAACTTCCGTTTTGATGGATGCCTGTCCAGAAAAGATTTTCATTGAAAGTGGCTAAGTACCAACCCGTGCGGGCAACACTGCAATCGTTTTATGTAGATTTCTCCTCTTTATTTGTTGGTTGATGTTGTTCACAGCTACTCTTGATTAGTGGAATGGAATTTATAACATGAGGTTAGGTAGTGATCAGTAGTCATTAATAGAGAAACTAATGGCACTTACACGCTCTTGGGAAACTGGGGTGGTACACAAGCCCTTTTGAGCTTTTCAAAAACAATATAATTTTTTAATAGTCATAAAGAAGTCCTGTGAAGGTGCTGGCAGCAGGAAATAAAAGCACAACAAAGGTAACGTAAGAAAAGTTTCAGGAATATTGAACGCATAGTGAATACGTTTTGGACATTATGTAACCTTAAAATTGAGATAACTTTTTTGGACCTGAAGGTCTTTATTAGTTGTTGAATCGACCCCTAGGAGGTACTGGACCAAAAGCGTAAACACCCTGTTTATACAACAAAAAGTTTTGAGTTTGACGGTGTGAAATTATCTCGGGAGCAATCTCAGGAGCGCTAGACTAATCAAAACCTCCATGTCCAACATTTTTTGATGGAACAGCATTACCCCCTACATCGACTTACCATCGCGTGTGAGTAACACAATAAAAAACCACCGTATAAATGAGGGGCGCGAGCGGGGTTTCATTCCACTGAAAGAACGAAAATGTGACACGTAAAGTGATTCATGTCCTCGTCAGAAGACACTTTGGGGGCGGAGGAATCTCAAAGGGTGGAACCAAAGTGCCGGTGAAAAATGCGGAGGGTGGCTAAGCCCTGAGGGCGGGGGATAAGTTGTTTATTGCATGAAGCCCCGGGAGAAGCGTATTTATTATGTTCGTATCTCAGGCGGGGAAATGCGAGGGTGTTACGTACGTTTCCATCCCTCATTTTAGACTACCTACTTTTTGTCAGATTAAGTCGATTTTAATACGAGTTGAAACACCCGCGTCAATCAAAATTTCTTCACCATTTACGTATTCTTGAGATACACTCGCACCAGGCCTCTTTTGGTTTATTGACGAACGGAAAGTTTGTGACTTAGCTAGCTTCTATCAACGTGCGTGTGTGTGTGTGTGTGTTTATTTTATTTGTTTATTTTTTAGTTTAATGGCGTGCCCCCTCCGTCTTTGAGGGGAGGTTGAAAAAAAAATGTGTGTGTGTGTGTGTGTGTGTGTGTGTGTGTGTGGTCTTCGTCGGTGGTCTTCCGCCACTTCCAAAAAGTTCTGGCATCTCGCCTCCAAGTGGCTGGTGTCATAGGTGACGTCCAGAGAGCATTTCGGCCAGCGGATGGCACAGCGGAGAATCTAACAGTTCTCCAAACTGTCATTTCGCTGGCCCGTATCAAGAAACGGCAGCTCCATCTTGCCGCTCTGGACGTCGCTAAGGCCTTTGACACAGTTAGCCACTTTGCCCTGACCGATTGTCTTCGTGGTGTCGGGGCACCTGCTCGTTTAATTGAGTATGTTGCTTGCCTCTACCACGAAGGCGTGACGGTCCTCGAGGCACGAGGTGAGATGTCAGGGGATGTTGTTATTGGGCGCGGGGTACGCCAGGGGGATCCTCTGTCGCCACTCCTCTTCAACCTGGTCGTGGATACGGCCTTGGGTAAGCTGCCAGCTGAAATAGGGTTCGATCTCCCCCCTGGGGTGCGAGTAGGTGCATTAGCTTTTGCTGATGATGTCATCCTGCTCGCAGAAACCCGTGAGGGCTTGCAGATCTCCCTCAATGCATTTGCTGAGCAGCTAGCCAGGTGCGGTTTGGTGGTCAACCCAGCTAAGTGTGGGTCGGTCTCCTTGGTCCCGTCGGGTCGCCAGCATAAGGTGAAGGTAGTGGATGAGGAGTGTTTTGTCTTAGGACAAACTTCCGTCCCTGCCCGATCCGTGTTGGAGGTCTGGCGGTACCTTGGGGTCGACTTCATGGGTGTGGCCACTATAGCCGCAAGCCGTGTGGACCTTGGTGGAGCATTAGCTCGTGTCACCAAGGCTCCATTGAAGCCACAGCAGAAGCTGCGCCTCCTTCGCACGTACTTACTGCCGAAGCTAACCTATGGGTTAGTCTTTGGCAGGCTTACTGCGGGGAGGCTGCTTGAGTTAGATCGTGAAGTTCGCTCTGCTGTGCGCTCTTGGCTAGGCTTTCCACCTGGTGTCCCAAGTGCTTACATCCACGCACCGGTCAAGGCCGGTGGGCTCGGTATTGTCTCTCTTTCTGCCAGCATCCCATCTTTACGCCGCCAGCGCCTGCTTGCCCTTAGGGGCTCGAGCTGGGAGGTCGCCCGCACTGCTGCTGACCTGGACTTTGTCCGGCAGCAGTTGTTGTGGTGCGATCGAGCAACACCAACTGCTCCAAAACCCAGCTCATCTGCTGAGTTCGCTGCTTCTCTGCATGAGTCAGTAGATGGTAAAGAACTCCGACAGTGCTCTGAATCCCCCATTTCTACCCAGTGGGTGGAATGGGCTTCAGAGGGCATTGGGGCCCGCGACTATCGTCATTTTCACGCTGTCCGGGTGGCTACGTTAGCCACCTCGGTGAGGTGTTCGAGGAGTAGTCGCGGGACAGTAGACACCCTTTGCCGTGCCTGTCGGGGTAAAAATGAGAATCTTTATCATGTAGTGCAGCAGTGTCCTCGTACTCACGGTGGCCGCATTTTACGTCATGATGCGGTTGCCAAGCAGATAGCAGGTGCTTTGTCATCTAGCGGTTTGAATGTCGAAAGGGAGAGACTATATCCATGCCGAGTGGTATAACCGGGGCAAGAAGCCAGATATCGTTGCGATCAATCCCGATGGGTCTGCAAGAATCCTGGATGTTCAGGTTGTCAGTGGCAGTGTAGACATGGAGCAGACCTGGCGGGCTAAGATAAGTAAATATGACAGGAGTGATCTGCAACAAGCGATATCTGAGCTAAAAGGAGTGGCGCCTAATAACATCAAGGTCATGGCCGCGACCGTCTCATGGCGCGGGGTGTGGTGCGGGAAAAGTGCCACGGAGCTTCTCGAGTTGGGCATCTCGGCAGGAGTGCTCCGTGGTATCACCACCCGCGTCCTTCGGGGCTCTTACCTTAATTGGTGGTCATTCTATAGGGGCACTTCCTTTCATCCCATTCTTCCTCCTCGTCCTGCAACTTCCCTTATCCCTAGAGCCGGCGTCGGGTAAACCTGGGCGTCCTCCCCACTTTTTTATTTTATTTGTTTATTTTTAATTTTAATGGTGTGCCCCCTCCGCCTTTGAGGGGAGTTTTGTAAAAAAAAAAAAAAAAAAAAAAAAAAAAAAAAAAAAAAAAAAAAAAAAAAAAAAAAAAAAAAAAAAATGTGTGTGTGTGGGTTGCTGGGGTAGGGTAACTGTTGGTGTTTTTATCTCTTCGGAGCTCCTTCATATCCCTACCCAAGTCATGGTCATACGTCCCCGTCGTGCAACCCGGGCACCCTCTGGGTGAACAGAGGGTGGCAGAATGACCCTCTGGCGATTAGGGGGGAGACTCGTGTCAACGGGTCTCCTGTCCCTTCTATCCTCGTCTCTCCCGTTATGAATTCAACAGAAAACAAGCCTCATAACCCCCGCCGGCCCATTGGCAACTGGGGTTCCAGGGGAGGCGCTCGAGGGCGCCCCAGGCAGGGGCGTCGGTCATCCTCCCCCTCATCTTCATCCTCTTCGTCCTACCCTTCATCCTCTTCCTCTGCCCTGAATAATGTCCACCAGTGTGCCCACTGTGAGAGAGCCTTCAGTTCCAAGCGTGGCCTCATTGCCCACGTCTGGCAGAAGCATCCCGTGGAGGCCAACGCTGCAATTGACATAGAGCGAGAGCGGCCCAGGTATGCTTCTGAGGATTTGCGGCGAATGGCAGCAGAGGAGGCAGAGGCTGTGCGCAATGGGGTACGTCATATTAATGTATTTTTGCAACAACGTTTTCCCATGCGCACGCTTTCTGCCATCCAATCTCTTCGCCTGAGGCCCCACTATAAGCAGCTTGTCCAGGATGCGATCCTGGCAAATAGCCGTGGGGCCTCTCCCGCATCTCCAACAGGCGTGGGGGAACAGCCTGCCGTTCAGCAATCCTCCCCCAGGACCTCCGGTCTTCTTGAAGACTTGAAGACTGAAGTATTGAGGCTGGGGGAGCAGGTAGGCAATATTGAAGGTTATGAGAGTGCCTACCTGCAGGATCTGGGGAGGCGGGCTGTTGAGAGGCCTGAAGGCTTGGAGGACGAGGTTGCAGCCTATTTACGGAGGATATTCCCACGGGTTGAGGAAGCGACCGTGGCGAGGCATCAGGGAGTGGTTTCTCCTACTTCGGTGTCTCGTGGAGGTCGCAGAGCAGCAAAACAAGCAAGAAGGCGGGAATACCAGCGGGTCCAGAAGTTGTGGAGGAAGCATCCGGCTCGTGTGGCTGCGGAGGTGCTGGAGGGAGCTGGGAATGAGCAAGTTCTGCCCCCTCTCCAGGAGTTTGTGGACTATTGGGAGCCACTCTTGAGTGCTCCCAGCCACAACCCTGGTGAGCCTGTGGTACCCCCAGCTTCCACCAGGGATTCCTTGCGCAGCATCATGTGCACACCGGTGCTTCATGACGAGGCACATAAGTGCCGTGTCAAAAACTCCACCTCTGCTGGACCTGATGGTGTTTCTGCCCGACGGTGGAACAAAGCACCAAAAACAGTTAAGCTGCTCATCCTCAACCTGCTGCTTCTATCGGGAAGACCCCCGAAAGCGTTGGCCCGCGCCCGGACAATTTTCATCCCAAAAAAAGGGTTAAGTGGGCCTGGAGGCTACCGCCCGATATCTATATCGTCTGTAGTCTTCCGCCACTTCCAAAAGATTTTGGCATCTCGCCTCCAAGCTGCTAGTGTCATAGGTGACGTCCAGAGAGCATTTCGGCCAGCGGATGGCACAGCGGAGAACCTTACAGTTCTCCAGACTGTCATTTCGCTGGCCCGTATTAAGAAACGGCAACTCCATCTTGCCGCTCTGGACGTCGCTAAGGCCTTTGATACCGTTAGCCATTTCGCCCTGACCGATTGTCTTCGTGGTGTCGGGGCACCTACTCGTTTAATTGAGTACGTTGCTCGCCTGTACCACGAAGGCGTGACGGTCCTCGAGGCACGAGGTGAGATGTCAGGGGATGTTGTCATTGGGCGTGGGGTACGCCAGGGGGATCCTCTGTCGCCACTCCTCTTTAACCTGGTCGTGGACACGGCCTTGGGTAAGCTGCCAGCTGAAATAGGGTTCGATCTCGCCCCCTGGCTTTTGCCGATGATGTAATTCTACTCGCCGAAACCCGTGAGGGCTTGCAGGTCGCCCTCAATGCCTTTGCTGAGCAGCTAGCCAGGTGTGGTTTGGTGGTTAACCCAGATAAGTGTGGGTCAGTCTCCTTGGTCCCGTCGGGTCGCCAGCATCAGGTGAAGGTGGTGGATGAGGAGTGTTTTGTCATAGGACAGTCACCCATCCCCACCCAATCCTTGCTGGATGTTTGGCGGTACCTTGGAGTTGACTTCATGGGTGTGGCCACCACTGCCGCAAGCCGTGTGGACCTTGGTGGGGCACTAGCTCGTATCACCAAGGCTCCATTGAAGCCACAGCAGAAGCTGCGCCTCCTTCGCACGTACTTACTGCCAAAGCTAACCTATGGGCTAGTCTTTGGTAGGCTTACTGCGGGGAGGCTGCTAGAGTTAGATCGTGAAGTTCGCTCTGCTGTGCGCTCTTGGCTAGGCTTTCCACCTGGTGTCCCAAGTGCCTATATCCATGCACCGGTCAAGGCCGGTGGGCTCGGTATTGTCTCTCTCTCAGCTAGTATACCATCTTTACGCCGCCAGCGCCTGCTCGCCCTTAGGGGCTCGAGCTGGGAGGTCGCCCGCACTGCTGCTGACCTTGAATTTTTCAGGCAGCAGTTGTTGTGGTGCGACCGAGCAACACCAACTGCTCCCAAACCCAGCTCATCTGCTGAGTTCGCTGCTGCACTGCATGAGTCAGTAGATGGTAAAGAACTCCGACAGTGCTCTGAATCCCCCATTTCTTCCCAGTGGGTGGAATGGGCTTCAGAGGGCATTGGGGCCCGCGACTACCGCCATTTTCATGCCGTCCGGGTGGCCACATTGGCCACCTCGGTGAGGTGTTCGAGGAGTAGTCGCGGGACAGTGGATACCCTTTGCCGTGCCTGTCGGGGTAAAAATGAGAACCTGTATCATGTAGTGCAGCAGTGTCCTCGTACTCACGGTGGCCGCATTCTCCGTCATGATGCGGTTGCCAAGCAGATAGCAGGCGCTCTGTCATCCAGCGGTTGGGCTGTTGAGAGAGAGAGACTATATCACATGCCGAGTGACCGGGGCAAGAAGCCGGATATCGTTGCTGTCAAGCCCGATGGGTCTGCCATTATCCTGGATGTCCAGGTTGTCAGTAGCAGCGTGGACATGGAGCAGACCTGGCGGGCTAAGAAAAGTAAATATGATAGAAATGATCTGCGACAGGCGATATCTGAGCTAAAAGGAGTGGCACCTAATAACATCAAGGTCATGGCTGCGACCTTGTCATGGCGCGGGGTGTGGTGCGGGAAAAGCGCCACGGAGTTACTCGAGTTGGGCATCTCTGCAGGAGTACTCCGTGGTATCACCACCCGCGTCCTGAGGGGTTCTTACTTGAACTGGTGGTCATTCTATCGGGGCACTTCCTTTCATCCCATTCTTCCTCCTCGTCCTGCAACTTCCCTTATCCCTAGAGCCGGCGTCGGGTAAACCTGGGCGTCCTCCCCACTTTTTTATTTTATTTGTTTATTTTTCAATTTAATGGTGTGCCCCCTCCGCCTTTGAGGGGAGTTTTGTAAAAAAAAAAAAATGTGTGTGTGTGTTGTGTATGTATGTTGTGTATGTATTATGTCTATGTATGATTTTTCTATCGGGAAGATCCCCGAAAGTGTTGGCCTGTGGACAATTTTCATCCCAAAAAAAGGGTTAAGTGGGCCTGGAGGCTACTGCCCGAGATCTAAATCGTCTGTAGTCATCTGCCACTTCCAAAAGATTCTGGCATCTCGCTCCCAAGCGGCTGGTGTCATAAGTGACGTCCAGAGAGCATTTCGGCCAATGGATGGCACAGCGGAGAACCTTATAGTTCTCAAAACTGTCATATGTGTCAGATATTTTACTATAATACCCCCAATTTTACTACCAGTACTAAACATATTCAAACACCTTTATATAAAATCTTTGACTGTTGTTGCTGCCCCTCCATGAGAAATGACTTCGCTACGCCACTGCGCTGATCTATGATGAATGCTATGCAGTCATTGGAGAGTGTTAGCGAAGTGGTTCTTAATCAATGGTCCATGGACCTTCGTCCGCTACGAACCCAGAAGAGGTCCGCAAAACTTTTTAGAAAACTTGATATCATATTTCAAAATTATATAGGAGGGGGAGAAAAACTACCTTGTAGTATTTGCGATTAATTTCTTCACAGATGTACAACCAATACGCAAAACCAACGCGAAAACAACGACCAAGAACAACAACCACACGACAAACAACCAGCGTACAATCAATCAAGAAAACATTACTGCGCATTCGGAATTGTTGAAGAGTGAGTTCACGAATACGAGGTCGATGAAGCGGATCCAATAAGACGCTGCAAACTATCACTCAATGGTTTATTATTTCTGTATTAGATAGCCCTTCTACGCAGATCATAGGCCTATATGTAAACCCATTTCAAAACGGAAGTTAGTGAAAAACGTTGTCTATTTCCACGAAAAATAAAGAGTTACAATGTTAAATCGATTTCGACGGTTAGACCACCATCAGTAACAAACAATAACTGAAGACACATTAGAAAGGACACAGCTTTTATAGTCACAGGTGAAGGGAGATTGAATCCCATTGGTCAAGAGAAAGGGAAGGGGCAGGAGGTACAACCAATTAAATGCAAACAAGGTGACGGCAAAGTGACGGGGGATTTTGAAGTGAAAGGAGGAAAAATAACTAAATATGGTTTCAACATTGTGAAGGGATAAGTCCAAGCTTTATGGAAATGGACCTATGAGTGGTGAAATATATTGAGGTATATCCTCATTTAAACATTTACCAGATCTGTCACTTTTTTCGAGTGTCGAATTTTTCAAGTACATTCAACATACTTCCCTTTGGACAAAAATGAAAAAATTCTACAAACTGTCTACCTGTCAAATCAAAATTGTAGGTATGATTGGCTTCCTTAAGATGTTTCGCAAATGTAGACTTACCCTTATTTTCCCTGAAATCCTCCTGATGCTCGTCTATTCTTTCCCTGAATTTCATACCAGTTTGACCGCAATATTCGTAGCCACAAGAACATTTTAGTTTATAAACCCCACTTTTATCCTGAACATTGATTTTGTCCTTAACGGATCCTAGTAATGCTTTAAGACTATTTTTAGTTCTAAAACCTACTTTTTAATTTCTCGATGATAGAATTTTGCCGATTTTATTCGAAATTTTCCCATAGTAAGGTATACTTATCCATTGCTTTTCTTCTAAATTTACATCTTCCCTGGCCAGATTGGAAACTTTTTCCGTACTCTTTTTCCTTGAGAACCTTATCCCACATGGTATCAACGAGATCTCCTCCATATCCGTTACTAGCCGCTATCCTCTTGATAAATTTTGTTCACTCATTGGAATAGATAGTGCTCGGTTGATCATACTATGGAAGGCTGCATGCTTATGGACTAAAGGGTGATTTGAAGTACTATGGATAGTTATATCGCTATATGTATCTTTTCTATAAATTGAAAAATCATGCTTTTCGTTTACCAAAGAGATGGACAGATCCAAAAAATTGGGTTTATTTCCGCCGAATTCGAGAGTAAATTTGATAAAGGGATCTAATTTATTTCTGTATTAGATAGCCCTTCTACACAAATCATAGGCCTATATGTAAGCCAGGCATTACCAACTAGTAGGCATCCCCTACCACAGCCAAATCACCCGATTGAGCTGGGACTTCTACACTGCCGTACTAAGAATAGATCCCGTACCTGACCAAATCCTACTTTTGGGAAAATGCGTCTTTAGGTTTTGAGTCGAAATTTCCTGATATTAGCTCTATTTTACGTTGTCTTGAGCTCCAAAAACACTCATTCCAGAAGGAAATTCCTCGCTTAATCGCGTGGTGTGACTGGAAAAAACATTATTTTGGTCAGAAAATAAATTACAAAAAAAGATGGAGAACATATGTACTAGGCTATTTCCTCGTACCTGGTGCACAATACGAGTATTTGTTTTGCAATAAGACTGATACGTCATTTCTTATACAAAATTAGTACCGCTCTACTTCAAGAAATAATCGTGTTCACCAACCTCCGAAAACCGTATCTGATCTGACAAGAGAAAATACATTCGTATGATCAAAATACTTGGAAGAAAAATCGTATCTGCAACTGATTCAAAATCGTATCAGACGCCACGAGTCCTAAAAAAAGTCCAGTCATGCAGCATGACCCCATGAGCGAATGTTTGAAGAAATCATCGACATTTCAGTCGCTATTGATCGTGTAGACAAATTTTAGTTTATGATTTTGATAGACAAACATGGAATCAAATTATTAAAAATAATTAGGAGGTACTCTTACTTCCATAAGAGTAGTTCAATCTGAATTTGTATAATGTTTCATGCAAATATTGCCGATTTTTACAACTAGCGAACGGCATTATTTCGAACTTTGAAATTTTTGAAAACTTGATACATATTCTTATAGAAAATTTTACGCTGATTCCGAATATACCACATGTTAGTATGCTGAAAAAATTATTTCGCACAACAAATCGCAAAAAACAGGCTATTTTGAAATTGTTGACTACATTTTTGAAAATTTCAACCCAAAGATGTAATCCGATCATGCTGGCCAACGAACTTGAACTTTCGTTTTGTGTCCTTAACATTTTAAAATTTGTTTGAAGTTTCTAGCACAATTCTACGGACAGTTATCGTCTGGAATGACACATACATACAACATACATACATACATACATACATACATTCATACAAAATGCGTTAAACTTCAGAATATGATTCAGAATAGTCTGAAACGGATTTCTGCATAAAATTTTTTCAAAAATTCACATTCTACAAATTTTGAGGCGAGAGCAATAGCTTAATTTTCTTCAAAAATTCGCTAATACTAAGAAATAAATTATTATCAGGACTTACAAGAATGTCGCAATTAATATGTACCTAAATACTGATAAAATAATAGTATCTGACGCCTAGATGCGGGTTTTTGCTCTAGAACAGGCCAGTTACGGAATTTTCATTAGTAAATCGAAAAAACACGTAGTTACTGCGATAATTGTAAGCCGTTTTTGAGGCATTTTCCGTTGTGATCTGACTTCGAGACTAGAAAATCTATAGAAAACACTACCCCCTCCCCCTCCCGCCACCAAACAGGGACTCAATTTGGTCACAAATGTAGATATGGGATACTATATTCTTAGTATGGCAGTATACGTACATTTGGGTATCAATCTTAACACGGTGATCATAATTACACAATCCGGCATTACCCCGTATTATCAATGAAACAATACATTTATAACGATTTATATGAATGTTCACTATGTTCTGTTTAATCCATTATTAAACCCCAATTCCACTCCTCGCTTCTAGACGCTGATAACATTTCAGTTCCACAGTAGTTTTCCAATATAATGTAGGAAACTTGACCCATGAATCACTACCAACGGGACAATCCGTTTTATCTGGAAGGCTAAATTATTGCCATTGTGATTTGGCGCATCGCCAAAAACTATCGGAAACTACGATTGTACGTTATTCCGCTTCGAATTGAAAAACCTGTTTCCCCCAGGAACTTGATATTCCATTTTGTTGTCCCAGTTCGCTATTTTCAACAAAGGGTGGTTTTACCATCACGACCAGTTTTTTTTACAAACTATGTTCTTTTTGTTTCCTATGAGTAAAAATACTGCACCCACTTACTCCTATAGGGATTACGCTGCAAAATATTACACAATGGTTTATTATATATTTACCCGTATTAGATTTTATAATGGGATTTATGATTATTAATATGAGGTTTATTGTCAAAGGTCTATAGTTATTGTTACGTAGAAAGGGTGTTCTAAATTAAACTACCGATTTTCACCGTAATATTAGAAGATATATTTAGCAAATTGAAATTAAACGGACTGTATAATACGTACATACATGAACATCTCAAGACATACAGATAAAAGGTCTAGTGATGCAGCATGATCGTATGTGCGAATTTTCTTAAATTACCTATCGTGTTATAATATTATTACTTATTAGAAGAATAAGATATGTTATTATTGTGTTATTATAATATTATTATTGTATTGAAATTTGAGGAATTTGATTGCAACAAAATTGTCAAAAAACCAATTTTATGGCAAACCACTCAACTAAATAAAATTCTGCGATTCAAAAAAGATTTTGGATTTTTTGCAGTTTTCAAAGAATTTTCAGTAGTTAAATAATCATGAAATTTAAGCACATTTTTCAGCATAATCTTGTGCAAAAATGTGTAATTTTCTAGTTAATTGTTGATAATTTTGTTTTGACTGAAATTCTGCTAAAAATAATAAATTTAACAATTTTTGGCCGTTTTTAGCCATTTTCAGTGATTTTTTTAGCCCTTTTTTGGAATTTGACCAAAAAGTGCTGGCTGGCCAACGAACTCATCCTTTCATTTGGGAAGCTTGATTGTTTGGCACAAGAACGGGATTTTTATCTCAATGGAAGGAGAGTTATCGTCTGGAATGACACACCTTTTTGTGCAGGGTTGAAATTATTTTGTAAAGGAACTACATAAATTCGCAAATGTTACCCACTGATCTCTGTTACGGGCGATCGAATACAGGAATGTCAACCTTTGCGTAATAATTTGCAGCGTTTTGTAAGTAGGTACCTACAAATTAGATCAAATTTCAAAATAGTTACAAAAACAATGAAAAAATTCCGTGAACTCTCTCTGCCCTCCCCCCTCCCATTCTCTCTCTCTCTCTCTCTCTCTCTCTCTCTCTCTCTCTCTCTCTCTCTCTCTCTCTCTCTCTCTCTCTCTCTCTCTCTCTCTCTCTCTCTCTCTCTCTCTCTCTCTCTCTCTCTCTTTCTCTCTCTCTCTCGTCGCTCTCTACATTTCATTCAGAAATAAGAACGACAATAAGCCATCACATTTCGATTCATTAATGCGATACCCCATCCAATAAGCTGACTACAAAGAAACCAGAACCATTGTACTCTTCCCAACTCTTTCAAATCGGCTTCTCTCCATTGCTCCTCCTTCCTTTTCTCAATTTATCCTCTTTGATTCACCTGACTGACCCCTTGTAGAGAGACTTTCCAAGTTTGAACCCCGGCTTGTTGTATAGAAATCTTTCTAATGAATGAAACAGGGATGAAACTTTTTTTTTTTTTTTTTCAACAATATCAACAATATGTCACGTTGAAAATTCAATACAAATGTTTTTTCTCATTGAAACTATTATAACCGATTGAATACAACAGCCTAGTTCATTCAGCATCGTTATATTTTTTCAAATTTAACGTTTTTAAGTTGCGTTTTAACCATCAGGGAGATCATATTTGCGGCATCGAACAAGGTGTCTAAGGTGATACTGCAAGCGGTGCTATTCTAAGGGGAGCGATCCTATCCTGTCACTAAACGGATTGCCTTCATGGAAACCAGAGACATACGGAAGAGGGAAAAAATGTCGTCTGCTGCACATCCTGGAATTCCCGTCAGCAGTTCCAAGATTTTCTTTTGGAATATTTCCATCGCTGTCGTGATTCCGAATGGCAACCTCAGGAATCTGTATTTTCCGAATGGACTTCAAAATGTTGTTAACTTGCTACTTTTTGTGCTAAGAGCCAGTTGCCAAAATCCTTTTCTTGCATCTACTGTTGTAAAAAAAGATCAAATTTTTGTAGTTTATTGAGCGAATTTTGTATAAAGAAACAACGATTTCATAATTTCTCCCTTGAGAGGGAAAAACATTAAATCATGTTTAATGTTTTTCCCTCGCAAGGGAGAAATTAGATATAGTTTTTTAAGGTCAAGAAAAAAGAAAAGATTCTAATTAACCAAAACAATTTATTATATTTATATACATTTTTATTTAACCATTAGATATTTCCGATGGGACTCATACCAAAGTACGCTTGCATACGAGTCTGCAACACATTGGGACATTTTATGTCTTTAGTTGCAGACTCGTATGCAAGCTCTAAGAGCCAGTCAGCTGATCCGGACCCTGGGCATCGTCAAGTAAATGTCCTAAAGAGGCTACATACGAAATTACAGCTTCCTAGAGTGTAAAGCATAGAAATTAGCTCTAAGAGCCACTCATTTGATCCGGACCCTGGGCATCGTCAAGTAAATGTCCTAAAGAGGCTACATACGAAATTACAGCTTCCTAGAGTGTAAAGCATAGAAATTAGCTCTAAGAGCCACTCATCTGATCCGGACCCTGGGCATCGTCAAGTAAATGTCCTAAAGAGGCTACATACGAAATTACAGCTTCCTAGAGTGTAAAGCATAAAAAATAGCTTTAAGAGCCACTCATCTGATCCGGACCCTGGGCATCGTCAAGTAAATGTCCTAAAGAGGCTACAAGCGAAATTACAGCTTGCTAGAGTGTAAAGCATAAAAAATAGCTTTAAGAGCCACTCATCTGATCCGGACCTTGGGCATCGTCAAGTAAATGTCCCAAAGAGGTTACACACGAAATTACAGCTTCCTAGAGCGTTATGCATAGAAATTAGTTTAAGAGCCACTCATCTGATCCGGACCTGGGCATCGTCAAGTAAATGTCCTAAAGAGGCTACATACGAAATTACAGCTTCCTAGATTGTAAAGCATAAAAAATAGCTTTAAGAGCCACTCATCTGATCCGGACCCTGGGCATCGTCAAGTAAATGTCCTGAAGAGGCTACATACAAAATTACAGCTTCCTAGAGTGTAAAGTATAGAAATTACCTATTAAAATGATTTAACCACCGCTTCACAAATCAAACCGTTCTCGCAATATTCGGATCACCTGCTATGAATCAAATCATCGAAACACCAACTCAATGAAATCATCAGAAATTAACAAGCGGTTGCAATCATGTTCACAATATCAATTATTGAGAATGATCACCTGAGTGTACACAATTATTCAAATAACCATGCTCATAACTCAGCTTGTTGGCCACGCACTTCGCAGTAGTTAACATAATATGGTTGGATAAATCGAGAGCTTTCGAACGAATGGTCAACGAATTTTGTGGGATGAAAAACGACGAAGTACCATTTCCCTAGCAACGACTCGGTTGTAAGCGGAAATCATCAGAAAAAAAACGTTGCAGATTTGCGTGTCGGAATTCACAGAACGACCCCTAGCCCTAAAACATTAAACATGTTAAAACAATAACAGCATTCCGCAGAGTAAGGTATCCCCGCTTTCTGCCACAATGGATACAGCGGTGACAACTGTTGAACCTCTACTACTGACTCCAGTACTGTGTTGACGGCCTGATGATGATGATGATGTTCTCACATCGAAAGCACACGCCCCCTGTGCTTGACTTGCTAGTGAAGACGGACTTCTCCGTATGTAAATGGTAAAGAACGGGTTTGTTTCTCAACATTTATTAAAATGCGAAAAGTTGGTGGGTTCTGGCGCTATGAAGAGGCGAACCCTTTTGCGTGGCGTAATGCGTCGAGTTTAGATAATGTGCTATACATGGATTTAATAATGATAGACCACTGACCTGGGAAGAAAGGCTATCCAATACACCTTTATATCTCTAATATATTATTAAAAGAGAAAATTAGTTTGTTTGTCTTCTAGAAGTGTCTAACCGTTTGCACCGATTTCTATGAGGGTGGTTGTAAATTAACGAATAAGTTCCAATAGCACTTAGGCTATTATCACGATCCTCTAAGCTTACTCCTTCATCGAGAACTCGGCATTGCGTCGAACTTTTCACTTGAAATTTGCGTGGAAGGTTCACGCGTAAAGAACTTTCCACAGCAAATTCTACCATGGCAAAACGATTTTGGAGGGTTGAGCCGAGCAGTTTTTACTCGTAAAGATGGATCTTCGAAAATCTATATATATTTATATATATATATATATATATATATATATATATTCTATATATAGACTAAATAGTCTTACTACTAACTGCAGCAATATTAGTCGGGAATAGTTTTAGCGTAACTAAGATTACATTGAGGAGACGCTTGGTTGACAGTGGGGGAAGGCCAGATTCGAATCGCTGTCGCGGCAAACCTGATGGTATGTCCAACTAATCTGAATTTCTACTAGGTACTTGATGTTTTGTAATTTCGAGTTGCAAGCTTGCGAGCATCTTGACCACCAAACTATGCACATCAACTATTCTATGTTGGACCGAACCTACCTCCATACCGCCAGGTTCGCTGCGATCGCGAACAGGGGATTGAAGGATTTTATCATGATTGTATCATCAGTAGGTACTGCGCATGTTCCAATGTGAAATCCTCGTAAAGACCCTAATTTTCACAGTTTTCATCCTATTTTGATGAAATTGTCAGGGAATGCACGGGTGAGGTTGTAGACGGTCCCGTGTGTATTTCATTGTTCTCAACTCCTCAGTTCATTCTGCGCATACGCAAACGTAAATTACAGTGAGTATCATTTGTTCGTTTCTTAAATGACCAATTATGACGTTTCACGCTACTTCTCGATTTAATCTTTCCGCTATGGAATTTCCCACGATCATTTAAAACTTTTCAATTATTTATAAATTCATGATACGTTTACAAGGAAGCTACATGCCGCACCCGATTTGGCAGACGTTTTTTCTTTTATTTAATGGTTTAAGCCTTACCTCAACTAGAAGGGTCATTAGCGACATTGATTAAGGTGCCTAAAGAGACATTACAAAATGGTTTGATTCTTAAGGGGAGCCATGTTGTACTCCATCACTAAACGGAGAGCCACCATGAACTCCACAGGTAAATCGGAAGAGAAAAAACAAGGGGTTCAGTGTTAGCCACTGTTTAGCCCCTAAAGCGGATAAAAAAAACCAAAAATAATGTAATACAACTAAGACTAGATGAAGAAGAGGCTTATAACTTTTATTCCTTCTTTACGTGCGGTTTCCACCGCAACTTTGCATCTTACATCATCCCCAGATATTTTGCTTCATTAGCGTAAGAGATGCTTTCCATTGAATAGGGAAAAGGAGTGCGAATTCGGCTTATCCAGAAACTGAAACGTTATGTCAGGTTCTAGTGGTCCCGCAGTGAGCTCTTAGAGAAAAGGCTCGTGACGAGGGCACCGGCGCACAAGAGCTAATCAAGGCATATCAAAGGGTAGCTGGGCTAATTGCGACGCCGCACCGCCGTAGCCAACATTCCCTCCTTTAGAGCGGTGGCGGGCTGAACCTCACAAGGCTCGAGGATTTATCTGAAGAGGGAGTTTTCGCGATCCTCACAATGCAACCCCTTTCAGACGGAGCCTGGATGCGTGTCTCCATAGGCATACAAAAGAGGAAAGAATGAAAGACTTATCAACGGAGCGGGAAGGTCTTTTTCTTTGAAACGTTTCTCAAGATGATTGTAATTTAAAAGATTGGATGAAGGCTGTAGGAGAAACCCGGTTTTCATGAACTTAGTGCCTACCTCCCCAACTGATACATTTCAATGAATCGAATGAACGTTTTCTGATTCTAAATAGATGAATAATATTTAGGAAATTTAGAAGAAGAATATTTTCAACAATATGATTAAGTTTCTTGACCGCAAAATAATAATCAGTACAGTTGTAGAGTCTTGAGAGCCGGTCAGGACAATAAAGTTCAAATCTTTATGCCGACGTTTCGATGCATTTATACATCATAATCAGGGCTACATAAACAAGATGAGTTCCAAAAATCTATAAGTTTAACAACTATGGTTCGAAAACGCACATGTCAAAAAAAAAACAATAATAATAAAAATATATACATAGTATGACATACCTTGGAGAAATTTTGTGTATAGCACATGTAATATATAGATTCATGTACATATCGACTAATGATTACATTATTAATGATTACATGTAGTATGTGATCATTACGCCGTGGCCAACATTCCTCCACCCTCTTTTAGAGCGGTGGCGAGTTGAACCTCACAAGGCTCGAGGATTTATCTGAAGAGGGGTTTTCGCGATCCTCACAATGGAACCCTTTTCAGACGGTGCCTGCGATGCGTGTCTCCATAGGCATACAAAAGAGGAAAGAATGAAAGACTTATCAACGGAGTGGGAGAAGGTCTTTTTCTTTGAAACGTTTCTCAAGATGATTGTAATTTAAAAGATTGGATGAAGGCTGAAAGAGAAACCCGGTTTTCATGAACCTAGTGCCTAATACCCCAAGTGATAAATTAAATTTCAATTAATCGAATGAAAGTTTTCTGATTCTAAATAGATGAATAATATTTACGAAATCTAGAAGAAGAATATTTTTAACAATATGATTTAGTTTCTTGACAGCAAAATAATAATCAGTACAGTGGTGGAGTCTTGTAAGTCTGTCAGGATAATAAAGTTCAAATCTTCATGCCAACGTTTCGATATATTTATACATCATCATCAGGGCTATATAAACAAGATGAGTTCTAAAAATCTATAAGTTGTAACGGACTTAGATCGCCCCCATAGGTGCAATGGGGCCTAAATCCGAACTCATAGAGAGAAAGGGGGGGGGGGGGGTGACAGTACCATAAGAGATACAACTCGTACTAATAGCATATGCGCCATGTTCGGAGAAGAAGATTTTCCGGTTCTCGGATCCTCATCTATCGCCAAACGCAGCATTTCAAGAACTTGAGAATGACGCCCGGCGCGGGAGCGACGGACGCGCATTCTCTTGGATCTCACGGGAGCTGTCACAAAGTTTAACTGCTATGGTTCGAAAATTCACATGTCAAAGAGAAAACAACAATAATAAAAATATATACATAGTAAGATGCTTATGTCCTATGCACTGTAAATGCATTTATTATTATCATCATTATTAAGACAGACCTTGGAGAAATTTAGTGTATAGCACATGACTGTATATACTACTAGTGCTATACACTAAATTTCTCCAAGGTATGTCGTACTATGTATATATTTTTATTATTATTGTTTTCTTTTTGACGTGTACATTTTCGAACCAAATCTGTTAAACTTATAGATTTTTGGAACTCATCTTGTTTGTACAGTCCTGATGATGATGAATAAATACATCGAAACGTTGGTGTGAAGATGTGAACTTCATTATCCTGACCGACCCTCAATACCCTACAACTGTACTGAAGAATATTTTTAGACAAGAACAAATTATTGACCAGATGATTTTAATCACAAACTGCATTATTTAGAATAAATTCAACATGAATATGTGAATCACATTAACTAGAGAACGATCTATAAACGAACGTGAAGCTTCGCTAAGTAGGTGAAATGCCACATCACTCCCCCCTTATGGCGACGTCGCGTCGGAAAAAAGTCCTGTGGGGTCATGTTTGTTAAATTTGTGTTCAACTTCGTTTACTCACATCACACCATATCACCTTTTATATTTCAAAAATATATTCAGTCTAGTTTTTCCTTTGCAGTTATTCCTCCAAACATTAAGGAGTTGTATGGATAACACCTAACAGATTATATACAAATATCTACAGTACCACCGGACGAATGGATCAGCGTGAGCGTATTTTGATGGTTACAGCCGTTGGTAGTCGTTTTGATATACGCGGAGTCATTATCTTAGAATAGTGTGAAGGCTCGACATAAACCTCCGAAAAAATGACTCGAAATTGTAACTTTATTATTTTGTTCCGACGTTGAGCCATCCTGTAAGAGTTTCTCCATATCATTTCCGTCAAATTCCACTCCACGGCAATAACGTTCCAGTCCGGAACCATATTTTTTGTCCCAGTCCGGAACCATCCCAACCCGGAACAAAATAGTTCGCTCCACAATTGTTTCGTTCCTGCCTCATTTTCGTGCTCATACTAACAGGAAATTCTCTAAAATAATGCTTGGAGACTTCCTTTGAGATCTAGTATAGCTAAAAACGCCAAAATTTCGTGGTATTCGCCCTAAAGAGGGTCCGATATGGGCGTATAAGCTTAGTTCATGTCTAAATATCGTGGTTTTGGTCCCAAAGGAGGTCCGAACTGAATGAAAAAGCTCGTTGTTAGTCACATATTCTCCAAAAAACTGATTATTCACAAGTCTACATGAATAGGAATCTACATGCGTAGGAATAGAACGACACCCCACACGACCCTAAGCAGAGAAACCTCGAAAAACCTCATTTTTTTTTAAACCCATTTTTCACCCATAAAAACCCGTGGTGTTACAAAATAGATGTAGAATCGTGTTTTTCTCTAGATAGTACAGCAAAATAGTAGGCGGAACGAAATCCGCGAGGACGATATGTTTTCGTTTCAGAGAAGAACGATATTAGCCGTTCTAGTAAATTTCGTTTCGTCTCGGGACGTTATTTTGCGGAACTTTATCCCGAAAATGTCATTCCTTCGTTTTATAAGATCGAAACAGTCTGGAGAGAGAGAGAACGAAACGATATTTCGAGCCCTGGTATGAATGCAGGCTTCAGGCAATCAGCCGACACTAGAACTTGACGATTTGAAGTGCGTCTGGGAGCAGCGCAACTAGCCATTTCATCTCTAACTCAGCAGCTAAGTACAGTAATTGAGTAGATGCATTAAAGGTCCTCTGTAGCCGAATGGCTAGCGTGTCCGCCACGATACAAGAGATTACGGGTTCGAACCCTTTAATCTCGTAAATTTTTGCGTCCTATTTTACTGTTATTGTTCCACCACCCTGATACTAATCTATACGGTCAACTAATCTGAATTTTTACTATGGGAATGGCTACTTGATGTTATGTATTCTTGAGACCACTGATATATGTTAAAAACTGATCCGTGTAAAATCTCTCTAGGAGTGGTTGTAGACGAGCTTACACTACTTATGACTAGTTGAAAGAGGGTTCTTCGGAAGGGTTCAGGCGCTCTCGGAACTTCTCGGCTAGTCGCGCTGCACCCAGACGCTTTGAAAGCTGAATCCGCACTGATATTTTATGAGGCCCTGAATACGGTGGGACCAGGGGTGGTAGTACTACATGGCCCCGCCGCAGGAAGACGTAAATGGATGTACGAATTAAATCACTCTTGATGAAGTTGTAGAAACTAGAAACCCATTTCAAAAACGGAAATGAGTGAAGAACTTTGTGTGTTTCTACGGGAAAAAATTAATTATATTATAAATCAAGCTACGACAATAAATATACATATGAAATCATACTCCACACTTCTACACAACTGCAAATAGGTAAAACAAACTAAACAATAATTTTTGAGGTAGTTGATACAATTATAAAGTTGATAAACAATTATGAATTAAATTAACAATCGTTCATGGTTCCTCTGTTACAGCTTGGGTGGAAGATATTGGGGAAGATCACAGCAGCGTGATTTTGCCCCATTACGAACTGGATGACTACGAAGATTCAGGCAACTGGTAAGTCCTCACGCATCTGCTCTTAATTTCTAATTGAGTTTTCGTAACTAATTTTGAATTATTAACACCAACATGGATTTATTTTTGTTTTTCGGCTGGAGCTCAGTTTTGAAAGTTAGCATCACGCTGTTTCTGACCAAACAACCAATAAGCAATGTGAAGTTTCTACCTAGATACGTAGATATTTAGAAAAATCAATGTGAATCTGCCTCAACAAAATTTGGAGCTATATGCAGGTACGTTTTGATTCCCATTAATATAAGAAAGCGTTCAGTACTTGACGACATTTTTGAACTCACGAAAGAACTTGTGACTCGTTCCTTTACTTGTAGACAATGGTGGCAGGCCGGATTCGAATCGCGATCGCAGCTAACCTTGCGGTATGTACAACTAATCTGAATTTTTACTAAGGGATTTACTACTTGATGTTACGTAATTTTGAGATGCGAGCTTGCGAGTATCCAGATTCCCATACTATACACAAAAACCTATCTACATTGGACCGAACTACCTCCATGCTCAACCGTATCCTCAATTTGAATTTACAGGCAAGTTAAGGGAGTTATTACTAATTTAGTGACGTAAGGTCAAAATCACAAAAAATCTTATACCTAATTGAAATAACCATTTTTCAAGTAGGTTAAAAAAATTCCTAAAGGACAAAAGTTGTTGCAAATTAGTTGAATAATTGATTCCTAGGTGTTTATGAATCAGTATGGACACAATGTATAAAATTAAAATAAAAAATTATGAAAAATCCAAAACTTTTACAATTGTCTACTCGACCCCCCCCCCCCATCCACAATTTTATAGTCCAACAATTTTTGGATTTTTTAAATTATTTTTTTTCCATTTAAATTTGTATTAGAAATCCAAAAAAACCTTCAAGTTTCTTGGGTGATATAAAGTGAACGAATGTAGAAAGTGATATAAAGTAGGTATACGATTTCCAGCGCTTAAATCGGGTATAACTCTAAATCCTGTCATCATTTTTTGTTGAACACGTGGATACTTTTGATTGGGACATAGAGGATTACCCTATGAGCATAGATTCATACGAATTCTATGAATACCAAATCCTATAAGGAAATTGCCGGGTTCTTTCACTCTGAATGAAAGATGGACAATTCAACGAATTTGAGACGAGTCGATATGATGGCCTCTCAGGGTAAAATTCTGTATCAGTAACAGTAGAGGAGTGTGACAGTTACCTACTGATTCACTCACAATAAAATTCATAGACAATGATATTGTGACATCCTCCAATAATTTTAAAATTTTCCCAACATTTGAGCCATTAGATCATGATAAATAGGTATTTGTTACAGGATGTTTCAGAAGTTTTATTTCAGAAATCAATCAAACCAGCTGATTCTGATGTTCATATCAACTTGAATTTAATGCTAGGTGCCTTCCTTGAAACAAAGCCAGGTTCTGTTACTCCTACCTCTTTTCCAACAGCGACCGTAGTAAAGCGACCATTACTGCCTCGAAACTAAGAGAGGTAGCGAACCGCTGAGAGGGAGAACAATTTCAAAAGAAAGTGATAAAGCAGCGACAAAGAAGAAAGGCGAAAAGTCGCCTACAGGAGAATAAGTGTCAACGGAGAGCTCGAGCCATATATCAGAAGTGGGACCGCTATAGCTGATGGCTCGAAAGGTGCGGTGGTTGTACTCGCCGGCCTGACCCCATTTCTCACGAGACGAAATAACAGTGAACTTGTACCAGCAGCACTTCTTGTTCAAGATGTGGTTCTAAACTTGGACCTTAATGGATGCCAAACAACGGAGCGAGTGCAGTGGACATTTTAGAAGTTTAAAGCGAAAGATCGATAGGTTTCCATTCTTAGTAGAATACAGACTCCAGTAGACGGCCAGACTTCACTAGTTTTAAAATTAGAAACTTAACTTTCTGAAATTTTTATATCTTTATTCTTTATTTGGGCATACGAGAAATCCTCACGTTACAATTTAGGGCAAGACGAAATAACCGATACAAGAAATCGTCACGAATTGATTTGATGTGAGTCTCGCGTACTTACAACGGAGCCTTAGGTACACAATTGTAACTACGTCAGTTGAAATTTGATAGGGAGCCTCTGTAGGACAACTGATACCAATGAAATAACGGGATTATTTATTTAAATTCAGGGTCCGTGGGAGGGGTCATTTTCCCCCTCCGCCGCACCGAAACCGAGGTTTATTGTGCGGTTCTCTCGCCTGTTTCCAACCTATAGGTTCTGGAGCCAATCCCTCTCCTCTGCTAGACTGATAATTCCCCCCCACAAGGCCGTCTACCGATACTATTCCCCATGGGTCAAGGGTTCCAAAGATTCTGAATTGTTTGGCTTCAAGCACTGGGCATTCCAAGAGAAGATGAGAGGCGATTTCTTCCTCCTCTCCGCACATTCTGCACACTGGATCACCTGTGTAGGCTCCAATCCTGTGCAGATGTTTCCTGAAGCACCCGTGCCCAGTCACCATTCCCACCAAGAGTCTTATTTTCCTCCTCGAGAGATTTAGGGCGGCAAAAATAACGGGATACATCCTGATCAGCTGAGTGGGCTACGTTTTATCCAAGGAAACTTCCAAGGAAGTTGAATTTGATAGTGAGCCTCTCTGTGACATCAAGAGATAAAGGGAATTACGCCCCATTCTGATCAGCTGAGTGAGATAGGTTTTTTTCTTGTTCTGCCAAAGAATTGAATTTGATAGAGAGCCTCTTTAGGACACTAGACGTTCGACAGCACATTGAAACCCCCCCATTACCAGTGCCATCTGGATCCAATTCTTCTTCATAGTCATTCCTCGAAAGATCATCAGCATATAATTCTGATCTGTTTCTCCAACTAATCTGTATTTTATCAAAAGGACTGATTTGGGATAATTTTTCATTTTTGACCACCAAACTACGAGTATACACATCATTCTGATCTATTATGTAAGCCCATTTATTTATCCGGAGGCCGATTATGGTTTATAAGGAAAGAGGTTTATTATAATACCGGAGGCTGATTATGGTATATATGGTAGGGGATATGACGGTACTCTTGAACGTCAAGTCTTTGGGACACAAAAGATGAATAAAATGAAAGGCCCCGTCCTGATCAGCTGAGTGAGCTAGGTTTTCCCTCGTTCCCCCAAAGAAGTTGAATTTGATAGAGAGCCTCTTTGGGACACAAGAAATTGACAGGCCCCGTCCTGATCAGCTGAGTGAGCTAGGTTTTCTCTTGTTCCCCCAAAGAAGATGAATTTGATAGAGGGCCTCTTTGGGACGCAAGAAATTAAGAAATTGACAGGCTCCGTCCTGATCAGCTGAGTGAGATAGGTTTTCTCTTGTTCCTCCAAAGATGTTGAACTTTGTAACAGACTTAGGCGCCCCGTGGTGCAATGGGGGCCTAAATCCACACTCATAGAGAGAGAGAGGAGAGTGACAGTACCATAAGAGATACAACTCGTACTAATAGCATATATGCTACGTTCGGAGAAGATAGGTTTTCCAGTTCTAGGATCACCCATTCATCGCCAAACGCAGGCTTTCGAAAACACGGGAAAACGCGCCCGACGCCCGCATCTTGCAGGAAATCTTGGATCTCGCGGGAACTGTCACACTCCCCCCCCTTAAAAAACATAGTTGATTGCAGATCAAGTATGTAAACTAGGTGGAATAGTTTACTGGTTGAGAACTGATGCTCACTAATAAATAGCTGCATTGGCGATTGAGGATAAAAAGGTGAAATTAAAACAGGATGGATTGTCAATGAATCTTCATATGAAGTATTCATTAGGTAGTTAACCCCCAATAAAAGATTGGAACAATCGGGAATAATATAACTTGCTCAACCAGGAGACTTACAGTAGGGAGCTGCTCACTTTGGGGACTTACGAAAATGGGAACTATGCCCTGGGGAATTAACTTGCTCAACTTTGAAGACTTACAGTGGAAGGTGCCCACTATGGGGACTTATGAAATAGGGAACGATGCCCTGGGTTTGGGAACAATGCCCTTGAAAATTAAGTATGTTAAATAGAAATAATATGAGAGGATAAATTGAGAAATTGATAATCAAGAACCAATGAAAGTATTTATGTATCCAAGGGAGTATAATGGGTATTCCTTCTGGAAACCCGGGCCATGTTTCTTCTGAAACATTAACGCCCCAAAAATAGTGGATCGGATTACTAGGCGTCAGCCGTAGCGCCCACCACGCCCTGCTATCATGTAATGATTTAGAGCACCCCAGTGGTGCAATGGGGGCCTAAATCCACACTCATAGAGAGAGGGGAGGGTTGTGACAAGTACTAACAGCATAATATACGCTATGTTCGGAGAAGATTGGTTTTCCGGTTCTCGGATCACCCATCCATTGCCAAACGCAGCCTTTCGAAAACACGGGAAAAAGCGCCCGACGCCAGTTGGAGCGACGGCAGCGCATTCCCTTGGATCTAGCAGGAACTGTCACAATTTAATAGAAAGTCTTTTTGAGAGACATGAGATTAATAAAATTAGGGACCCCATCCTAATGAGCTGAGTGAGCTACGTTTTCTCTTGTTCCCCCAAAGATGTTGAATTTTGAGAGCATCTTTGGGACAAAAGAGATGAATCCTGATTAGCTGACCGAGCTATGTTTGTTTGCGCCTTCGACCCAGTTAACGTTAAGGGTTTTCGCTCGGGTTGGTCTTAAAATGATCATTGGAGTTCCAATTTGGTCCCATTCAAGTTTCGAGGCATGAACGTAGTGAACATACATTGTAGTGAACAAAAACATAGACGAAAACGTTCGTTTTCGTGGTACTGCTCTTCGTATTCATTCGAAACGCACAATGAACTTTGTATTCGAACCTCTTCAAAAACAACGCGGAAGGTCGCGATGGTATGGTTATAACCAAATCGTTCGAATGGTCTCCATTTACCACGAAATTCGTGGAAGAAGGGGATATTTGTTTGGGATGTAACAATGATAGATAAAAATTAAATCTGAGTCCGTCATAATCTCTACGCAGACCTGTAGCAAACCAGAGAACCGATAATATTCGTAAATGAATCCCCCCTCCCCTCCCAAAAGTCACCAAAAATATGCAAAGAATCCAAATTCTGAAGTATTCGACAACAAATATGCAGAAACTCTTGGATTTATCAGGCTTTTTAATGCAAAAGACACGTTAAGGAGGCATTTCAGACCCATCATATATTATGTGGTATAGGCGTGTTCAGCGATGAAAATCCAACAAGAACCTTATAATTTAACATGAATTATCCTGGAATTTAAGAGATTTTTTCAAATATGCAGGTGCCTTACCTCAAAAATTAGACGTCTACGTGAAAAACGGGCTTCGGATTCGGATTCAGCACCCTCTAAAACCCCTAGGACCAGCACCAGTTTCTAGAGGGCACGACTTTTTTTTTTTTTTTTTTTTTTTTTTTAAGCAGTGTAATTTATCAAAAAATTCATTATGTTCTTTTTCAATTTTAAAATTGCATATATGTAAGTTCTGTTGAATCCTATTTGGAATAGTTGAATTCTACTTGGAAAATATTGTATTCAATCTGGAAGATGTTGAATTTAATCTGGAAATGCTACACAAAACAATGAGAAGATCAGTCGACAAAATTCAATATCTTTTGTTTTTCACTTTGATCACTTTTGAAAGTGAGCTGTTCTTTCTTTAAATTATCAATTGAAGGAAACGTAAACCTGTTGCCGCCAATAAAAATCAATCCTCCTGAATCAATCCATCTCTAAATCAATTCTTGAGCTGTAATACTGGCTGTTGTTGTCACTGCCTTGGTCTATAAACGTTATGATTCAATAAAAATAATAATTATCGAATCGTGGTCATTCATAGAGTTCATCAGTCTACTTCTAGACTGCATACCATGAAATACGCGGTGGATTTCATAAGCTCTTCATGTATAGTAATGATTCTGGTCTTTGTGGTAGTAAACGCAAAAGAGGTAAGAACTCACAGTAGTTTTCCCATAATGCAACTGTAATTCAGTCACAGAAATTGCATTTGTTACAGAAAAGAACAACAATTGCCGCAGTGCTGTTCACACATTCAGTCATCTTCATATCAATCTGTACCTTTGTACGTATATTACACACATCAAAAAAGTATTTCACCACCCTGATTGAATAAAAATATATACACGAGAATAAATTAGGGATTTGAATTTTTTTTTAAGTGTATCTTATAACAAAATAGAAACAACAGAAAAAAAAGTTCCAATCGTCCAGAATGACCTTAATAATCGTAATGAGCGACTTTTCGTAAATTATTGTATCATAATAGGTTACATTGTTGGTGTATTATTTTCAAGAAACAAATTTTTAACCCCGCCTCAAAATTTGTTGGTTTACATTTCAAGATGCGTAGAATCCAAAAAAGTCCAGTCATGCAGCATGACCCCATGAGCGAATTATTGAAGAAATATTCGACATTTCAGTCGCTATTGATCGTGTAGAGAAATTTTAGTTTATGATTTTGATAGACAAACATGGAATCAAATTATTAAAAATAATTAGGAGGTACTCATACTTTATTATTATTAAACTTATCTTGTAGGTTTAAAGACACAGGTTTCGATGTCCAATGTGGTCAGTATTGAAGGCAGTTGATCTTAACAGTATCCTATCATAACATCATCAAATCTTGAAATAAAATTAAAATTGGTATAAAATTGTTTATACAGGGATACTTCCATAAGAGTAGTTCATTCTGAATTTGGACAATGTTTCATGCAAATATTACCGATTTTTACAACAACTAGCGAACGGCATTATTTCGATTTTTGACTGATTTTTCAACTTTGAAATTTTTGAAAACTTGATACATATTCTTATAGGAAATTTTACGCTCATTCCGAATATACCACATGTTAGTATGCAGAAAAAATTATTTCACCCAACAAATCGCAAAAAACAGGCTATTTTGAAATTTTTGACTACATTTTTGAAAATTTCAACCCGAAGATGTAATCCGATCATGCTGGCCAACGAACTTGAACTTTCGTTTTGTGTCCTTAACATCTTAAAACTTGTTTGAAGTTTTTAGCACAATTCTACGGACATTTTTATCGTCTGGAATGACACATACATACATATATACATACATACATTAAAAAATCGTTAGACTTCAGAATATGATTCAGAATAGCCTGAAACGGATTTCTGCATAAAATCTTTTCAAAAATTCACATTCTACAAATTTTGAGGCCAGAGCAATAGCTTAATTTTCTTCAAAAATTCGCTAAAACCAAACTAAAAAAATCCGTCCGTCTGCCGTTAGCCGTACAGAACTTTTCTTTGAAACTATTGGACCAAAGTTTACGAAATTTGGCTCAAAAATCACACATCGGCCGGGGATATGTCAGTAACATCGGCATCAGTTTTGATCAACCGTAAAGGGTAGTAATTGAAGGCCAAAATGTTCAAAAATCGAGATCTCAAAAACTTTCAAGATAACAGTGAAGATTTTTTGCTTGTCAATGATGAATGTAATCCCAAAAAATCGATTTAAACTATCCGCAACACTGTAGGTTGAACCGTTCGTTTTCTATGAGCGCTAGAAAGTCGAAAAAACCTTCGGATTTCCTTCCAGGAGCGAGGATGCGCTTCTGAACTTGATATCACAGGTGATTCGGTAGCTCAGTTGATAACGTGTTTTACTTGAGACCTGAACTTCGTGACCTCGCCACGGTTCGGCCGTTGCTAGGGGAATGGAACTTCCGCAGTTTTCAGCTACCGATTCCCTCCTCCTTACGTACCTGGCTACATTCTAAAACTAAGCCGATTGGACTATAAACAATTTTAATAAGCCGTTTACAATATTCTTAACGTAAAGCAATAGCATCATTTACTCCACTCCATAGGAAACATTTTCATCCTCTTGACAACAGTCGAGGACACCTCGAGGACAACCGTTATGACATCCCCAATCGAAGACATATCCATGTAACATGGTATCTGCTTGTAAAGCGAATAGTGGAACTTTTATTATTGAGTTTATAGTAACTTTTGTCACCTACAGATGATCAGTGAATCTTATTTAGGTGGCTATTTGAATCTGTTTTATCTCATTTCGTTTAATTTCAATTCGTGGGTGCCTTGATCGATGTTGATTTATATCTGTGATATATATCTACTACTATACTTGGATTTCAGCTCTTGTTACATTTAAAGAGGCGAATAATAACTTTTAATTGCTCCATGTTTTGCTTGTCAATGATAAATATAATCTCAAAGAATCGTTTAAAACCACCCGCAACATACGTTGGACGGCTATCTTCTCTAATCAACCTACTGAATTACATTAATTGTAATTAATGTGCAAAGAACAAACATAGTTTCTAAACAATATACAGTGTATGCAACCCTTCTAGTGATGGGAAGATGACTTAGTCATAGGTCATTTTGGTCCTCAACTTTACTATAAAGCGCAAAATTATGGGGTCCTGATGCTGTAATGCAGTGAACCCAATTGCGAAGCGCGAAGCCCCGAGTTTAGATAATAAATATACTAGGTATGAACAGGGTTTAATAATTACGGACCAGTGTCCTGCGTAGAAGGGCTATCTAATACATAAATAATAAGCCTTTGTGTAATAATTTGCAGCGTTCATTGTTTTGAAACTGAAGCACTCTGAGATCATAGAAATTGTTAGCTACCAATCTCATGGAAAAAAACTAGTTCTAAAAAATATTCTGCGAGTAGAAAAAGATTCTGTATTTTTCATTTTTTTTATTTGTTCATTTTCTCAGTTTTTTGCTGTTTTCTATGAGAAAAATTTCTAAATGGAGAAATTTAGCCAAATTCAGTTTTTTGTGTTGTTGAAATTTTGTGATTAGATACACTTTTCATAAATCGAAAACCCGAATTTTTCCCTTGCATATTTCTGACTGAATCAGGGGTGATACAAAACTGGTTTTGATTTGTGTTTTTATTAATTCAATTCGTTTTATTGCAGGATCCAAAACAAAAGCAATATAAAAGTCAATAAACTACTTATTTAAGAGCTAATAAACTTTTCTTTAGCCCCTTTAATTTTATTTCAACGGTGATATCCGTTGAGAGCTTTACTCGGTGGGCTTAGTGTTGGAATTTCTGTGTGCACCGCAAACCTCATAAAATGCAATAATCCGTCAATGAAATTTGATCCAAAAATTAATTCCTGCGAATTATGATTCTTGAAATATATTATAGTACTTATATGATAATGAACTTTTTGATAATCATAATAACTGTTGTTCCTGACTTAATACGAAATAGTTTTCACTTAATAAACTTGGGTTGAGTCGAGCACGTTCTATTCGTAAAGATAGATCATCAAAAATTGATATTAAAAATGCCTCATTAACTGCATCAACTTGGTCGGGAAAAGTTTTAACATACCTAGGGTTATGTTGAGGTTGAAGAAACCGGGACGCTTTTACCAGTACCTACCTATTGCTTTAAACAAGAAAAAAACGTTGCAAATTATTACACAAGGTTTATTATTTATGTATTAGATAGCCCTTTAATTAAACGAAGTCTATTATTCAGTATCTAAATATATCTGTAGTGGCATAGACGCCTACTGAGGAGAAATTAAATACAACTACATTTTACTAGTCTTTTGAATCTAACACAAGCTGACCCACCAACTGAAAATTAATGATATATAGCATTCGCACTTTGAATTAAACCTTTCGCGAATTGAATTAAACTTTCCGCGAATTGAATTAGACTTTCTGCAAAATGAATTAAACTTTTCGCAAATTGAATTGAACTTTTCGCAAATTGAATTAAACTTTCCGCAAATTGAATTAAACCTTAATTCATACGTGAAAAGATCAATAACATTAATGTTTTCTTGGCTTCAACTATATAATAAATAAGTAGTTGATCGTTATTTGTAATCATGACTATACGAATATTATTTCAGGCGGGACTAAGTCCGCAGGGTTAGCTGGTGACTCATATTTTACACTCAATTGGAATTTATATATTACACGTAATAAATAGCGTTAAAACTTTTATTTTATTTTTTTTTTTTTGGTTCTGTGCATTATTTGCAGATTTTGAAGTTCTGTTTATCATTAATTCTTTCATCAAATGTTTTATATAATTTGCATCTGCAATACGAACACTTAGGATACTTAATTAATTAATTAAGTAATTTTAAGGATACGTTTTTGTACGGATACAAAATTAAGAAACAGTATTTTAGTACTACACTTAGTACTTACTTATAGGGAAGTAACTGAAAGGTTACCATCTTCGTGTATCGCGTATCACTATTGGTAGGCCGAAATGTGTGACCAATAATGTAATGACGTAAGTAAATGAAAAGATTAGTTCATTTCCAAGCATTGCAAATATTTAGTTGTTGTACGTTTTAAAGGACACAAAAAGACATCGAAATCCTTCAAGGAGTCATTTAACCCGTCTTGGTCCACCGGAATGGGTCGCGGGTGACCCGAGGAACCCAATGGCGCGGTTTTGGCTGCGAGCAGCGATTGCGAAATATCACTCCACGGTTCCCAATAGCGATTTTATACATGATGGAGAAATCCAATCAGTCGACATTCAGAAGGTAAGCCCCATATCAAGTGGAAAAATTATATTCAAAAGGGATATATAACAAGGTGTTAAGGTTCTTGAGGGTTGGTCAATGAATCAAGTTTTTTCCTTACACCGACGTTTCGGTCAATTTATTAGACATCTTCAGGCTACAAACAATACAATAGGTATCAACTAAGAGTAGGTACATCACTAGGGTCTAAATATACCTACCTCCTAGTTGATACCTATTGTATTGTTTGTAGCCTGAAGATGTCTGATAAATTGGACGAAACGTCGGCGTAAGGAAAAAACCTGATTCATTGACCAACTCTCAAGAACCTTAACACCTTGTTTTATGAAAAGTGGTCGAGAACTCAACATATTTTTTTATATATATAAGCACGAACTCAGAGCTTCCCTACTCTCGGTAATGAGGTAGCGAAATTAATAAGTGATTTTATCATTTTATTTAATTGATTGATTATACTTGGTTATTATGATTCAACCGTTTTTAGGACGTCTCTCAGAAGCTAGGTCATACAGGCAAGGCTTCTTATTTAAGAGGGACGACCTGTTGAAATTGATCCAAGGGGGTAGGGGACAACTTCTGTTGTTTTCTCTTATTTTAGTTCTCACCAAAATGATGTATAATCCATTCATAGGGACGTCCCTGTAATGCATGCATAACTAACCAATAAGTTTCTTTCTTCAATTCACAGTTACCCGAGGAGGAAAATGTACGGATAATGTTCAAAGGGCTGCCACCTCACATCTCGGATTGGAATTACGCCAATTTGTGTCAAACGGATTTCAAAATCAAAAAAAGAACAATTCACCGACATGGTGTACGGAGGTTGGAAGTGTCGGTTCTCCAGTGCATTGACACTTTCTGATTATGATAATGCAACAATGTATAAGCAAGCTTGTGTCATGAATAGTTAAAATCCAAAATCTTTTTTGATTTGCGGAATATTATTTAGAACGAGTTTGTTGCCATAAAATTGGTAGTTTACTAAGTTTGCACGTATGATCATGCTGCATTCCCAGGATACTTCCCTGAGACTGGAGCTTTGTCAGGGAGAAGCTATAAACGTCTGCCAAGTTGGGTGGGCAGTAGATCTTCCTCACATATTGTAACATGTACATATAGAATGATAAGTTGACGATATAAGAAATTAGCGTTTGCGCAAGTGCACTATCTACTATTAATCCAACGACAATAAAATTAATAGGGGAACGTCTAGGAGCTAAACCGCACAATCCTTGGACATTTCATAAGAATCAGTCCTTAGTCTCGGAGTTATTAACGTTTGCGCATGCGCACAGACCACTATTTATGTGACGGCAATGAAAGTTATAGGGGACCGTCTACAAGCTATCTCGCTCAATCTCTGAAAATTTCATCAAAATCGTTCCATTAGACTCGGAGTTCCGCCTGTGTCAATCAATATTAGCTTCACCTATGCGCAATGATTATTACTCTACCAATCACGATACAATTTATAGGGCGTATTTTTGAACGTATACCCAATCACTTACCGAGTTCGAACGAAATTGGATCAACAGATGATGATAAATCCACGTTATGAGAAATTCACGTTTGCGCATGCGCACAGGCTACTGTTGATTCGACGGCATTGAAAATTAAGCTGGGTTCACATGGAGGGGAACAAGCGCGGAAAGCGGAAAGACAGAAGGACGGAAAAACCAGTGGAGAGGCGGCGGAGTCGGAAAGATTGTTCACATGAAGCGGTCACCTTGGTGAACGGAATCATAATCTTCCTACTGAAAGCCTCTCTGGTCTGAAACCTCTACTTGCGGTTATCAACATTCCTGTCCAATGAGCTTGCGCGGAGCTCGACAGAACACGGAAACGGTGTAAAAATTTCTACCGCCGTCCGCTGTCAGCCCATTCTGACAACATGGCAGCCACCTTCCTCAACTATAGTCCCAACAGCCAATCAGATTGTGTTCCGTCCTTCCATTCTTCCGCTTCCCGCGCTCGTTCCGCTCCAAGTGAATCCAGCTTTATAGTTGATGTTTAGGAGCTTAACCGCACAATCCTTGAACATTTCATAAAAATCGGTCCATTAGTCTCGGAGTTTTGTCTATGTTGATGCATTTTTGTTTTGCGCATGCGCTGTAGCTATTATGAAGTCAAGTTTCCTACTTCTATGTGGGCTGATGATAATGTTAATTCGTAAAGAACAGCCAAAAGCTGTGAGGTTTTTCACGCGGAGTTTAATAAGAAATATTCCAGCGCGCACCTAAATTTTTTTGTGTTCCCCGACGTCCTAAAACAAATGAACCTTGATTTCCAATTCATGATGCATGTACCTTCATTCCCAGTGGGTCTGAGGTAAATAAAAAACCTTCCAACTACAAATTTAAATTTTACTTTTTGCAATGTACTTCCAACGGGCACAAAAAGTGAAGAACAAGAAAAAGTTGATATTACGCCTTTGTGGTTCATTTCATGTAAGTACTTAATTTGACTATGTCGCGTATATTTATACTATAATAATATAATTTACGTTTTATATACGAAGAATGTTTCAAATCGACTCAAATTAAACTGTTAGTCCAGTGAGTTTTATTTATTTTTTCAAATTCATTCTTCCGTCGGAGTAGGATAATAGCTTTGTAGGTATTGAACTGGTTGCCGGCGGAGTTGATGACTATTCCTCCGAAGTTGGCTGCTACCCGATCAGCAAGCACTGAAACGCAAAAAGTAAGTGGCAATTTTGAGAGGACAAAAATATTTTCGACTTCAATCACGAATACAAAGCTTCCCTACCTTCGGTAGTAAAGAAGCAAAAACCAAATTTGAAATATCAAATTTAAAATTGTAAAATCTCTAAAAATGTTTTCTTTAAGTGGTTGATGCAATCAAATTTAAAATTATCTCTTCATAAAAAGTTCCATTCATGCCTTGAAGGTATTAGCGATTTTTCTTAAATTATCACTCGTATTTTGAAATTTTATATGCACTGAAATTTGAGGTATTTAAGTAGAAAGAAAATGTCGAAAGCCAATTATATGGGGAAAAATTCGTTCTAAATAAAATTGGGTAAATCAAAAAAGATTTTGGATTTGAGGTTTTTTTTTTTTTTTTTTGCAGTTTTCATAGATTTTTTTAGCAAATATAATTTAATTCAACCATAATTTCTTACAAAAATTTTTTAATGCCCTATTTAATCGTTGATAATTTTGTTTTTACTTAAACTCTGCTAAGAATGATAAATTTGACGATTTTTGGCCGTTTTTAGCCATTTGTAGTGATTTGTTTGATCTTCTGGAATGGAACGTACATATATTTATGAATAAGTGTTAAACTTTAGGATTCGTTTTAGAATTCCTCAAAACGGATTTAAATGAAGAAAATTTTCGAAAATTTGTATTTTAAATTTTTGGAGCAATTGCAACAGCTTCATTTTTACGAAAATTAGCTAAAAAGAATAAAAATAGTTTCCAGAAACAAAATTCTATTTTCAAGATTAAGAGTATTTTTATGATGCCTTGAAGTCTATCGGTATGACAAGTCAGTAAAAGGATCAAATTTTTATGGTTGTCATGAATCCACTAGTCAGAGATAGTTTCTATTCTGTTTAGTTTCAAATTGATTGAGATGGTCAAGAAGAACCAGAACTGCTTCATTTTACATTTTACAATGTCATAGAATAGTATTCATCATCGCTTTAGGCGTTTATCATTATTTTATTGATTGTGAAATGCTAAACATTTTATTGTTGAAATTTTAGCGAATGTTTGATAACAGAAAATATACAGGCTGATCGGGATGGATTCAGTCATTTCATTTGACTTTTGTGATCCCTGAGAAGCTCCCTGTCAAATTTAAATTGTCTAGGGTGAATAAATTTTCGTGGAGCCATCATATAGACCATTTATACACCAAAATTGCTTCGGCTAACTTCGCACATCGTCCTCTCTCATCTGCAGTATCATTTTCTGTCCTTCATCTGGCTTCTTTTTTTTTGCCCTCTTCATGAGTCACGCATATTATATGATTGTCATGTGGGGGAACTGTTCTAATTGGGAGAAAATTTTCAAACAACAGAAAGCAGCTGTTAGGATTTTATATGGTTTGGGATCCAACGAAAATTGCAGGGGCTATTTAAAAAAACTACAGTGCCTAACCATTCCCAGCCTTTACGTGTTCAGCTGCATTAAGATCATTCACAAAAATCCTGGATTAGCGCCTCGTGGATCGGACAAGCATAGCTATTTGACTCGCTTTCGAAATAATCTCCATTCTCTCGTGACCCGACTGTCGAATTCTTTGAAGTCCATTCCTTTGCAGACCGGGGTGAGACTCTATAATTGTTTACCTGAAAGTGTTCTTGAGATTCCTGAAAAGCCATTTGTCAAAAAACTAAAATCTGTTCTCCTTGATGCTGAATTATATGCTGTTCGAGATTTTTTTACCATCAAGTTTTGATAGATGACTGCGAATTAGATGATGCTGAAGATGTCCCTTTATTTATTATTAATTATTATATATCCGATGACGAATTAGTGTTGAGGAACATTAATGAAAGTACTTAACCTAATGAATAGTTTTTAAGTATAAACATATTCAAAGCCTGTGATATATATCTGTAAAATCGGTTTTTATTATTGTTGAGTTTATTTGTATGAAAAAGTTTATTATTTATTCGTTTGTTATTGGTGGTATTATTAGACGCATTGCATATGGATTGAATATAGAGCGGATAAGTGAAATGACATTTGTAATATAAATTTTGACGCATTCTGTACCAAAGCATTGGTGATTGAATAAAGATTTCTGATTCTAAGGGATAATTTAATTCACTCAGCTGTTTACAATGAGCCCAACAGTTTGTTCGTCTCCTGATGTCGCGGGGAGGTTTTCTACCAAAATATCCAATTCCTAGAGTGAATATGAGAGAATTTAACTCATATAGATGATCAGGATTGAGCCCGTCATTTCATTCGTCTCATATTGTCCCAGAGAGTCTCCCTATCAACTGTCAACTTCCTAGAGCGAACACGAGAGAAATTAGGTCACTCAGCTGTTCAGAATGGAGCTCATGAGTTTTTTCGTATCTTGATGTCCCAGAGAGACTTGCTATCAAATCCAACTTCCTAGGGTGAACGGGAGAGGATTTCATATTTATCCCCTCCCTTAAAACCCTCCATCATTTGGTCGTTGCGGATCCGAAACCCCAAAAACCGGCTCAACCGGCTCCCATCAAAATAAAGATTCCAGTCATGCAGCATAACCGTATGAGCGAATTCTCGTAATTAATCGTACCTTCTATATTATACGCTCATCTCAAAAATACGTAACATCAAGTAGTCAATCCCTTAGTAAAAATTCAGATTAATTGGACAAATAGATTAGTATCAGGGTGGCGGAACGATAACAGCGGGAGACCTGACGGAAGATAACTATAGCTCCGTTCTCATTGTGCGTTCTGCCAGTTCGGAACGGTTCTGGGCAAGCGCAGTCGAGTTTTGTCGTTCGCAGTGCCAGAACGCCCAGTTCCGAAACAGCGGCGTTCGCAGTGTTTTACGAACCTAGTCCCGAACGGTTCCAACAGCCCCGGATTTTTGTCAAAACTCGAACCTAAGGACGTAGTTAACGCATGCGCATTTCACAATTTTCCGGAGCTCGTGGAGTAAACAATACGTTCTTTTCGGCTTTGGTCACCGCACGTTCCTTTTAATTGTCCCTGTAAAATTTCGCTTTGTTCTGTTGTTCGCTGTTCTTCACTGGAATTTCTTCGACGAAATGTCAACTCAGGGCCTCGTCAAGTTAGGAAAGCGATAGTTTCGACGATGGTGGTGAAGTTTCAGTGTGTAGACGATGAGGACGAGATTGAAGGTAGTTGGATCTAATCTACATCAACGAAACTCGAATTTTTTCGACGAAAAGTTTGTTACAAACAACAACACAGGTTATTCGACTTCCAAGTTTTGAAATCGTTCGCAGTGCAGAACGCGGTTCTACAAGTTCTGGAACGCCCCTGGATTTTCTGTCCCAGTTCTGATGAGTTCGAGAACTGTTGGAACGCGCACTGAGAACGAAGCTAACGATAACACGGCGACTGGAGCGCTGGGAATGCCACGCGGTAGGTAGTCGAACTAAAGAGCAAGTCAGTGTCTAGAGTCTCGTGACTCGACTTGATTGTTCAGAACGTCTCGTATATTATAAGAAGGCTGGTGGTGGGGGGTGTGACGGTGCTCTTGAACGTCAAGTAGATTTGAATGTCCAGCCAGGGTCGATTCCGATAAATAATTAAAAGCATCAAGTTTCAACCTCATTACTTTCAAAATGAGTAATTGTGATAATCTCAAAACGTTGGGCGGGCTGGGTTTCCTTGGGGGACGGTCAGATTCATCTCCCTCGGGAGCCGGAACCTCCCCTACGCCCAAGAAAGAGGATTTTCCTGATGGCCCCACAAATCCACTTGCCAAACTGACCCTTCCCTGACCGCTATAAATAAACTTGATGACCCGCTCATTATGACCGCCTTAATGCCTCCGAGCTTTCCAGTCGACTTTCCCACATTTCCTGGACTATCAGGTGATAATGTCTTTTAATTTGGTAGAAAGTTCCTCTTGTTTTATTTTTTACATTTTGTTGGTTTTTCATGTAAGTGTCGCAGTTACAATCGATGTATGGATCACAAACACAATACCAAAACATCTAGTATTTTTTGACATTTGATTTTTAACATTGTATGTCTTTACTTTGGCACATGGACTCAAAAAGCGTTGCGTTATAAAAAAAGGCGTTAAAGTTGATTTCTAATGATTTTCACGTGCAACCAAGCCGTTTCTGGGGAAATGAAACTTCTTAAGTTTTCAACGGACATAAATCGTTCACCATTCGTTGAAAAGCTCTCGATTTACCACGCATTTCTTTAGTACTTGTTCTTGTTCTTGGTATCTTTGTGGTCATTTTATATTTATTAATGTTATCAATGGATGTAGTAAACAATGCCGCTTGTTTTGTTCTGATTATTATTGCTTCCAACCAAATCGTTGTACGGAACTGTATCTTAGCCATTTATCATCGTACGAAAATCGTTCGCCAGTCGTTGGAAGCTCTCGATTTACCAAACCGTATTATGTGCGCACTGCGCAGTTAGTGGCCAACAATCTGAGGAAAAGCGTGGTTGTGTGAATAATTGTTTACATACAGGTCTCAGTTAATTTCGTAAACACGATTGCAACCACTATTAGAGTGAAAAGAAACTTGGAAGTACAAATTTGATATGGATACTCTGTGGGACATTAAGAGACTATTGAAATGATGGGGTCTTTCCTAGTCAGCTGAGTGATCTAAATTCTCTCTTGTTCTCCCAAAAACTTGAAATTTGATTGGGAGACTCTCTGGGACATCAAGAGACGATTAAAACGATGGGCTGAATAGAAAGAGAAATTCTCTCAACGAAAAAAGGGTGCAAGGGGGTGGGGAGGGGGTGAAGACATAAAATGCCTAAAGGTCTTGCAGACTCTTATGCAAGATTTTTTATGTTTCTAAACGCAATCTACTTCTTAGTTCTTGACCAAGTTCTTATTGATGACCAAGTTTAATAATACCTTGGTTATCAGCCAATTGCTCCAGTAATTTGGAATAAATACTGGATAATTTTCATTCATACATTGTAACAGAGTTACCTCCTGAGAGGTCCAGCAAGCTCCCGTCAGAGCTCCAGAGATAGCGTTGTCGGCGTCCCGTTGAGGAATCAATGGGAAAGACGCGCTGTTCTCGATCGTTTTAGACAGCTGGTTTGGCGTCGGATGGTTTTCTGGTGACAGGAATATCAACCTTCCCCGAACATGGCTCATTAAAAGCTATGACTAGGGGTGGTATCTCTCTGACGGGATGCCTGTTACCTCCTCTACCTTTTTATGAGGATTTAGGCCCCCATTGCACCTCTGGGGGGGGGGGGGGGGGGGGCCCCTAAATTCCTTATATGGTAGCAGAGCGTGGCTTGGATTATGCACGGCTGACGCCTAGTAGTCCAATCCACTATTTTTGGGGCGTTAATGTTTCAGAAGAAACATGGCCCGGGGTTCCAGAAGGAATTCCCATTATCACCCTTTGGTATATAAATAATTTCATTGGTCTTTGACTTATAATTTCTCTTTTATTCCCCTTTTATATTTTATATACCATATTTTCTTTCAATTTTATGCCACCTGAGTGCATAATTTAAAGTCCCCAATGTTGGGCAAATTAATTTCTATATATATTTTGATTTCCTAAGGTATAAGTCTCCATAGTTGAGCATCCGTTTTGTTCCGATTGTTCAATGAAGATACTTCTTATGAAGCTTCATTGACAATCCAGTTTTAATTTCTATTCCCACATCCAAAACGCCAATGCAGCTATTTATGATTGAATGAGCATTAGTTCTCAGCTATTCACTATTCCACCCAACTACCATACTTGATCTTCAATCAAGTATGTCTTTAAGGGGAGGAGTGTAACAGAGTTACCTCCTGAGAGGTCCAGCAAGCTCCCGTCAGAGCTCCAGAGATAGCGTTGTCGGCGTCCCGTTGAGGAATCAATGGGAAAGACGCGCTGTTCTCGATCGTTTTAGACAGCTGGTTTGGCGTCGGATGGTTTTCTGGTGACAGGAATATCAACCTTCCCCGAACATGGCTCATTAAAAGCTATGACTAGGGGTGGTATCTCTCTGACGGGATGCCTGTTACCTCCTCTACCTTTTTATGAGGATTTAGGCCCCCATTGCACCTCTGGGGGGGGGGGGGGGGGCACCTAAATTCCTTATAACATTCAAGTAATTCAAGAGCTCTACAGTGCAAGGTTAGAATTTAAAGAAGTTTAGTATCGTGACTGCATCAACAAGTGATTGTAATTTGTATAATTAGGGGAAGAGATTGAGTAAATTTTCTCATCCGTTTTTGTTTTTTCTCTTCTTTCTTTTAATTTCGACATGATTATGTCTTTTAGCTTGGGATCTGTGTGAAAGGGCTATCTAACAATGAAATAATAAACCGTTGTGTAATAATTTGTAGTGTTTAATAATTAAGTCAGTAATAAATATGGGACTTTTAAAATTATGGGACTACTGAATGCTTTTCTATTTCCAATGGGCAATTTTCATAGTTATATTTTATTTGCTCAATAAAAATATCTGTGCTTTCCAAAAAGGTGACACATGATGAGTATCTTACCAGCAATAATGCTCTTGAAATTCATTTGCACTATGACGTCACAGCCCCCGCCCGCCTGGGGGGAACCCTCAGCTCCATTGCACTACAACGTCACTCGTGATCTTCCTACCCGTTTATTGGAAAAACTAAACGATATGTTGAGCTGATAATTGGTAGTAGGGGGTTTTCGAGTTCGCTGAATCCGAATCTAAGGTCAAAAGTGTGAAATTTAAACACATGAAAGTTCCCCATTCCCATGCATATCCTACCCCCAATTGAAATTAAATTGAATATCTGAAATGCATCTTTAAAGCTATGATATAGAATTTTTATGGTTTTCGCTATTCATTGAAAATACCTTTATCTCTCTACCTAGGTGACAAACCAAAACAAACGCAAGTCGGTGAGTAGGAACGGAGGGAAACCCCTCAGGCAAGACAAATTGGCCCATAATACAAACTTGCGAAGCAGTTAGCTACATCCAGCTTATAAGGGAGCTTTAACAATTTATGCTGAAATGGACCGCAGTCATTTATAGTCTGAGAGGGGGACTGGTGCCCCTAACTCTGCAGCTCTTGCTACTGAGGGTGTAATAATGTGTGTGCGTTCTCACTACGATGTAACTGTATGCAAGGGGTGTACTTTGATATTACCCAAAAGTACGTATGTGAATACTAGCAGGTCTCTCGAAGGACCATTAGTGTAAGATGCATTAAATCGGAGTTATAAATAAAAATTCCACAAATAACTTTTCCCTCCGAAAGAATATAATATTTTAAGTACTATTACAACATGGCAAAATTATAGAATATAGGAAAACAAAAAACAATTCACCTACTCAGTGGTTACGAAAAGACGCACGGTAGATGGGCGCTCTGTGCCTAAAGCAATAGCTTGGAGAATAGTCCGAAAGGAGCAAACGGAAATTCTGACGAATGATAATTGATAGAAAGTCGGTAAGCGTTAAGCAAAACGTAGAATAAGAAGAGAGATGTGTACCAGGGTTGCCAACTCATGGTCAACCATTACCGTACCAATCTTATCCAAATTACCGTACATTCTCGTGCATCCATCCTACCGTATTTTCCACCGTACACATATTTAACGGGTGTTCATCGTATTAAATTTAGTCAAAAATTACAGAACTTATCATCAAAATTACAGAACTTAGAAGGTATATTTTCGAATCAACCGACAAAACAAACATTTTCTAATACAACTTCGTACGAAAAACGAAAAAAGTTAAAGAAAAATTCATCTTCGATTGATTTCTCAGGCTTGAGGGTTCCTGGTGGTTCGAGCTTGGATTGTAAAAGTGGAAGAATATACGAATGGCAGACATCATCATCATCATTTATCGCACATCACTGGTCAAAATTAAGTTCAATTGACTCCAGCAACGGGCATGCACATGCATCCATTTCATGGTTTGGTTTTTATAAGATTAACTTCGCTAAAAATCCTCTCGCATTGTGCATTTGAATGAGGGAAGGCAAATAAGTTCAACAGAAATTATGGAAGGATTTCATTCATTTTGCACTCTACATACTAGGTACCAATCTATCAATAACAAAAGGGTTGCGATCCTCCTTCTTCCAAACCTGTTAAGGGTAACGCTGTAAATCGATGTTTACTGATCGCAGTGTAACCATTGATAACGTTGGTGAAACCTGTTTGTTCTAAATCAACGTTCAAAACTCTGGTTCCGTAAAACAATGATCTACTTTAACCATGGTTAGGGGTTGTTGTGTGGGAATTCGCAATCCCTCACCATAAACATAAAAAAATCTAAATACTTACTGTATCCCCACGCCAGGAACAAGAACTCTCATCCGTGCAACCTAAAATTACACTTTTGTAATTCAGCGTACATGGCATGTGAGTGTATGGGAATAGAGAGGGTAAAACGTGTACAATACCTTGGGATGTTATTAGATGAGAACGTTGACTGGAAGGCCCAGGTAAACGCTCTGGTGAAGAAAACTAGGAAATTTGTCCACATATTTTACTGTATGCATAACTTCTTCTCAAAAATTACGCTTATTTTACTGTATAAAGCTCTAGTACAATCAGTTCTTAGCTTTGGCATTCTCTGGTGGGGTAACGCATACGGTAGCATGTTGGAACGTATAATTGTATTGCAAAAGCGATTTTGGAAGTTCTTCTACAAACAAAAAAAACGCCGGAGGTTTCCCAGTGCTGAGCTGTTTAACGAGGCAAAAGTATTTACATTGAAGTAGCTCTACATAAAACGCACTCCACTATATTATCTGAAACATCCTGATACATTAGACTCAACCTCGCTTAGATCATCTGAACAGAGCACCCGTACAATGAGACTCACCACCCAAGCAGTGATACCGATACCATAAAGCCGCCTACAATCCTTTTCTCGCCATTTATACATTTTGGCATATATCTTACGGACAGTTCCGGCCTCTCTGGCCCACCCCCATTCCATCACCAGATCTGAATACAAAAAATCTATTCTTTCGTACCTCATTGCTGCTACTCCCACGGAATGTGATGCCATGACGTCCAGCATTTATACTTTTTGACATCATTATTTCTATTAGGTATATATAGTAGGTATATGTAGGTTTTTAGTATGTATGGCAATAGGTAAAGAAGTGAGAAAATGTAAAATACAGTTATAATTAAACAAATGTAATTCGCATATGCAACTCCCCCCCCCCCCCCTTGATCTATGAGGGGGGTAGTTTCCATGACACGTCATGTGCCCAATTTGAAAATGTAAACACTTTGGAAATGTCGGATCAGCTGTAAGGAGACTGGCCTCAGCAGTGATCCCACCTCGAAAACGCCGACCGATCGAGGATTTATAAGACCCACGAGCGCCGAAATCCGACATCTTTCGTCACTGGACTGTCAACGTTTGGTGACGATTGGCCTTCGTTATCCTGCTCCGTGAGCTGGATCCGGGACGAATAGCTACCGTCTCGTCAACGACAGTGCCCTCTTGGAAGCCCTCTTCTCAGTGTCGCTCTGCTGCACGAAGACGCCTAGACCTTCAAGCCTCTACGAAAACCAAGGTACATCGAGGAGAGACTTTAGGGTGAATTAGGTATTAAAAAGATTGAATCAATAAAGGGGGGAAATTTATCACTGTCTTAGTTTAATATCAACTCTTTCCTAAATTCCTAATTCAGTTCTAAATTGGGTACTGACAGAAATGATAAATTATTCTTTCATTCATTCATTAATTATTTCATTCATTCATTCATTCATTCGTTCGTTCGTCCGTCCGTCCGTCCGTTTGTTCGTTCATTCGTTCATGCGTTCATTCGTTCATTCGTTCATTTCGTTCATTCATTCATTAATTCATTCATGTTGATGAAACCAGCCCTAAGGCCATCCAACTTCTTTACCTGGGAGGCGATAACTCATGCCGGTAAGCGATCCCTCGCCAGGGTTCCCATAAGGAATAAATTGACGCGGACGACCCTCCCGCACTTACATTCAATTCCTGTCTTCCCTTTTCTGAATAGCGATTTGAGAAAAAAATGAGACGATCTAGAGATATTCTTACCCACAATCATCGAAACAAAAAATGCAAATTTCCATGAAGGATTACGGGGAAAAAATGGTAACTATCAGAGACTGTGTATTTGGAGTGTAGGAAAGGATTGATTCATTCAAGAATAGAAAGAGATTTTATTGAGTAATAGGTATATTTAGTATAAGCCATTACATTATTTACATAGGTATCTATTATTTATTTATTATTATTTACATAATTATCTTGGCATTTATTTATGAGAGAAGAAAAAGAGGAGTCGTTTAAAACCTAAATTATGCACAGAGGGTGTTGACTTCTCGGTTCAACCCCTTTTTACCCTTCAGCACATCATTTATTCTTTTAGTATAATTATTCATTAACGCGTTCGTTGGGACCGAAACAATGTTCTTAACAGCTGTGAGGTAGTTGCGTCCGGATTCACATTCACTGTCATTTATGAGGTCATTGAAATATAAAAAATTTTGTCTGGGTGTTAGGTGTAAAATCCTGTCTGGTTATTTCCTTCATCGAGGTTTTCTTCAACTCTTCATCCCTAGGGAAACAAAATACGATTACTTTAAAAACTTCATCATTGTTCCCTCAGCAACCTGGCACGCGACACTTGAAACCCATTTTAGAAGTGGTACTCACTGCAGGACTTGTTCCTTCGGAAGTTAAAACTGATATGAAATCGTAACCCCTCTTAATTTAAAATATGAATACCCAGGTAAAACCTCAGATATTACCTACTTGAAAGCTTCAACAGATCTAGTGATATTCGTACAACGAATGTGATACGGATCAGATTAATGGAAGACAGGCCACTGAATAATATGACTCAATAACAACCCACTTACATAGGTAGGCAAGGACGGATTATTTCTGTGGCCTTTGGCGAATGATAAAACGTCTACTTGAATACTCACCTTTGATACAACAAACTGATTAGTGAGTGTAAAAATACCCACATATTATGTTGTTAGAACCTCATTCCAACAAATCCCTGTGAGAAAGTAGATGTGGTGTCATTGCCCGCTTCCTTCCCGTACCTCAACACCGAAGTAAAAAGTTTCAAATTTTTTCTGTAGCCCCTCATAGAAATTTGCAGTTTTTTTCGATGAATGTGGGATGAAATATCTCAAGATCATCTCGAATTTTTCTCATATCCATAGTAGAAACAGGGAAGAGGGGAATTTAATTAAGTGCGGGAGAGTCAATGTATTCGTTATGGGAACCTGAGTGAAGGGTCGCCTACTAGCTTGAGTCATGTTTTCAGATGGGCGGCCTTAATAGCATGGGTCCCGCATGAGTTCGGTGCTTGCGGAAAACTTAATCCAGGTGAAACTACTGGTGAAGACCCCTTACCACCAGGGTTGGCAGGTGGTATGGGATAAAAAACGCTGCAAATTATTTCACAAAGGTTTATTATTTTTTTCATTGAGTTTGATCGTAGTTTTAGTTGGCTTGCGTACGTCATAAGGCCCGTCCAGACTCCTCGGCGTGTCCTATTTCGAGTTGCCACAACCTATACTTCTATAATTATATACGCATGTTTATATTTCTCGATTTGAGCTCCTATCTATTCAAATAGTTATTGCCTTAATAATATCATTATCTAAGTACATACGAAAAGTCGAGAGGATATGTTAGTAAATATGCGTAGGAAAAGCATTGGTATTAACACACCAATTAACCAGTTAATACCAATTAACACACAAATATGATCTAGAAAAAAACATATATTCATGCCTCGAAGGAACGCTGTACCCACCTCATGGTGCCGTGGTGTATTATATGGGTATAACACTTAAAAGTAATAAATATCCATTCTCCTACACCCCTCTGCTACGCCCCTGGTCACCCCAGACACTACAAGGTGCCGCGGCGCCTCCTCTCACTCCACCCCCGCTCACCCCCCTCACCACCCACCGTGACCCCCTGCCAAGCGTGCCAGGCGTGCGTGCGTGCGTAAGTCTAACACTCAAAGCCTTGAAAAAGACACTTTTTCGCCCGTTTTTGGCCCATAGCATCTATGCGAGTAAAGCGATCGGGATGGTTAAACGTTAGGACCAAGTAGACCCCAAATGGAGTCTATGTGCGAAAGAACGGGTTTTTTAAGTAAATTCTTAGGCCTTTTATGGCCCGGACCGCGGACGGCGAACGGCGGACGGACATTTCAAATTTGGATTCTACGCACCTTGAAACGTAAAGTGACAAAGCTTGAGGGGGGGTTATAAAAATTTTTTGCTACACGATCACATAGGCTTATTATTGGAAATAATAAACCAAAACGGGACACAATGAGAAAACACCATACAGACAAAGATACTTAATTTCTACGCATGCAGTACAATATCATGGATAGGTATGCATTGTCCATGTAAAACCATCTTCATCACCCAGTTCATCATCCCTCTGTGTTTCATCTATTCGTAACACTTTTTTCCTTCATTGAATCAATTTGTGTACACATTTTAAGGGACATAAACAACGCGAGGGGAAAATTAATGCTCGTTCTTGCCTTGAACATCATTTTACCTGTATACATATAAAATACATCCGATTAAGCGATTATTAACCTACGTCTAAAACTGAAAGAGAGAATGCTCAACTAACGGCTTAAAGAAGAGATCGAGTGTTCCTTACTATGAAAGAACGTGACAAAATTTCAAAAGTTCATGATTTTGGACATTAAGATGGCAAAAACGTAATACCATCCTGATGTAGTTGGTTTAGTGAGATGTTTATCTAGTGATATTCGTGCAACGGATACCCAATCAGATCCTCCCGCAATTCTTGTCTTCCCTGTTCGAAATAGCGATTTGAGAAAAATATGAGACGATCTTAAGATGTTTCCCACCCACACTCATCGAAAGTTAGTAGCCTGGGTGCCGGCTCATGACCCCTCCCGTGTCTCCCACTAACTGTGAGTTGTGGTTTGTGAAGACAGAAGGTCCGGAGTAGATAAGGAGAGACGGGGAGCGTCGCCGATACGGCCGTAATAACTTGGCAGACCGCCCGGAAATCCCCCTCGCCGTCTTCAGCCCCGGACCAGCCGCTTGTACTGACAGCCGATTTAAACTTCAATACCCTACGAGGGAAGGTTTAGAAAGAATATGTCTGTAGAAGGGCAAAGGTCAGATTTAGCCTCCACTGATACTGTTGAATCATACTGCCGTACTAAAATGGAGAGAGAAAGATTTTAATTCGAAATTATACAAGAAAATTATCCTAACCAAAATACATATTGGATAATATAATATATAGCCGTCGGTAGGCTGAGCCTTTCTTGACTAGTCAGAGCGGCTTGACAAACATCCAGATCATAATTACCTTCACAAAAATGTGGTGCGCTGTCTTCATTTACAAACAAAATATTGGATTTGCTGTGTTGAAATTTGCTCAAATTTCAAAACAATTAAACATAATTATAAGTACTCAGAACAAATAATAAAATTTGCTAACATGAGCATTTGAGCATGACTGAAACCTTCGCATTTTGTTTTCACTATTGTTTAGAAACATTAGACAATATATGGTAATTTTCTTCGAAACTGGGCATCTCCCGATAAAGGTGTATGATAAATGTAGAACTGGTCGTTTCTATTTCTGCTGACTCCATTTTCACAGAAGAAAACGTGCGGAGAAAGTACGAAACTAGTTCAAAATGTCTAAAGAGGTTAGAAAAATATCAAATATAAACGCTTTAGACGCGCGGCGGCCGCGATAAAAATCAAACTTGTTTGAAAATCAAACCGAAGCGTTTAACGCCGTCTCTTCGTCGTGCGAGCAAGGTCACGTGACAACTTCTGCGGATTTCATTGGTCCGCCATCTGAATCCGTAAACGCCCGAACGCGTTGACGCGTGCGGCAAATCCACGAGAACACTCTGAAGATTGAAAAAATAAGGTGACTTGACTGAAGCAAGATGTATTTGGTATGGACAACGATATAATCACTGGTTTGGAGAAAGTTTCAACGAACATATTTATTCTTATTGTACTAGGGTTACAATCAAAATACCGATATTGGGAGGAACATATTGATATTCGAATATTATCGGAAACCCGATATCGATACTAATATATCGAATATCGGTAGTAAAATATCGATATTTTGTTAATATCGATATTGAAGTCCCATCCCTACTAGAGAACCGCTATTAAACATCGATGAAGGAGGAATTCGGATCAATACTCCAGTTTTATTTAAGAGATCCGGTGTTGACGACCTTTCGAAGGTTTGACTGTTTGTATTCAAGCTCCAAGGAGTTTACTTCCCGGGATTCGTTTGTTACACGAAGGAAACCTTCGGCCGAAGCCCCCGAAAAACCCGGTGGGTCGTGAAAAGTGAAGAGAAGGGCTGCCGGCAGGAGGAAAAACCTTTAAAATTTACTACGTCATAAATCCGATTTGAAGCAATCCTGTAGATTTTCCGCCACCGGGCGTTCAGGGGAAAGGCGGAGGTCGTAGGAATGAACTACCAGGTCAGAGCTCTGACTTTGGACGGGCAGGTCGGCCTGGTCTCTACAGCTAAGCCCGTTCCGCTCTAAAGCCCCAGGCTGGAACCTTGAGTGTATCTTAAGGCAATTTGTTAAGTCCAATTACTCCGATGGCTTAGGGCTTGGGCTCTTTCCACTGTCGTTATCCCTTTCCTTCAACCCGATTGTTTCAACCTATTTTCCGCTCTAAGCACATGAAACTTTGTGAGTCACCTAATACTTTTGGAGGCGATAAATATATCGCGTGAGGCGTCACACTAGGTACATTCTCAACATATCCAATTTACGTAGGTCCTATTTTTGTTGACATTTCTGAAACCATTCAAATTATTCTGTACGCAATTCACTTTTTTATTCATTTATTTATTATTATTTTATTTTATTTTTTATTTATTTTTTTTTAATTAAGGTTTAAGCCGCATCTCAACCAGAAGGGTCATTAGTGGCATTAAACAAGGTGTCCAAAGGGGCACGATTCTAAGGGGAGCCATGTTGCCTTCCTTGACTAAAAAGGAGCGCCATCATGGCCTCCACGAGTATTTATTATTTTTTTTTTTTTTAAATATATTTATTATTAGAACGGCCAACGGCCAGATACATAGAATTAGACATTTACATACAATACAATGGTTAATAAATGATATTTAAAAAATGTAACACACGAAAATTACGAAAACATGAAAATATGGAAATATATAAAGAATGAGCAAAAGAACAATACCAAACAAGATTTGAAGTGAACAAAAAAAAGTCTGCCAAGTTGGGTGTGGCATATAGCTTCCTCGTTTACCTATCACGAATGTATAGATCATTGAAAAGTTTAAAATGATGTTGAAAAGTGTGACAGAGTTCCCATCAGAATCCGAGAGAAAGCGCTGCCGTCGCTCCGTTGGAAAACAACGGGCGTCGCACGCCTCTTCTCGTGTTCTTTGGTATTGAACACCTCCGCTGTCGTTATCCCTTTCCTTCAACCCGATTGTTTCAACCTATTTTCCGCTCTAAGCACATGAAACTTTGCAAGTCACCTAATACTGTTGGAGGCGATAAATATCTCGTGTGAGGCGTCACACTACATTCTCAACACATCCAATTTACGTAGGTCCTATTTCTGTTGACATTTAAAAAACTATCCAAATTATTCTGAACGCAATTCTCTTTTTTTTATTCATTTATTTTTTATTATTATTATTTGTAAATATTTATATTTATTAATAGAACGGCCAATGTCCAGTTACATAGAATTAGAGATTTACATACAATACAATGGTTAATAAATGATATTTTAAAAATGTAACACATGAAAATTACGAAAACATGAAAATATGGAAATATATAAAGTATCAGCAAAAGAACAATACCAAACAAAATTGGAAGTGAACAAAAAAAAAGTCTGCCAAGTTTCGTGTGGCACATAGCTTTCTCGTTTACCTATCACGAATGTATAGATCATTGAAAAGTTTTAAATGATGTTGAAAAGTGTGACAGAGTTCCCGTCAGAATCCCAGAGAAAGCGCTGCCGTCGCTCCGTTGGAAAACAACGGGCGTCACACGCCTCCTCTCGTGTTCTTGAGAGGCTGAGTTTGGCGTTGGATGGGTGATCCAGGTCCTGGAAATCCAATCTTCCTGAACATAGCACATTACGTGCTATTAGTAAGGAGATCCTTTTTGGGTCTGTCACACTCTCCTCGGTAGAGCGAGCATGGTAAGGATTATGGACGGCTAACGCCTAGTAATCCAGTCCACTATTTTTGGGGCGTTAATGTTTCAGAAGAAACATGGCCCGGGGTTCCAGAAGGAATTCCCATTATCACTCTTTGGTATATAAATAATTTCATTGGTCTTTGACATATAATTTCTCTTTTATTTCCCTTTTTATATTTTCAATTTCATACCTATGGTATACCTGGCCTTTGCCATTTTTATTATTCTTTATACCCGGGCATGGTTCCCAATTATTCAAGGGCATTGTTCCCAATTTAAAGGGCTTAGTTCCCAATTTAAGTCCCCAATGTGGATAGATCTGTTAATTTATATCTATGTTATTTTCCTTAAGGTATAAGTCTCCATAGTTGAGCCATCGTTTATTCCCGATTGTTCCAATCCTTGATTGGGGGTTAATTACCTAATGAATACTTCATATGAAGATTCATTGACAATCCATTCTGTTTTAATTTCTCTTTTCCCATCCTCAATCGCCAAAGCAGCTATTTATTAATGAGCATCAGTTCTCAGCCAGTAAACTATTCCACCTGGTTTACATACTTGCTCTTCAATCAAGTATGTCTTTAAGTGGGGGAGTGTGACAGATTTCCCGTCAGAATCCCAGAGAAAGCGCTGCCGTCGCTTCGTTGGAAAACAACGGGCGTCGCACGCCTCTTCTCGTGTGAGAGGCTTTTGGTCTCCAAAATTAAGGACATTCAGATGCCTCCAAATGCTAAACTCGCCTCTTTTGATATGGTTAGTCTGTTCACCAATATCGATGTAGCTAGCTGCATCGATACCATACCAGGGCTAGCTGGTATGCAGGCTGATTCACGGCTCTAAACTTAATATTTTTGAAAAGGATGAATTGTTTAATTTGATGTCTGTCTGTATGGATCAAAATTACTTTTTATTCGAGGGGCAATGCTATACACAGCCAGGGGTTGCTATGGGTTCTCCGTTATCTCCTCTGCTTGCAGATATTTACATGGATTATCTTGAGCAACAAATATTTACAACTTTTAACACAAATAATCTTCTCTATTGGTATAGATATGTCGATGACATCATCATTCTATGGAAGGGCACAGAAAGACAACTAAATTCTTTTCACGAAAAAATCAATAAATTAGATCCCTATATCAAATTCACCCTCGAATTCGGCGGGAATAAACTCAATTTTCTTGATCTGTCCATCTCTTTAGTAAATGAGAAGCATGATTTTTCAATTTATAGGAAAGATACATATAGCTATATAACGATCCATAGTACTTCAAATCACCCTTTAGTACATAATCATGCAGCCTTCCATAGTATGTTCAACCGAGCACTTCTATTCCAATGAGTGAACAACAAAAAAAATTATCAAAAGGAAAATCCATTATCAAAAGCATAGCGGCTTGTAACGGATATGGAGGAGATCTTGTTGATACCATATGGGATAAGGTTCTTAGGAAAAAGAGTAAGGAAAAAGTTTCCAATCTGGCTCGGAAAGATGTAACTTTAGAAGAAAAGCAATGGATAAGTTTACCTTATTATGGGAAAATTTCTGATAAAATTGGCAAAATTCTATCATCGAGAGGTTATAAAGTAGGTTTTAAAAATAAAAATAGTCTTAAAGCATTACTAGGATCCGTTAAGGACAAAATTAGTGTTCAGGATAAAAGTGGAGTTTATAAATTAAAATGTTCTTGTGGCTACGAATATTGCGGTCAGACTGGTAGGAAATTTAGGGAAAGAATAGACGAGCATATGGAGGATTTCAGGGAAAATAAGGGTAAGTCTACATTTGCAAAACATCTTAAGGAATCTAATCATAGTTACAATTTTGATTTGACAGACAGACAGTTTGTAGAATTTCTTCATTTTTGCCCAAAGGGAGGTATGTTGAATGTACTTGAAAAATTCGAAATTATCAAAAGTGACAGGTCTGGTAAATGTTTAAATGAGGATATACCTCAATATATTTCACCACTGATAGGTCCTTTTCTGTATACCTTGGAATTATCCCTTCACACTGTTAAAACCATATTTAGTTATTTTCCCCCTTTCACTTCATCTGATTAGCTATAATCCCCCTTCACTTTGTATGCACTTAATTGGTTGTACCTCCTGCCCCCTTTCCTTTCTCTCGACCAATGGGATTCAATCTCCCTTTCACTTTGTATGCACTTGATTGGTTGTACCTCCTGCCCCTTTCCTTTCTCTCGACCAATGGGATTCAATCTCCCTTCACCTGTCTCTATATAAGCTGTGTCCTTTCTAATGTGTTTTCAGTTATTGTTTGTTACTGATGATGGCCTAACCGTCGAAATCGATTTAACATTGTAACTCTTTATTTTTCGGTAACGTGTACTTCCGTTTTTTTGAGAGGCTGAGTTTGGCGTTGGATGGGTGATCCAGGTCCTGGAAAACCAATCTACTCTGAACATAGCTTATTAATGCTATTAGTAGGAGTGGTATCTCTCTGACGGGATACTGTCATCCTCCTCTACCTCTTTCTCTAGGATTTAGGACCCCATTGCACCTCTGGGGGGCTACCTAGATCCTTGATAAAAGTTCCATAGCGGAAAAGAGTAAATTAAGAAGTAGCGTGAAATGTTATAATTGGTCAATTAAGAAACAAAAAAATTATACTCAATGTAATTTACGTTTGTGCAAGCGTAGAATGAACTGATGAGTTGAAAACAATGAAATAGTTACGAGGCCATCTAAAACCTAAACCGCGTGTACGCTGACGATTTCATCAAAATCGGATGAAAACTGTGGAAATTAAGATCGTTACAAGTATTTCACATTGGCGCATGCGCAGTAGCTATTAATGATACAATAGTGTTCAAACTTATATGAGGTAATCTCAAGTCATATTCTTCCAGCTATCATCCAAATTTTTGCGAAATCGAACGACTAGAATGTGCAAAAATGGAGCATAATGGAATTTACGTTTGCGCCTGCGCAGAATAAAGTATTGATTTGGCAATAATGAAACTGATAGGGAACTATTGCAACCTAACCCGCGCATTCTCTGAAAATATCAACGAATTCGGATGAACACCGTGGAAATTAAGGTCGTTACTAGGATTTCACATAGGCGCACACGCAGTAGCCATTAATAAAACAATCATCTTGAAATTGATATGGGATGATCAAATCGTCATCCCCCGCCTATCATCCAAATTTGAGCGAGATCGAACGACTAGGGCGTGAGAAAATAATGCTTGGTAGAATTTACGTTTGCGCATGCGCAGAGTGAGGTATTGGAGAATTAATTTCTGAATACATTAGTTTTTCTTAGTCAACTACAATCATCACAATCGTTGAAAGTAATAAACCTAAAAATCGATGTTTAAGAACATACCGCTTCTTCTCACACCATTCCAGAAAATTCTCTATTGCATTTTGGAGACTGAATCTTACCGGCTTCTCTGCTTCGTCAGCTTCTCTTGCTTCCCCCATTGGTTTGCAGTATTAATAAATTTCGCCTCCATTGCCATCAACCGTTTGTGACCAAAAAATCCTTCTTTCTCATATTCCTGGCCAGTTGCGATAACACCAAGCGGGACGATTATCACAATATGGCAGAATCCAATGTTGCAATATACCGACTTGCGATTTGTTTCTGGCTGATTTGGCGACATTGAACGGGTTATAACAATGACCGAGTTCACATTAAGTAGCGCCCACTGCATTAATGAAGACACCGTTCTTTCCAAAGCTTTATTCCAACAAATTCTGGGAATTATTAGGTACTCAGAGTTATAGCATTTCAGTACCGGATAGCTACTATGGCCTTCATAGTATCATGGAATATCATAGTATCCATGAAATCATGTTTTCTTTCAATTAATGTAGTGAGGCTTACATTATAGGCACTTTGAACGAGAAAAGAAATAGGATCGAGATCGGCCAGAGCCAGCCTAAGATCAGCTTAATCCTATCTTTGAAGTTACATTGCGATTCAGATTTGTGTTGACCATTTTTGCTTCCTCACTACCGAAGGTAGGGAAGCTTTGTGTTTGTGATTGAAGTCGAAAACATTTTAGTCTTCCAAAATCAAAATGTCTACTTGCTTATTGCGTTTCAGAGCTTGCTGATCAATTTAGGTTCCGTTTCTGTCTGTCTGATGTCTGTCTGTTTGCCAGACTGTGGTAAATCCTTGTCACGCCCAAAACTATACCAATTTTCAGTCCGATTCTGATGAAATTTTCTGGGATTGTGCGGGTTAGCTCCTAGACAGTCCCCTATAATTTTCAATGCCGTTGAATTAACAGTAGTATCAGCAAACGTGAATTTCTCATTATCGTCCACCTTGTCTAAGATTAAGCCGATCAGCAAGCAACGTGAGCCTGTAAAGTACAAATGTGGGCCGACGTATTTGATTAAATTTCCAAGAAGTCAAAAACGTTTAACGTATCATACAAGTATCGCCGAAGAAAGCAAATGTATTCCCTGTTGATTGAATGAAAAATGCAAAGCCCGCATTGTCTATACGTCAGTCTCTCCAAGCACAATACTATCGCGCTACAGCATGAAAGTTGAAATATCCGATTCGATTACTAATCAATTGAAATGAACGGGCACATGGTTGTTGAAAAGGGGCAAAACGGACAAAGATATTTCCTCTCACAAGGGAATAAAGCCAACTGGGCCATGATACAAAGTTTGCCATCCCGTGAGTGGAAAGTCGATCCAGTTTTTACTTTGTTGGATTCATTGTTCAGGACTTTTCCAACCTTTTATGCTCAGGAAAATGAAGCACGTCAAATTAAAATTGTATTATAGCCTCCATTAGTTTGGCTTTTTCCGGTGTACCTTCCTACCTACTGTTTATACATTTTGTATTGAATATTTCATTTGTATTTAATGTGTTATCTCCGTATCAGGAGACGGAGTGGAGAGGCTTCCTATCATGTTTCAACTTCCATTAGATTGAGTATTCGCTAATATTTTTCAAAAATTTTGATTTTAAAATTTTCCGAGCCATTGCAATAGTTCATTTTCTACGAAAATTCGCTGAGTGAAAAACTGCATAGTAAAATTGTCTCATGTTCAATTGAAAGAAAACTCCTAACTTCAAAACAAACTCCTGTCAATCTTCTCACCCTGTTGCATAAAATTGTGATACGGTCCTTCCAGTTTAAACACATATTGTATATAATCTTCGAACTGCAGCCTCAGATTGGTATATATGGCCACACTGTATCAGTGGCGTATATAAATAATATGTGGGGGGAGGGGGGGGGGCAACCCCATGTAATGTTAGGTAATTTGGGTAATAAAGTAGTTATATTCATGTTTCATCCTAGGTTTTAAGGCCGATTTTAGAGGGTAAATCACAAATAGATTACTTGAATATTGTTTTAAAAAGGGTGAAAAGTGGATACAGTTCAGTGGATACATATTTAAAAATGAGATTGACTTGCTATATTTACTTACCGAAATTTAGGTCTAACGCATATCGCGCATATAAGCGCATGCACTGATCGCCTCCAGCTATCACAGCTTTTTGCTTCGGGCAGAGGCCTGAGACGAAATTGAATCCTACCAATCAAACCGCTTACCACTCACTGTTGACCCTGACTTCTGTTAAATCTGGCAAATGATGCATTACAACAATTCCTATTAATATTTACCTAAATGATGAAGATGGTAAACACTTATTCTTTAGATTTTGTGGCATCCTCATCTTCTTAATAAAATAAAACAACTTGTTAAAAGGAATTTCGAACTATATCTGAACTATAATGTAGTTCAAAATTCCTTAAAGTAAGTTGTATTATTTTTATTTTGAAGATGAACGAACATGCCAAAAAATCTGAAGAATAAACTCAGTTTAGTTAAATTTGTCTTTCATTTTCTCCTCGTTTCGCAAAAATGCTGAAGATGCGAGTTCTGAACTGATCTACGACTGTACGTTTCCTTCTCACGCTTTCCTCACCTCACGATCTGTCCAATTTCCCCGTCGGTGCTCGAAAACCGCTTGCTTTACCCTGCGGAGGGTTCGGGAAATTGGTTGGCTGATGACATGGGAATCCCCCCTTCCCCTACTACCCCCCTCCCCTGATAACATAATTTTGTCGGGGTGCCTCCCCCACCCCTCAACTACCCCTCCATTACCCCCTCCACTTCTCCACCCTTACCTTCTCATTACCCCCACCCCTTCCCTCCCCATTATAGGGGCTTGAGCACTCCCCACCGCATCAAAATTGCCCTTTAAGTGGCAATCACCTTCATTAATGTGATGTTCAACTATGTTAATAATAAAATTAGTGAAGGGGTCTGTGCAGAGATTGGCATACAATGAGAGCCGGCTCACTTTACAAGCGGAGGATAAAGGAAATATTCGTGAACACATAAATATTGTGATGTTGAGACAAAGGTGATTTGTTCACCTAAATACAGAGATAGATATCGATAGATAGGCATTTATTCAATAAAGATAAAATTAATACATTCCCAACGGTAGGCTAGGCCTGAGTCAGTGTTGGCATAATCTCATCGTCGAATACGAATACGATTGCAATCGCGATAATTATTCGTTGATTCTGAGTCAACTGCGATTATGTTGGTATTCGTGTAATCGTATTCGTCTGTCGGCGATTACACGAATACAACCCATAAAAATGCGTCACGGTCATCAATTTCAATAGGGCGTCCCTCCTATAATATGCGAAGCCTTGCTAATATTACCTAGCTTCAGAGGGACGTCCTATTGAAAACGATTTGAGACAAATAGGCTGGGCTCCAATCGTTGAATTCGCTTTAAGGACGTCCCTCTAAAGCTAGGTAATATTAGCAAGGCTTCGCATATTATAGGAGGGACGCCCTATTGAAATTGATGACCGTGACGCATTTTTATGGGTTGTATTCGTGTAATCGCCGACAGACGAATACGGTTACACGAATACGAAAATAATCGCAGTTGACTCAGAATCAACGAATAATTATCGCGATTTCAATCGCATTCGTATTCTACGATAAGATTTATGCTCAACACTGACCTAAATACAAAGATAGATATCGACAGATAGATATTTATTCAATGAAGATACAAATGAATACATTCCCGACGGAAGGCTAGGTCCGAGTTGTGTAAGGTCTTCACAACTCGATCAAATTTTAAATATTGCACCATACGTTTGATATAAAGAGCTTAATACGGCTACATCATTTACAATCTATCTACCATTAGAACTAAAATCAGGTTTATTGTTGCAGGTCTGAAGAGTTAACAGACGTTGCCGCTAACGCGACAGGTAAGAAACAGGCAATTGTCATGGTGAATTATCGTAATGTCAAGCAACTTACCACATTTAAGTTTGTTCCTTGATCTATTGGCTAATAGTTGATAGTTTGTTAGTTATTTTAGATAGATAGATATAGATAGATAAAATGTATTCAATAAAGGACAATAGATACATGTGTTGATAGTAGAAATTCAGAACTTGGGCTACTCGCCTTGCTTACTTTTCTAAAGGTAGGCTTGGCTCGTGTTGTTGGTTAAGGTCTAGGCGATTTGCCCATTATTTTAAACATAGCTTGTTGACATAACATCGCAATCGCGTCTACATAATCTACACATAGCTTAAATAATATTAATATATAGGTCTTAAATGTCCCCATCTTCTCATAAGTAGAAAACTTTCTGTACTAAAATTATTGTTTAATATTATTGTACATAAATGCTGTTTAGCATAGTTTCGCGTTCCTCTACCCAATTTTTAACGAGCCACGTTAAAATTTGCTTTTCGTAGTTTGGACTAGTATGTATATCTTTGAGCTCTTTTCATTTGACTATCTAGCGCTCGGTGAATAATGTACATAATAAATTTTGTACTGTGTGTTGACAGCGTTAATTTCGGTCTTGGTGCAATGACATTCTCTGCGACTACATATCTTGTGGTATATGTTGGATTACGCTGTGAATGTAATTATTATTTGTGCATTCTTATGGAATTGCAAAAGTAAACTTTTAACATATAGTTGCCTTATGTTAAATAGCTTTTCAATATAATATATATTTAGAAATGGCGACCTATGAGGTAATGACAACATTATTTTCATAATGATTTTCTGGCGTACGTGTAATTTATTTATATGAAGTAGGTATATGGGAGTAAGTACCCCCCCCCCCCCCCCCCCCCCATCAAACCCCGCTATTATTCCATATTGAAGCATAGCTGTAGCATACTGTAATACATAATTTTTATCGTATCTAATGATACGGTACGGATGTGTGTGTCTAATGTTGTAGAAAATGTACATAAATTTCTTAATCTTATCAAGAGTAGGTATAGTCATTAAGGAGTTTCCATTTTAGCTCTTCGTCCAAGACTATCCCAAGATTTTAATGACACACTAGAAGTTTTGTCACCTATACTTGACAAAAAAACAAGTTTGAATGTAACACTTTGTAATGGGATACTTTACACGAAAATTGTCCTTAATTGAGGTAAGTTTTTATTTTTCCTCCAACTCCCTGGGGATTCTTGCATTATCAAATTGAAAATTGTGAAAATGTCTAGAATTGTTAGACAATTTTACTGCATAATAGCACATTTACTGCATTTTTACTACATAGATATAGATTGATAAACCTAAATGTTATACAATCATTGTTAAGACAGATTTTTCTCAACTATTAAACACCGAGAAGGAACCTCTCATATTCATAGACAAAATACTTTTCTATACGTGTTGATGATTTATCTCTCCCCCCCCCCCCCCCCCCCACTCAAAATTTGTTAGTTTACTTTTCAAGATGCATAAAATCCAAAATCAAATTAAAAAATAAAGTAAAAATAAAATCCGTTCGTCATCGTACGAAGAGCTTTTTTCCAAAATACTTAATGGACCAAAGTTTATGAAATTTGGCTGAAAAATCACACCCACCGTTCTTGAGCAAAAAATCGAGCTTTCCAAATGATGAGTTCGTTGTTAGCCAGTTCTTTTTAAGCAAATTAAATTGTTCGCTTAAAAAATCTGCTCAAAAAATCATTAAAAATGACTAAAAATAGATTAAATATGTTAAATTCATATTTTCATTAAAATTTGTCTAAAGAAACTTATCAACATTGCATTAGAATATTAAAAAATGTATTCACAACATTTTGCTAAACATTGTACTTGATTTCCATTAACATTTGCCAAAAAATCGATAAAATATGTGAAAATCCAAAGGCTCTTTTGGATAACAAAATATTATTTAGAACGATTTTGTTTGCCATAAAAATAATATACCTTTCGTTTTTCCTTTGTTTCTTTTACTTCTCCTTGTTGTTACACCCTAGTTCCCATTCTACCAGCTCGGATACGCCACCGTAAAGTTTCCATCCTGCCAGTAATTAAAAGTAATGGGACTCCTCAACAACGTACAGTCAAAAGAGGGAAATCCTGTTGACATTTTTGCTCAATTCATCCGTTTTCAATGTACTCGACCCCTCGCTATTCAATCCATCTTGATAAACGACCCAGTAAGAGATGTAATGAGAGTGGATTTAGCAATTCGGATGAATAAGTTTTGTTCTTTTTCCCACTGGCCACTCCAGAGTTCCATCATATTACTCTAAAGACGCAACCAATGTTCATTTCATTACCTAATGACATATAATCAACTTGAAAGCCAAATTTTGCATTTTTAAAATAATTGGACTTACCTCTTAATTTGCTGGTTCACGTATCACTGTTGAATACAGTCCGGAAAACAAATTTACAATTTCGGTTTATTATTATTAATAATGAGCCTTTGTAATTGACCAAGAAAAACAATTTCATCCACCCCCACCACCACCAACCACTCGCTCAAATATTTTTCTCGCATATTTTCAAAAACTAGAACAAATTCATAAATGAACAAAAAATAATCACGAAAATCTTACGGGAATAGTTATAATATCATGAATTATCGCTATTACCCCCTCTATTCACCTCCTTCCATCATGAAATTTGGAATTCCTGACATATTCTTCAAAACTTGACCTAATTTGTAATTGACCATATCAAAATCAGGAAAATCGGAAGAGAATAGTAAGACATCTTGATTCATCATTATTAACCCCTCCATTCACCCCCTCCCATGGTGAAATGAATCTCCTGACATATGATCCAAAACTAGATCAAATACTTAATGGAACAAAATAAAAATCAGGAAAACCTGTCGAAAGTTGTAACTTTGGCAGCGCTTGAAAGAATCGGTAATTACCACCACCCACCACGACATTAAATCCAGAATTCCCAAGGTTCGTTGCACAACTAGACTAAAATTGGAATCGAACAAAATAAGAATCACGAAAATTGGTTGAGATTTTATTGTAACCTGGGTCGCGTCGACAAAATTTGTCGAAAAAAAACTCGTATTTTCGGCTTTACCCCCTCCATTCACCCTATTCCATCATGAAATCCGAAATTTCTAAGATTTTTTTTTTTTTTTTTTTTGTTTTTTTTTTTTTTTAATAGTTTATTTAGAGACCGTTTTATACAAACATACCTCAATGTAGGTAAAGTGGTTAGACTGTTAGTTGTACAAAGTAAAAGCATTTGCCACTATTATTTTATAGTGGCGCAGTGAATGACACAAAATTGATAAAATAAAAAATAAATTTCACTTTTCACAACGTCACAATATTGATCAAATAATATAACTGTCTATTATTTACTCTTCATAGTAGTGTTCAGGATTCTGTGACCAGATCCCGAATGTGCCTCGGCCTTGTCAGTCGTTGAACAGATGGTCGATCGAATCCAGCCGATACTAGGGAATTTGCGTGGAGTGTGTTAGAATTCATAAAGTGAGCCATTGTGCTATTGAGAAAGTCGGAGGGCGATTCTAGCTCAAAGTCGTGCTTTATAGTTTCGTTACGTACGAATGGTGGAGTGTTCAGTACAGATTTGTTGCACAACTAGACCAAAATTGGGATCTAACAAAGATCTAGCGTCGACAAAATTTGTCACACACACACACACACACAGACTTACACCTATATTTTGTTTTTTCACGGAATCCGTCTTAGAATGGTATAAAACGGATTTGTATGGAGTTACTCTTTTCTAATGCTTGGGTTGTCCCCCACCTCCCTGGATCAATTTCAATGGGCGTCCATCTTATTTACGAAGCCTTGCCTATAAGACATAGCTTCAGAGGGACATACTAAAACGCTTGCATACGAGTCTGCAACACATTAGGACATATTTATGTCTTTAGTTGCAGGCTCGTATGTGTTACAGACTCGTGAACAAGCTCTAAGAGCCACTCAGCTGACCCAGACCCTGGTCATCCTCAAGTAAATGTCCTAAAGAGGCTACATACGAAATTACAGCTTCCCAGAGTGTAAAACATAGAAATTACCTATTAAAATGATTTAACCACCGCTTCACAAATCAAACCGTTCTCGCAATATTCGGATCACCTGCTATGAATCAAATCATCGAAACACCTGCTCAATGAAATCATCAGAAATTAACAAGCGGTTGCAATCATGTTCACAATATCAATTATTGAGAATGATCACCTGTGTGTACACAATTATTCAAATAACCATGCTCATAACTCAGCTTGTTGGCCACGCACTTCGCAGTAGTTAACATGATATAGTTGGATAAATCGAGAGCTTTCGAACGAATGGTCAACGAATTTTGTGGGATGAAAAACGACGAAGTACCATTTCCCTAGCAACGACTCGGTTGTAAGCGGAAATCATCAGAAAGCCAACCGTAACGCTTTTTTTACGCTTTTTGTTAACGTTTTTTTCGTTCATGTGCCAGAGTAAGACATGAAATGTCAAAAGTACAGTTGCGAATTCGAGTGCTACGTGACAAATATTTTCCGAAACATTCAAACTCAAAAACAGTAATTATCTTCCCTAAATAAACAATAAATGAGCCCCTGATTGCAAGAAGCGTTTGACAACCACCATGCTTCTGACATCCGTCCTCAAAAACTGAAAGCTACAGTTTACTGCTGTACGTAAACATCGTGATTTTCATTTTATGTGAGCTTTATGGTAGTATTTAGGTCGGTGACATTAATGTCGATAGCTCAGTTGAGTAGCAGGCGGTTAAGTGACTGAGAGGAAAATGAATTGGAAGAGGGAAAACTGAGTACCTACCTGTCACCCGCAGGGCTGCCACCTGCAATCAAAGCGGTGACAGCTCTTGTTTGGTCGAATCTCATTAATGCCCCCCGCCTCCCGCACTCAGCCGCTGGGACTTGATTAATTCACGACCCGCTGGGTTGGCACGACTGAAGTTTATATGTGAATGTGACTCGATCCGAACTGCTATGTGAAAATTAATCAACTACCCCGACTCCGCGTCATCCTTCTCATAAGCCCAGCTCAAGTTTTGGGCGTCTTCAGGCTCAGGATTCAGTTTGATAAATTTACATTAACAGATGATCATTAAACTAATGACACATGCTCACCTGCACCTATTCAATACTGTTGGGAGGGGGAGGGGGGTGACATTATCGATGTTGTCTAAGTCAACTATCAAATTAACTATCTAACTAATTAACTATTCTATTAAATTAACTTGTCTCGCATTGCCAAGGTTCCAATAAACCATTGGCCTAACAATCGCCCCCTCCCGACCTCACCCTTACGGCTCAAACTTAATTTTTTTGGCATATCCATGGGGGGGGGGGGGGGGTGCCCCCTGAGTCACCTGATGCCAAATATCGTCCCTTAAACACGATCATGACACAACTCAATTTTTGGCCATATTGATGTTTACATCATTCTTGATTCAAATTTTCCCGCTGAACCGATTGGTGTGCTTTGTTTAGCGAAAAACCCAATAGTAAGGCTGCTATCGCCACTTTTGCTATCATGACGCACTCAACGGTGTTTGAATCATGACACAACTTTCATTCTCCTGAAAAGTTGCCAAAATAGTTGTGTCATGATTCAAACACCGTTGAGTGTGTCATGATAGCAAAAGTGGCGATAGCAGCCCAACTATTGGGTTTTTCGCTTTAAAAAAAAGCACACCAATCGGTTCAGCGGGAAAATTTGAATCAAGAATGATGTAAACATCAATATGGCCAAAAATTGAGTTGAGTCATGATCGTGCTTAAGGGACGATATGTAACGATTGATCGATTCTATTTAAGCAAAATCGAGGCGTCAAAATGCATGTTTTCGAATCTTTTTCAAATGACTTGGGGTTTTGGAGCCGCTACGACGAAGTCTAGAATAGCTGATTTAGCTAAATTCTCTCCTATTTCACCCTAGAAATGTGAAATCTGATAGGGACCTTCTCTCGGACAACAAAAGTTGAATGAAATTACTGACTCCACCCTGAGCAGCTCGTACATTTCGAACTTTTCCTCCTAGACCACCGCAATTATGTGATATCCACTAAAACGACGCTCAGCGTACCAAAGACCTTGTAACAAGCATAAGACCTTAACACGAGGAGAGTTTTCATATGATTTGGATGACGTTTTGATGGATACAACCGTTTAGGTTGTAGTTGGTCTCCATAGAGTGCATGCATTGAATTATATCAATGATGTAGACGGAATTATCTAGATCGTTACGGATACAAATGAAATGAAAATGAATTTATTTCTCCAGTAAATGCTTTCTATACATTAGTTTATAAATAAAGGATGTACAGAAATATAATCTCCCAATATGGGCTAAGAGCCCGCGCTAAGGAGATGAGTTGGCTGAGCAAAAGATTTACAATATACAAATAGCCGTTATTCTAACTGGTATTTACAATACTAGACGGAATTGAAAAAAATGAAAAAAGTTCCTATTATAATATAATTTCCAAGACAAAACTTAAAGCGTAAGAATTAAAAAATAAACTATATTTAAGCACTCTAGTGAGACAAAAAGAATTTCTTCAGTAGTGAACCACAATTATTCGGTTTTTCCAACAATTGTGTTCTTAATGAATTAGGCAGTTTATTGAAAGCCTTGGTAACAATAAAAATTTTGCGCTGCTGTCGTGTGGAATAAGGGGAGAGAAATGTATTTGTTAATTTTAATTCTAGTGGTTATCTCGTGTTGCGGATGAATGAAAAGTTGGTCTTTTAAAACTTGCTTTATATTATTCATTTTTAATAACTGACTAAAATTCAAAATTTGTAAGGATTTAAAAATAGGTTCTGTGTGAGCCACAAATTCACTTCCACTTACAATTCTTACCAAAATTTTTTGTGCAACGATCAGGGGTTTTAGAGTAGAGCTATATGCCCCGCCATAAGTCGGGAGTCCATATAGCAGTACTGATTGGACTAATGCGTAATAGAGTAGCTTCATTAAATTCAAATTTAATACTCCTTTTAAACGGGAAAACGGGAAAAAAGTAGACAAGTTTGCGGAGACGTTTGTTAACATAAGCTATATTGGTACACCACTTCATATCGCTATCAAAATATATACCTAAGTACTTGGTTTTATCGGATCTGAATGAAGCTATGTGCACGCCCAACTTGGAAAAGTCCAGTCATGCAGCATGACCCATGAGCGAATTTTTGAAGAGTAAACTCATCAGTTGTGATTACTTTTTTTTTTTTTTTTTTTTTTTCTTTTTTTTTTTTTTTTTTTTTAAACAAGCACTTACTACCTACGTTTTAAACAGCATGGTTCTAGGATTGGTTATACAGGGATACTTCCATAAGAGTAGTTCAATCTGAATTTGGACAATGTTTCATGCAAATATTACCGATTTTTACAACTAGCGAACGGCATTATTTCGATTTTTGACTGATTTTTTAACTTCGAAATTTTTGAAAACTTGATACATATTCTTATAGGAAATTTTACGCTGATTCAGAAAATACCACATGTTAGTATGCTGAAAAAATTATTTCGCACAACAAATCGCAAAAAACAGGCTATTTTGACTACATTTTTGAAAATTTCAACCCGAAGATGTAATCCGATCATGCTGGCCAACGAACTTGAACTTTCGTTTTGTGTCCTTAACATTTTAAAATTTGTTTGAAGTTTCTAGCACAATTCTACGGACAGTTATCGTCTGGAATGACACATATATACATACATATATACATACATACATATATACATACATACATAAAAAAAATGCGTTAAACTTCAGAATATGATTCAGAATAGCCTGAAACGGATTTCTGCATAACATTTTTTCAAAAATTCACATTCTACAAATTTTGAGGCGAGAGCAATAGCTTAATTTCTTCAAAAATTCGCTAAAAGGCAATATCGTCAATTTCCTTATCATGTAAAAGATCACGGTTGCTTCAATTTGGTAATTAATTACCTCCAGAGTCACGTTGCAAGGGGAAAACACCGATGAATTTAACGAAGCAAATATTTTTCAACGTTCGCGGAGACCGATAGCTGAAGGGCGAGCCTCATTACGCTGCATCGAGCTCCCAAGCGCAAAAACGGTGTGCGACGGTGGAATGGGAGAAGGATGGGGGGTGGGTGGAGGGGGTAATCCAGTATTTTAGAGGCAATGAGTTATCAGAGAAAAGGACCCCACCCCCACCCCCTCACTCATGTAAAACCAAATTAACCGTCATTCTGTTTATATTTGGTTCAAAAACAGCGTTGACGGGGTGCAGCGGGTGGTGGGGGAAATGAGGGGCTTAAATGAAACTTTGCACGCACGCACGGGACCTTCAAAGGAAAACGCGGGCCTCTGCATACAAAGTGCGAAATTACGTCCGACTTTAGCGACCTATCTGACGCAGTGACGAGGCGGTTGAAGCTCGCGAAGCCCGCAGACACCTTTTGATACTCTGGAATAATTTGGTGTCTGTGTTATGTTTACTACAATTAAATCGACCGTACTGTATGTAACTATGTGTAAGATAATTTTCATTTTTAATCTTTTATTATGAATGGGGCCTAACCCTTAAATGCACGATTTTTCCTTTTTTGACGAAGAAAGTCATATTAAAGTTTTCGAGGGTGTTGAACACGGGAAAAAACGTCTGCCAAGTTGGGTGTGGCACATAGCTTCATAGTTTACCTGTCATGAATGTATAGATCATTGAAAAGATTTAAATGATCTTGAGCAATTCCATAGCGGAAAAGAGTAAATCAAGAAGTAGAATGAAATGTCATAATTGGTCAATTAAGAAACGAAAAAAATGATACTCAATGTAATTTGCGTTTGTGCAAGCGCACAATGAATTGATGAATTGAAAACAATGAAATCAGTACGGGACCATCTAGAACCTAAATTGCGCATTCGCTGACAATTTCATCAAAATCGGATGAAAACTGTGGAAATGAAGGTCGTTACAAGGATTTCACATAGGCGCATGGGCAGTACCTACCAATGATACAATCATGTTGAAATTGATATGAGCTGATTGTAATGAACATAGGCGCCCCGTGGTGCAATGGGGGCCTAAATCCGTACTCATAGATAGAGAGGGATGTGACAGTACCATAAGAGATACAACTCGTACTAATAGCATATATGCTACGTTCGGAGAAGATTGGTTTTCCAGTTCTAGGATCACCCAACCATCGCCAAACGCGGCCTTTCAAGAACACGAGAACAGGCGTGTGACGCCAGTTGGGAAACAACGGAGCGAGGGCAGCGCATTCCCTTGGATCTCGCGGGAACTGTCACACTCCCCCCCTTAAAAAACATATTTGATTGAAGAGCAAGTATGTAAACAAGGTGGAATAGTTTACTGGTTGAGAACTGATGCTCACTAATAAATAGCTGCATTGGCGATTAAGGATAAAAAGGTGAAATTAAAACAAGATGGGTTGTCAATGAATCTTCATGTGAAGTATTCATTAGATAGTTAACCCCCAATCAAAGATTGGAACAACCGGGAATAACATAACTTGCGTGCGACACCCGTTGGGAAACAACGGAGCGACGGCAGCGCATTCCCTTGGATCTCGCGGGAACTGTCACATGATCAAATCTTCATCCCCTAACTATCATCCGAATTTGAGCGAGATCGGACGAGTAGGGCGTGAAAAAATAGAGCATAATGGAATTTACATTTTCGCATGCGCAGAGTGAAGTATTGATTTGGCAACAATGAAACTGACAGGAGGCCGTCTACCCCCTTACCCCGCATATTCCCTGAAAATTTCATCCAGATCAGATGAAAACTGTGGAAAGAAGCTTGTGATTAAATGATCAAATTGTCATTCGATTTGAGCGAGATCGGACGAATAGGGCGTGAGAAAATTATGCTTGGTAGTATTTACGTTTGCCCATGCGCAGAGTGAGGTATTGAGTCGATAACGATAAAACTTATAGGGGACCGTCTGCTCCGTAGCCCGCAGAAAATGTCAACCTGAAAAAAAGGACGCCCAGGTTTACCCGACGCCGGCCCTTGGGATCAAGGAAGCTGGAGGAAGAGATGGGAGAGTGGGATGAAAGGAAGTGCCCTATAAAATGACCACCAGTTCAAGTAAGAATCCGTCAGGCCGCGGGTGGTGATACCACGGAGCACTCCCGCTGAGATGTCCAACTCGAGTAACTCCGTGGCGCTTTTCCCGCACCACACCCAGCGCCATGACAAGGTCGCGGCCATGATCTTGATGTTATTAGGTGCCACCCCTTTTAGCTCAGATATCGCTTGTCGCAGATCCTTCCTATCATATTTACTTGTCTTAGCCCGCCAGGTACGCTCCATGTCCACGCTGCCACTGACAACCTGGACATCCACGATTATGACAGGCCCATCAGGTTTGAGGGCAACGATATCTGGCTTCTTGCCCCGGTCACTCGGCATGTGATATAGTCTCTCCCTTTCGACATCCCAACCGCTGGATGACAAAGCGCCTGCTATCTGCTTGGAAACCGCATCGTGACGTAGAATGCGGCCACCTTGGGTACGAGGACACTGCTGCATCACATGATACAGATTGCACACACACACACACACACACACGGAACCAAAGTTATTCAGAATGGTCTAAAACGTGAAATGCACGTGGAAATTTTGATTTTGGAGACCAAAGTGAAAACAATGCTTCCGCTACCTATAGATAGACTCGTAAGCAATAGTAAACAAATTTCCAGATCGAAATTTCACCCCTAAATTGTCAATTTCAAATGTGTCCCGATTTCTGGGACATCGTGGGGAACAGTCCTAGAATCAGATCCCCCATTAGGGACTCCGTGGTGGTCATGAACTTGGTTCTGATCTAGACTGTTGCAGTATGTAGCACGTTATAAACAATTATTCTACTATAAATAATAGGAACAAACATGAGCTTTGAGAGAAATGTTATTGAAGAAAAAGAAGAATCGTACAATATGCAAAGAAATCAGGCAGGCAATTCTTTTGAAAAAAGATTATTATTATTATAGAGGTATTATTATAAAATATTGTCATCAAAAGGAAATGAATTCTACGTTTATCCAGAAATAAGAAGTTAGCCATCAACCACATGAAAATGTTGAAAAAAATATTGTAGAATATCATGTGAAATCGAGTGTAGTATTGGCCCACATTTTGGGGATTCACCTCATATTGTGGACCACGCAGTGCGCAGTGGTTTACCAAGGAACTATATATGTAACATGCAACATATATAACTATGTTATATAGTTCGTTGTGGTTAACATAATACGTTTAGATAAATGTTGTGAATAGGAAAGCTCTATTCAAACAGATAGAGAACAAATCCTTGCGATGAAAAACACAAGAGTTATTAATTTAATTTATTATTTGATATTTTTTAAATTTATTACTTTCATTTATTTTGTATTTATTTATTTTTCCCCTCACTTGGCATCAGATGGTGGGCATAGCCATAAAGCTTTTATTATTGCAGTATTTTTTCTTTTTGAGAATTTAAGCCGCATCTCAACTGGAAGGGTCATTAGCGGCCGGAAGGGGTGTCAAAAGGACACTGCAACGGGCACGATTCTTGCACACACAGAACCAGCTGATCTACCTTCTCCAAGCATCCGCTAGGCGTCCTTTCAACACTCATTCCCACGCCAGATATCCGACCTGTATTAGGTATGTAGGGTGTACACAATAAAGGTGGGAGGCTCATTTTTTCAAAGAAAATGCGGTTAAAAAAAAAATTAGAAGCCACTGGTTTATCCTTGAAAACTATAGTCTACAACTGAAAAAATGAATATTCATCAAGAATAAAAAATTTTGAAATTGAAAATTACGAAAATGGGATCTCACAAATGTTCAAAGACTCAACTAGTGGTATCAGAAAATGGCTAGGGTATTATTTCGGTTTCGGGTATTCGTATAGCTCAGAGGTGGAAGATTGATTTGTTATTACCTACCTACTTCTGGGTTGTTACAAAATCCGAGAACTAAGTTCATTGCCTTTAGTTCAGCTATTGTCAGATCACTACTCTCATCAATATAAGTAAAACACGGCCAGTAAACGAGTAGGTATTTTATTATTTTTGTATCACCATGCATATATTTATACAGTACATTATTACAGTTATCTGCATTTCAATCTATGATACATTTTAAACTTACCGTACACGTCGACTCGGTATGTTGCTGCCGCCTCCTTCCCGTTGCTGCTATACGCTTAATCGACTATAGTAAGTATGTATTTCATTTTACTGTGTGTGTGCGTTTCCAAGGAAAAAAGCTTCAGGATAGGCCGGTTTGGAGCTTTAAAAGTTTAAATCAACCATATCTCAGTCATTTCCGTGCGTTTTTATGCGAAAAAACAGCTCCAGGATGATGACGTCAATTTTAATGAGCGTTCGAATGTAAGTGTGCAGGTTTACCCTACTCTCGGAAAAACGTGAAAAAGTATTTCGACGTGAAGAAAGTGTTTATGTATAGGTGGATCTCAGGAAGAGATTTTGAATTATACAGGCACCCGGCGTTGAAATATCCCTGAGGGTAACATCATACTCCGCCAGCGTAATTGTTTCAGAGAGAATTCGTTAGCGGAAATACAATTTGCTCCGAAGCACTTTCCGTAAGGTAGGGGAAGAGAAAGCCTTCAAGGTACAAATGGCTAAAGACAATGTGATTAGGCTACAAATGGGAGTGCATTTAAATTCAGCGTAGATAAGTAGGGGATTCTCCACCTGGGAGACAACACCTTTTCGAGGGGGGCAGGTATGCTAATGAAGGGTTGCGGATATACCGGCGTTTCCCGATTGCCCTTTACACGCTGAGACCGTCGCTTAGCATCCGCGATAATCCTGAGATCGCTAACTCCCAGATTACCTAACCCCGACTTTAACCAACATGCGAAGGCGATAATGTGAGAAAGAGAATTGAAAAGTTGTTAACAAGGTGGGTACATCATTATTGCTAATCTTTCATGGGAGATGGTACATACAAACATATTGGTAAGTAATGCATGCATTACAGGGACGACCCTATGAATGGGTTCTATATAATTTTGGTGAGAATTAAAATAAGAGGAAAACTTGGCCCCTCGGGCCTCGCAAGGGGCTCCGTCCCTTGACCCCGCCAGGGGGGCTTTGCCCCCCTGGGCCCCCCGCTTGCTTTCCACTTTGGACCTTCGGCTAAAATTCTAAAACATGGAACATGCTTTCTTCCCGCTAATTCGGGAATATTTTATTTTGTTTTCTTATAGTTATGTTGTTGCCAAACTAATTAGCATGCCACCAAGTGGCACAACTATAAAAAAGATTACCACCTCAACCAAGTGACAACAAAACAAGGCTTACAAGCAGCACAATAATATCGTTTACTGACCATTTATAACATCGCAACATTGGATTAATATCTTGTAAATAAATTGAAAACTACGACATAAATATTTCACTAATGGAAATTAGAAGGAAGCACCTAGGTAGGTAATTTTCTGTTATGGTGCGCGTCTACAATTACTATAACCAAGATTAACTTCTCAACCAAGTGACAACAAAACAAGCGGCATTGTTTACTATACCAATTTATAACATAAATATAAAACTACAACATAAATAGAAGAACAAGTACGAAAGAAATGGGTGATAAATCGAGAGCTTTCCAACGAATGGAAAACGATTTTTGTCCGGAGAAAACTAAAGAAGTTTCATTCCAACGTTTTGGTTGTGCGTGAAAAAAAAAAATTTTAAAAAATTGTGACACATCCGCGTAACGTTTTTCGCTAGTTCGTTCAAGGCATATTATGGCTAAAAATATTATTTTCTCTCAAAGTTTGTAATTTTACGTTTCAAGTTGCGTAGAATCCAAAACTGCAATGTCCGTCCGCCGTCCGGACCATAAGAGGCCTTTAACTTGATGAGAAAAATACGCACTTTCCACATGGACTCCACTTAGGGTCTAGTTGGTCCTAGAATCTAGCCAGACCGATTGCTTCAGACGCATCAATGATATGAACCAAAAATGGGCCAAACACAGTTTTTTCCGCATATTTTTCCTCTTACGTAGGTTTTTCTATTTCTATAGATTTTCACATACTTACAACTAAAAAATATCACTAAAACAAAAATATCATTTGTCTCATCATTTGTTTATCATTTGTCTTTTCTGTGAAAAGTGGATTTCTCCCTTTTTCTCGTATTCGAACTCTATACCCAAACAGTTATGGATACGCACCATTTCTTTTTTCGTGAATTCTTTTTTTTTTTCCTTCACCTCTTTCAATTTTTCCAGATTCTTGGAAGTCAATGTCAGGTCGTCAAGCGTGCTGGGCCCATACCCTGTTGAAGAGGGTCGTTATCGCAATTTCACAGTGGTTTATGTTATATTTTACTGACTATGAAGTGAACAATCAATAATGAAATATTTCAATAGGACGTCCCTCTGAAGCTAGGAAATATTAGCAAGGCATCGCATATTATTGGAGGGACGCCCTATTAAAATTGACGACCGTGTCGCCTTTTTATGGGTTGTACTCGTGTAATCGCCGACAGACGAATACTGTTACACGAATATGATTACACGAATACGATTACACGAATACGAATATAATCCCAGTTGACTCAGAATCAACGAATAATTATCGCGATTACAATCGTAGTCGTATTCGACGATAAGATTATGCCCAACACTGGACGGTAATAACCTATGAATTCATATATGCCATCGACCTACGACAAATTTATTAGCCCTTGGCGCTTACACTAGCTAATGTTTTGTATCCCCTAAAGGATCTATAGGAATGACAAAGTACAGAAACTGGTTCTTCCGTTGGTCGATTCATTGGACGTGAGTAACCAAGGTAACGTTAAGGTCAGACCAGTGATTACGATCCCCCACGAAAAAAAAAGCAAGCAAACCGGAGAGCAAACAGGTGGCGGGAAACCGGCGGAAATTCCACTCGCGGAAATAATGCCAATGAAAAAGGAAAAAAAAGGAAAAACTCGAACCGGCGTTCCGGCAAATGAAATCCTATTCAGAGGACGAGAGGCTTCCAGAGTTTTTACGATTTCGCTCGACCCCTCGCGGGTTCGTCGGATTTTAATCCTTCTATCGCTACAACAGCTATGCGCCTGTTAAACGCGCAATCACAGAGCTCTCTAACGCTGGAGAGAGCAGAAACAATTCGTCGAGAGAAAAAACACTAAACAACGTAGGGACGAATTTGATTGTATTGTGGAATTTGCAATCCGCGAAGCGGCGACGGCGGTTGAGTTTTGAGTTCATCCTTTGTTTTCTAGTTTCGTTTGAACTAGCACAGAGGCCCAGTGTGATTATTTTTACTTTTTCGACGCTCCGAAGGAATTTATATATTGATTCATTTCAGTGGCGTAGTTTGAGGAGGGGCAGGGTGGGCAGAGCCCCTCCATGAATTACAGAGCATGCAGAAGTTCATGGTATGCAGATACAATCAAACTAATAATTGTATACTTATAACTTCAGTCCTAACACCTTCAATTGGAGAATGTAGGTAATCAGTAAAAAAATTACTAATATAATTATACGGACCCAGATGCCTGGCAACTTTAAACGCTCTTAGAAGCAAAGAAATTCTTATCAGGTTCGTTTGTGCTGTTATTCGTAGGGCAAAATGGCGTGGATATTGCACAGCCCATCGGCGAGGAGTATAATCATCTAGTCAACGAAACGGAAATGTGGATACTGCAAACTGAAATCAACTCGTTTCCCACTACCTTCTGGGGCTATCCCACATACGATTTTTCCGTAGAAAAAATCCATTGTTCAGTATCCACCGTGTTCCCCTACGAACTTCCCCTACTTTTCAATGCCTACTTCATCAAGCTTGGTTGTTTCCCGTATTCTTTTATTAATTTCTTATTGTTGGTAGGTAGTTCGTTTCTATTATATCATTTACAAATTAAATCACAGTAAAAATAAAGAAAGAAAAACAATGAATAGAAGCTTTCGGTGATCATTGAAATAGTTTAATAGAAAAGATTAAAATAATCTGTTATAGCAATATTTCAATTCTAACCTAGCATATTGCTGATTTGAGTTTGTTTTGTTTACATTTTGTTGTTTGCCGTTCTCGGTTTCTTGCCCCGTTTTTTATTCCGCATACTTATATAATACAATTGTGTGATATTGTCCAGAAAAAGTGTTTTTTGCGCTGAAGTAACGCAGAGAAGCGACCACATACCTAAATATATGATTTTGCAGGCAGTAAGTCTAGTTTAATAGTAGGTATATAAGCCTAGTGCTCCTCAGTTCATCCGTAGGTATTCGTATTTATAGTAGTTTTCAACGTTCTGATTATTAGTTGATTGGATAATATTTTTTCTAAATGGTATTAGGTACGCTTTAATTTTCCATAGGTAGGTTTGTGAATATGAAAGCGCACATGATTTAAAATTATTACAAAAAACCATTGGAAATCTACTTATATGAACGTTTGACAGTTTATTATACAGTCTTCGTATATTCAACAACAAGTACTAGAAATGAATACTAAAACTGTAAAATAAAACGAAATCCTTGACTGTTGCCCCTGCATGAGAAATGACTTAGCTACGCCACTGATTCATTTCAATGGATTCTTTGGGATCACATTTATCATTGACAAGCAAAATATAGAGAAATTAATGTAATTTAATAGATCATAAATACACATTATTCGCCCCTTTAAACTTAGAAAGAGCTGAAATCCAAGTATAATAGTGGATACATACCTAATACTGGTATAAATCGACATCGACCACGAATTGAAATTAATGAGATCAAATAAGACACCTAAGATTCACTGATCATCACTAAGTGACAAAAGTTACGATAAACTCAATAAAAAAAAAAAATAAAAAAAAACCTATGGGATCGCCCACTAGCCCATGGTTCGGGTGGGAGTATCGCCTATGCCCCCTTTCGGAAAAATCCAAGAAGATCCCCCACTCGTAGACTTCGTAGACGGAGTTTCATTCTTATAAAATAGTATAGATAGACTAGTGATCTGCGTAGTATGGCTAATCAATACGGAAATAATAAACCTTTTTGTAATAGTTTGCAGTGTTTAATATAATAGTGATTACTATAACTTTACTTGCTCCTATACGGTAGCCCAAACTTAAAGTTAAGTTACAGTACTACTACAAAGTTAGTTTTGAAGTTGAGGGTTAGCGAGGGTTGGTCAATAATTCAAAAACTCTTCTACGCCGACGTTTCGCTATATTTGAATAGCATCTTCAGGACTACAGTTCAACCAAATAACAAGTGGTACAATATGGCTTATAGACTATAAAGACACCAAAACTGATATAACATAGGTACATAATGTTAAACTAATTACTAAAATTGTATGTGAAATCTGATACATGAATTAATGTGAATTAGTGTGGCTACTTATAATGAAACGTTTGACTAATTATGACACTAAAACTAGAAAATATTTGAAGTAAAATGATTAAGTAAAATAAGTAAATACTGCATAAAAATTTTAGTAATTAGATTAACATCATGTACCTATGTTATATCAGTTTTGCTGTCTTTATAGTCTATATGCCAGACTGTACCACTTGTTATCCTCTGTTGTACTGTAGCCCTGAAGATGCTATACAAATATAGCGAAACGTCGGCGTGGAAGAGTTTTTGAATTATTGACCAACCCTCGCTAACCCTCAACTTCATTATTATACAAGTGGTCGTGAAAATTAACATAATTTATAAAAGTTAGTTTCTCCAAAATGATTGTTGAACGTAACTTTTGATTTCAGGTGCACTGAGGTGGATCAGGGAGTTGGGAAACCTGAGCAGAGAAGAGGGAGAAAGCGTAAGACTGAGGTGCGAAGCCGAAGGGGAACCAGGGCCAATAACCATCAAGTGGCTGAGGAATGAAGCCCCGATCGACTCAGGTAATGTAGCTTTCTTAACCCATAATGCGACATGTGGGTATCGGGTACCCACAGGGATATTTCATGATTTTGTGTTGGCAACAATGCACGACCATTCTTCAGATGGCACCCGCCTATTTCTCACAGGGTGAATGTTACTAAAATCATTAAAATCTACTAAAAAACTGAAAAATTGATAAGAATTCAATACCTGTATGAATCGAAGATTATTAATTAGAACGAGTTTGTTAGCCATAAAGTTGGTGGTTAACACTTCTTTGCCCTCAAAGTGCTCAAATCTCAAAACAATGTAACATAATATAATACTATAATCTACAAAAATTTGCTTAAACGACCATGCTGCACGACAGGAACTTTTGACTTTTTTGAAGGGATTTTTTAAGATCATTTAAAACTTTAGTTCATTACGATCAGTGTGTAGTGTGTGTGTTTAAGTGCAGTGATTCTTAAACTTTTTTTCCATGTACCCACCAAGTAGAAACGTGAATGGTCATGTACCCCCTACAGTCCAACCCCCATCATCCCTAAAAAAATTATTAACACCTATAGATATTGAATTAATAATAAAATTCACTAAAGATTTCCAAAGCTCAGGGATTATTATTAATAAAATACGACTTTTTATATTCATGAAATACAAATTTATAAACACATTCCTGAATTTTGATGCGACGAAAGATTGATAGGTAGGTATTTTAGTCACAGTAAGTAGTATGCATAAATACATTTTGTTAATAGTAAAAAGTCTTTAAACTCAAAATTAATCGTTTAAAAAATGATTTTGAAAATAAAAATTTAAAACAGGAACGAACCACGTTATGTGTCTAATAGGAGGAGGGTTAAATGAGAAAAAATTCCTAATTACCAGCTCCATTGGACGCGAGGAATATGTACCTACTGATAGAAATATTGCACTTTTTGTACTGAGAAATTTCAGGTTTGAAAATTAAGGAAACGAGTGAAATATATATATATATATATATATATATATATATATATATATAAAATTTATTCATAGCATGGAACATGCTTTAGCCTTGGGCTAACTGGCAAAAAACGTTACGCGGATGTGTCACGAAATTTTTGACATTTTATGTCTTTGCTATGGTACATAAACTAAAACAACGTCACGGAAAATTGCTCACGAAAATATTTAGATGATTTCCGCTTACAACCGAGTCGTTGCTAGGGAAATGGTACTTCGTCGTTTTTCATCCCACAAAATTCGTTGACCATTCGTTCGAAAGCTCTCGATTTATCCAACCATATTATGTTAACTACTGCGAAGTGCGTGGCCAACAAGCTGAGTTATGGGCAAGGTTATTTGAACAATTTATTGTGTACACTCAAGTGATCATTCTCAATAATTGATATTGTGAACATGATTGCAACCGCTTGTTAATTTCTGATGATTTCATTGAGCTGGTGTTTCGATGATTTGATTCATAGCAGGTGATCCAAATATTGCGAGAACGGTTTGATTTGTGAAGCGGTGGTTAAATCATTTTAATAGGTAATTTCTATGCTTTACACTCTAGGAAGCTGTAATTTCGTATGTAGCCTCTTTAGGACATTTACTTGACGATGCCCAGGGTCCGGATCAGATGAGTGGCTCTTAAAGCTAATTTCTATGTTTTACACTCTAGGAAGCTGTGATTTCGTATGTAGTCTCTTTAGCACATTTACGTGACGATGTCCAGGGTCCGGATCAGCGGAGTGGCTCTTAGAGCTTGCATACGAGTCTGCAACACATACTTGTCTTCAACTAAAGACATAAAATGTCCCAATATGTTGCAGACTCGTATGCAGGCGTTTCTTTTGATTTTCACGTACAACCAAGCCGTTGCAGGGGAAATGAAACTTCTTTAGATTTCACCGGATAAAAATCGTTCTCCACTCGTTGGAAAGCTCTCGATTTATCACTCATTTCTTTCGAACTTGTTCTAGGTAATCATGTCGTAGTTTTATATTTATTTATGTTATAAATGGGTATAGTAAACAATAACGCTTGTTTTGTTGTCACTTGGTTGAGAAGTTAATCTTGGTTATAGTAATTGTAGACGCGCACCATATAATAGAAAATTGCCTACCTTGGTACTCTGTTCTAATTTCGATTAGTAAAACATTTATGCCGTAGTTTTAAATTGATTAACATTTACGAATTAGCGGGAAGAAAGCATGTTCCATGTTTTAGAATATTAGCCGAAGGCTCAAAGTGGAAAGCAACCGGGGGGTCCAGAAGGCGAAGCCCCTTGCGAGGCCCGAAAGGCCGAGTTATTTTTCATTATTATTATTTTTTTCCGATTCAAGGTAGATTTAAAACACTACAATACACAGAGCTTCTCAAGTACCCCCTGGGCTTCGTCCATGTACCCCCAGGGGCACACGTACCCGACTTTAAGAAACACTCTCGTAGTGTATTACATTCATAATACATAATAGAGATATTCGAGGAAACTATGCGCCACACCAAACTTGGTAGACGATACTTTTTATCTAACCGTCCACGAATGTCGACCAATAAAAACGGTTGGATGATTTTTTACCGATTCAATTTCGTTCCTTAAGACAACTTTTCATCCTTCTGATCGCTGAATAGGAAACATCCCATTCGACAGAAAGAAGAAAATCCTTTCCAGCCAATAGGCTTCGGGGACCCGTCTTCGAAGTGGATTGTCCACTTTTTACGCTCGCCCCCGAGGACCAGCGTTCTATTCAGGGAATCGCTCACCGTGCATCCCTTCATCTCCGACACAGGAAAACCCTTTACGTCCCCTTTTCAATACAAACTCGGACTCTTGACGGAGGTCGAAGTTGACTGCTAGGACGATAAGAGCGGGACGGGTCGACTTCGACTCCTGAACTTCTAGTCAACTGGCGCCTTTTAGTCAACTTTTACGAAATCCCTCCATCGTCAATATTTTTCTTCCAGTGACTGGTCAACCACAATTAGAAATGCCATGACATAATTTATTTATTTACATTCCCACGTCGGTCCTAGGGACTTATAGTGGTGGTGAGGGGAGGGGGTGATTCATTAGGGAAGGCAGCCTCGAGGCCAGTTGGTCCCAGTGCGCTTCTACTCCAACGAAAGGTTGTCCCTTAAGCATTTTCTTTTTAGCCTCTTCCGGTATGTCGTTGGTCTTGATATGGCCTGTACCTCTGGGTTGGCGTGTCCGTCAGTTCTGTTTTGGAGGGTGGTATATAATTTTCGGATTGTTTCTTGAACGGTTTCTAATTGGAGGTCGGAATGGAGAACATCGTTTCTTACAAAATATGGAGCATTTGTGATTATTCTTAGAATTTTGTTTTGGAGGACTTGTATTTTGTTCAGTGAAGTCAAACAGGCTGATCCCCAAACCTCACATCCATACATCCAAACTGTGTTAGGTATACTAATCGCTTGTTGTTCAAACTCAGTTTGGATCTCCGGTTCAGCATGGGCCACAACATATGGAGTCTGCGTTTTAGCTCTGTTGTAGTGCGGTTGACATGCTGTTTCCATGTTAGTCTCCTGTCCAGAATCAGTCCTAAATATTTTACTTGAGTGGCTTGAGGGATCATGCGTCCATTTAGTTGGAGTGCTGCCAGTGAACCTTTTCTGAGCGTGAATGTGACAAGGGATGATTTAGTTGGATTTATTTGAACTTTCCACTTTCCAGAAATGCTAAATAGGTGTTTCAACTAGTCAACTCTTATTTATCTATTTATTTATTGAAATTACGGGCAAGCCCAATTACAGATTGTACAGAATATATCATAGAAATCAGAAACAATAACACAGTTGTCTTCCAGACCCCAGTACAAATCGCAAGGAGTAAATTGTAGGAAAAAATAATAATTAAAGGGAGCTTCTCGTAAATATATGATTTCTGAAACGGGACAGCGGGCTCGTGAAGAAATCCAAGTCGGAATAGTTGCCTAACAATACCTAAGTTGATATTGCGGGGGATTCTAGAAAACGGCCTATGGTATAGATAGTTGGTAGAATTGAATGTAGTTTTAAATAGTGTGGCTGAACGGGAAAAAAATTGGGTGACTGAAAAGTCAATTTGTGTAAGGAGTGATGGGCAATCAATAGGCCCACTTATTAACTCTTGGCTAATTGATGATGAATTAAGCTTGAATTTGGATAAACAGTATGGCTCCCTTTTGCAATGTCATTGACGTCCGGTCGTCCCCCTGGCTTAATGTTCAACCTTCATGAGCCTAAACTGCAACTTGCATGAGTGCATGACGTGCTTACCTTTGATCAAGAGTTCAACCATAAAATATCTAGGTATTCACATTGACAGTGACATGAGATTGTTCGACCAATATTACTTATGTTAACAAACGACTCCGTAAGCTAATATTTGTATTTTCACGTTTAAAAAGACTAAAAAGTTTGAAATTTATTAAATCACTCTATTACGCTTTAGCACAATCTGTATTGCTGCATGGGCTTCTTTTCAATACAAACTCGGACTCTTGACGGAGGTCGAAGTTGACTGCTAGGACGATAAGAGCGGGACGGGTCGACTTCGACTCCTGAACTTCTAGTCAACTGGCGCCTTTTAGTCAACTTTTACGAAGTCCCTCCATCGTCTATATTTTTCTTCCGGTGACTGGGCAACCACAATTAGAAATACTGAAAAGGTGTTTCAACTAGTCAAATCTTGGCTAATTGATAATGAATTAACCTTGAATTTGGATAAACAGTTTGGCTCCCTTTTGCAATGTCATTGACGTCCTGTCGTCCCCCTGACTTAATGTTCAACCTTCATGAGCTTTTTTTTTTTTTTTTTGTATATGAATTTTTATTGGCTCAAGATTACACTTTTACGCCATATTGGGTAATACATTTTTCATGAATACCTATTTTTAGTTATCTGATAATACTAAATATTTTTATAGATCACAGTTGATTGTAATAAGGTATCTGTAAAGTTCTTTGTAGACTATTTTCTCTGCTGACGTCAGAAGAAAATCTAAGTTTACTGGAGCTGGGATTTTATCGCTTATATTGTCCATAAGAAGTTGTTTTTCTCGAGAAAATATCGGGCACTCCAATATTTTGAGTTGCACAATGTCTTCCTCTTCACAGTGATCGCAGCCGCTGGTTACATTTCCAATCCCAAATCGTTGAAAATAGGAATTACAGAGGATGTGTTCACTTCGTAATGTGGAAATAGTTTTTATGAAGTTTTTATCTTTAGATGGATAGAAGTCAAACCAAGGTTTTGTTGGAAGTGTTGGAAATAGAGTTCTGTAGTAGTTGCCTGTCTGCTTTGAAGGAGACTGACTCCCGAAATTTACAATGGAGACGAATCAAAGTCGCGTTTGGATGGATTATTCCAGTGGCTCGAAATTTCGTGGTTTTTACCTCAAACTCAAATCCCGAATTCTCGAAGAAACCCATATATTATCATCGCTGCACTAGTTTCGAAATAATAGGACAGTAAAGGACTACCCGTACGAGTTTGTAAGACGTTATGCTACCAGAATGAATTAAAAAATATAGAACCATTGAAGATTTCAGGTTGAACACAGCTGTTCCCCCACTATTATCTCGTTATCCCCCTCATTTTGCGGGCAAATGCCTTCTTGATATCGTCTAAATAAACGTAAACGCTGTAAATCGATGTTTACTGATAAGAGTGTGGCCATTGATTACGTTGGTGAAACCCGTTTGTTTTAAATCAACGTTCAAAACTCTGGTTTCATAAAACAATGATCTACATTAACATGGTTAGGGGTTGTTGGTGAAACCCGGCCCTTAGTTGGTTTCACTCTTCACTTCATTTTCAGTTTCACGAACATATGTGCTCATTCAGAGTCTGTTGATTTTATGAAAATATTCTTGCAGGTTTGGGACCAACGCAGAAGAAAAGACTGGCGTTCAGGACAACGCAGTCCACCCACAAGGCCAACTCGCGCCTGAGGATCCCCAGGCTGGAGGTCCACGACTCCGGCTTCTACACCTGCAAAGCCCGCAACGGCGCGGGTCGCGTCATCTCGACCACTGGCCTCCTCAAAGTCAGGATGACTCCTTACGGTAAACATAATGTTGCTAAAAGTCGAAATAATTAACGCATGTTGCTTATTTGAACAGTGCAGGGGAAGAACAGGGCTTACTCAATTTTTTGTCAAAAGTGAGTTGAGAATGGAACTTTGTGTATTGGGGGGTAGTCAAATACGGTGGTGTTGACTAAACAGGGAAAGAACCGGCGAATAAAGGTAAACTTTATAAGCCGTCGTAAGGCCGTCAATAAGTAGTGAGAACCGCAGCTCAAGCCCCCCCACCACGAGAAGGTGATAAAAAATGGGGGGGGGGGGAAAACATCCCTTACCATCCCTAACCATCCCTAACCATCCTTTTAATGCTCAATTTTATAGTTAATACACTTTTTTTGTGCAAAACTCTGCTAAAAAATATATATTCAACTATTTTTAGCCGTTTTTTGCTATTTTTAGTTTTTGAAACGTCACCAATTTAATGTGCTCAAAAAATGCTGGCCAACGAATTCGTCCTCTGGTTTGGATAGCTTGGTTTTTTGACGCAAGAACGGAATTTTTATCTCAACCATAAGAAGAGAGTTATTTTCTGGAAGGACACATATATAATATATAGGCACATAAATAAATATATATATGGAAATGAAAAAATGTTAAACTCTACGATTCGTTTCAGAACGTCTCAAAACGGATTTCAATGAAGAAAATTTTGATTTTAAAATTTTTGGTGCCTTTGCAATAGTTTAATTTTTTCCGAAAATTCGCTAAAAACTGTTGCAAACGATATGTACCAAACTCGATTTTCAGTCGATTTGTCGACGACCGTCGTCGCTGTAGACAAGTTCCTGTCATCGGATCGTCACCAAAACCTATACAGCTAATTTCAGACTTCTAAAGAGTCTACCAAATTTCAAGTTGATTGCCCTATCATTGGAGCCTGTGGCGCGGAACACACACGCACTGACAAATGCAACACGAGACGAAGTAGAGGCTCAATTATTTTTTAATCAATTGAGAAATATACATTCATCAAGAACGTATTGCTTTGAAAAGATGGATGAAATAGAATAATGTACTTGCGGATATCATATAAAAATCCGTTGCGCCTACAGCATGTCAAGCGTTGCCGAAATATCGAGCGAAGCCAAGAAAGCCCGCGGCCCTCGTAAAATTACTTGACGTTGATGCGAGAAACGACCCAACAAAAGGGGGTCGTGATAAGGGTTCTGGACGCAGAAGATCCCGCTCGGAAGTTCCCTTTCATGCTAGCCGTTCCCTTGTATATTGGCGGAAGGCGTGTAAAGTAAGGTAGGCCGTGTTGGGAAGGTGGCGGACTAAGTTTAACCAACAAAGCCGTGTAGTCCCAGCAGGACCATAACAGCGGAGCCGCCTTCTGATACCAACTTGTGGGAGCTTTCAACGGGTCGGCCTACGGAGGGCTTCTCACAAATCGCGGTCCGAGCGGAATCTTGAGGTTTATGATAGGTTTCCCAGCAGGGGGTCGATTCTGAATGGACTGTAGCTGTTGCTATTTATACTTATCTAGCAAAATAAATGTGTTCTTGCCCGGAAATCGGGTATATTATTAAATTAATGCACTCACGAAGTGTAGCAGAGATTTGATATATAGAATTTAGAGATTTAATTCAACCTTTTACAGATTTATTTCAACCTTTTACAAATTCATTTAAACCTTTTACAAATTCAATTCAACCTTTTACAAATTCAATTCAACTTTTTACAAATTCAATTCAACTTTTTACAAATTTAACTCATTCCAACCCTTCAATTGATCTCATGAGAAAAAACATCTTTCCTATTACCCTACGGATGGTACGGAATTGTCCGAATCAGAATCACTTTCTATCACAAGTCTCCTACGTCTTCCTCTAACAACAAAAGAGTCTGAATCGGAATCGCTAACACTCATAATTACTTCAGGTTATGGAGAGAAAAAAAATCGTAAACAGCGATACAGAGCGACTAATGTAAAAGTTATCGCTTTCAAGGGCATGCAAACAAGTGATTGTCACCATTGCAAACAGAAGCGATTCTGACCATACAGTAGACATTGAATTGGCAAGGCGCTGAGGTCACGTAGGTAGGTAGTACCTATGTATGAAGCTACCTACTTACCTCATGTAGCCTACATGTAGCCTACTACTTTCCATATCCACCCCTTCCGGTGGAGAGTTGAAATGAATTTGTAAAAGGTTGAATTGAATTTGTAAAAGGTTGAATTGAATTTTTAAAAGGTTGAATTGAATTTGTTAAAGGTTGAATTGAATTTGTAAAAGGTTTAAATGAATTTGTAAAAGGTTGAAATAAATCTGTAAAAGGTTGAATTAAATCTGTAAATGCTATATTTGCAGTTAACGAATAGTATTTACAATATACGCACTGGTAAGCAAAATAAATAGTTAATATTTGGTATATGTACATAATATGAACCTGAAGGGTTGTAACTTCAAGAGCAAGAGTAAAAATCACGGATAAGTTGCTCTGTTTGGTAAAATGGATAGGAAGTGACTGAACACACATTTCATCTCAAAACACGTTAAATTCAATAGACAACAAGAAACTAGTGGTGGGCAGGTTAAGGTGGGGATCCAATAGAATTCGCTATGTACCTATTAGAAAGGGAATGAGGTAGGGGAGTATAACTGCACTTATCTCCATTTGGTATGTGGACAGTGGAGGGAAAAACGCACAGCCAGCTAACTAGGCTAATGCTGAAGGACTTAACGGTCTATACATTTCCAAGAGGGATTTTACTATTGACAGGTCGACAGTTAATGTTTGGGACTACGAGTAGGTGCATGTTCTCACGGTATTGGAAAGATTTGGGAAAACCAACAGGCAAAGGTAGGACAGAAGATTAGAGTGGATTGAACACCGTGTTAAGTAAAGCTGTGTTCAAAGGTGCGTTTGAACAAAATGTTTTTAAGACTCAGCACGATCAATTGATAATGTACAGGAAAATTCTGAAACCTTAGGAAATTCTGAAACTGAAGCTTAGGGGCAGTACAAAAACTCGGCGCTGCGCGCCTCGCCAGGGGGCAAGCCCCCTGGACCCCCGGATGCTTACCGTTTGGAGCCTGCGGCTAAAATTCGAGAAACATGGAACATGCTATATATATCGATATATTAATATCGATATATATATATCGATTATTAACAAGTGGTAATATGATTAACAAGCGGTTGCAATCATGTTCACAATATCAATAATTGAGAATGATCACCTGTGTGTAAACAATTATTCATATAACCATCGCATTATTGGATAAACACCTCACACATTAATATAACACTCTGATATAAAAATGCGACATAAATCAGGAGCTTTCCAACGAATGGTGAACGATTTCTGTGCGATTAAAATTGCGGAAGTTCCATTTCCCTACCAACGGCTCGGTTGTACGTGAAAATCATAAGAAAATTTCGTCACCCATCCCGCGTCACCCATTCCGCGTGACATTTTTCGGCTAGTTAGTCCAAGGCTAAAGCATGTTCCATGCTAATATTGACCGTCAAGATGATCCAACTTTCCAGATTAGGGTACTAAGGAGTATTAGGTTTGTTCGCTGATGCGATCGGCAGTGACTTGCAATTCGTTTCATCCTGATAGGCGACTGCTCAAGTGCGCATGCTCGAATTCAGCCAACTTTCAAATTGATTTTAAACCGGTTGGGGACTGGAGTCTGTGCGAACGATTCTGATGGTTCTGTAAACTTCCGAGTGAAAAAACAACAAACCACCGCATTGACGCTTTCTATACTTTATTTTCCGCACTGTGCTCCCATTCATTGGTTAGGTATTTAAAATTTACTGTTATGATTTGTACTGTTGAATTTAACTTGTAGGTACCTACTCATCAAAGACACCTTTAACAACATAGGGTAACAAAATATTGTAATCATACACAGAAAATTATTGGGAATTATCAATAGAACCAATCCTCTAAGTTTTGTACCATGGAATAACAATCATTCACCCTCCATTAATGCGGTACAACTTCACTTAAATAATTCTGCACCTTTTGCTTCAGGCACACCTCCATTTCGTCTTTGTTGACGAAAACGCGGTAAAGGAAGAACCCCTCGAGATGAGTCGGAATCAAAAAGTCGGTCATACATTTTATGAATGTTTGAGAAATACGCGACGGACAGCGGCGATAACTAAATTAAATTTAGCATTAAATTTTTTTAGCATTAACTAAATGCTAAAATTCGAATGATTTCATTGGCTGCCGTGAGTTTCGAATGGAGGGGCCAAACAATCAGAAGTGCACCGGAGCAAGAATACTATACTATAATAATATAATATAAAATAATATAATACTATTATAATAATATTATATATAATATAATAATATAATAATAATAATAATAATAATAATATAATATAATATAATATAATACTATACCCAACAACGTCTACAACTATGAGACCAATTTGTTTAAACTATCTCAAAACGCAGGCACCAGACATTGATCCAAGGTTGAGAATCTGAAAACATGCCGCTCAATGTTGAATCTAGAAATAAATGCTTCTTACTCAAAAAGCAAACAGTATCAACTAAAATCAAAACAAATAAAAGAGCAAATGATACTAATGATCAGAGATCCTCGAATACGAAAAGAAATTGAGCGTTACAAAAAAGGAAGTTATCGCGAAAGGTTTACGTCAGACTAAATTAAGACACCAAAACAAAGAAACTGCAAGGGAAGCAGCAACGTGGCAGAAGACATTTGGGCACCATGGCATTGGAAAAGCATCTTGCGAGGAAGTTCGAAAGAAATGGTTAGTGGATTTATCTCCAATTGAATTACCAGCTGACGTTGAAGAGGAACAGATTTATAAAGCTTGTTATTAATCTAATGTGCTGCACCAGATCTCTTCTGGGAAAATGGAGACTGAGCAGTTTAGGTTTAGTTGCCACCTTTCGCATCACCTGGTAGTGGTAAATCCCTTTGCAACTCCCGATCATCTAGTAGTTGCGTTTCCCGGCGTTGCAGACTCGTACGCAAGCTGTGTTCGTTTCGCATTCGCATCACATTTCGGACTTTGTATAATTTATTGGTAGGAATTTGTTGGTGGGTACGTTTATTTTGAAAAGGACCTCAACGTTTATTATTTTCATCTATGAGATATGGTTATAATCAAATCAGTACAACTAAGCTTCTAATGAAAATTTACTATAAAATATTGTGGGCTCTTTTTAGAACATTTTCTTTTTTAAAAAATGAAAAATGAACTATTGTGTTCACTTTTTCCGTTGATGTATGGATGTATGTATGTAGTATGTTCTGTTAAAATCGTTTTAAATGCCACTTCCCGAAGTCCGATTTCGATGAAACTTGGTATAGGTAGATGTAACCGTAACATGGCGAGGATAAAAATGTATCAGGAGCCGCAGACTCATGATCAGCTGAGTGTCCTCCAAAGCCATTTCGTCTCCTATTCCTATTCCTTCCTATCCTGGGAGAATGCTGAAGCACCAAAACGTCACTTTTTTCATCATTAAAGTTCTCGGCCTAAGCAGCCGAAGCTGATTCAGCAGGAAGCTGAAATTTGAGAGGGAGGCTCAAGGGAGAATACTTAAGACGCCTGAGAGGTCATCGGTCAGCTGAGTGAGCTCCAAAGTCATTTTGTCTCCTATTCAAAGCAGGAAGCGTCTATTTCACGCGGATCTCCTTACAAGAAAATGCTCTATCATATGACACACTACGTGAGCACTGATCTGCATTGTTTAAATTAAATGTTCCTAGATAATTTATTTCATTCTCACTCCAACTAATACGTTCACTCACATAGTATATTCATGCTCCACTTTCTACACGACGTTGGTTTACGATTAGTGTTTGGGACTTGAAACATGTCTGCGCGAAATACCGCAGTCGGGATTCCAAAAAGAAAGCAGAGTTGGTATTTCTTTCAAACCCGTAGCGAATGTGACTCGGGAGGTGAGAAAGGAAACCCAATCTCCGGTTATCAATCGAAAAAAGGTTTCTGGGCTGGCAGGCGAGCCCGAAGCTGACGGCGGTCGACTTCTTTCTTTTCCTCTTCACTCGAGTTTTCTAGAGCGAGGTGGGCTGATCCAATATCTCCCTTCGCCAACACCTCTGTAGGCAAGCCTCAGCTGTGGAGCAGAACTTGCAACCGAATTATTAAAAGTAACATGGTGGTGGTGGTGGTTTTTTTATATTTATGTAACAAAAAACATCGCTTTCATTGGCTTTTCCAATCACTCATTGACTTTTAGCGGATTTTGGAAAAAATGAAGCTATTGCAATGGTTCCAAAAATCTTTAAATCCATATTTTCCAAAATTAAATTAAATGTTTTTTTAGTTGTTGATTATTATTATGTTGTCCATTCTTGTAACATACTTTTTTTGGTTCACTCAGTAAGCCTAGAAGGCGACGGCATTCTGTGACCTAAATACCTCCGAGCTTTCGGTTTATATAAAACCATCTTCAGGGCCTATAACAATCAGAATAAAAAACTTTCAGTATCAGCACAGAAACAATAATAAAACAATAACAATAGCACAGAATGAACATAAAGAAAAAATATATATGAACCCAATAAAATATTGATATATATATTTTCTTTGGGTTCATTCTGTGTTATTTTTATTGTTTTATTATTGTTTCTGTGCTGAGACTGACAGTTTTTTATTCTGATTGTTATGGGCCCTGAAGATGGTTTTATATAAACCGAAAGCTCGGCGATAAGGACTTTTATTCGTTTTTGACCCTTATCCTGATAATTTGGCAACATACATATTGTGTGTCGATAATCTCTTTCTCTAAATACCTCCCTTGGCAGGCACACAGCTGAGGAGGGGACCAGGTATATAAAGGTTTGCGCATGCGCAAACGAGTATCTACATTGCATTCAGATTCATCGGTACATGGATATGTCTTCGCTGAACTTATTCCTAGGATGGACAAGAGAGAATTTAGCTCACTCAGCTGATTAGGAAAGAGCCCGTCATTTCAATCGTATCTTAATGTCCCAGGGGGTCTCCCTGTAGAATTTCAATTCCTACGCTGAATAGGAGCGAATTTAGCTCGGTGCTGATCGAAAATGGCTGAGGGAGATTGGGCTTGGTGAGGGCGATTCCCTATCAAAATTCAACTTCACAAGACGATATGAGAGAATTTAGTTCACTGTGCTGAATAGGAATGAGCCAATCATTTTAATCTTCTGTTAATATCCCAGAGAGTCTCTCATTCAAATTTCAGTTCCAATAATTAACAAGAGAGAATTTAGCTAACTAACTGATTAGGAGTGACCCAATCATTCCAATCGTCTCTTTATGTTTCAAAGTGTCTCCCTATCAAATTTCAACTTCCTAGGATGAACAAGAGGGAATCAGCTCAATCAGCTGATTAGGAGTGACCCAATCATTTCAATCGTCTCTTGATGTCCCAGGGAGTCTCCTCATCCAATCTCAACTTCCTACAGTGAACAGGAGAGAATTTAGATCACTCAGCTGATCAGGAAGGAGACCAACATTTCAATCGTCTCTTAATGACCCAAAGAGTCTCCCTATTTTCAACTTCCTTGAGTTAACAGGAGAGAATTCAGCCCACTAAGCTGACCATGAAAGAGCCCATAGTTTCCATCGTCTCTTAATGTCCCAGAAAAAATAGAGCATAATGGAATTTACGTGTGCGCATGCACAGATTGATGCAAGTATTGATTTGGCAACAATGCAACTGACAAAGGACCGTCTACCCCCTAGCCAGCACAATCCCTGAACATAGCATCCAGATCGGATGAAAACGGTGGAAAATCAGCTTGTTGCAATAATTTCATATTGGCGCATGCGCAGTAGCTAATCATACAATCATGTTGAAATTTATATAAGATGATCAAACTGTCATTCCCCAACTATCAACAAAATTTGAGCGAGATCGGACGACTATGGCGTGAGAAAATGATGCTTGGTAAAATTTACATGTACGCATGCGCAGAGTGAGGTATTAAGTCAAGAACGATGAAACTGATCGTCCATACCCTAGTCCGCACACCGCCTGAAAATTTCATCAAAATCGGATGAAAACTGTGGAAAATAAGCTTGTTGTGAACACACATACGCAGACAGACAGACAGACACGGAACCAAAGTTGTTCAGAATGGTCTAAAACGTAAAATACGAGTGGAAATTTTGATTTTGGAGACTAAAAATTTTTCTTTTCCCGAAAGTGCTTTAGGTGGACTCAAAAGCATTAAATGAAATAAAACAATTATTTTAATGATCAGGTTTCCCAGCCATTTATTAATATTAAGGTTACTTCAAGTGGGTACATCTTTACATTTAGGAATAACGTCGAATTGAACTGTACCCCCCTCCTCCTGTATCCTCCTTTATAGCTATCATTTGGATAGTTGGTAGGCGAACTCAGTGCGGCGGAAAAGCTGACTGTGGGAAGATGAGCATCTCAAGGGAGTTCTGAGACTCGGGCGATAAGTTGATAGGTTTCTCTTATCACTCGAAGGAAATCGAACACGTGGCACCGGTGATAAGGATATAACCTCTAAGGTGCTGTTAGTGATAGGGATAGTGAAAATACCCCACCCCCACCCCTCCCCCGTACGTTATTGGCAGAGTTTCCAGTGCCGAGGGGACGCAATGAGTGTTGTGACGAGAGATAGGTATTTTCATGAAATAATCAATTTTTTAACCAATTCGGAATAGGGCCTAATAAATCTAAACCCGAAAATTCGGCAAAATAAAAAATCGATTTAGCCAAAAATCGATTTTTAATAGCAAGTTTAATTTATCGTTTTATGCTATTGAAAATTGTCCAAGTTGAAGAAGTTTTCATAATTTTTCGTGTCTAACCAGACCAACTAACCTTATTTTTTTAAATAATTTTATGAAATAAAGACATTTATAAATTTAAATTTAAAATTGTGTTGATAAACAACGGATATGTCCAGCCATAGTTTTGAAAAGTACCACCTTGCAACTAAAGGCTGGAGAGTGATGAGCCTTGAATACGTTTTTTCGTTTTCGACGTAAAAATGTGCTATTCATAGGTAGAATAGCCAAGATAGTAGAGAGTTCCTAGTAGATCCGTCAGTCTCAATACGGCGTGCGGTAACACGAAACGTTTACCGCACCTTAAAGTCACGTCAAGTCCTTAACGGATCTAGTTGTAACGCTAAATCCATGGAAGGAGGAAATTATCCCTAGGAGGTTATTTGAGTCCATGTAAGGAGGTTATTTTAGACGATAACGTTTTTTACGGATTGCAATCCGTTAACGTATCTGTACGGAAGGATGCGTTACTGTAACTCAATGCCTCAGAGTTTCGGCGCCAGATTGTAGATACCGCAGGATGTATTGTGTTTTACGGATCTACTAGAAACTTTCTATTAGCTCCGGAGCTCACGCAGCTGGTCTAAAGAGCATCACACCTTATGATTCGTTTCTAGACGCCCCTTCTGGTTTATTATTTTCATTAATGAACCTTTGTAATCGACCAAGAAAAAAAATGGTTACCCCCCCTTCCCTCCTCAAAATTTATTGGTTTGCGTAGAATCTAAAAATTAAATGAAAAACAAAACCCGTCCTTACGCTACCGCTCTTCCTGTTCCATCGAAACGTAGTTATCTGATGTTTGCCTTCGAACCTCTTGATCTCGGCTCCCATTTGAAATACGGGGAAAAGGATAGCCTTTCTACGCAGATAAAATAATAGCCTACCTTTAAGAAAATAGACAGTTTATTAAGCCTCATCAACTTTTCGTGGCACCACATAGTTTTATAAGATTTTAATCAATTTCCAACAGAAAAAAACGTCATCCAAGCTGAGTGGGCAGTATAACTTCCTCACATATTGTAACATGGACGTATAGAATTAGTAGAACAAAAATTTTACATCCGACAGTTCAGTTAGTACTGAAATGTTCTTAAAACTAAACTTTTCGTGGTTCCACATCATCTATATTGGATAGCCCTTCCACACAGATAAGTGCCCCATCTTAGTTAATTAAGCTTTATTTATAAAACCTAATAAACTTTCCGTCGTACCACATAGAAAACGCAGCATTTGGGGGGGGGGGGGGGGGTGATTGAATTAGTGTATGTGGCAGGTACTATCAACATTATAACTATTTTGTATTTTTTCATTCAATTCTCTGATGTTTTGTTTGTGTTTCCTCGTGCCCTAATGCATTTATTATCTGTTTCAGGTCATGATGTGTCAAACATACGTACGAACTTCCATCTTTATCCGCAACAAATTAACAGGTGAGTAATAATAATTTAATTAGTAGGTGTTTTTAGTGTTTTATTAGTAGGTGTTTAGTAGTGTAGGTGTTTTCCTTTCAGGAATGACGGTATACAGTTTTTATATTTGTTATGTGTTATTGTGGCGGTGGGGGGGGGGGGGGTATCTAAAGACATAAAATGTCCCAATGTGTTGCAGACTCGTATGCAAGCGTTTTCTATTTCGAATTTACTAAGGGATTGACTACTATATAATGTAGTTTTTAGATGCAAGCTTGCCAGCATCCAGACCACCAAACTGTACTCAGCATTCTGATCTATTTTACCAGGGTGGACGTAAAAATGAATGGGGAACAGTTTTTAGAACAATACAATATATTATATCAAGCGGTAGTGAATTAACGTAAACCAACAAAAGAGGTGTTAGTGAATTAAAGGAAAAGGTCCGTAAACGGAAATCATCAGAAATTGTTGCAACACATTTTCGTTACACTTTTTGGTTACAAATAAACGTTTCGTTTTCGGTTGGATATGCCAAGGCTAAAACACATTCTGTGTTGAAAAATTTCGGCGTAACGCACTAACACGGAGCAATAGATATATCCAACCTTCAAGACACAAGAGTCGTGCGTTTTAGTATAACCACGACTTCCTTATTTGTGAGTCGGATTGACTAAAACTTAAAACGCTGCAAATTATTTCCGTACCCCGTTTTGAGATGGATATGTACATGTATATTTTCGCGTTCAAACAATGCGTTACTAGCGAAGTGTAACTCCCTCAGTTTTCATAGAAAATCGTTTGCCACTTTTTGGAATGCCCTCATTTTATCACAACATCTCATGATCCCCAAGCCATTGTAGAGTCAAGGAAAGCTGATTTATTACGCTAAGTTATAAACTAATATTCCTAAGTAACCATAATGAACTAGTAATATGAAAAAAAAGGTACCACACGGTAGGTATACTATTGAGTAGTAGGTAGGTACTTGGAAGGAGTAGGTAAGACATATCCATGATCTTTTTTTTTTCAAACTATTTATATGTTAAAACTTTTTTTTTTTTTAAAGAAGTATGTATCTTTATTGAATTAAATGTATCCGATTTTTCAATTGTTACCCACTGGTTTCTTTCTCTTCTGTTTTTTTTTTTTTTTTTTTTTTCTTTTTTCTTTATTCGTGACTTTTGGAGAGTTGGCTGTCACACCGTGGTAGTGCAGCTCCGTCTTCCAATCCCAGGGACCTAATCTCCTTCCTAGTCCCGCGTAGTCTCATGGAGACTGCCCTTATGATTTTTCCATGATCTATTGTTTTCCCATCGAGGTAGAAATTCAAATATACTTTTTATAATAATACATGCCTAATAACACGTGTCCTCATACTCTTGTGAATGAAAAATCATAAAATCTGAAGCCCCCTAGCTCAGCTGGGTGAGCTCCGGAGCTAATTTCTTTGTTATTCAAACTATGGAGTATTTTGTGGAACTTTGAAATTTCGTTTCCGAAACTTTGTCCCAAAAATTCCATTATTATTTTTTTCCGGATTGGAACAGTCTGGAGGGAAGGAACGGAACGATATTTCAAGCCCTGATTAAAACCAGTTATTTTGATATTTCCATTGTTGTAGCACCTGTCACGGACATTCCAGTTAGAATTCCAGAGACTGGTTTTTCTCGTAAGAGTTCGCTACTAAATCCCAGGGCTATTAGATGTATTTATGACATTTAAGAGTACGTGTTCCTTTCCGAACATTTTAGGTACGCCTCTAAATTACAAGCTGTAAAAATCTTGTTTCTCTTTTCATAGCCTAAAAAACATGCACGGTACCGGACCAATCGATTTATGAGATAAAAGCCAAGAGGCGCCTTTTCCAGAAAAAAAAGCGGGATGGTAGCGGCATAATTTTACGTGTTATAATTGAGAGTGGCAGGTCATTCAGTGGCCTCCCTCCGGGAACTGCTGAAAAGTCTGAATGTGCGGAGAAGAGAAGGTCTGCCCATTATTTCACATTTTTCCTTTAGCACATTTTTCAACTTCAAGGACGGAGCCTGCTGATGGAGGGGTTTTCCTTCGTCATCAATATTGGTATAAAACGGGATTCCTTCCATATATATCTTTTTTTTGGAAAAAAAAGCTTGTTCTATATACAAATCCAAATTTTTTTTTTTTTTTTTTTTTTTTTTTTTTTTTTTTTTTTTTTTTTTTTAATCCGATCTCCATGAAACTGTCAGATTTACGATATAAACAAGACAATCCTGACTACGACAATGTTAGCTGACTGACCTGATCGCCTGAGCCTAATTGTTTTCCTAATCGGCTTACAATGCTGAAATTTGAAACGGAACCTCTCTGTGAAATATAGTTACCACGAGCGGTACTACCCTGATCAGCCAAGTGAGCTCTGAGGGTAATTTGTTTACTAATCGGCTGGTGATGCTGAAATTTGAACCTGAGCCTCTCTTTGAAATATAATTACAACAAGCGGAACTTCCCTGAACAGCCGAGTGAGTTCTGAAGCTAATTCGTTTGCTAATCGACCTACGATGCTGAAATTTGAAACGGAGCCTCTCTGTGAAATATAATTACAACAAGTGGAACTTCCCTGATCAGCTGAGTGAGCTCTGAGATTAATTTGTTTGCTAATCGGCCTGGATGCTGAAATTTGAAACTGAGCCTCTCTGTGAAATATAATTGCAACGAACGGAACTACCCCAATCAGCCAAGTGAGCACTGAGCCTAATCTGTTTGCTGATCGGCCTACGATGCTGAAATTTGAAACGGAGCATCTTCGTGAAATATAATTATCTCGAGCGGCACTACCCTAATCAGCCGAGTGAGCTCTAAGGGTAATTAATTTGCTAATCGGCCAATAAAAAAGGAAGAAAGTCCAAAAACATGTATTTGCGCCCTCGTTACCAGTACAATCCTACAGGATAGAGGGAGGACCTGTCCCCCATTTACGATTGTGTCCTCCATGCCCTCAATTGTAAGGAAATGTTCTCCATTTTCAGAGTTTTCCAACAATAATAGCTACCTTAGCTACTTACTAAAAAAGCTACCTACTCTATTACTACCTACAGCCCTGAAGAATGTGATTTGATGATTTTAATAAAATGTGATTTGAAGATGTGATGATTCTCGAAAATACCAACCTAGCTATAGGATTGGTATCTACGTACCTGTGTATAATTGACTTCAGAATTGCATGAGCTAATTTTTAAGTCGTTTTCTAAAGATAGTTTTTTGTTAAGTTTGCTTCAATAGTGCTTTAATATGGGATGTTTATATAAAATAAACTTGAATTTATGATTTTTTCAATCTTGAAAAACGTGTCCTCCATTTGGATGTTTTGTCCTTCCTCAAGTCCTCCATTCGTGTTTTTCCATCTGGTAACCCTTCTACAGGATCGCTCCTGTTGTCCTTTTATCTTACCATAAAACTTATTACACTTTATTGATCTATTTAATGTTTCATCTATATAATTCGATTTGGTTTTCATGGGATAAAACTTCATATTATTCTGCTAAGAAATACGACAGCTAGAAAGGTACCTAACAGAGATGAGGAGGTAACGAGCAAAGAACAAGACGAGTTGGAATGCTTGAATCGTGCTCCTGACCGGCTTGCTAACAGTTTTATAGTTTTAGTCTCTCCCTTCTCCTGAGCTAGTTCTCTCTCTCTCTCTCTCTCTCTCTCTCTCTCTCTCTCTCTCTCTCTCTCTCTCTCTCTCTCTCTCTCTCTCTCTCTCTCTCTCTCTCTCTCTCTCTCTCTCTCTCTCTCTCTCTCTCTTTTCTCTCCCCTCTCTGGGCTTCTGGTTGAGAGAGAAGTAGGTCGGCTTCCCATCTCCCGAATTACAAACCTTTGAACACGTCACGAGTGTCTGATCATCAGTGACTTATTCACATGTATCGCAACTGATATCTTATAAAAGAATTTCAGTTGTTATGAACAATACAAAGACTTCATGCTGTTTTGTACCCATTGCTTCTTCACCAGGAAAAAATCGTTGACTTCAAAGTAAATATTAATACAATTAGGTGCCTTCACCTTTTCCGCCCCACCGCTTTTTCCAGCTGGTTTTTGGCACGCTTTCTTTTCTTACAAAGTCGAATAAATGAGTAATGAATTCCAGCAGCTTGTTACGACATCTAAATTAATGTCACGGAAAGGGGCGGCCGAAGGACGTAATATAGCAGGCGGAGTCGGGCTTGATTAATTACGCTCCCGTTTTTCATAAATTAAAACTTCCCTCCGTTCAACGCACACATAGGTTATTTATAAAGGAGCGCGTTCTTATTGGCCGTGGAGAGGGGGTAGAGCCTTCCAGCCTGTTATTGCCCGACCAACAACCAGTTCTCCTGGCAATCTAAGGAAAGCAACGAAATAAGGTGCTTGGGGATTTTATCATCTGGGGCGAGCCACAGCAGATGCTAATTCGATAAAGTCAAGAGGGTCTAATTAGTTTCATCTTAAAGTGACGATAATCATCTTCAAGTAACGCGGAATCACCAAGATGATTTTCCCGCCTATCCCGCGTTTTCAGTTTCCAACATTACCAAGTTTCCTAGTTCTTTTCTTATTAAAGAAAAGGTTTCGGAATGGCAGATTTTGAAAATTTATGAACACAAAAATTAATATAATTTTCATGAACTATGAATACCAACAAGAAATTAATATCACTGTTATCGATATGTAAGGTTACTTTGCGATAGGGAAGAAGAGATGAGATAGGTTGGTTAAGGATAAAGCGTCTTATGTTTAGGTGAACAACCACATTATCAGATCTAAGGATCGATGGTCACACCATAAAGCCTGTATCAAGTGTCCGTGACCTGTTAATTTTCCTCGATGTGCAACTGTCTTGGAATCTACAAGTTGCTCATATATTAAAAAAGGTTTATAGTTCCCTTTACACTTTACGAGGTTTTAAGAATTACACTCCTCCAGGTTTAAAATTGATCTTAGCAAAATCATTATTAATACCGCATTTCACTTACTGCTGTGAATTCGTTTCTCAAAGCTTATCATCCAAAGAGCTCTATAGGTTGCATGTTTGCTACAACTCAATAGCCAGATATGTATTTGACAAAGACCACATTACTGAATTTTCTGAAAAATTGATTGGCTGTTCTTTGGTAAATTATTTTAAATTTCGAATTTGTATATTCATATTCTGGCTTTTGTGTGGTGAGGGCCCTGCTACACCGGAATACCTAGAGGGCATGTTTGCCTATGGGCGTTCTGGGAGGCTCCATGCCTTGAACGTATCACCCCATCGAACGATCTCCTTGGGTAATTCCCTTCGTACTGCTCGTGCAAGGATATGGAACGCCCTTCCCATTGCCTTCTGTCGTTGCCCTGACTTTTGTGCCTCCCTTTTACTAGCTGAGAAACATTTTGTAGCTTGAATTATTCACTTATTCTCACCCACCGCAATATTTTGATTATTATGTTTTACCATACTTTATTTTTGTATTTCATTATCTATATTTTTTAACTACAAATACCTAATTATTAACTTACCTAATTAGTTTTTCAAAAAAGAGCTGATCTTTATTTTATTGTAATTTCAATTTTTACTCAATTGAAAGGCCTACGAAGCTTATGTATATACATTTTGTTTGCCAAATAAATCTTCTAAACTTCTTCTTATTGGCGATGAGGCGCCTCATCTCCCCGCATATGCGCAGTAGTGTTTTCCGTTCACGATAAGGCGCGTCATCTCTATCTCCCTATCGTTTTAGGAACTCTCTAATATCAGGCAATATAGCGGTGCGTTGGCTTTTGCTTCTCTCCGAGTGATACAAACAAATCGGTGGTCGGGTATGGTCCTTACGTTTTTAGAGTTCAAGGTGTGGTTTATCACAGAATCGGGCCTGGGGAAGATTCGTACTGTAAAATGTACATGATCGACTGCAATCAAGCTTTGGATTTGTGGCAATGCCGTCCCGAAAACAGAGGATCATGAAATGAAATTCTGGAAGCTTACATCCGGCAAAATAACAACCTTGCCACTAAGTTCAAGAAACTGAATGATGTTTACTTGTAGGAAAAGGAAAGAAATTAGCAATGTAGAAGTAAAATTGACTGTACCGTTGGAAAGCTGAGATTTTAAGAAAGTTTTCCCCGTGGAGTATCCTTTCAAAATGGTGTATACTAAGAGCGGAAAAACAAATGAAAAAAATCTAAATTCTGAGAAATTTTCAAAAATTGTTTTTTAGCCTCTTATTTCACGAATAAAGTCTGCTAAAAAAATATTGGTTTGGCATCAGGTAGATAGGAAATGTGATGCTCTTTCCAACGATGTTATTATGATTGAGTTTACAGTGACAGTAAGGAGAGTTATAGCCGCCTTAATTTCATAATGTACGAAACATGAAAATTACCTTAAAAATTAAATTACTTGAAAACTTAGCGTATTAAAAAATTTCCATGAAAAACTTAATGCTCTAAAATCGATTTAAATATTTTAAGAAAAAATCGCGCTTCTTCAAGGGTTATCGGCTCCAAACCGGGAACAGAAAAAGATATCAAATTTCTGGCTTCGCCATCGTATTCATCACTTGAGAATCTTTAAAACGAGGTGTCAATCAGTTCAAAATCCATACTCATTGAAAAAGCTTATTTTGTAAATTAATATTCTTGAACAAAACGAAGAGGAAGAAAGATGATAAAACATAAAATGGGTGAATAGGTGTTAGGAAATTAAAATGATACATAATATTACTTAAATTAGTTTATTCGTGAAAAAAATTGGATAAATTAGAAAAGTTTCTGATGGCGCTGGAACGAATTTATATTCTTCATTTTGAGTCTGACGTCACTTCAGCTATCTACGTATGGTTCATCCCAACATAACGTCAATGCATCTTGGGAATACGTCCTGTAGCAAAAGAACAATTTATTAATAATAATTATGAGAGGACAGGACTAGTAATAATAACTGTAGGATTAGTGATACTAAGGATTAGTATAAGGTTATATGTAACCTTATATTTATACCCTATAGAATGAGTTATAAGAATATAGATGTAACTAGAATTAGTAATACTAAGGATATACCTAAGATAGGACTAGTAATATTAATCCTCTAACGGGAGTGCACAACTTAGCTTAAGACTAGAGTAGTTAGAAAGACAGTTAGAGACCAGAAAAGAGTTGATGTAAATAGGTCTACGTATATGAACACAAATCTTTATAATACATAAATGATATACTATGTTATACAGGGTGTCTGGAGTAATTATAAAACAAGCTCAGGGAATCGATTTTAGAGCTCATTGCTGATCGAAATTTACACCTAGAGATTTCAGGTAGCAGAAAAACGAAAGGAAAACGTCAATTTTAAATATTATTTCTAATTTTGTACTTTGGTATTTTATTAACCAATTAAAACTAACTAAAACAACTTTACTTTATATCAGGGTTATAGGAAATTTAACGGTATTTCCAAAGATGTTCTTAGTTTTGAGTTTACAGTGATTCTAAAGGGAGTTATGGCCTTTTTAATGTCATAAGGTACAAAACACGAAAAAATCTTAAAAATTGAACAACTTGAAAACAGAGCGTTTAAAAAGAAATCTCAAAGTGTAACTTTCGATCAAAAATGAGCTCTAGAATCGATTCCTTGAGTTCGTCCCATAATTACTGTAGAACAGTGTTGGGCATAATCTTATCGTCGAATACGAATACGATTGTAATCGCAATAATTATTCGTTGATTTTGAGTCTACTGCGATTATATTCGTATTAGTGTAATCGTATTCGTCTGTCGGCGATTACACGAATAGAACCCATAAAAATGCGTCACGGTTATCAATTTCAATTGGGCGTCCCTCCTATAATATGTGAAGCCTTGCTTAGCATTACCTAGCTTCAGAGGGACGTCCTATTGAAATAGATTTGAGGCAAATAGGCTGGGCTCCAATCGTTGAATTCGCTTTAATGACGTCCCTCTGAAGCTAGGTAATATTAGCAAGGCTTCGCATATTATAGGAGGGACGTCCTATTGAAATTGATGACCGTGTCGCTTTTTTATGGGTTGTATTCGTGTAATCACCGACAGACAAATATGTTTACACGAATACGAATTTAACCGCAGTTGACTCAGAATCAACGAATAATTATCGCGATTACAATCGAATTGACGATGAGATTATACCCAACACTGCTTTAGAAAAAGGATTTCGGCATAGGTGTTGCTAACTCACTTGTTTGGGGTTCTGGACGGGGTTGCACTTGATTTGAGGAACACCCAAGAGAGAAGGCATGCAGAAGCACATGGATTTATCTGTGACGCAAGCTTGCCATGTGCACGGGCCTACCCTTTGAGGAGGAATCAAAGGACCGCTAGGGCGCAAAGTGATCACCTGGCCAGCGGCGCAGCACACTGAAACAAGAAAGTTATCAGTTATTTTTATTAACTACAGTCACTTTACATTAACTCAACATTAGACCAGACTTGGTTAATTACCCTCTAACCTGCACTTAAACCAAGCGTTCCCACAGTGAGTCTATGGAAGGGGAATCATTGACCTTATCATTAAAAATATGGATGGGCGTCGATTAATCGAAATAATTATCGATTAACTGTCCAAATAATCTATTATTATTTAATCGATTATTTGTAGAATAATTAATCGGATAATCGATAAGTTTGTAAAGATTGTTCAATTGAAATTTCAGAATCAAGTCTATCGCGGAATAATACCCAGGGTTAGAAAGTGGACAACACCTCGCCTCACGTTAATGTTATCACTTATCGGTCTCATCACATATCTACGGCTATCATTATCAGACCTTTTTTCAGTTATCGTTTGTTTGTTGACGTGGAACTTGAGCTTCGATCAAGATGCCACCAAAAAGTGCGGTCTGGGAACATTTTGAGAAAGTAGAAAGTCATGCAAAGTGCCGGCATTGTGGAGTGAAAATTGAAATATGTGGGAACACGACCAACTTGAAGAACCATCTCCAGTTCAAGCATTCTAAAATTCTTCTGAGGAGGCCAGCCTAGAACGAGACTGAACTCATTGGAAGCAAAAAACAAAAACCATGTGTCAGTGTGCCCTCCTCGGTTGCCAGTTCTTCTTCATCAGTTGGAGTGGGTCAGCCTCTGATTAGCACGGCTTTGGATCACGTGGGTTCTCACAAAGATGGTGGGTCTTCAAATTACAAGATCACTTAAAGCATTATATACATGATTTGTAAGGATATGGAACCTTTGTCATTAGTTGAACATGCAGGATTCCGAAAAGTTCTCACGACTTTACACTGTGCCTACTCGCCAAAGCATCCGCACCGCTATTATCGATAAATACGATCTTGTGTTCCGTTCGCTCAAAGCCGAGTTGAAATCTGTTGAGAATTATTGTTTCACCACAGACATCTGGACTGATTCTCAAAATAGGAGCTTTCAAAGTTGGACAGTGCATTATCTAGATGCTGATAAGAGTTGTGTTGCCAAAGGTACAATCGGAATGTTCCATCTCACCGAACGGCACACTGCAGACTACATTGTGAAAGAAATGAAACAAATTTTAGAAGAATGGGAGGTTGAAATTGAGAAAACTCTTGCAGTCATTTCTGACAATGCAGCAAACATCACAACGGCTGTGGAGACAATGTTTGGTAAAAATAATCATATCCCTTGTTTCGCCCACCTCAATCTTCTTGCCACAAGGGCCATTTCTGATGAACCAGTGTTAAATGGCATTTTGAAAAAAGTCAAAGCCATCGTACCCTCTCTTTTCTCCGCCTTTTCCAAATTAATCGATTAATCGATTATTTAGGCCCGATTAATCGATTAATCCGGTTGAAATAATCGTCGACTCTAATAATCGATTAATTGTTAGCCGATGCCCATTCCTAATTATGAGGCGCTATGGTCTGCTAAAAATTGTTCAATTCATTTTTTTAAATTTTATAATTATTATAATATTATTATAATATTAATATCATTATAATATTAGTATTATCAAACACCATATTAAACCTACTCAACAAAATACACACCACATATATTTTCTGGCGAAAAAACACCGAAAAAAACTATCTTCGACATATTTAGCAATACACAGCCCTTTAGAACTGCTCTAAAAAAATGTTGTTTTCCTACTGAAAAGTTGTGAAAAATTAAATTTTGCGTCGATGAGACCAACACCAGCTCCCCAACTCTGATGGCCGGCCAGAATTAACTGATTAACAATCAGTCTATCTAATTAAAAAGTAGAAATCATGCAATAAGATAATGATGAGGCAATGCCTTTGAGCATTTCATCAGCAATTCTTAAAGGAAATTTCATGTTGATCTTAATTATTTTGATCGCGATGAAACCTAGGGTACTGAATAGAGGCATCAAATGCGAACTTTTGACATTTTCAAAATTTCCAGAAATATTTTTCGACTTCCTACATTTTTTCTAAGTTGAGAATAATTTCAATGGTCCAACTGCTTCACTTTTGGATAGCTCCATAGAATAGGCAAGTCTAGGACAACGGAATTTTATAGTTCAAACCCTGTGTGAAGTCATGGTTTTAGTGTTATGTTGCGCGATTTTAAGCGATCCGCGAAATTAAACCTCAAATTTTAACGATTCTTTGTAGAACAAATAATCGAGCCACTATCTTTGTAATTTCAAGACATTTGGTACTCAAAATTGACCCAATCACTTTTAGTGATAATGATGAACAACGGATAGTTGCCCAATTCTAAAAATGAAATCATTTTTATTAAGTACCCTCATACATGGTCATATTCAATGTTCGGTTTTAGCGGTTGTGTGTTCAGTTTTACTGATTTTTTTAGCACATTTTTTTTCAAAATGTGACCAATTTTTAAAAAGTGCCGGCCTGCAAATTTATTGTAATAGTTTCATTTTCAACGAAAATTCGCTAAAAATTTAAGGATAGTGTCTTTTATATTGATATTGAAAGGCCTATGTGTGGAAGCAAAATATGACATTACAGCAATAACTCACCAAAAACAGCCAACAGTAAAGCGATTGCTCCCTTCATGGTAGGTATCTAATGTTTAAGATTGCATTGTGACTCGTAGTTTTATACCTTTCGTTATCTTTTGATGACAGCTCACTAAAACAATGTGTAATTTTCCTGTAGTTCAAGTGCCCCAATTCCTGTTGCGTTGGCTCACATCGAGGTAGGTTAGAATTAAAACTGGGCACCTAATATTTGTACAGTGATCTTCTTTATTCTCAGAAATTTACTCTGTGTCGAGTTTCCTTATTGCGTTTCAATTATTGTGATGTAAATATTATCGTTTACTACTCGAAGCAATAGTTTTTCGAACCGGAGAGATACATAGATAAGAGACGATAAGAAAAATAAATCAATTAGGTAATTTCATGCAACCTACTAAATCAATAACACTATCGTGCTAATTGATTATGGCACTTAGCTTCCTTGTATCCGAAACATACGAAAAAATGCTGAAGATAAGAACATTGAATGCAGTCATTGAGGCTGGTGGACTGCCCCAGAGACAGTATGGTTTCACCGTGGGAGGGTCAACTGTTGATTCGGTGAATGAAGTAGTGACCGCAGGTGAGTCAGTGAGAATAGGGAATCATCAGTCTAGGTACCTGTGCATGATGGTGACACTAGATGTCAAGAATGCCTTCAATTCGGCTAGGTGGCGAGATGTACTTGAAGCTTTGAGACAAGATTTAGAGTCTTGCAGCACTACCTTACCGATTGGTGGTTGATTTATGATAAGATGGAGGGGAATCAAAAAGAAGAGGATCTCTTCGGAGGCTGCACAGGGCTCGGTATTGGGAGCTGACCTCTGGAATTTGAACTATGATGAAATCCTGAGACATGAAATTTCTGTGGGGTACCTATTCCTAGTAGGGTATGCTGACAACCTAGTGGTGGTGATAACGGCGCACATTGTACAGTTCACCGTACAGCTTAAACTGAATCAGGCGATGAGGCGAATTTGGGAATGGATGGAGACAAGATCTCTGTCTTTAGCAGAGCAGTTAAGACAGAAATAGTACTCCTCAAAACAAAGCACATTGAAAGGTCGATAACCATGGTTGAGGATGACCAGTAAATTGAAACATCTGCGGCCATCAGGTATTTAGGAGTGATGTTGGACGAAAAGTTACCTTCTGGACCCACATATGCGCTCTGCATAAAGCCGAAGGCCGATAAAGCTGCGGCTGTGGTCGGAAGGCTTAGCAGGCACATGGCCAATGTAGGAGGGACATAACCAGCAAATGAAGGCTCATAATGTAGATAGCGGAATCCATCATGTTATACAGAGCAGAGGTATGGGCGGAAGCGTTAAACTACCAGAAATATTGGCGGAGATTGGAAGCCGTTCAGAGAAGAGGAGCTCTACGGATATGCAGTGCATATAGGACAGTATCAGGAGTAGCTGCACAAGTCATCGCCGGTGTAATACCTATCGACTTTCTAGCCAAGGAGTACTAGAGAAAGGAAGAAGACGCGACTAAAACAGTGAAGCAGGAAGAAAGGGACGAGACCATGCAAATGGAACCAAAGATGGACAGAGGACAGTAGTATAGATCTTGCTGCTTCTAGAACAGGGTCAGAAAGGTCACCAGAAATGGCGAAATTAAAAAATATGAGAGGTTGAGACGGGGTTTGAACTGTGGACGTTCGGAATGCGAACCGACGCCTTAGCTCGCTTAGCTATCTCAACCAGATGGTATATGTGGCGATAAAACTGATTGATACATCTCCGTATTTTTTTTCGCGCCCGAGCGTGGGGCGTATAATAATCTAATTAAAAACGAAATAGCATGGGACGATGAAACGTGTTTTGAAATGATTAGTGAGATTTTTCCTATTAGTTTTTTACATGTTTGTTTCATTTTTCTTTCTGCATATTGGTCGTAAGATATGCAGTTACGAAATGAGTGCAACGTCCATCTTATCGAATTCCCAAAATGTGGCGTGATCATTCGCTCATGAAACGCATCAAGGTAGGGATGTTTGTATCTATAAAAGGAATAGCGCGTCTAAGATAAGTTTCACTGGTCATAAAGCTAGCACCGCTGAACTACGTAAGCTCAAGCCTACCTTCTCAACCTACATACCTACCAGCTACCTACCCTAAACTCAAGGTAAGCCTTTATTTAATTATTATGGCAGTAGTAAACTTTGATAAATTGTATATCTGCATAAAATCAAATTTTCTAAAAATTAATAACTTGATTTATTGTAAATCATGTAGTGAGGAATTCCACTTCTCTCAATGTCTTGGCAGAACATATGTCAAACATGAATTGCTTGGAGCTCACATTAAAAACATGTGATGAGTGTAGCAATGATGTTTTTGTATGTCAATTTGCTTCACGATGTGATTCATGTATGCATGAATTGTTAGATCAAGCGAATGAAGCAGAAAAAAAAGAGTTATGCAATAGAAGGTGACGATGAAATATTTAAATTAGACCCATTGCATTACAGTTGAATGTATATGCATTGAATATATTAAATGTACATTTCTGTAGTATTTATATATACTCGTACATGTACATTAAGATAAAGGATAAATCATTCACTTGATCTAACAATTCATGCATACATGAATCACATCGTGAAGCAAATTGACATACAAAAACATCATTGCTACGCTCATCACATTTTTAACGTGAAAATTAAAAAAACAGGTATAATTCCAACAAGGAAATTACATTGTTGGGTATGTGAAACATCGCACAAGATGTTTTTCCTAGAGCTTAGTTCCAATAATAATATATGTGTTTATTGCAGAATAGTCATGGAGTCAATAATTGCCCGCTTGAACCATGCTGGAGATCGCAAGTTTGAGACTATTTCGGTGGGGAAACTCCCCATTAACGAGGAGTTCAGTATTTCTGCAATGAGGATTATTAAAGGGAAATTCGGAAACAGTATTGTGGCCGAAATAAAATCATTGGCGACCGGCTCCTCAATCAACATATGGATGCCCAAAAGATACGGGGACATATTAAAAGAATGTGTCTCGAATTACAAAGGTAAGCCAACTGTTTTTGATTAATCCTTAGATACGAGTAACAGTCTCATCCAATGCACAAACCTAAAATCCTTGAATTTCTCACCATCCAATGTTGATCTGTATAAGCATGTATTGGATAAATATGAGGAAGCTATGTGCCACATCCAACTTGTTTATTTTTCATTTTTTAGCGGGATCGTACGTCATGACGTTCAAGGGGAAAAATCCGTCTGACGAGTCTTTCATCCTCTTATTTAGAATGCGTGATGATGATGATGATGATGATGATGGCGATGATGGTGATAATATTGCTGCCGATGAAGATACAAGTTATTATGAACAGCAGCCGTCCACATCAGCAGCGAGTAAAAGAAAACAATATTCTAGTTCTATGAACAAGAGACAAAAGAAAAAAAACTAGCATGCTCTTTGTGCAATAGGTTGTTCAGTTGTAGATTAGAATATTTAAATCATACTTGCATAAGTTCTACACTCAATTCAAAGCTCTTATACGCTCATGATGGTTCTCAACAACTATCAGTCATGAGTGATTCAACATCAGATTCAAAATTAGAATATGGTAAAAATAAATTGAAAAGATTGCATGCTGTTCCATTAGAAGATGGGAAAGTTATTGTCAAAGTGGGTACCTCTGCAATAGACATATATTTTAAGAATGTAAACCGTTTCAATCTACCAGAAAGTTTTTTACTCAGTTCTCAGGATAAATTGATGTTGGTATTGATTGAGTATGTGCAAGAGTGGAAAAACATTAAAACAAATTTACTTTTAGAGTGTACATTTAATAAAATCAAGATTTATCATGGTGAGAATAATGAGCAAATGGGGGGTGAAGAGATAATAAATGCAAATTTTAAAACCAAAAACGAAGAAGTATCGGAGGCTACAGATATAGAAACATATTTGATACAATGTTTCCAACGAATTATTTCAGAAATTGATGATTTTGAATTTAAAGGATCTGGTTGGAGCTTAAAATCGATTGATGGTGTATTAATTAGGATAACAAAGTACACTCCTCTTACAGCAAAATGTTTCTTCACTTTGCCTCACAAGCTCAAGATTTCCAAATCTATAATAAATGTTCAAAATAATGACAACTATTGTTTCAAGTATGCCATATTGAGCTGGTATTTGAAGACTAGTACTAATGGTATTGCTCAAAAAAATTTACATCGCGTATCAAAATATAATAAATTGATTCATCCATACAATTTTGAGGGCGTTAATTTCCCCGCTACTTTTAAAGACATCGCATGGTTTGAAAAACATAATCCTGTGAGTGTAAATGTTTATGGTTTGTCTGGTGGAACTGATGAATTTAAATTCTACCCTCTTAAGGTTTCTATGAAAGTAAATCTAGGGCTACCAACTATTGATTTACTATATCTCGAGAATACCCATCACTCCCATTATTGTTATATATCTAACCTACCGTCATTAGTTAATTCACAATTGTACAAAGTTCCTAATCGCTCCATTATTATGTGTAGAAATTGTTTTAAAGCGTACCGTAAAACTATTATTTACACAACGGGTGAAACTGCAGAGGAGCGACTTGAACAACATAAAATATTTTGTAATAGATTCAAACCATGTAGATATGAGTTCCCTAAAAAGAATTCAATTGAATTCAACGACTATCAGTTTATGACTAAGGTGGGCTTTGTCATTTATGCCGATCTAGAGTGTATTTTACAGCCTTTGAATACGAAGTCCTCAAATATGGATGAATCAGTTGACTTGGAAAATGGTATCAGCGCTGCTCCAAAAACTAAACCTATTGACCTACATACTCCAATGTGTGTAGGGTTTCATTTAAAATCATATTATCCCGAATTAAAAGAGGATGAAACATTTATTTTCTCTTCCAAAAATTGTGTCTATCGATTTCTAGCTGAACTCAGAGAACAAGTTTTAAAAATTGAAAAATGTTATGAAACTAAAGTTCAATGTTCAATGACTGATAATGAAAAACTGAAGCATGATGCAGCAACACACTGTGAGTTGTGTGGTATAGAGTTTAGTGAGACAAATATTAAATGTGCTGATCACGATCACGCTAGTGGACTTTTTCGCTTTACCTATTGCAGCTTTTGTAATTTACAAAAACTGAAAAAACCATCTTTCATTCCAATCTTTTTTCATAACCTCTCAGCTTATGATGCCCATTTCATTGTTAAAAACTTGAGTTTATTCAACGTAAAAATTGAGGTTATTCCTCAAACGGAAGAGAAATATATTAGTTTCTCAATTCGATTCGAAGGATGTAAATTGTGGTGTAGATTTCTTGATTCGTTTAGATTTTTACCTGCTTCTTTAGAGAAGTTAGTTGCAACATGTATGGAATTTCCAGAGATGGAAAAGAATTTTCATGATTCAGAATTAAGAAGTTTAGTGCTGAGAAAAGGCATTTACCCATATCAACACATTACTGACTTTTCAGTTTTGAAAGAAACAGTTCTACCATCCCGAGATAAATTTTATAATAAATTGACTAATCAACCAGTCAGCGAAGTGGATTACAAACACGCCCATAAAGTTTGGAATGCATTCAAAATTAATAATCTTGAAGAATATACTATTTTATACTTAAAAACAGACATAATTTTACTTTGTGAAGTTTTTGAACAATTTAGAAAATTGAGTTATGATCGTTTTCAGTTAGATAGTGCTTGGTTTTTCACTTCACCCGGTTTTAGTTTCAAAGCAGCGCTGAAAGTTTCAAAAATCAAGCTTGAAATTCTAACAGATATAGATATGATACAGTTTGTGGAGTCAGGAATTCGTGGTGGAATCACACAAAGCGTTAAACGATACGCAGTAGCTAATAATATTCACTTACCAGAAACATATGACCCTTATAAAGATAGTTCTTACATATTCTATGGAGATGTCAATAACCTTTATGGTTGGGCTATGAGTCAAAGCTTACCATTTGGACATTTTGTATGGCTCACCGAATTTGAAAATTTAAATGTAATGGAGATTGAAACTGGTGGAAAATATGGTTATATTTTAGACGTTGATGTGCACTATCCTAAGCATTTACATAACAAACATTCGGATTTCCCTTTTTTACCAGAGCGAAAGAAACCTCCAGGCTCAAAGGTTGAAAAACTTTTGTTAGATTTTGAAGATAAGACAAATTATGTGGTTCATATTGCTGTATTGCAGCAAGCTATCAAAGCTGGACTGGTTCTAACTCGAATCAATAGAGTTTTGCAATTTCAGCAAAGTAAATGGTTATCTACATACATAAATATGAATACTGAAATGAGGAAAAAAGCGAAGAATGATTTTGAAAAAGACTTTTTCAAATTATTAAATAATGCAGTGTTTGGAAAAACTATGGAATCTGTGAGAAACCGAATAAATTTGAAATTAATAACTTCGGAAAAAGAACTAGTTGCATTAGCTAGAAAGCCTAACTTTCAAGATAGAACAATTTTCGATGAAAATCTGATAGCCGTTCGATTGGCGAATGAAAAAATTGTATTCAATAAACCATTTTATGTAGGTTTTGCAATATTAGAATTATCAAAAACTTTAATATATGATCTACATTATGAACATTTGTTACCGAAATTTGGAGAAAACGCAATCAAGATATGTTACCAAGATACAGATAGTTTCATATGGGAGATAAAGACAAATAATTTGTACAATGATTTAAAATCATTATCCCATATATTTGATTTCAGTGAATACCCATCATCACACTCTCTATATTCTAACGAAAACAAAAAAGTAATTGGTAAAATCAAAGATGAAACCAACTCTATTCCCGTAAAAGAATTTATTTGTTTACGACCTAAATTGTATAGTTTAAAATTTGGTGATAATGTCATCAAGAAAGCTAAAGGAATTGGCAAAACCGCTGTAGCTGATTTAAAATTTGAGGATTATTTACATTGTCTAAAAACCAAAAAGGACTTATACTCAAATTTCAGAAAAATTGATTCGAAATTGCATGATGTCTTTACAGTAGATTTATGTAAAAAATCCTTAAGTTTTCATGATGATAAAAGGGAAATTTTAGAAGATGGGATCCACACGAAACCATATCATTCAACTGTATAACAAAATAATTAAAATAATTATAAATAAATAATAAATAAATAATAAAAATTATAAACTGTTATTGTAACCACATTATTGTAACTATTATAACCTGAGATAAAAATATGAACAATCTTGCAGTCAAATGTATTTGACAGCTGGAAAAAAGTATGGCGCCTCTACTTTTTTTCATGTAAAGTTAAAGCAGTTGGCTGTACTTTTGTTTATTGCACAATATTTAACATGTTGATTTTTTTCCTTTTTCCAAGCTGAAGGTTCATACCAATTGAACATTATGAATATATAACCGAGTGTGGTATGTAACTGTGCACAATGAAAAAAGAGGTCTTGGAAATTTAACCATGGTTGTGTGTGGGAAATGTTTAGTTTGATCACAACTCTTGTTCAAAGCAGTTCAATGACATCTCTTGACCGGAATGGTTCAGTTATAATCATGAAAAGGGGGAATGATGATATACAATTAGAGCATGGACGTGGTGGACAAAAATTGCGAAGGTTGTTTGCTGTACCCTTAGAAGGTGGTAAAGTTTTGTCAAAAGTATGCAACTCTGCAGTTGACATATATTTTAAAAATATAAATAATATCAAACTTCCAGAATCTTTTCTACGTAATTTGCAAGGAAAACTTGTATCTGTTTTGAATGAATACTTGTCAGAATGGAAGAATATTAAGGTAAATTTACTATTGGAATGCGTGTTTTTTAAAATTAGGGTTTTTGATGATACTGATGGACAAAATTTAATGATTGCTGAGGATGTACTAATTGATGGAAATTTTAAAACAAAAAATGAAGAATTAGACCAAACAACTAATTTAAATAATTATTTAATTCGCAGCTTTGAGCAAATTATAATGGAAATTGAGAATTTTGAATCGAAAGGATCAGGTTGGATGTTAAAATCAGTTGATGGTATTTTAATTAAAATAACAAAATATATGCCTCTCACTAGAAAAAAAATGTAATTTTCCATTAGGATGGTTAGGGATGGTTAGTTAGACTAATATCAGAAGGTTCTTGAATATTCAAGAACTCACACCAATAAAAGAAGTGCAGAAGTCATATTTTACTATATATAAGTGTGTGGAAAGGTGAGAATAATATCAGTTGAACATAATGAGCATTAGAGCACAGATTGCAAAAGAACTTCACGCACCAGCTAGGAAGAACTTTCCAACGAGACCTGTTGAAGTGAAAGGATTAAATGATTTATATCAAGCAGATCTCGTTGAAATGATCACTTTTTCTCGCACTAATAATGGATACAAATACATTTTAACGATGATTAACTGTTTTAGCAAGTATGCTTACGCTGTCCCATTGAAATCCAAACACGCTTCATCCATTGTAGAAGCTATAGAACCTATTCTTAATAGAAATAAAATGAAATTCTTGCAAACCGATGGGGGTAAAGAGTTTTTCAACGTACAATTTGGAAAGATTATGAAACAGTATGGTATACAACATTACTCATCTTATAGTGACAAAAAAGCGACAATAGTTGAGAGGTTTAATAGAACTTTGAAATCTCTGATGTATCGATCTTTCACGGAACTCGGTAGTTACAATTGGGTGAGGATACTACCCACTCTTGTACACGAATACAATCATAGAAAACATCGCGTCATTGGAATGAAACCGAGTGAGGTTAATCCACACAATGAAGGTGAGGTTCTCATAAATATTCTAAAAAATCGTCAACAATATGCTGTCAAGGATAAGAAATACCGCTATACAGTGGGTGATAAAGTAAGGATCAGTAAATATAAAAAAATATTTGACAAGGGGTACTTTCCAAATTGGAGCAATGAAGTCTTTACTATACACTCTATCGAACCTACTGTTCCCGTAACATACACTTTGAAAGATTACCGTAACAACATTTTAAATGGAAAATTTTATGAATATGAAATACGAAAAACTGAGGTAGGTGATGTATACCTTGTAGAAAAGGTATTAAAGAAGAAAGGAGATGAAGTATTGGTAAAATGGTTAGGTTTCGATGGCACGCACAATAGCTGGATCGATAAAAAAGAACTCATTTAACGAGAGTATATATGATGGAGTTGACACCAACACATCTTCAGTATGGGCATGGGAAAGAAGCAGAAAGGACGTGGACTTATAAACCGTGCAATTGACGCGCTACCAATAGAGCTTCACCTCCCATCATACCAATTTTGTGGTCCGGGTACACGGTTTAAAGAACGCCACGATTTGGGGCAACGCGGAATTTCTGCTCTTGACAACTTGTGCTATTTTCACGATCGTACTTATCACACTACAAAAGACGAAGATCAACGATACAAGGCTGACAAGAAATTGGAGTGGGGAGCTTCGGATTTAGTCAAGGACAAGAGCCTTCCTTTTTCTGAACGAGCTGCAGCTTGGTTGACAACGAACGCTATGAAATTAAAAACAATGGGAAAATCCTCCAAAGGGTCAGGACTGAAAAGCAGAAGATCTCCACGAAAAAAGAGTAAGAAAGGAGGCAATCGCAGTAATAAACAGCGTCGGAAACCAACTATTAGAGGTGGCTTTCTACCCGCTTTGTTAGCCGCACTCCCTTTCTTATCAGCTGTTGGTAGCTTAGTTGGTGGCGGAGCAGCTGTTGCTAAGACAGTTATAGATGCAAAGCGGTCACAAGAAGAGTTGAATGAACTTAAGAAACACAATCAAAAAATGGAAGAAGCAAGTAAAACTGGTCAAGGATTATATATTCGCCCATACAAACAGGGGCAAGGGTTATATATACGTCCGTATAAACAGGGGAAGGGTATATACAAAGGGCGTAAGAGGAGTAATAACAATCGTTCAAAAAACTAAATTTATGGCTTCCAAATCGAGCATTATCAAGTTCTGATTTGGAACGCCTTTGTGATAAAGCTGATATTATAGGTTTCAATGGGGTTAGAATGAGAGATGAAGTTCCATCTACTCCACCAAAAAAGATTGAGTGTTCGATAATAAATATGGCCTCAAGCAATGATGGTACGAATGGAACTCACTGGACAGCGTATTGGCTCAATGGAAAAAATGTACATTACTTTGATAGCTATGGTGAATTGGAGCCCCCACTTGAATGGAAACAATATTTTGGTCCTCATAGAACAGTGTTTTATAACACTAATCATTTCCAAACAATAAAGAAGGATAGCATAATCTGTGGTCATTTATGTTTTCTGTTCCTTTGGATGATATCCGAACAGTATAAAAAGTCTCTACGTGAATAGTACTGATATCAGTATACCCATGGCTTCCTTCACAATATCACTTACAGAGCGGGGGAAAAGCGAACTTAACGCTAATTTCTTCCCGCCTATTCAACTAGATTCATCAGATTGGGCGGTTGGACTTACTTCGTTTGATTCTTACTTCTCTATTCCGAACCTTGTAGAGAATGTAAATTCAACCCTCTACCTACTCGATGATGGAGCTCCAGTACACAACACTAGTGGGCGTTTCGTTGATGCTCAAGATATAGAAAAACTAATGCAAACAGCATTCCCTGATATAAAGGTTACTATAAAGAACAATTATGCCCTTATAGAAACGAGTAAAACACTTTTTAATACAAGTGACGACTCGATTCTTACGCCTCTAGGGTTTGCTAAAGGGACACTCCGTGGATCTACCACTCTCACATATAAAGCTAATAGGCCTTTAAAAAAGACATGGTCTGCTAGCCTAAAAAAAGATGTATTCGGTATGGAACTGCCCGCAGGTAAACAGCATTTTCTCCACACTGGAAGCTTGTATAAAGTTCCCACTGGTACGTACGAGTTGGCTGACTTACGCAAGCAACTAGTGAGTGAGCTGAAAAAAATGGATATTGATTTTGATATGCAAGTGAACTTGAACACGCAACGTTGTGGTATAAAATGTTCAAAACGAATTGATTTTAATCATAGTGATTCATTCTCACATCTGTTGGAATTTGAGGCTGGGAACATCCTACCAAGCAATACTTGGAACTGGTCGAACGGTGTTGTACACGTCTTCGACGTACTAAATATTGGTGTTTCCGTTTCTTGCTGTCAAGGAGATTATCGAAATGGAGAACCATCACACGTTATTTATCAATTTACACCCAGCGTAGCACCAGGATACCGTATGTCAGAAAATCCTGACTCTGTTACATATCATTCTGTAATTGGTAACAAATTGGAGGAGATTACAGTGAGTGTGATCGATCAAGATGGAAAGCTAATTAATTTTGGTGATGAAGTAATATCCATTCGTCTACATTTTAAAAGAGGAGGAGTATAAATGGATTGCTTTCTACAGATTTTCACCATTACGCAACAACATGTTGATCATTGAACATTGGCATAAAAAGAGCTCGCCTGCCCCTAATAAATTCAGTTCGCTCACTGCTACGGAGGAGCGTAGACATCAACTACTAACTCCAATCAATTATAAATTTTTGAAAAATTTAGGGTATAACGTGAATCCTCGTTACAATCCAAGGCAATATGTTGAACGTACGTAAAAAACCTATTTTTGATGACAGTCTCATAAAATTGGAATATCGGGCTCATGAACCTTTCGCAACTGCAAGATACAACCCATCGGACGAGATTGTATTTCCCTTCTCCCAACCAGGGGAATACATAAATATATCGAGAAGCTATTTACAAGTGGAAGGTACCCTATCTAAATATGATCGATACACGCTTGGACCTAATGGAATCGCACACGCATTTGATGATATAAAGCTGGTTATGAATGGCGAACTAGTTGACAAAACAAGTTATCCTGGCATAGTATCCACCATGAAAGGTTATGCCAGTTTTAGTAAAGCGACTGTTGACGGTTTACAACAAGCTGGATGGATGTTACCGTCTAAGAAATCCGCTTTAAATCCTTGCGTAGATGAAAATAGTGGAAACTTTTCTGTTTGCATACCGTTGAGAACTTTGCTTGGATTTGCAGAAGACTATCAAGAAATTTTGGTAAATGTAAGAGTTGAGCTGATAATGAATAGGGCAGCCTCGGACACAAACGTTATAATACCGCGCTTACCAGTAGCCAGTGGTACTCCATCCACCGGTTCACCAGAACTCAATATTAAAAAAATGATCTGGTATATTCCATATGTGGGACCAGCTGATAGCCAAAGGGCAGATTTACTCGAACTTCTCGAACAGAATGAACCAATTACAATGGGATTTCGAAGCTGGAACTTATCTGTATACCCAACCTTACCAATAAATAAAGAGTTTTCATGGACAGTGAAAACTAGCACAGAATTGGAAAAACCACGATACATCATTTTTGGGTTGAAAACAGATTTACAAAAAAATGTGGATAAAAATATAGCTTTATTCCATCACTGTAAATTGACTAACTTCCGTCTTCACATTGGTTCACAAGTATTTCCCTACAGTAGAATGAACCTGGATTTCGATACTAAACGGGTTCCTGTACTTTACCATATGTATGCAGACTTTCAGAGAGCTTACTACTCAGAGGAATGGCCGCAGCCCATGTTGACATATAACGAATTTATAGACCTCGCCCCCATCGTCGTTGTTGACTGCAGTCATCAAATTGATTCAAGCATTGGAAACAACATTCTGGATATCCGTATCGATTTTGAGACGAAGGACCCTGTTCCAGCCAACACGACAGCATATTGTTTAATGCTACAAGACAGCCTCGTTACATATTCACCATTAACTAGAGTTGTACAACGTGGAATTATGTAATAAATAATATGATGTTATAAATTGTAGTCGTGTTTTTATTTTATTCCTATACAAGGTATATATATTAGGTGAAAAATGAGAATTTAGCTCAGTTTTAATGATGAGACTTCTAAAGCAGTGTGTAAAATTAGCGGTGAGTGATGAAGCTGAGAGGGAGAGGGAGGAGCAGGGGGGACTCAGCCAACAAGAGTACTTGCCCCACGGACCTCTGTTTGGTAAAAACCCCATCAGAGGTCTTATTTGCGGTCCTTCAGGCGCTGGAAAATCATGCACTATTCTTTCATTGCTGCTACATCCGAATGGATTACGATTTGAAAATGTTTATGTGTTTTCAAGAACGCTAAACCAGGAAAAGTATCAATTTTTAAAACGTGTTTTGGACTCTTTAGCCCCCGATATAGGATATTACCCCTATGGTTCATCGTTGGATGATGGTCAAGTGGAGCTGTTGAGACCTGATGAAATAAAACCCCATTCTATAGTTATTTTTGACGATATAATAACTAAAGACTACGATATTTTGAGGGAATACTTCGCCATGTCCAGGCACTTTGCACTCGATCTATTCTTTTGTACGCATAGTTATGTTTTGGTGCCTAAAAATCTGATTAGAATAAATCTTACAATGATTGTCATGTTCAAAATGGATGCGTTGAATATTCGTCACATATATGACGATCATGTTCAAGGTGATATGAAATTTGAAGAATTTAAAAGCATGTGTACACAGTGCTGGTCTCAAAATAACTTTTTATTAATTGACAAAGACAAGAAATTGCAAGATGGTCGCTACAGAATGGGATTCGATGTATATATATTACCCGATACATAAGTGCATCAATTAGTCAGGATGGCATTGCAGGAGGTAAAACATGTTACTTCCCGCCTTGTGAGGGCGCAAGAGGCAATCAGGAAAAAATATAAACTAATGAAGCAAGGTAGACTGCAAGCTCAACTTGATTCGGCTGTGGCTTTAGAACCGTTAAAGGAGTTGTTTAAGCAGGTAACCCCACAACCACTCAACAACGAAAACAGCATACGTCCTCGTTTCCAAGTTAAACGAAAAAGAATAATAAAAAGCCGCAAACCGTTTGTCCGAACAATAAAACAAGAAGATGCACATGCGCGAGAGGATGAAGACAAAAAAGAAGAAGAAGATGAGCTATCTAATGTAGTGGGTGACTTCGTTAAAACTGAAGAGGATGGATCGCAAGTTTTTGTTTCCAATCCAGATCAACAAATTGGAGTAACTAGCACACCATTAGTTACACCCAAAAGAAGGAGTATAGGTAAAACTGCTTTAGAGATGGTTAGTAGCACTCCAGAGGGGGAAGATGAGATGGAAAGGTACCTGCAACAATTCCATCTTTTCATGAGACCATTTTTACGCGCATTAATTACAGGGCATAAATCAGGATATGAATTGGATACTATATATGGCCCCAAAGTTAATGCAGATGGTAGCTTGAGTTTAGGTAATGAAAAGTTGACTTTAGATCGTGACTACATTTACCTGGGTGATAAAGTGAAAGCGCCAATTACTGAAGGGCTTCTCCAATTACTTTTCTTACGCCAACCAACTGAGTTCACACCCTTGGATAAAACTCATTACAGAGATCTGGTATGGTTCAGTAATGTAGCACATCAAGGATACTCAAAATTCAGACCATACAATACAGCAGGATATAAATATCGAAATTTGTTGAAGGCATTACTCGGACCCCCTCCAAAGGGGAAAGGGTTTGTCAAAGCAGTAAACGCCTACCCAAGATATGTTTATTTTGATGATCCGAATGAGATAGTTGATCGACTACGTTTGCTGTTTGCTTCTAAACAGGCAGGGAACACTGTGCATGATCCAGAAATAAATTCCATATTGGAAGAGTTAAAAGAATTAAATATTATTATATAGCCCTCATTATCATGTCAGCCATCAGCAGATTCGGATCACACCCTACCACCCCTTCTCCACGATCGACAGGCACTGATAATTATTTGAGTGAAACGGTAAAGGAAATAATTAATAACGAGCTGGATGCAGCATTAGAGAAGTTATTAATTGAAAAAAATATAGTAACAGCTAAACCTCAAGTAGTTGATTTTGGTAGAAAACGTCTGATTAATCTTAAGCCAGGGATTAATGAGTCGGATGCGGTAACAATAGGCTACCTTCCCTTTACAAAAAATGAAAAATCTAGAATTTTACATTTTGGATCATACCGCCTGCTAACTACGGGAGATCCTACTACACCTCAAGATTTTATTACAATGGAATATGCAAATAAGCACTATGAACTACGAAAGAAGCCCTGAATGTCAGTGAAAAGGGGAGGGGAGGTTCATTTATAAAGAGCTGACAATGTGTGCAAACCAGTAGTAATCATCATGGAGTCGTTGATGCTCACAAGCTCATTCTTGATTGAGAAGACAAAAAGTCTTCAGTTATTGATTGGTCTTTCCGACATAACAACAACTGTGATTGTGATTCGAAAATCGCGTGAAACTCCGTTTTACATATCATCTCACGATTGGGAGCTGTTCAGTAGCATACTGCAACAAGTGGATCGTAAGCAAGACTCAACATTCTTTCAAGGAACTCACATGTCTGCAAGTAGTACACCGCAACAGCATCTAATATTGAGTTATTACGCAAGCTGGCTAGATAAATTGTTACACGTTGAGCCATATAACATCACATTGAGTGCGAAGGCCGCATCAAATTTGATAAATTTAATCCCCACCATCGACTCTGTTTTGGACAAGATGAAAGATTTCACGGCTGTTAGTGGGAGTAATGGCTTGGTTAGCCATTCCCCACCACCACCACTACTCACATATAACGGCGGCTTTTATGAGGAGTCGACATCTTAGAATTACGCCAGTTAACGAACAAGCATGGAAGACAACACACATCCGATTGAAGCTCTCATTGATGGGTTTAGCCATCTGGGGACAGGTGCACCGGTTGACCTTGTGCTTCAACAAGCTGGAACCGCATGTGGTAAAAACATTACTATTGCTTTAAGCAATCTCACTATGGTAGTACAAACCTCGTTTGCACTCACAATATTTTTCACAACCTTCCTGTTGATGATGCATTTCATAGCTGGAATATTTTTTTTTGAAAAAAAATATGGTGAATTTCACAGAAGAAGCTGGAGAGTTAGTCCTACCACCTGCGAAGAATAGCGACACTGGCCTTCTGAAACTGATGACTCTACCTGCATACCATGAATTTAATCGCTACGTATCAGCAATGGGGTTTTACAAAAATATGGTGCAGGTGAATGCATTAATTGAGAGAATCTACACGATGGAAAGTGATAATGTGGGAGCTTACTATGTCGAAACACCTCATGGGAGACATTTTAATACATGCACTTGGGCTCAGTGTCGAAGTGGTGAAGCCTGTGATGTTGTGGACACCTGCGTGTGTATGCATATTTATTATGCAACAGAACAATGTATTGAATTATTGCATGCTATGGGACTGAATAACATTGATGTCTGATTGTTTGCTTATACCAAGAGGATAGTATATAAATTGTGTGAGACTCGAACTTTGGTTCAGTTGTTAACCGACACTTGACCTATCAACATGTGCTGCAATCCTCAGTCCTATTCTGCTGAACAAGCAACGCAGACTGAATCTGGTGCAGCCGCTCAAGGAGTGAATACCTACGATGGACGATTGAAGACCTTCAAAAAATGGCCGAAAGTTATCCGACACCTTGTGTCTGAGCTCTGCAGTGCTGGCTTCTACTATTTGGAAATTGGAGATGAAGTGCAATGTTACGAGTGTGGTGGAAGAATCATAGATTGGAAGTTACAAGACTGTCCTTGGGAGGAGCATGCGAGATTTTATCCAAATTGTTTACATATTATTAATGTAAAAGGATCTTCCTTCATTAAAAATGCAATGGAAATAAATGAATGGATCTGATAAAATCAATACTATCGAATGTTGTTTTTCTCCTTATTTATTCCTTTTCCCTTATGATATTTGAGATGAAAAAGAAAGAGAACAGAGATAACTAAGTAATATGTGTTCATATTATTATTATTATTATTATTATTCATAGGTACCCAACAATTGGATTTCCTTGTTGGAATTATACCCGTTTTTTTCATTTTCACATTAGGTACAATACTCTGTTCACAATCACTCTTCAGATCATGAATTATGACGTCCATTTTGTTCGTATTTTAGGGGTTCATATTGAGTAAACGCTTCTGAAGCTTGGAAACCAATATCCTATCCTAGTTAGCTATTGTCTCCTTTTTTCTTCAAGTTATGGGGTTAATTACCTACCTTTCCACGACAGTTATAATAAATATTACAAATCAATTTTGTATCAATTTGGTAAGACGCTCGAAACAATGTCGTGGCGAGTGATAATATATGATGATATACCTATATTACGTAATAGTTTAGGGATCAACCAATAAGATAACCTCTCAATAATATTACTCCCTCGCCATTCCTGAATATGAAACAAGAAATGCGAGCGGCTTCCGACTGCAGTTAATTGACTCATTCCGATAATATTAGATTATGACATACGCCCCACGCTCGGGCGCGAAAAAAAATACGGAGATGTATCAATCAGTTTTATCGACACATCCACCATCTGGTTGAGATAGCTAAGCGAGCTAAGGCGTCGGTTCGCATTCCGAACGTCCACAGTTCAAACCCGTCTCAACCTCTCATATTTTTTAATTTCGCCATTTCTGGTGACCTTTCTGACCCTGTTCTAGAAGCAGCAAGATCTATACTACTGAGGACAATACAGGAAGGTGGACAGCACGATTAATCCCCAAAATGAAAACTTGGGTTGAAAGGAAACGGCGAAAAAATATATTATCTGACGCAGTTCCTTAATGGACATGGCGATTTCAGAGCCTAAATGTCAAAAGTAGGAAAGGCGAGTGCACCCACCTGTGTGCTCTGCCATATTGAAGATGATGACGCACACCATATATTTTTTGTGTGTCCACGATGGGAAACCCCTCGAAATGTGGTGAGAGAAGATATAGGCGAAATGGACCCCGAAACGATCATAGAAAAGATGGCTGAGTCTAGAGGAAACGGTGGGTTACATGTTAACAGTCCTCAAAGCCAAAGAAACGAACAGAGAATGGGAAACAGAATAGAAGGAAAGCCAGAACAACAGGTCACCAAGAGAACTGTCCCGAAGTATTACAAAACGTCTGCCAAGTTGGGTGGGCAGTATAGCTTCCTCACACGTCGTCGTAACATGGACGGATAGAATTAGTTGAAGAACAAAGCGAGTCGAAATGATTAATAGGTCGACGTTATAATTAATTTACGTTTGCGCATGCACACAGACTACTGTTACTCCAACGACAATGAAATTTATAGGGAAACGCCTATGAGCTATCAATTTTAGCTATGCGCGTGCGCTTTAGTTATTGCTCCACCAATCCCGATATAATTCATAGGGAATTTTCCAAGAACATATATCTATCTACTCCCCGAGTTTGAACGAAATCGGACTAATATATGATAATAAATCGACGTTATAATAAATTAATGTTTGCGCATGCGCACTACTTATATTACGGCAATGAAAGTCATAGGCTATGTGCTATCCCGTACAAACCCTGAAAATTTGCTCAAAATCGCTCCATTAGACTTGGAGTTTTCCTTCTGTCAATCGATATTATTTTCGCACATGCGCAATGGTTATTCCTCTAAAAATGCGATATAAATCATTTGATATTTACCTAGAACATATACCAAATTAACTACCGTGTTTGAATGAAATCGGACCAACATATGATTTAAAAAAATGGACGTTATGAGAAATTCACGTTTGCGCATGAGCACATTCTACTGTTGATTCGAAGGATTTGAAAATTATAGCGGACCGTCTAAGAACTAACCCCCACAATCCCCGAAAATTTCATTGGAATCGTACTGAAACTTGGTAGGTATAGTTTTGGGCGTCACAAGGATTTACCACAGACGGACATATAGACAGACACAGAACCAAAATTTATCAGAAAACTTTAAAACGCAAAAAGCGAGTGAAATTTTTGATTTTGGAGGACACAAATTTTCTCGATTTCAATCACGAACACATAGCTTCCCTACCTTCGGAAGTGCGGAAGCAAAAACCAATTTAAGGACAGATAGGCCTTTTTCGTAAAGTCTTCTACAGGTAATGACCATCAAGTTCGACACCTCCTCTGGTTTAACCTAATATTAGAAACCTTACTATCTGACATTTCATTAGAAACCTTATTAGCTGAATTCCAAGCTTACCAAACAAACATGAAGAGAGTACGAGGACCGCGGTGAGGTTCATCGCATGTGATCGTATGTGAGGTCCCCTCCTCCTTTTATAAACTGGATATTTTTTAAATCCTGTTTTCCTCGTCCCACGTGCAAAACTCGTCTTCTCTACCTGCCCACCTGTTCCCGTTAAATAGCTTGCATTATAATTTTAGGGTTCTGAAGTAGGTTGCATTATTACCAGGTAGTAGCAGAATAGGATGGAATCAAATCTAATAGAATCATCTTTGATGGTCGTAATCGACAGTAAAAACGTCAAATGTATACTTTTGGTAACAAATTATAATAAATAGCATGATCGTATGAGCGAATTTTCTGAATTACTTATCGTATTATTTGTTAAATTGTATTTAAATTTGAGCAATTTGAGTACAAAAAAATTGTTAAAAACCTAAATCGAAATTACTGATGAATAACATTATAAGAAATTAATGTTTGCGCATGCGCAAAGACTACTATTAATCCAACGACAATAAAATTTATAGGGAACGTCTAGGAGCTAAACCGCACAATAAAAATCGGTCTACTAGTCTCGGCGTTTTTTCTGTGTCGATCAATTTTATTTTGCGCATGTGTTATAGTTATTACTCCTTCAATCGCGATATAATTCATGGAGAACTTTTCTAGAACGTATACAATATCTCCCTATCTACTCCTCGAGTTTGAACGAAATCAGACTAATAGATGATAAGGAATCGACTTTATAATAAAGTAAAGTTTGCGCATGCGCACAGAACATTATTTATGTGACGGCAATGAAAGTTATAGGAAAGCGTCTAGAAGGTATCCTGCACAATCTCGAAATTAGTTTCACGCATGCGCAATGGTTATTACTCGCGATATGATTTACAGGGCATTGGGTCTTTTTCGTTATACGACCGCATACAGTCTTTTCTGTTATACAACTGCAAAACAATTTTCTATAGAAACAGAACGATAGTTGTTTTTCTGAAATTGATGAAATTATCCATAAAATGAAAACTTAAAATTCTGACCTGAATGTCCAACTAATCTGTATTTTTACTAAGGGATTGACTACTAGATGTTATGTATTTTTGAGATGCGAGCTTGCAAGTATCCAGACCACCAAACTATACACAGCATTCTGATCTATTCCCTATTTTCTTCATTTTGTACATTAACGAACTTGGAAAGATGGATATTAACGGTGACATTGTTTTGTTTGCTGATGATTCAGTTCTATATTTTGTTGCTGATAATTGGGTGGACACTTTTAGGTTAGCTGAAAATGGGTTGCAAAGTGTTAGTAATTGGATAACTGAAAACTAATTAATATTGAACCTGTCAACAACTAAATTTATACCATATTGCTTGTCACCGACCACACTTCCCTATGAACACCTAAAATTACATCTTCATGGTTCCGATTGTGACTTGAATGCATGAACAAGTTGCCCAAATGTATCAGTGTTGAATACTTGGGTATATTCTTAGATTCTAATATGAAGTGGGAAAGTCAAATTAATTTAGTCTGCAAGAGATTGAGGAAGCTTATTTATGTATACTCCTACTTAAGAACTTATTTAACTCCTAAGCTCATGCGTATAATGTATTTTTCATTGACTCAGTCAGTTTTGCTTTAAGGTTTGCCAGTTTGAGGTGGAGTTTACGACTCAACCTTAAATCCAGTATATGTTTACCAGAATTCGAGTTATTACAGAAAAGTCAATTCTAAGAACCCAATGGTCCACAGTTTCGTAAACTCAAAATTCTAAAATTATGTTATCTTATAGATCTTAATAATGTACCTACCTAAAACAAGTTCTAAAAGAGAAGCGGTTTGCGTATCCCATTCATGAAATAAAAACAAGGTTTCAATCTCAAGACAAATTTTATCTACCTCATGTGCACACAACTGCCTCTTTTAATTCATATTTTTTAGCTGAAATCGGAGTACTTAACAATCTGTCTTCTATCGTTAAAAATAAGTTAATAGATCAACCTAATCAAGTGCATGAAATTTTGAAAAATTTGTTTCTCAAAGCACGAGATAATGATTAATAATACTCTTGTGTGTAAATAATGAAATATCATCTAGACTGTAATATTTATACTTATGTAATGGTGGTACTTTATTTATTTCTTCAACATGATATAATTATTTTTGTATTAAGAATGTAAAAAAAATGTAATATTTAAGAACCTACAGGCTCATTGCTACAACTCGTTTTCCCTGTCGCGGGTATCACCCATTAGGGAGACTGTATTTCTTTCATTTATTGTAGGTGAATTGTTTTGTCATATTTTCAGAAATAAAATACATTTTCATGTCATTTCATTCTACCACAGTGGACGTAAAAATTTTTGGAGAATAGTTTTTAGAACAATAGAACATATATCAAGCGTTCCTGTTTTTATAGAACATTGATTTTATAACAGAAAAGACCGTATGCGGTGATATAACGAAAAAGACCCGGGGCATTTTCCTAGAACGTAAAGGTACCCATCGAAATCGGACCAACAGATGATAAGAAAAAATGAACGTTATGAGAAATTCAGGTTTGCGCAGGCGCACGGGCTACTGTTGATTCAATGACATTGAAAACAATAGAGGACCGTATAGAAGCTAATCCGCACAATCCCTGAAAATTTCATCGCAATCGGATTGAGACTTGGTATAGTTTTGGGCGTGACAAGGATTTACTACAGACAGACACGGAACCAAAATTGATCAGCAAGCTCTGAAACGCAAAAAGCAAGTGGAAATTTTGGAGGACAATAACTTTTTCGACTTCAATCACGAACACATAGCTTCCCTACCTTCGGTAGTATGGAAGCAAAAGAATCACGAAAATCGGTTGAGAATCGTAGCCTGGTTAGGGTCGAAAAAATTAGACTAAAACTCTTCTTAAAATTGAGATCTAAAGAATCGATTCTTTCGAAGGAAAAAAAATCAAGCACTCCGAAGGAAAGGAAAATTTCGTTGGGCAGCACTTTTTAAGCACATTAAATTGGTAACATTTAAAATATGGGCTGAAAACAATCACCAAATACGAAAATTCGCTAAAATGGTTAAGAACGGCTAAAAATCATTGTTTTTTTTTTATTATTATTTATTTTTATTTTTTTATTTAGGTATTTATTTTTTTTTATTTTTTATTATTTTTTTTTTTTTAATTTATTTATTTTTTTTTTTTGCAGAATATTACTCTACGGAAGTTGATGAACTAAAAAAGTAAAAAACATATGCATAAAATTATGCTGAAAATTGTTATTAAGTTTCAGTACCAAATTGACGTGCTATAAATTAATAAAAACTTCTAAGAATGCAAAATCCAAAAGCTTTGATTGAATAGCATATTACAATTTAGAACAAGTTGTTTTTCGCCATGAAATTGATAGTTGACCATTTCTTTTGGGTCAAAGTACTCAAATTTAAAATAATTAAGCACATACAAAATATATGATAGTTTACGAAGTTCGATCATGCTGCATTAGGTACCTACTGTTTTATCTCGATCCATCGGTATCGTCTGAAATGACTCATATACAGGGTGTCCAACGAGACGTTGACCCCCCTGTTAAAATCGTTATTTGTGGATAAAAAAAAAATTTTTTATTTTTTTTTCAAACTTCATGTTTTTTTGGGAGGATCTCAGAAATGACAACATTGCGCAGCGCGCAATTGCGCGACCATGCGAAACCAACATCAACTTTGTTTTTTCAAATGGGAACCCCCCTTTTTTATTCCACATTTGGATTCTACACACAATTTCATGAAGATTTGATCCCTCATTTCACCCGTTCAGCGAGGGCTCAAAGTTGCGCAACCCTATGGTTGCGCCAAAATTCGGATGTTCGAAGTACCCATGTGTGGCACATGAAATTTCATTATTTTTTGACGCTGAGTCACGTGGTGCTATCCATTTTTCATTTGACTAAATGTTAACTTTTTTACTGGCCAAAATGTGGTTATTTTAGGCAATAAATTCGGACCATGGCAGACCTTTCATCCCATGTGAAACGAGCCACATTAGCACGAGGCATGATGGCATAGATCTTGCACACGGAACTGGGAAGAATAAAGCTTATTCCAATGAACCTGGAGGCATATAAGCGATAAATCGTCTACATGATTTGCCAGGAAACATCAACTTTCCAGAGATATCTTACATCCCAACTTTGAACCTCTGTTTTGATGATACTTGGACTAATTTAAGGAATTTAAGGAATAATTTATTTTTCTCTTGAAAACTTAGAAAAAAAAAACGAGTTGTACTTGCTCGAATCAGCGTTTAATAACTATGAAAATTCAACACACACACACACCTCGGAAGACTATTTATAGAATAACCACATTTTGGACTGTAAAAGCGTTGACATTCAGTCAAATGAAAAAACGGATAGAACCACATGACTCAGCATCGAAAAATAATGAAATTTGGGTACTTCGTACATCCGAATTTCGGCGCAGCCGGGTTACGCAACTTTGAGCGCTCGCTGAACGCGTTGCGCATGGCCGAAAAAATCTAATGAGGAGTCAAATCTTCATGACATTGTGTGTAGAATCCGAATATGGAATAAAAAAGGAGGGTTCCCATTTGAAAAAACAAAGTTGATGCTGGTTGCGCATGGTTGCGCTGCGCAATTTTGTCATTTCTGAGATTCTCACAAAAAAACATGAAGTTTGAAAACAAATTTTTTTTTTAAAATCCACAAATAAAGATTTTAACAGGGGGGTCAACGTCCCGTTGGACACCCTGTATATGTATATATATACCTATATGGTGTCCCAAAAGGAAATCTCCCTCCCACCGCCCTATTTCTAACATTTTTGAGATATCGAAGTGAAACTTGGAAAACGTTTTTGGGGTGCCTGAGACTGTTTTAAGAAGAAAAAAAAACATGCAGCATGATCGTATGAGCGAATTTTCATAAACTTCTATCGTACTATAGTATGTTAAATTGCATTGAAATTGGAGCAATTTTAGTTGACAAAAATGGTTAAAAACCAATTTTATGGCAAAAAACTTATTCTAAATAAAATTCCACTGATTCAAAAGGGATTTTTGATTTTTAATTTTTTTGCAGTTTTTATAGATATTTTAGCAAATTTTAATGATATTTAAGTACCTACGTTTTTCATCATAATTTTGAGCAAAAATTTTTAATGTCCTAGTTAATCGTTGAAAATTTATTTTTGATTAAAATTCTACAAAAAAAAAATAGAAATTTAACGATTTTTGGCCGTCTTTAGCCATTTTTAGTGATTTTTTGGGTACATTTTTCGAAATTTGACCAATTTAATGTGCTCAAAAAGTGTTGTCCAACCAACTCAACCTTTCTTTTGAAATGCTTGATTTTTTGGCGAAAGAACGAAATTTTTATCTCAATTCTATCGAGAGTTATCGTCTGGAATGACACATACATATATATAATACATATAAAAAAGCGTTAAAATCCAGGAATCATTTCAGAATGCCTCAAAACAGATTTCGATGAAGAAAATTTTTGAAAATTTTTATTTTAAAATTTTTGGAGCCATTGCAATAGCTTTATTTTCTAAGGAAATTCGCTAAAAGGGGGGGGGGGGGGGGGGGGGGGGGGGGGGGGGGGGGGGGTGGGTACTAACTTCCTTTCGAACATTTTTTCTCCCCATTTTTAACCGACTGACACCACTTTCGTTTTTTTTTTTTTCAAAGAGTAGCTTGATGAACCATGAAGAAGCGCGGATTTTTCCTAAAATTACCCTTATGTGTATGTAGGTTCCCTCATGTTATAGGTAGGTACGTAAACCAACCCACTGAATACACGGTGCAGATATTTGGTCGGGCTTCAGAATGAAAAGTTCCGTCCCCCCAACGAGCGTGACGTAGGCAAGATGGACGCCCCAATGTCTCCGTCAATACACAAAAAGCGAGAGGTTCCAGTGTTTTCAAGTGTTCCTAGTCCGGGTTTTTGTGAAATTTATATTAGATGCCCGATCTTTTATTCCGTCAGTTGAGTTTAAACTGTGAATTGACCTATTCTTGACCCGGGAACCATGCATTTCCGCGTTTTCCGGTAATTTGGTGGCCGCGACCGACTTGTGAAAGTGATACAGCCGAAAATCTCGAGATCCGTCTCGCAACATCCCTCCCAAATCATGTACAAAGCCAGATTTCCAATTTTATTGCTCTTCACTCTTGTTTTGGGAAACGAAACTACAGTTTTTAGTCGCGATTCTACTGAAACGACCAGGTAGATGGAATTACAACTATTCAATCTACATATTCCATCATACTGAACAACATTTCAGTACATAGATACTTTGCCATTCAGACGTAACATGATGCAAGTATCCTTGCTTTACCATGATAAGATTGGAAGCAGGTACCTAAGTAACTACATTATTCCTCAATGCTGACGATATTTATTCCATATTTTTCAGCGCTGGTCTACCCAACTTTGGAGGTTTGGGAACGTTTTCGAATCCTCAGGCCCATCCCCCTAAAATCTACGATATTCCCAAGCCGGCCTGTGAAGTAAGTTCATTAACTCTTTTCGAATGATCTAGCATCTTTTTGGATAGTTGTATATGTAATCCATATAGCTATCGATATCGACTTCGTTTTTCGTATTTTCAATGTATAATCGCTAGATGACAATCACTAGCTAGGTAGAACCTAGATGACATCTCTCTGTACCTACTCTAAGGTACAGATTAAGCACTTACCTAGCTCGAGGTTTGACGAAACATTGGTATGAAAAATAGCCACTTACCAGAATCCTATCATCACAATATCAGGTATGAATAATATTTACCTTCTTCTATATAATCACCCTGAGTAAATTTCTTGTTGGTTGATTGTTGTCCAAATTGATGGTTTATGTCCAGATGTCAAGTAGGGTAGGTGGGGGCAAAAACACGCAGTGGGTTTTGAAAAGGAAGGAATAAAGTTAGAAAGCTAGCTGACATAGAGCAATCAAGTACATATTGATGCTATTAGTTAGCTAGCTGACATAGAGCAATCAAGTACCTAATGATGCTATTAGTTGACTCTGTGAAACTCATGGTAGCAGGACAGTGAAAAAGCCATTTTTTCACGGCTCTGATGGGATGATTAAGTACATATATTGATGATATTTCGTCACCATGGTTTCAGTTGTTCTCACTATTAGTGTACAGAATGAAATTTTGGGTTGTTATGTTCTGAATCCATTCATATACTTTCATGATTTCATTTGTTTAGTTCGGTACCCAGCTCATCAATTCAACTTCTTGTATTGGGGTGAAACCACGCGAAATTTTTGGGGGCTAAACCATGCACTTGTTGAGGTGCGGATCTTTGCCCCTTATTTGACACATTACCAAATTCGTTTACTTTCACACTTTATAGCTTTGTTCCAACAAGAACAAAAGGGAGCCCTTGGAGAGCGAAGAGCTCAAAATTGCGTTCCAACAAGGTTGTGGGGTTGAGAGCTCCATATTCCAACAGATCTTAGAGCGCCCCAGAGCTGCTCCGGGCTGCGCCCCAAGCAGCCCCACACTTTTGACGGGTTATCATCGAGAGCTCCGAGCCCTACATATGCGCATTTTGAAATAACCTGCTACCCTTGGGTAAACTACAATCCTTGTCACCTTCTCAAAACTGTTTTCACCCCAGCTTTGTTCCAACAACGCTTCGAGAGCAACCCCCGGGGCTCCTCCAGAGTTGCCGTGGGGTTAGCTCCAAGTCACCCACTTTCGTAGTTGTTGGAACACTTCAGAGCTCACCCGAGAGTTCAAAACACGTTAACGGTAGTTGATGATTGACGTAACGCAGATGTGATAACAAACGTGAGAGAGATGTGATAACAAACGTAGTAGAGAAGGTGGAAACAGTTTAGAGAAGGTTACGCGGATTGTAGTTTACCGATGCGGTTTATTTTAAACGTATGCGTAGGGCTCGGAGCTCTCGATGAGACCCCGTCAAAAGTGTGGGGCTGCTTGGGGGACCCCCGGAGCAGCTCTGGGGGCGCTCTAAGATCTGTTGGAACACGGAGCTCTCAACCCCATAACCTTGTTGGAACGCAATTTCGAGCTCTGAGCTCCTCTAGGGTGCCCTTTTGTCCTTGTTGGAACAAAGCTACCTCTACTACGTTTGTTATCACATCTGCGTTACGTCAATCTTCAACTACCAGCTTTGTTCCAACAACTCTTCGGGGAGCGACCCCCGGGGCTCCTCCAAGGTCGCCCACTTTTTTGTTGGAACACTTTGGAGAGAAATGTGATAACAAACGTAGTAGAGAAGGTGGAAATAGTTCAGAGAAGGTTAAGCCGATTTCACATGGAGCGGTATGTCCGGAGACGGAAAGACGGAACGCAATGTGATTGGCTGTTGGGACAACAGTTGAGGATAGTGGCTGCCATGTTGCCAGAATGGACGGTAGGCGGTCGGCAGTAGGAATTTGTATACCGTTGCCGCGTTCCGTCGAGCGTTGTGCAAGCTCATTGGACAGGAATGTTGATAACCGCAAGTAGAGGTTTCAGTAGGAAGGATATGATTCCGTTTAGCGAGGTGCCGCTTCATGTGAACACCCTGCCGCATTCCGCCGCCCCCTCCACTGGGTTTTCCGGCCTTCCGTCTTTCCGGTTGTTACGCTCGTACCGCTCCCTGTGAAACCGGCTTTATACCCCCGAAGTAGCTCTGGGGGTGGTCTACGATCTGTTGGAACACGGAGCTCTCAACCCCATAACCTTGTTGGATCGCAATTTCAAGCTCTGAGCTTCTTTAGGGCGCCCGTTTGTCCTTGTTGGAACAAAGCTACCATTAACACGTTTTGAACTCGCGGGTGAGCTTTGAAGTATTCCAACAATCACAAAAGTGGGACCTTGGAGCTAACCCCACAGCAACTCTGGAAGAGCCCGGGGGGTCGCTCTCAAAGCGTTGTTGGAACAAAGCTTATATTAATAGTGTTTCTTTACACTTTGAATTGGATGCTTCTCCAAAGTTTTCAAGAAACTTTTTATCAAATTCGTATGGTTCTGTTGACTGGGAATGCATCAAGAAGGTACCTACCTAACTCAGATATGTGCCATATGTGTAATATTTCAATAGCATTATGTTTGCTCTTGTTGCAAACTAGCTTCATTTACGTCGAAAAATTGTAAAAACAATAGTTTAGGATGTGGTTTGTATCAACTTTCTAGTCATAAAAGACTGGATATTTAAAAATCGTTTAAAAAAATGAATAAAAATAATAAGTACGTACCAAATAATAATAAATAAATTTTAACTAAATTAAAATAATCCACCCTCTCTCCTAGGCATGTCGAGTGTGGCCCCTCAGCCCCCATTTGTTGGCATTTAGAGCCTAACAGATTACATTCAAAACATGGAACATACATATTAGCCATCTGCTGGGTCTTGATATCTGATTTTAGGTTTTGCTGCTTGCAGATTCCCTGAATCAGTGTTCTGGCTGATGGTTTCAGTTCACTACTTGAAAGTCTGATTAACTCAGTAGTGCTCAGAAATGGATTCTATTTTAATTTCAATTAAATTCCTATGAAACACGTTCTAAGGGAGTGTAATGAATATAAAATAGCAGTCAAAATTAATTATTTATTTTTCAAATTTATTGTACAGCCCGTGACGTATATGTCACGCTAAGCACAAGCCAGACCGGATTTGAATAACTTCTATTCCAGCTGCCTAGATTTATTTTGGCCTAATATCAGATGTTTTTCTATTGAATTAATTGTTTTTCAGATTTATTAATTTTGTTATAAGTGGAGCAAAGATCCGCAAAATCCTCTTTTTTTACGTTCACTTACTTCAAGAATGTTCATTAGAAAACACTGATGTTGTGTGGAAGGTATAAGTGGGATCCCAAACTAAAACGTCAGGGGGTACATGATTGAATTTAACGATTAGTAGTCTCAAAAATGGCTGAAAACTTCGTATTTTTGCCCCCACCTGCCCTAAAGTCTCGGTACTATACTATTGTACTACACTCAATGAACTCTTCTAGTGATCCGCGTTCATGTTGCCATCACATTGCAATAGTTGCGGTGTCAACTGTTGTTGGGAGTGTTATTGATTGTCCGCTCCCATTCTAATAGGATCCCCCTGTTCTCAACCTAAAATAATTAAACATGTTTTTGTAAACATAATTTTGTCTAGTTTACAAACACCGAACAATTTTTCTATCTTGACAGGACTAACTATTTTTTATGATGGCAGTACATATTTACTAGGAAAGTAACGAAAACTAAAATTGCCTTGTTGATAAACGTCATAAAAATTCCTGCCTTGTAGGTACTTTGTTCCAAGCACTTTAAATTAGTGATGGGTCATTCGAATGAAGAATTCAGTTACCGAAATCATCTGATTCATTATCCTCTTCGATCTCTCGCAAATGCAATGTTCAGTAGTTCATTGAATATCATACATACATGAAACTGTGATGATTTAACTTGGCCGATTCAATTGAAATATTGAAAATGAATAATTATGGAGTATTGGAGACCCTAGATGACATCTTCCGTCAGCTTCTGGCAGGTAAGTTTATGAAATCCGATAGTTTCGGATCCCCCCCCCCCCCCCCCCCCCACACACACACACACACACTTCCTAATCCATAAATTGTAAATTGAGGAGCTGACATGGAAAAGCAGTTAAGTCCAAAAATCGAAAGAACATTTTTTTTCGTCGAAGTGCAAGTAAGCAGTCACGCCAACAGCCTTAGATCCTCCTGTCCTTGCTAGATCCGCACCCTGAATAAATGTGTGACCTTTGCATGGAGAAGAAATTATGTCCAAAAAAATCTGATAAGAGTTCAGAATGAGTTCCTATGAAATTTGATTTTTGGACTTAACTCGTTTTCCATGTCAGCTCCTCAATTATTGAAGAATTTGTTAAATTAGTGAAATATTATTTAAAACATGTTTTTTGACATAAACTTGATAGATGACCATTTAATTCACTCAAATTTCGAAACAATTCAGCGATAATATTTTATGGGAATTTACGAAAGTTCATACAATATGACTGGAACTTTATGACATGATGGCTCTGAACTTGATAGAGTTGTATTCTGATTAGTAGTGAGGCTCAACGTCAACTTTATTTGCCCGTTCATAGAGTACCCTCCTCCACTACCTATTAATGCACCTGTTGGTGGTTGAATTGTCCAATTAGTGCTTTAATATTTCTGAATTTGGTTTCAGTTGTACACAGGCAAAATCTGTGCTTCCATCCTCGAGAACAAGACGGTTTACATACCAGTAAATACTACGCAAGCGGATATCGAGGATAAATTGACTTCTGCCTTCTCTGTCGTAACACGATCAGAGTAAGTATAGTGACATATGAACACAAATCATCCCATACCTAATTGTTATTTTTCTAATTGTTAATTGCGGCTTAGTTTACCTTTAAATTACTGGCTCTGCAATGGTGAAACTGAGACAAATTGACTCTAATATAGATATTTTTCGCACATTTCATTCATAAATCAGTAGTTTTACGTTTCTTACGTTGCACAGAAAAAAGTCAAAAAAATGAATTATCGATTTTCCATATAAAAAGAGAGTGAACCCATCACTAGGTAGGCCCTGTGGCTGAAAGAAAAGGTTCCTAATCTGAATTAGCCATATGCGTTCAACTGCAAAGCAAAGGTTAGATGTATTGATAACAAATCATTCCAGACTCAACTTCGGTGATATTTAGTATGGCTGTGGACACCTCCAGCAAAGGTCTAGAAAAATCGTTTCATAATTTCTCAAATCAGCAAAGGTACGTGAGTTACAGCTGTTACTACTATGAATCCACAATAATGAATAGAAACAATGGGCATATCCATGACAAGCAGCAAGCACCATAAATACGGACCGCAGAATAAACCCCCTCTTGGAACTATCTCTTTCAAAAACGAACCATCGAAATGTTGAAAAATCTATTTCCACTTTCTCAAAGTGGATAATTGATAAGAGCTAAATTATAATTACATTTCCATTATAAGCACAAACTTAGAATGTTCCATGCTGTGCCTGCCCATCCATGCCAAATATGCTCAGACATATTGCATCCCAAATTACATTGAGATCATCTGACTTCAACTAGTCGAAAGAATCACGAGGAATCATGCACCCCAAACGGTTATGAAGCTCCAAACGAGGTGCTTTGAAGTGCCCCTGAATGGTACATGATTGTGGTCCCCCAGGGAAAAATCCAAGTACCAAATATGGTACATGTGGCTAATGGACAAGAGGTATCTTTTTCCATGATTAGGACAAACTTAGAAAGATCCATGCTATTCTCGCCCATCCATGCCAAATCTGCTCAGATCTTTGTGCCCCAAGCTACGTTGAAATCTTTTGACGCCAATTAGTCGAAAGAATCTCGAGGAATCATGCCTCTCAATCGGTTATGAAGCCCCAAACGAGGTTCTTTGAAGTGCCCTTGAATGGTACGTGATTGTGGTTCCCCTGGGGAAACATCCATGTACCGAACCTGGTTCATGTGGCTAAAATAAGAGGTATATTTTTCCATGATGAGGACAAACTTAGAAAGAGCCATGCTATGCCTGCCCATACATGCCAAATATGCTCAGACATTTTGTGTCCCAAGTTACATTGAGATCATCTGACTTCAACTAGTCGAACGAATTACGGGGAGTCGTGCCCCTCAAAGGGTTATGAAGTTCTAAACGAGGTGCTTTGAAGTGCCCATGAATGGCACATGATTGAGAAACCCCAGGAGGTACATGTGGCTAGTAGGTAAGAGGTATATTTTTCCATTATAAGGACAAACTTAGAAAGTTCCATGCTTTACCTGCCCATCCATGCCAAATATTAATATAAAAATATTTTCTAAACAGAGCACGCAGGTCAAGATTCAACACGAGAATGTAATTTCTGAACAATTAAACATATTGTTGTCAACATGTAAATAAAACATATTGTCAACAATAATAACAGGACGGGATTGTTTTGGAGTAGGTACTAATTCGCATTTTCACACTTCCCCTCGAGTTAGTTCTTCAACTCCGTAATTCCGAGTTCCCATGTAAATTGTTCTAATTTGGATCTTGGTAGTGATTTGGTAAACATGTCAGCCGGCATTTCTGATGTTTGTAAATATTTGATTTCCACTGAGTTTTCCGAAACACATTGGCGAATGAAGTGATGTCTGATGTCGATGTGCTTCGTTCTTGAATGATGTGTCGAATTTTTGGTCAACTGCTGTGCTCCCTGATTATCGTTGTATATTGTGATTGCCGTTTTTGAATTTAGAACGTGTAACTCTCCGAGAAATTGTCGTAGGTAGAGTGCCTCCTTGGTTGCTTCTCCAATGGCAAGGTACTCAGCTTCGACGCTCGAAAGTGCTACTGTCCTCTGCTTTCTAGCTTCCCAGGATATTGCCGCTCCTCCGAGTTTGAAGCAGTATCCAGTGTAAGAATGCCTGTCTTCAGCACAACTTGCCCAATCTGCATCCGCATAACCTTCCAATGGCTTCCCAGTCTTCTGGAATAAAATTCCATGGCATGGTGTTCCCTTTAGGTATCGCAGAATTCGTTTTGCTGCATGCCAGTGCTCATGCGTATAATTGTTGTTAAACTGGCTAAGCGAATTCACTGCGTAAGTTATGTCTGGGCGGGTGGATACAGCCAAATACATTAATGATCCGATTAATCGCTGATATGGATATCTGGCCATTTCAATCGTATTTGGTTGTTCCGGCTTTTTCAGCTTCAGTCCATTTTCAATCGGTGTTGCTACGGGTCTTGAGTTTTCCATTCCAAAACGCTTCAGGATGTCTTGGGTATACTTTTTCTGACACATAAATAGCTTCCCCTCGATTTGGTCTTGGGTAAACTCAATTCCTAAGCCGTAGTGGATTGGTCCTAAGTATTTCATTTTGAAAACGTTCATCAGGTTCTGTTTTATTTTTTCTATCAGTTTTGGATTGCCTGAAGCCAGCCAAAGGTCATCAACATAAATTGCCAGAACAACGAAGTCATTCTCTATTCGAGCTTGGTACACGCATGGGTCGGTCTTTAGTGGTTTCAGTCCCAGCTTTTTCAGATTTTCGTCAAGCTTTAGGTACCATTGTCGCCCTGCTTGTTTCAAACCGTACAGAGATCGTTGTAGCAGACATACTTTATCCCCCTTTTCTAGGCTTTCTAACATCTTCTTGGCTTCTTTCAAAACTTTCTCCGACGATTTGTTTTCCAAAATTATGTCTTGTAAAATTTCTCTAAAACTTTCTGGAGTTTCCATATGAATTTGTTCATCCAAATTTCCGTTTAAAAATGCTGTAGTTACGTCAAATTGGTGAATATTCAAATTTTCTTCCACAGCTAGAGCCATAATTGTTCGAATCGAACTCATTCGAACCACAGGTGCAAAAGTCTCATTAAAGTCTTCCGCTGGTCTTTGACTAAATCCTTTTGCGACCAAGCGAGCCTTTTTTCTTTCCACGGTACCATCTGCCTTCAATTTTTCTCTTAGAACTACTCGGCAGCGGATCACATTTTTATTTTTTGGTCGTTGTACAATTCTGAAAGTTTCATTTTCCAAAATTGACGAGTATTCAGACTTTATGGCTTCTTTCCAACCAACTGCTTCTGGGCTTGACAATGCTTGCTTCACTGTTATTTCTGCCAAACCAGCCGTTTCAAGTTCTTCTATTGCGTCCTGAAATATCTCATCTTCAACTGATTCTAGAGGGATTTCAATTTCGTTATAGATTTTTCTTGGTCTACCGGGATTTCCTGTTCTTTGAATGTGTGGTCTCCCTTTTCCACGAATTTTCCTCACTATTCCCTGATTTGTTACTAATCGTTCTGTTTCCGCAATGCCTCCAGGATTGTTGTTCGTTGGTTGTTCATTTCCTGTTTCATTATTGTTCTCAATTTCATTTTCATTTCCTTCATTGTCTAAATTTGTTTCAAGCTTTTGTTCTGTTGGGTGTATCATTATGGTCATTTTTCGATCTTTCTCTTCATTCTCCTGATTCACATGATCAAACAAATCTTCAGGATAACAGTTTTCAAAATTCTCTTGTCGATCAAATTCTTCCATAAATTTCACGTCCCTTGAAACAATTACTTTGTTTTCTTCTTTTGCCCAAATTCGGTATCCTTTTGTTTGGTCCGAATATCCCAAAAAAATTCCTTCTTTCGCTCTTGGAGCAAATTTGTCTTTTTGCTTTTCCTTGTTGAGAAAATATACCTTACTTCCAAATATGCGAAAATACTTCACGTTCGGTGTTCTTCCAAACCACAACTTGAATGGTGTTTCACCTCCTATTCCTTTTAAAGGACTTCTGTTTCTGATGTGATTTGTTGTGTGAATTGCATCAGCCCAAAAGGATGGTGGTAATTTTGCATGAAGCATTAGACACCTTGCAACTTCTACTAGGCTCCTGTTTTTCCTTTCTGCAACTCCATTTTGTTGTGGAGTTTGAGGAACAGTGAGTCTTCGAGTTATTCCATTCGTTTCTAAAAATTTGTCGAACTGTTTGTTACAATACTCTGTGCCATTATCTGATTGGATGTACTTGACTCTTTTTCCAGTTTGATTTTCAACTTGGTTCTTGAATTTCTTGAATTCTTCCAAGACATCTGATTTATTTTTGAGGAATCTCACTTCACACCAACGACTGTGATCGTCAATTAGTGTTAGGAAATACTTTCGTCCTCCTTTAGAAGCAACTCTCATAGGTCCACAAAGGTCTGTATGAATTATCTCTAGTAACTCCGAAGATCTGTTGGACTGTTTAGGAAATGGTTTTTGTACCATTTTCCCCTCTAAACAGGTCGTACATGGTCTGAGAGTTTTGTTTTGAGGTATTTCAATCCCTCTTGCTTTCTTGTTTCCAGATAATTCCTTCAAATCATTCTCATTTAAATGCCCATATCTTTTATGCCATAGCTCTAATTTACTATTAGCTTTACTTTCAGCTGCGTTAGCATTTTCACGAGTATTGTTAATGTCTTCTACTTGATACAAACCGTTCACCCTGTTTGCAGTCATTAGCAGTTTTCCTATACTGTTTCTAACTTCGGCCTTGGTTTTTGAGAAAATAACTTTGTTTCCATGGTCAGTTATTTTTGCCACAGACATTAAATTCGATCGAAGTTCTGGAACGTATAAGGTGTTTGTCAAATTCAGCTCTTTAGTTTCATTCCCCACTTTTACGCTCATCTTCACAGGTCCTTGACCAACGATGTTTGTTGAGGATGAATCTGCTAGGTTGACTTTATTGCTCACACTAGTTCCGATCGATTCAAATTTATATTTCTCTGCGCACATGTGAGAAGTGCACCCGCTATCCAAGCACCATGAAGAAGTGGATACTTTCATTGCTGCTTCGGAAGTGGATGTGAGAAATGTTTCAACCGAGGTTTTTACAGACTGTTTGTAATAACAATTAGCTGCTTTGTGGCCTTTCTTTTTACATATATGGCATTTAAATCTGAATTCTTTTTCATTTTCTTTATTGGTATTTCGTTTCAGAAATTTATTTTTAGCTATCATTACATTTGGATCTCTCTCTTTTTCTTTTCTTGAGTCCCATTGCTCTATTATTTTTATTCTTAAATTCTCTGGGTTGGGAAGGTCATCACGTGCTTCGATTGCACATTTGAAATTATCAAAGCTGTCTGGTAGGTTATTCAGCAACATTATTGTAAGTAATTCGGGATGAATAACTACTCCCATTGCCTGCAACTTATCTACCCCATCAAAGAATTTTGCTATGTACTCTCTAGCGTCATCGTCTTCTTTCATCTTATGCAACATAAGCTGCTTCATCAACGATGCTTTTCTGGTAGGTCCTTTTGATAAATAGATTGATTCTAACCTTAGCCATAATTCTCGTGATGTTTTGCAATCTTTTACTTGTTTAATTTCTGATGGACTGATTCCTAGAATTATGTTAGCTCTATGTTTTCGGTCAATTTTGTCCCATTCACTAGCAGCTGCTCTTTCTGCATCTCCCGCACCTTCGCCTACTATTGGTCGAGGTATTGTTCCATTGACATAGCTGATTCCATCACTTTTCTCTAACAGCGCTTCCATCAACACTACCCACGTATCATAATTGTCTCTATTTAAACTGTCAAATCCAAATTTCTGAATGTTCATGGTAGAGGTTCTTAAATCTTCTTTACAAGAAACTTCACTTCACTTGTTTCACGATTTTTACTCTAACCAACAGAAAATTTTGACAATACGCGCAGAACTCATAACCTAATATAAAAATATTTTCTAAACAGAGCACGCAGGTCAAGATTCAACACGAGAATGTAATTTCTGAACAATTAAACATATTGTTGTCAACATGTAAATAAAACATATTGTCAACAATAATAACAGGACGGGATTGTTTTGGAGTAGGTACTAATTCGCATTTTCACAAATATGCTCAGACATATTGCATCCCAAATTACATTGAGATCATCTGACTTCAACTAGTCGAACGAATTACGGGGACTCGTGCCCCTCGAAGGGTTATGAAGCTCCAAACGAGGAGCTTTGAAATGCCCCTGAATGGCGCACATGATTGTGGTTCCCCTGGAGAAACATCCAAGTACCAAATATGGTACATGTGGCTAATGGACAAGACGTATCTATTTACATGATATGGACAAACTTTCGCCCATCCATGCCAAATCTGCTCAGATCTTTGTGTCCCAAGCTATATTGAAATCATCTGACGCCAATTAGTTGAAAGAATCTCGAGGAATCATGCCCCTCAATCGGTTATGAAGCTCCAAATGAGGTGCTTCAAAGTGCCCTTGAATGGTACGTGATTGTGGTCCCCCTGAAGAAACATCCATGTACCAAAATTGGTACATGTGGCTAATGGACAAGAGGTATCTTTTTCCATGATAAGGACGAACTTGAAAAGATCCATGTTGTGCCTACCCATCCATGCCAAATCTGCCCTGACCTATCGTGTCATTGAGATCATCTGACGTCAACTAGTCAAAAGAATCACGAGGAATAGTGCTACTCATACGGGTTTGAAGTTCCAAAGAGGTGCTTTGAAGTGCCTCTGAATGGCACATGATTGTGGACCCCTAGGAGAAACATCCATATTCCAAGTCTGTTGCATGTGGCGATCAATGTGTCAAATATTTTACACTCGGTCGTTATTTACAGGATTACATTCAGATTCTCGTCTTACGTGTTTAATAGATGGAATTTAAATATTGTACAAATATTCCTTTATCTTCTCTAATTTGAAAGACAATTTTTAATTGTGTGTTCTTTATTTTATTTGCAGTGACTTATCAAAAACGTGTCAGCCTTATGCCGCGCCCTCCCTCTGCTACACAGCCTTCGCAGTGTGTCGCAGTGATGAGACGCAGCCACCGAAGCAAATTTGTCGGAGAGTAAGTAAAATAAATTATTTAGAAATACTGTAGCAATTAAGAAACAAGTGACATTTCCCTGTCCCTAGCGCCTGGTGGCCTGTAGTATATACCAAGGTAACTACTCTACTGGCGTGTATCACTCCACAAGATATGAGGGAGGACGCTTGTTTCCCCCCCATGCTGTAGGGGCAGAGAAAAAAGTTATAGCCTGGATCCCACAGATCCAGCGCCACCAGTGGAGTGTTTAGTGTGCTGTTTTGAGATTTCGTTCTCCCAATTCAACTCCTATAAACATGTAAATTTAGTTACATACGAGGTCTGTCCAGAAAGTTCGTATAAATATTTTCTGTAGGGGCCTGAGGGCTAGGGGGAAGAGCACCCGACCGGTTACTCCTCTCTAGACAACCCACAGAATGTTTAGTGTAAGCCCAGCAGTTCTCGGCAAACGTTCGAGTAGTGAACGAATTTTTGAATCTAAGCTACTTTTCATGTGCTGTCGGAAGGAAAGTGGCATGCTGTAAAGACTGGTTGGAAGCTGAAGAGGGTGGGGACTTTTTGGACTGCATCATCTCTGGAGATTTACCTTGGTTCTACGAATTGGAATTCGTAGAATTTGGTTCTACGAATTTGGAACCAGTTTTCTGAATAAGAACTAATAATTTCTGATTAAGAACCAGTCTTTACAGCATGCCACTGTACTGTGTGTTCTGACAGCACATGAAAAGTAGGTTAAATTCAAAAATTCGTTCAAGACTCGAACTTTCTCCTAGAGCTGCTGGGCTCACACTGAAGGGGTTCAGGCCCCTACAGAAAATATTTACATGAACTTTTTGGACAGACCTCGTACTAGCACAAGCTCAACCTTGTGGTTAAGGATTTTCTTCTGCACGCTTTCGACGACAAATACGAATTCATTTTGTATTGATTTTCCAGGACTGCGAGTTTCTTGAGAATGAACTATGTCGAAAAGAGTACGCTATTGCCAAGAGGCATCCTTTGATCGGCCGGAAGTTGGACCTTCCTGTGTGTGCTGATCTTCCTCCTGGTAGCTCTCCCCACAACGAAGACTGTTTGTCTTTGGGGGTTCCCGAAGCTGAAAAAGTGGACACAGGTAATTTCCTCGTAGCCATTGCATTTTTTTTTTTTTTTTTTTTTCTTTTCTTCTTTTAACGAAATTAATAATAACTTGATGGATTCTCCTCTATTTTATTAAAATTCACAAAACAAATTAATGCGTAACTTACAGGAACATATACTTATATGTATGTCGAGACTATTCATATGGGATGTGATCTGAGCCAATACCTACTAGTCGGAATTGTTTTTCAAATTTCTAAGTTATGTGACAACATCTTGTCAGCCGTCCAACTCTATAGTTTCCGGCATCAGGGCGGTCATCCCATGGTTCCAAATCATCATACCTTTTGCCTCTCATCATGCAGATCATTTTCTGGTTGATTCCAGACTAGAAATGAAGTATTGTTTGGTATTGAATCTAAAGGGTTATTTCCGCTAATAGTAAGAGTAAAATTATCATTTACATACCTTGTCGAGTACAGGGGGTTAGCGCTTTTGATGTAAAAACATCATCATTTAGCTGACAAAGTAGTTAGTTACTTTATAGTGCTATTTCGATAGCCTGATGATGATGCCTTTACATTGATAGTGCTCCTCGCCCCCTGTACTCAACTTGCTAGGGAGAACGGACTCCTTCGGAAGTTATGTAAATAATAATGACATTTTGTTAGGTTTTGTGTTGGTAGCTTATTTGATGTTTTGGAATATACATTTGGTGAAGCAACGGGTATGAATTGAAATACTTACGCGGGTAGGTTTTATTACAGGTGATTACTGCTATTGGGGCAACGGCAATGATTATCGGGGTGCAGTTGGCCTCAGCAGCTCTGGCAAGCCCTGCATCCCTTGGGCCGAACAGCTCCAGCTGTCCATCGCTGATTACCACGAGTTGTTGGGGAGCCACAACTACTGTCGAAACCCCGGCTCATCCCATCCTCAGCCATGGTGCTTCGTCGCAATGAAAGATGGTCGACCCGTCGCTGAAATGTGCAACATTCACCGCTGCAGTAAGTGCATTCAAAGCTCTTTATTCCCTAAAGATATCATGTTCGGGTTATCAAACTACAATCACCAACCTGCACCATTCTTATTTCTGTATTCTTTCTCAATATTTTTTCGTTTTTTAGCATTAGAAAATTATTTTGTCTCCTAATTGAGAACTCAACTTACCTGTGGGACAGATTGAGTAGAATGTCACGTTAACAGTGGTTGTGTTAAGTGATATTTTCCCCCAGTTGTATTGATTTCTACTCTTGGTCTTAACAACTTCTTTATTTCAATACGAAACTCCGATTTTCAATCCCTAATTCGAATTTCATGTTATTTTCTGTACAAATACGAACTAATTTCTCATTTTTAGTTTTCAATTCTTAAGTAGGGCACTGATTTAACGCAAAGATAGTAAGCCTCAAGGTAGTAAACGGTTGATTATATGTATAACGGAATGCTTCGACATATATTCACAGTGTGCAGATGTCCTCACATCTGCCAAGATTCTCACACACTGCACACTGTGAATATATGTCTTGCATTCCTAATATAATCCCACTCGTCCTAACACTCCGTTGGGTTGAGTGGAAATTACTTTTAGGTACTTATGGTCGTTGCAAACTTCATGTTTTCGGGGTTTTTCGTTTGGTAAATCATCAAAACGTATAGAAGAGTATTTATCTTTATGACTATGAACCAGGAATTTACCTGATAATCATCACCGGAGGCAGCACTAAACGCACCATTCACGAGAGAACAGCCCAGAGATCAGGAAAATTCAGAACAAAGTTGCGTATAATTAGTGTCTTAAAACTCGGGTTTCTGGTTTAAAATATGTGAAGTAATGATAAAAACAAGGCTCTAATCGACCAAATAGAGTTGCGTGCAAAAGACCGGATTTTTATAGATGGGCTAGTTAAAGCCTGGATGGCAGACTTCGGATTCGGATTTGGAAACGTAAAGTAACCAAGTTAGAAGGATGTTCAAAAAACCTACCTACTATATATCAACATAATGAACCATTAAAAAAACTAATGTTACATATTTACTTCAGCGAGTATTCTTTAAATTTTGAGATGACCCGTAGTGTGTAGTGTTACTTTTACAGGAAGGTTATGCGTGTAAAGAGTCACCAAATGGGTGACATTAAACGAGCCATTTTACCCGCCCGTTGCTAATGTCCCTTCAAGGTCACGTATGCTTGGAAATTCAGGGAATGTAAACCGACCAGGGGTTGATTTCATTAGTGAAAATTCAATATATTCTAAATTTCAATGGACATCACAATTTTAAGTATTTGTGTTGGTGACATTATTAAATGGTTGATGGTTGAACCGTTCTCGATTTCCAGTTGATACTGTGTGGTTGTACCTGACTGCTGGCATCGTCGGTCTAGCGGTTTTGGTCATCTCACTGCTTGTCTACTGCTGCTGTAGACGATCTTCCGACAAAAGGCCAAGTTTACAGCATGAGAACTCTCTCAAAGTAAGATATTTTGTCGATGTTATCTGGTCGAATGTACTGATGTAAATGTATGGGGTATAATTTATTCCTCCTCCCCCCCCCCCCCCACCCATTTTTAACCTGATAGCTACCGAGCGATCGCGCGCCCGTCTCCCGCTGCGGCCCGAGACACTGTGGTGCTGTTTCACCCTCCAGCCCAAGCTTTTTCAGCCTTTTCCCGACGGTTTCGCGGCGTTCTCCCCTCTATTTTCGCCAATCCCGTCATACTTTATGTTACATTTAGACAAGCAAATTGTTCACTTAATGTTTTTCTTTGAAATACATGTTTTTCCCGTTTTTTTTTTTTTTTTTTTTTTTTTTTTTAAATTAAGTTTCATCATAGCCAAACAATGTTTCGCTAGTTACATTGTCTTTTATGTTATTATATTTCTATTTTCAACGGTATCTGAATATAGTCATTGATTTCGATTCAGCTTATGAATAAATGGAATGCGCTATAGTTGTTTATTGTTTATGCAAAGGAGAATAAGTGTGTTTCCCATCCCTCTTTCTCATTTCTTTCTGATTTCTGATGTTTACTTTCTGATCTTCCTGCGGTCTTCCGAGTGACACTAGAACTAACAAGGCCGATTATGACGTCAACGATGTCTCTCGGATACCCAAGTAAACACTATCTAAAAACTAAGTTCATTAGTCTCTCAGATAGATGGCAGACGAGTTCAGATCGCGTGATGGTGCGGCTCGCGCGTAAACACAGCCCTGGGAACAGGGGCTATATCGGAGTTTTGCGCTTAAACATGGGCCTGGTAGGACGGCGATGCTGTTGTTTTGCGCTTAAACACGGTCGTGGGAGCGATCAGGTTAAAACGAGATTTCTCCATTTCAAACCTTCGTTTTCTAATTTTGAAAATACACCCTTCTACCCCCCCCCCCCCCCCCTTCCCTTTTAACCTTCTTCATCATCGTTGAAAATTCAAACATCCTTAACACGTTCCAAGCGGAATGGATCGATCGATCCAGGCGCCCTCGTTCGATTCACCCAGAGTGGATCGATAGATCCAGCTACAGAGAGCACGTAGGCTCCTACGTTCTGCCTTCTGACAAGATTACCACGCATTCTGTTGGCTGTGGAGTTTAACACACTTATTGTAGATGATTAGGCCTCCGAAAGAATGCATTCCGTTTCGTTCCCCATTGATATCTAGGCCCCCGTTCAGTAACATTTTCGCGCCCTTTCATTTTGCGCCTTTCTCTCGAAAAAACAGGTCCCGTCACAAGGAGTTTCCACCAAAATCGGCGCTGCTCGGAACGTGTTAAAATGATTTACATTAACTAATTGGGGTTTTAAAAAGTTCTAAAAAAATTTAAATTAGCACTAAACTTCTAAGCTCTGAATTTATAATATCTAATTTTTTCTGATATCTAATTAGCAGTAATAACTAGAATTATTGGTATGGCTGATGTCACAGATTCACTCTTGAACCGAACGTTGAGGAGTTAAGAGGCAATAATTCCTAGCTCAACTTACCTTCTGGAAAGATTGAGTAGAATTATGGTAGGTACACGGTGTTGTACACATTTTTTCAAAGAAATAATTTTGAAAACACCCGCGAAAGTGAGGTTTGTCAAAAATGAAAAGCAATATTAGTAGTGTTCCGTTGGTCACCCTGTGCCTCCTCACTCCCGACCGTCCTGGGATCGACGCCATCTTTACTTCAGTTCAAAGTCTGTTGTATAGTACAGGTGAGTGACTGGGAAGGAAAAAATGAGGCTTTAGCCTGGGTGGGCGGTAAACAGTCTTCTATTGCAACCTACCATAATTCTACTCAATCTTTCCTGAAGGTAAGTTGAGCTAGGAATTATGATTATTACGGTCTTCGTAGAAGACTGTTTACTGAAGCAGCACGTTCAAAGTTTCTCATTCATCTGTTGCAAAGAGGGGTGATTGAGAAAGTTGCACAAGCTACAGCTGACCCACTGTGAGCTGAAAAAATGGAGAACGAGCTTCAAACACTGCTCGAGGTGCACACCTTTTGTGCATACGGACCCGTGAAAACACCCAGTTCCCCCATGTCCACCTATGCCATTGTGAGTAGTGCCCCCCCCCCCCCCCCCCCCCCTTTCAATACTGAATTTATCTTTTTACTTGCCTCGCAGGTATTCACCATCTTCTTTTACACACCTGTTATCACAAAAATCTTCTGTTGCAATTTTACAAAGTTTAGCATGACAGAATCAACACTGTATCCTCTCGATTCCTGCAGATTACATTTTCGATGTAACATAATATATTTACAATATTTTTAGTGTTTCTCTGCTTATCTCTTACCCTACTAAGTTGCGGGTGTTTTTCCAATTTCTTCAGTGTTGATATCATTGGAATCCATATCAGTCCGCACTGCACAGACCATCTTGATCTTCTGTCAGCTCTATACTGTCTATAGTTGTTCACCTGAATATTATATTTGTTCCAGGGCTCTGTGAGGTCTCCTTGCCGTAAAGGAAAAGGCAGTGGCTTGGAGATGTCAGCTCTCATCCCGGGTTCTGCCACATCCAGTGTGAAGAGTGACGCTAGAGCACGCGTCAGGGAATTCCATCCAGCGAACATCCGATTTATCCAGGAGCTTGGCGAAGGAGCTTTTGGTTAGTAATATAAGCTACAATTAAGGGACTTTGGACAAAAAATTCTTATTTTCGCGTTTGACAGCAGAAAATAGTGAAAAAAATCAATCACATTCTTCTTTGTCTCGTGAACAGCAACAATATAACAAAACAAGCTGTAGAAAAATGAATAAAAGCAAAAAATTTATAAAAGCTGGAACGGAACCGTGGTGGTTGGGGGGGAGGGGGGACAAGGTTTCTAAAATCTTCTGGGCACTGACTGAAATCTGTGAGAGGCTTTCTTGAAAACTTCTATATTCCAGTGCTTTTTTCCCAACATCTCCGGAACTATTGGTCGTAATCCTAAACTTTTTTTTTTTTTTTTTTTTTTTTTTTTTTTTTTTTTTTTTTTAATCTTGTTGGTAACTTGTTTATTTTTCCAACTCTTCCACGGATTTTGGAATATTTTGATTTATAACAGTATGGTTTATGGCGAGCTATGAAAGTCGATTTTTACTGTTGTTTATTCACTTCAAACTTTATTTTCGCTCCTTTTAGCTAGGACTATATGGCTCTAACTGTGCTTTATTGCAATCCGTGAAGTGGTGAGAAAAGTGAGATATTTTGAAGAATGTGTAGGTAAACGAGTGGCAATTAGTGTATGAAAGGAAAGGGTCATTGTTCAGAGCTCCCAGAAGCTTCAATATTGCACGAATCGAGAGACGAAGTCAAGTTTTAGAAACTGCATTTCCAGCTGGAAAACAAAACAAAATACACTGCCAAGGAAATGGCACATGAGCTTCCTTGTGACCTTCACAGTACGTCACCATTAAATTCCAGAAAACTAGAAACGACCGGTTCTGGCATCAGGGAATTAATAAGGTGGGAAATTGGAAGCTGAATGGTACATATAATAAATGAAATTAATAAGGAAAATTTTGATTTTAATATGGGACCATCCAGGATGTAGTCGGCATGTTATGTTGCCTGAGTTATGACCGAAACAAGAAAATTTTGTTTGCGCCTGCGCAGAGGCTACCGTTGATTTGATCATGATGAAGTTGATAGGGGACCATCTAGAGCTTAACCCGCACAATCCCTGAAAATTTGGTTAAAATCGGATCAAAATTGTGGAAGTTACGGCTGTTACAAGGAAATTTGGACGGACAGACAGACAGACAGACACGGAACCAAATTTGTTCAGGAGGCTCTGAAACGCAAAATGCGAGTGGAAATTTTGATTTTGGAGCAAAAAAAATTTCTTCGTTTCGAAAGTGAAAACAAAGCTTTCGCTGCCTTGCAGTCTCGGAAGCAAAATGGAATGTAGGACAGTTTCATTAGCTATTAAGATAGTTTGCCAAAAATAATTGGGTTGGGCGTGCGGTCAGCAACTGAGCTGTCTCAATCCCTTGATATCTCAGGGTACGGGCAAAAAGCGAACATAAGAAAATTACTTTATTGAGACTAAGTCCTTAATCATCTTCCTCCAAACTCGAGAAAAGTTAAATTGAAGGAAGTTATTTTTCGTAAAATAATAGATTCTTGTTAGAATCAACAACAGCTGCCCAGGAATAAGTAAGGAAGAATAATATGAATTATTTGTGAAGAATTGCGAGTGTTGTCCAATTTGTCATGGTTAAGAAAGGTACCAAGTCATACAAAAGTAAAGACTACTGATGTCCAACCGGAAAAAAAGTAAAGTAAACAACCATTCCAGGTTGGGGCTTTTCGTCCAACTGCCTAGGGCGTTGCGGACGTCATAACTGTCCTCCAAATTGAGGATCAGAATTCGTTCTGATGATTTTGCTTAAAGCTACTCATTGCCTCGCAAGGAAAAGTCTTGGGCGGTCACCCATCCAAGTACTCACCACGCTCGACCTTGCTCAACTTCGCTAATCGCATGAGAAACAGTTCATTGCAACACCTAACCCGTACGGCTCCAATCGGAAAATGTACCCAATGTTTTCTTACCACTAATGGTTACCTGCCCAAGGCCCACAAGCAACTGGAAAAGTCGTAGAATCTTGCTAATCTGGGAATTTCAGTAGAAAGAACGAAAATCCCGGAATTTTCACAGCTGAGGCACGATGAAGGTCATTGGTTAAATTTTCTGGCATGTAACCATCACTGTACTACCGTGTGGAGGGAGGGAGCTGCAGGTTAGCAATAACATTTATAGTATATTTCCCTCCGTACGGTTTTCCACGCTGACAGGAAAGAATCCCACATTTCTTTCCCACTTGATGTTGAGCTCCTACAGACTGCTACATTTTGAAACCTATTTTTGTTGTGATTCACCCCACTTTACAGTATTGAATTATGCAATTATCTAGGTAATTGTAAGGAAACACCTTTAGATTATCACATATGTTTATTATATTGAGCAAAAACAAAGCTTTTCAGTTAGATTTTAGCCATCCTTCAAGTCTGTCAATTTAATGTTCAAATTCGCCAATCGTTTTTTACCTTTTCTCCTGTGTTTGTTTTTGTTGTGTGCCTGAAGATGGCTAAAATTTAGCTGAAAAGCTTAGTGTTTTTGCTTAATGCAATAAACATATGTGATAATCTAAAGGTGTTTCCTTACAATTACCTTAAATATGGAGGATTATCACAGGAAGTCTTCAACAACTCTTCTGAGATTATGCAATTATCATTGTTCGAATTTTATCATTTATTCTTCTCCACAGGTAAAGTATACAAAGGTGAAATAGTGGGTACAGGAGATGAGCCATCTCTTGTTGCTATAAAAACTCTCAAAGAGAACGCGTCTGCTAAAACGTCTGCTGACTTCAGGCGAGAGGTGATTATTTTAACGTTTCATACACTAATTTGCTGTTTTGTACGAGTATAATAGACGTTCTATTTCATTATTTTCTTGATAGCAAACATATTGTCGACCGTATATTTCCGTTCACTAGTTTTTTATCTTTACTTCGATCATTTTTCCATCATTATTTCGTTTACAAGTTGGATGGAGTTATGCAAGCGTCACTTCAAATTTGTGGATAAACTCATTCAAAGTTTTTGAGTCTCAAAGTACTACTGAACGTTCATTTTCGGTCCGATTTTCCTGTAACTTAGAATTTGCCTCTAAGAGTGTATTCTGTTTGATTCTTGTCATCAAAAACGGGAAAAATATACCAGTATGTATTTTTTGCATACCTGTTTATTGCAGTTTAGGATATCTTGGTTGAAGCATTTTGTAGTGGCTATGTAAGCGCCATTCTATCCAAAATAGACTCCAATACTACTGCTTGACTGGTATTTCTGAAACTAATGATTACCAATTGCATAATCAGCTATTGCTACTTACTCGATTTTGTAATATAAGATGGCGCTACCAGGTAATTGCAGAATTTGTAAACCAAGATACAGTGATTGTTGCTTACATTTTTCTTGGATAGTTCAAATAGGGCTGGGGTCGGCAACTTTATGTTCGCCCGCGGGGGGTACAAGAGCGCCCAAGATAAGTTCTCTCTGCGCCCCTGAACCATTCTGAACATTTAGGCTAGTGCTCCACTGAAAGCGTCTTCACGCGACTAAGAAATTGGGTGATGAGAGCCTACAAGGTATAGGCGACCTAAACGTGACTGAAGTCCTCCATTGGAGGCGACTTAGTGGTGCGTTGTCTGTCATTGCAGTTCCTAAACGATTGATGAATTCGACGATTATTATTTATCGGAGAACAGTTTTCTAAACATGCGTCTATTTATTTCAAATCGACGCCAGTACTGAGTGAAACCTATAGTAGCGAGGAGGCAATGATTAGTGAATTTAACCACCTCCATGAAAAGTTGAAGGAGCAAATGAACAAGTTTTGTGATTATTACAAGATGGATCCAATACATATCACTACATCCTGAATGCCGTATGAATCACAATACCGAGAGACAGCCTAAAATGTGGTGAGGGGGAGCTAGGTCGGGCGTATACAAGCAACGGATCCTATCCTGATGCAGTTACTCATTGCTTCCAAACACGTGAATCTTGTTGCTCAAGTAGCGTGCAGTAGAGGCCCTCTAATACACTTTAAGCCAATTGGAATAGTCGTTTGTTCATGGACAATTACGCGTAGTCGTTTTGTCGCATGAAAACACTTCCAGTGGAGGGAGGACTGGGCTTGAACTGAAATAAAATTATCGTCTGTTTTTTATGAATCCGTTTGGAAGTACAGATCTACCTTCAACATACAAGAGCCGTTCACAGTATTCTGAATGTTGTTGAAGGAAATGTAGACATCGAAATACTCAAGCTCCAGAATGATTTAATGCTGAAAGCTTGTTGAACAACAGACAACTGCTTATTTTTCTTGAAACTGTGATAGTTATGGGTAAGTCTCCCTTCTCGTGTCTTGTAACTGCCATATCCGAGGCTACTCCGGGAAGCTTTCAGGATAACCTCTGGGTGTTGCCAGCTAATGGCCTCATCCCTTTGAAGAGGCAACCATTCCATCACATCCTTGTCATAAATGGACAGCTTAATGTTTTTATTGTTAAAGAGTGGAGTTATAAAAATAAATTCTTTTTAGTGAATTTTCGTTGAAAATGAATTTTGGTTCCACTTATATGTATGTGCAATGCTTTACTTTCTTTGGCTAAAGTTTTGAGGGGGAAAAAAAGTATACAGAGGTAGATTTTTTGACGTCAACCTTAACGATGGTTTGTGAGCTGCAATTTCGAATTATTATCCCCAATTTCAACAAAAAATTAACCAGCAAAATCCAGTTTGTTTTGTAAATAACGTTTGCTTTTAATGATAATAAATAATCATTTGTAAGTGAACTGTCCTCTTCTCTGTTGCATAGCCCTCTCCTAGTCAAATAATGCAAATGTATATTTCGTATATTCCTTCCGGTTGATTGAAAACATTAGAGGAATAGGGAGGAGAGTTGAGGGGTGTGCAGTAATTGATTTGGTTTGGACTAAGTAAAGAGCGCAAGGTTGCCAACACCTGATATAGGATGTACTAGAGGACATTGGAATTCTAAGGGAATGATAGGTCTCAACAAGACGAATCCAATTATACAAATCACAATTACATAATACCGTCCATTTGTAATTGCTGCAATTGGTCATTTATTTTTGTTAATCTTTGAAAAAATAGGTGGATCTAATGTGTGAACTCCGTCATGAAAACATCGTGTGTCTACTTGGGGTTTGCCTAAGCCGTGAGCCCTTGAGCATGCTATTCGAATTCATGCCAAAAGGGGATCTTCATGAATTTCTCATCACACACTCTCCACACGCAACGGAGCATCCCCTCAACCAGAGCGATCTTCTCAAAATGGCCGTGCACATTGCTTCAGGTTAGTGAATTGAATAATGTGTGAAACCGTGACAACAAACGTTTCATTACCGACGTCGATACTACACTCCATTCGATACGAGTACTGGTATCGAAAGAAGTTTTTGGTATCGATCAAGTATCAAAAGAACACGGTCAGCGCTGAAACCCTTTGAGTGTAAATAATATGGAGGGCAATTGCTCTAATTTCAACGCTCTTTCCCTGTCACAAGCATACGTGTGTTATTTTCAAAGGCTGGACAAATTCTTACACAGAATAGAAAATATCTTTCTCCGAATAACCTGAACAAACTGTTATTCCTAAGTGGAGTGGAAAACGCGTCTGTAGGCAGTAGGAGCCTAAAAGTGTTCGTAGTTTTAATCATTTCTGTTTTAATTTTTTGTGCACCTACAGTGTTATAAGAAAGTAATTTTAATTCTACTGTCTTTGTGATTGAAAACGATGATGATGATGATCTTTATGGTTTTTAAGTCTTCATATTGCTGACTAAATAGCCTTGAAATTGAGCTATTAAAGGTCTGCATTGGGGTTGCATTGATCAATGCAGATATCGATATTAAAGATCCCTACTAAACTGGGTATCGTTCCTTGCTTACTGAGGGCTGGTTTCACCAAAAATCCCTAACCCTGGTTAAGATAGATCACTGTTTTACCGAACCTGAGATTTGAAGGTTGATTTAAAACAAACGGGGTTTTTCACCAGTGTAATCAATTGATTACACTGTAAATCAGTATCCATCGATTTACAGCGTTTCCATGAAACGCCGATTTATAGTTTAAACGTTGATTTGTATATCAAGGAGGCATTCCCCGTAGAATGATGTTAATAATGAGATAGCTGTAAGAAAAAAAGTCCAGTCATGCAGCATGACCCCATGAGCGAATTTTTGAAGAATATTACCGATTTTTACAACCAGCGAACGGCATTATTTCGATTTTTGACTGATTTTTCAACTTTGAAATTTTTGAAATCTTGATACATATTCTTATAGGAAATTTTACGCTGATTCCGAATATACCACATGTTATATGCTGAAAAAATTATTTCGCACAACAAATCGCAAAAAACAGTCAATTTTGAAATTTTTGACTACATTTTTGAAAATTTCAACCCGAAGATGTAATCCGATCATGCTGGCCAACGAACTTGAACTTTCGTTTTGTGTCCTTAACATTTTAAAATTTGTTTGAAGTTCCTAGCACAATTCTACGGACAGTTATCGTCTGGAATGACACATACATACATACATACATACATACATACATACATATACATAGTCATATATACATATATACATACATAAAAAAATGCGTTAAACTTCAGAATATGATTCAGAATAGCCTGAAACGGATTTCTGCATAAAAGTTTTTCAAAAATTCACATTCTACAAATTTTGAGGCGAGAGAAATAGCTTAATTTTCTTCAAAAGTTCGCTAAAAGCTGTTACAAACCTACAATCTTCAATGCTTCCGCCTTTTAGAGAATTTTTGAAGAAAATTAAGCTATTGCTCTCGCCTCAAAATTTGTAGAATGTGAATTTTTGAAAAAATTTTATGCAGAAATCCGTTTCAGGCTATTCTGAATCATATTCTGAAGTTTAACGCATTTTTTTATGTATGTATGTATGTGTCATTCCAGACGATAACTGTCCGTAGAATTGTGCTAGAAACTTCAAACAAATTTTAAAATGTTAAGGACACAAAACGAAAGTTCAAGTTCGTTGGCCAGCATGATCGGATTACATCTTCGGGTTGAAACTTTCAAAAATGTAGTCAAAAATTTCAAAATAGCAAATTTTTTTGCGATTTGTTGTGCGAAATAATTTTTTCAGCATACTAACATGTGGTATATTCGGAATCAGCGTAAGATTTCCTATAAGAATATGTATCAAGTTTTCAAAAATTTCAAAGTTGAAAAATCAGTCAAAAATCGAAATAATGCCGTTCGCTAGTTGTAAAAATCGGTAATATTTGCACAATAATTTGATTCCATGTTCGTCTATCAAAATCATAAACTAAAATTTCTCTACACGATCAATAGCGACTGAAATGTCGATTTCTTCAAAAATTCGCTCATGGGGTCATGCTGCATGACTGGACTTTTTTTTAATCCATTCTGATAGCATAATTTTTTTACAAACTCGCAGGCGTCAGGCGTGGTCCTTTACTTCCACATCGTATCAAAACAAGAGCAGGGTTGATAATATGTGAGGGTTTTCAGGAATGCTAGATTCGAATTTGATATCAAAAACGTATAATTTCGAACTACTGGAATTTTCCATCTGAGCACAATTTTGATTTGCCTTAATTGGGAATTTCGGGAGTCAGTCTCCCGAAAATCAGTCGTGAGTATTTTATGGATTTTATAACTTTTGCCTCGGCAGAACCCGAGATTCCAAAGTTCATTAGGCCAAAGTAGACTACATACCTAATTATCATAATCATTTGAACTCAAAAAGCGCAGAAAACAGGCTGCAATATTTTCTCTTAGTATAAGGTAAAATTGCACGACTAGGTAGGTATTTTTATGTTTGTATGTCCCATCACTTCAATGTTCACAGCCTACAACACATTAGGCCATCTAGGCAAATTGTGCCATTTCAAATTTTAATACGTCATAGGCTACTTTATAACCCTATTTTACAACTGCATTTGTGTATTCCATACATGTAAATCCTTTCCTGTCAATTGTGTATTCACAAAATGTATTTCATTGAGATCTTAATCCACCGTTCCCTCTTTAATCCACCGTGAAAGGGGAATAGTGAAGTCTTCATAATCGTCGTCTAATTCGTCCTCAAACACCAATGCTCAGTGGCACATTTTCGTGCGCGTAAGAAACAGGTAGACAATTTCAGCAAAATAGGTAGGAAAACGTATTAAAAGAGAATTTCGGTCATGTAAATATAGATGGCAACAATAATTGGTAATAATCGTTGATTTTATCGATAACCGCCCGAATTCGGCTGGTTGGTTTTAATCGTCGATTTAGGGCGTTTGATCATTGACTTATCTGAACAGGAGATGGTGAAACCGGACATCGTTATTTAATAGCTGAAATCTCCCGTTTAATAAGCAAAAGTTAATTGAAAACTTTGGTGAAACCGGCCCTGAGTGCAGTATCGATAATGGTATCAATACTTTATTTGGTATTGCGATCCCCACTAGTAACCAGCAGCCACTAGAGCACCAGCTACACTAGGGTTTATCCCAGAAATTAAAATGCCACATGACGAGCTTGGGAAAACTTACTTATGGAAGGATCCCACTACTTACGTCATAGGTGATAGAGACAATTGGAACAGGATAGTCCCACCACAAAGGGCTAGACTGTCGTGCTTTACAGATGGCTCTAGAGTTGAATCTGAGAGTTCAACCAGAACAGGCGCTGGTATATACATATCTGATTTGGGTATAGCTGAGTGCTTCACTCTGGATGCACACACCACTGTCTTCCAGAGTGGTGTATTATGAGGTGTGTTGACAGTTCAATAGAGAATAACATGAGAAACAGACAACTAGTCAAACATACAGACAGCCAGGCTTGCATCAAAGCACTGATGAATCCGGCCACTGCCTCAACAATGTTAAAAGAGGCTAAAGATAAACTGATCAAGTTAGGCAACCAATTTGACAACAGAGTGTATGTCAATTGGGTGCCAGGTCACGAGGGACACATGGAAAATGAGGAGGTAGATCGCCTTGCCTGGTTGGGGTTGTCTAGAAACTATTACGGGCCGGCCCCAGCCCTAGGCATAACGCGGAACGCGTGTAAGGCCAAGGCAAACACCTGGGCTATCAAAGATCTAAATTCACTCAAAAATCAAAGAGTCACTCAGACTGGATTATATCACAGCCTAGAATGCAAATGAGGAAAATAATTGGGGTCCTCACAGGGCATTTTTACTTTAAGAGGATCCTTTTTATCATGTCCAAGGTACCCTCTCCACTCTGCGAATGTGGAAACGGAGAGGATGCAGCTGAACACTTTCTGTGTAACTTTGATAGATTCTGGAGATCTAGGCAAGAGGCCCTAGGGCATTATTCAATCGAAAGGGTCTCACTCAGAGACCTTGATTGGAAAAAGATCAAGAAGTTTGTTGAGCTGAGCAACAAATTGAGGGAGATAGTGCATCTGTAGAATTCCCAAATCAAAAGGGGCCCTTCTGGGGAAATATATGCCATTAGGCCTGGGATTTCTTTCTACGGCAGCAGCAGTCAGTCAGTCAGCCCCACTAGTAACTGAAATCACTAGGCGATCCGACATACGAGTCACAGGGTGCAAACATGTTTTTGTGAATGTAGCGCTTTGCATTTAATTACATAGAGCAACTCAGAATTAACTAGTTGGTAACTTGTGTCACAGATCAGTTCCTCTTCAGTAGCTCCATGTGCATATGGCCTTAGAATTTCAACAAGCATTAAAATTAAATAATCCCAATGAAGGGGATATATTGTGAAACTTTTATGGTTTTACGTACAATTGTATAACTACAGAACAACTGATTATTGAGACAAAAAAATCAATTCAGTCATGGTTCCCCCACTGGTTAATAAGTCATATGTTTTTCTCTGAGATCCAGTTTTTCTTTATTAATTTCTTGAAAAATTCTCTGCAGGCATGGAGTACTTGTGTAGTCATCACTACGTACATAGGGATTTGGCTGCAAGAAATTGTCTCGTCGCAGAAGATATGACTGTAAAAATATCTGACTTCGGTCTCTCCCGAGACGTCTATTCTTCAGACTACTACAGGTACAAATACTTGATTATACTTAATCTAAATTGTACATTTTATCTTCTTTTAATTGTTGACCATCATAATTATTGGACATTTCTTGATGTTTCAGAGTGCAAAGCAAATCGTTGTTGCCGGTGAGGTGGATGCCACCAGAATCCATTCTTTATGGAAAATTTACGACAGAATCTGATGTTTGGAGTTACGGTGTAGTCCTTTGGGAAATATACAGCTATGGTCTTCAGGTAATAATCAAATATATTATAAGCTGACATTTAAAAATAAAACTTCATCACTTTTGCTTCCTCACTACCAAAGATAGGAAAGCTTTATGAGAAGTCAAAATATTGTTGTCTTCTATAATCAAAATGTTCACTTGCTTTTTGTGTTTCAAAGCTTGCTGATCAATTTTTGTTCAATGTATATCTGTAATTGTGTAAATCCTTGTCACACCGAAAACTATATCAAGTTTTAGTCCTATTTTTTGAAACTTTCAGAGATTGTGGGGGTTAGCTCCTTGATGGTCCCCTGAAACTTTCATTGGCTTGCGGTTTATATGTTCAGTCTTGCATGCACCGTTTTATCGTTGCCTTTAGGTACTTCTCTTTTACTCATCTTTTACATTTAGAATTGATCACATAGCGATCCTCGTAGCTCAGGCATACTGCTTGAATACAGCCAAAACTTACAATTTTACAACTTCGGTTCCTTTTTTTTCCTATTCCAATCACAGATTCTACTCGTTGTCCAACTCGTCTACATTTTACTTGAAGGAATGATTTTTAATGCAAACGTAATGAACATCGAGACCTTCAATCTATACACAAACATAATTATAATGAAAAAGTTCGGTAATAAGTGCTTAGTGAAAACAATAAGGCGATAGTTCAATGACCATGCTGCTAGGAGCGATCACACCATGGCACACTATGGAGCAAGAATGTGACTTTCCTCTGTTGAACCTCCTCATAAACTCCAAAAGCTGATTTACGGCCATTCTCGACTGGCACAGAGACTTTTATCTTACTTTGTAGTCATCATCCTTTACAAGGTCCTTCCCAAACGTTAACTACTGAGGTGGCGTACTGTTGTGGGGCGACTGAGGTTTGGCTCTCGCATTATTTAGGCTGCAGAAGGCAGCAATACGAATACTATCTGTAGCCTCAAACGATGCCCTCTGTCGACCTCTTTTATAGAGTTGGGTCTGACTTCGCTTCCAGCCCTCTATATTGCTGCAGCACTGAGTCGATTAAAGAATAATTCCTAGCTTAACTTACTTTTGGGAAAGATTGAGTAGAATTATGGTAGGTCGCAGTAGAAGACTGTTTACTAACGCAGCTATTGTGTGTACACGGTGTTGCGGTGGTATTTCAAAGAAATAATTTGAAAAAACCCGCGAAAGCGTGGTCGTGGTGGATTATTTCCCTTATGTTGGTTACAGTCATGATTACTCGACTAGGAACCATGAGGCCATTCTATCACACCGCCATCGTTTAACTCTCACCCTGAATAGAAGCCTTTCATATGTGGGAGTAAAGCTTTACAACCGCAGCCCACTGCATCTCCAATCCTTGCCAGCCAGCATGTTTGAACGAAGAGTCAACTCATGACGGCAGCTGAAAATTCATAAAAAATAAAATGAACCTTGAAGAGGAGGTTACCTAGAATATATACCTCTGTAAAGGACATTACTGGAATCGATTCACCTTCCTGATTAAATGCATGCATTCTTATGTCCAGCTTTGTGGTCCGTGTACTCACAGAGCTGCTTGAAATCAATGTAGGCATTCAGATAAGCTCTGTTATAATTCTGACTATTTTATTCTCAACTGGTCTTGAAATCCAGGATATAGCCACTTATTGTCATTTATCTTATTCATCACGAGGAGAAGGGATGTGGGGTTTTCATCTTTAATGAATAAAAATTTATTGCATCAGTTCTACTAGTAATAATAATAAAATTATCATTCACATATCTTGAAGAAGATTTCGTCGTCACTAGCTGGACGAGTTCAGAGGGTGAGCGCTTTCGATGTAAAAGCATCATCGGGAGTGTACTCGTGATGGCCTTATGATGAAGTCTTTACATCGAAAGCAGTTGTTCCCTGTACTCTACCATCGAGCGACCACGGAATCTTCTTTGAGGTTTGTAAATAATAACTTTGTAATAAATGAATCATTGAAGGCTATAAGTATTTTCAGGGTGATTCTCGACATGTTTCTCTTGAATAAATAATAAATATTGGGTCAAGATAAATACTATAAATTCGAATTCTTTCATTTCAGCCGTACTATGGATACTCGAACCAAGAAGTAATCGAGATGATCCGGTCTCGTCAGCTTCTCCCCTGCCCAGAAGACTGCCCTTCGCGGATGTACTCCGTGATGATGGAGTGCTGGCACGAAGTCCACGTCCGACGCCCGCATTTCCCCGAGATAGCTGCCCGACTCCGTGCCTTCCAGAACAGCCAACCTCCAGTGCGCATGCCCGTCATGTATGTCCCGAGCCCAGCCCACATATAGGGGCAGCCTTCGGCGGGCCCAAGTCAACCCGCCTACCCACAGACAGTCGCCCAATCCCCTCGTACCAGTGAACGAAACGTGTATCAAGTGCCCGGTGCTCCTAGTACGTAAGTTCTATTATCAACACAATCCCTATCTTCATTCCGACTTGCACTAGTCAGATCCAAAAAATTTCCAAATAGTGTCGTCCACTATATTGAATTTAAAATTGTGTATCATCAGATATGGTTAATGCTATTCCTAAGGATGTGGGTGTCTTAAATATTGCACCTCTTTTTCCTCCTTAAGCTGTGGTCACACTGGAGCTCCATTAGGTTTCAAATATCAACTACTCGTTGGTGCAATGAAACTTCTCTGCACTTGACAATTACACTAAATTATTCGAGCCATGTTTTGCTAAATTGGGCATTGATGGGCAAACTATCTACATGCTCTATCCCACATGCCCAGTTCTGCTAACTTGTGGCTTCCAATGTGAACTTTGCTTCCTGGAATTAGGTACGGGATGAGGTGTCGCCCTATCCACATACATAAATGTACCGACGGACACAAATTGGGTTTCTTCTTGTAGGTCTCCTGGAGCTAAGGCCTTATTGTCAGCTTTGAATGCCGGATCTACTTGGTGATGATATGTGTCTGACTAAATCTGAAGTTTATGCTGTTTATGAACAACATAAAACCACCCAGGTGTGGTCAGTGTATTTCAAATATGATATACTCACCCAAAAGCCAAAGCACAAAGCTACGACAGAGCTTTGTGAAATTCACAACATTAGATGACGATTATTAATTACATTTAATAAAACGTCTCAAAGAATCGACTAAATCGTCTTTAACGATGTCCGGTGTCTTAAATCTGGTCAACACTTATTACCATTATGAATGGACTATTTTATTTTTATATGAGTACCTACGTTTTCAATAACCATGAATTATTATTTAAATTATTAGGCATTTGTGAGACAATTTGATCAAGAATGAGTTTTCAGGCTAAGATATCCCTCCCAAACCAAATTTCCATATTACTCGTATATACATTATTAGCTTGGAAAGAGTCAAGCAAGACGTTCACGTCTTTTCCGAGTTCGACGTATAGTACACAATCGGACTCGTAAAATCAACTGACACGTAATACAGTTGATGCGATTTGCCCATTTTTTCCACACTTTGGAAGGTGTCTTTAAACATCAAGGGATGAAAATAAAATTTAACTTCCTGGAGTTTCCAAAAACTCCATCATCCTATTTTATTATTAATTTAATTTTAAGAGTAAAGCGTTAATTCTACTACATATTTTCAAAATTAAAATGTTTTGAGTTTCTGGAGCTCTGTGATAAATCAATCAAAGATCGTTTTATTGCATTTAAAATTTCATTATGCTATGTACTACTTTATTTCTTAAAATTACTCCAAACTACTTAGTTAAAATACGTAGGAATAGAATTTTTTCTGCTTCCACCGAATTTTAGCTAGTTTGTGAAGGTGGTCTGAAATTGTGACTAGTTTTAGTGCTTCAGTTGGTTTTATATTATGTTAGATCATGTCTTTTATCTGATTTTCATAAATTTATCTCGGTTTTGGACTGATTTTTTTAAACAATGGACGATTGATGTAAATATTTCAATGGAAGCTCTGAAATCGTTGTTCCTAGAAACATCACCTGCTTTACCGTTTTCCTATGTATTCTATTCAAACCTGTCATTCTATAATTTGATCAATAAACGACCACTTATTTATATCACCTGTTGAATTTAATCGCCTTTATATGTTGGTACTCGATTTTATTCATTCTATTCTTTGAAACTAAATGTGCAATACATGCTAGGTACTATATTTTACGGTGCACACAAAAAGGCATTACTGTTACTGTTAACGCTATTACCAAAGCTAATTTATTTTTAAGGGTCCAAGAAAATTTATTTTCTCGTTTTCCCATATTTTCTATTGTTGCGATTCCTTGACGAAAACGTCACTTTATTTTAAGATTTATTTATAAGTACCTGTATCTTAATTTGTCAAAATACTTTAATAAATTATATAGGAACCAAGAACCAGGTACGACTTAATACCTTGCGTGCGTGAGCTATTGTATCCTGAACCATTTGTATACTTTTGTATTCAGTGTAATTTCTTTACTTTATTTTACCCTGTGTTGGAATTGATCATGATGGGCAATTATCTTGTGTAAGAACCTAATTAGTGGGTAATGAGTTTTTAATCAACTTCGTGCCATAGAAACGAATTAAAAAGTTAACTTTTGGAAATAAAATATTCATTAGTTGAACCTAACTAGGCAAGCAGCTATACTATCATCATAGTAGGAGGACGGATGCTAGAGAGCCACAGATATTTTGCATTCCTACTACGCATTTAAGTAGGTCGAACTTTTCTCTCACTTTATACCTGCAAGCAGATTTGCATCATAACATACACTCTATTTTGCAACAGGAATTGAATTGCTTTTGACATTCTGTGTAATCTACAGAATCTATTCCCATTTTTTATGTCTTCCTGGGTATGAGAAATAGGTTCCTAGAAATTATGCTTACAACTCATCAAGAATAATCAGTATTTCAGCTGAAAGTTGTTCGATTGGCGATTGGTAGTAAAAACTAAGTCTTTCTGTGAAACTGTGTCTTCTTCAAGCTCACATCTCTGCATATCCACCCTACTTTGCTGGTGCAGCCTCCCTTAGTACAACGAGTGGTGGTTGGGGGAGAAGAGCTGGTACTAGGAGGTTCTGCAGCAGCAAAGGAGATGAAGATACTGCAAGCAGTGATTGTGGAGGAACAGCATGGCGTAGCTGGGGGAAAAGCCAAATCTCCTTTTCGCTGTTTTACATTGGTGTTTTGGGGAATGCTGCAACTCGTCTGAGTAGCGGAGGAGTCAAAGCAAAACCAACTACATGATCCACTAATGTTTTGGACCTGGGGGCGTCAACGTCATAAAGGATGCTAATTGCAAAAGTGGAAATAGCATCAGAGAATCAGTGCCTTCTCCTCCGGTCTAGAACAGGCAGAGGAAGAAGGAAATGAGTACTGGAACCTGCAGATCAATCAACACTCTTCTGCCAAGCTGTGGTGGAAGAGTGAGGTGTAGCAGAGGGGAAGAGCTGGTACTAGGAAAGGCCATAGTAGCTTGAAGGTAAAGATTTTTTAAGCAGTGGTCGGTGTGAAACAGCAAGGGGAAGCAGATAGAGGAGAGCATGTTGTAAGGGATCTTGCACCATTAGGAGGTTAATATGCTGAATGTATTGCTTACAACTTCTTCACTTGCCTCTGCTGTTGGGGCATCCCCTATTTGTTCTTCAACAGCTTCTTCTCCCTCTGTAACCCCTGGATGTTTCACCACGACTACTGCTAAAGCAAATTCATCTCTTCTGCAGATTCGGCCTCCCCTACCTTCTATTCTTCCTCTGCTACACCTCGCTGTTCCACCATAACTTAACAAAAGAGTGTTGATCGATCTGCTGGCCCCAGCACACATTTCAGATCTCCTTTTTCCTCTTCCTTTTCTCGTCTGGGGGAGAAGGCACTGATTCACTGATGCTCAGTTCCACTTTTTCCATGACGTTGACAGTCCAGGACAAGCGTCCAAAACATTCGCGGGAAACGCAGCTAGTTTTTGCTTTGGCTCCACTCCTACGCACAGTATTTCCCGAAAGCACTAATTTAAAACACCAAAAAGGAGACTTCGTTTCATCTTCCCTCTACCAATTAACGCTGGAAATCTTAGTATCTTTATTACTATGTACAGTGGCGGCTCCTGTCTTGAAACTCAAGGGATGCACAGAGATCAAATCGCGGGGACGGTAGAGATGCTTTTATACTAAATACGTACACCAGACATGAGAAATGTTCTAAAATGGAAGACAGAAATTCTGAAATACTTAACCATCAAAGGAGTTAACCCAAGGAATGATTGCAATAGCTGAAAAATAGAAGAAGTGTGACTGATAAAAATGATAAGGAGAACGGAAAGTCGCTACTTTGAGTATTAATAAGATGGAGGGCTATTAGTGATGTTTCAGGCAGTCAAACCATACGTGCCACTACTGTCGTTTGGCTTTTGAATTGACCAGGGGCAAAATGGCCGAACACTGATCAGCTGATGTAAGATGCGATGTTGAGTTTGGTGAATGAATGGGGATTGTATACCTAGGGCATATTTCTTATTTAAGATTTATATCCTAATTGTGCACCGTACATTTACACCGCAATTTAACACCATTAATATTTCATATTTTTTTACACTGTGGGAATGTGTGTTGACATGACGCCAGTACACTCTAGCGGATGTTTGATGAAGGTAGATCAGCTGTTCTGTGTCCAAAAAAAAAGTAATAGGAGGCACCAAGATTTGGGCATGGGAACCAATGTATGAACATACTAACATCTAGACAGTTATGTCTACATACATAATCAATACTAAAATGTAACAATAATACGTAATATCAAACAAAACTTGAATTACAATGAACTGCTTTTTAATTTGAATTTGAAAAAAGCGTGGCGGGAACGAGTCAATTGCAAAGCCAACGCGACAGTAGTGGCACGTATGCCTTGACGGGGGAACAGCGTTGAATTCAGAGCAATGGCCCTCCATCTTATTAATACTCAAAGAGTCGCTACCTAGCGGAACAGCATGCCCCTAAGTATGCTCATCTCGGGATGTAACGGGCTCTCTGATTGGTCAATCTCACATGCTCGCTTCAATTCAAACTGAAAATCCTCAGTCCGGAGATAGGCGGTCAAGTCTCAGGTTGAGCACAGGAGTTGTTGCTCCCACTCGCTTCTGATTTGTCAGGTTGGGTGAGCTTCCCCCTTCAGCTCCTCCCTACCACAACCTTCTCTGTTTCACGCGTAGATTTAGATTTCCCGTCTTCTGTCACTAGCTAACTTTAAATGAGAGTGGAGAAATTTTGAAACATTATTATTTTGGTTTGACTGTGGGTGCACATGCGCCCATGCTCCTATCAGTAGCCGCCCCTTACTATGTAGCATTTTCAACTGGCGGGCAATTGAATGATGTATCACATTAAAGGAGAATTATTAATTGGGAAATAATGGTCTTACATTTTAAGAAATCGTGGCCACTACTGTGTCCTGGTCCCAAGCTCTGCCTAAATTCACTTGAATTTTCTCTCCTGTTCCTCCATTCTCTTTTGAAACCTCAATAAATTGACAACATAACATTATATGTTAACATCTTAACATTATTAAATTGACATTGAATAACAAATGTTTCTCTATATTTCTCGATAATTGCCCATCCCATGTTTTTTGGTAAGTATTTCAACCTTTGTTCCCCATAATATCCTTACTTTATTTATTTATTGATTTTTTTAGTAATATAGAACCGCAATATTGAGAACATGACAATTTAATTGTAAATTTATTACATTCTGTATTCGAGACTGCTTTTGACACTTTTCCTCAGGTTGTATAACATTTCCATTACCTTTTGACGGGAGTCGAAATGTTTATTTTCCATTCCAATCGTTGGTCTCATCTCGTTAAAGTAAAAAAAGACCGTTCAAATCATGTTTGTTTCAAATCTTCAATTCCATAAACCCGATTAAGTTCGAAGTAGGTACGAGTATATTCGCTCCTAAAAACGTACCTACTCTATCCAAACCTGTAATGTGCACAGAGCCGCTTTCTAATGATACTCCCACCTGTTCTGAAATTCACCATCAAACACGTCATTTCCAATCTACAAAAATGTGCGCTTCTACCGTGTTCACCTTTTCTGGTTCGTAAAATGTACAGTTATTAAATGTCTACATTATGTTTCTCAGTGTCTCGATGTGTCTATGTGGTTTTTTCCCATTAAAAGAAATAGCGATCTGAGTGATAATTGCATTAAATGTTGAGTGTTTTTTTATTGTTGACAAAAAAGTTTTATATTGATTTGATTGTTTAAAAAGTATGTTATAAAATACAAAGAAAGAATTTTGCTCCTCGTAAAGAGAATATACTTCGTTCATTTCATTCTGAATAATCCCATTTTGCAATTGAATAAATTGACTTAAGTTTTACGTAAAAATTTATTGGTTTTATAATATATATATTTATTGATAGGCATTTCATTATTTATAACTAATTTTTTAATTTACGAAGAGCATTATTTCTTTATATCGACGTTTTCCTAATGAAAGCGCCACCAAAACATTGTATCTTTGAGCGGATTACTCAATATTTTTGTATAAATGTTTTTATATCAATGTACCTAGTTATCTTAAAATTGAAATTCGTTATCAAATCTAAGAAAAAGTGCTAATTTTAATAGACACCTCCTGCTATGAAGGGTCTCTGAGAGAAAAAAAGCTACAGCTGTGTTCGTTATGGTTTCTTTTTCCGATTTTCTCGTAGTTTTTTCAAAGACTTGTATATATTGTACGCGTTTAATCATAAACACCTCAAGATAAATGTGGAAGCCTGTTTATACAGCTTTTTTACGTGGAAAATTGAGTTTTAAGAGATAAGATTGGATGTGTTCTACCCCCAAGGTTTAAAAATGGATTTTATATTTAAAAAATGTACATATTCGATGACAACAAAAAAATCAATAAATTTTGGACAACTGTATTCTCTGTTTATAACTATGGTGTAATATTATTGCAACTATATTTGTACATGTTGTGTTTGAAATAAAGACACAATGGATTGTATTATTTCTGTAGTTTATAATTTATCCTCTACTCAGAAACTATTACTATTTATGGTTTATTACTTCCAAGTCTACCTATGGCCCATATTCTCGTGACGTCACGCCTGGAGTAGGTTCGCGTTTCAGCCAAAGTCGGCCATGACTGCCCTACCTCAATGAATCGCTACTCAACCAACCTATTTCTCACAAAGAAGTTTGCCGTCTCACGTCAACATAATTCGTGGTTATAACGCAATTTTCAACAGTTTTGTTTTGAAAAAGTATAATATTATTGCAATACAAAGTTTCAATTTGACTAAATGTTATAATAATCGAGCCTGCCAGCGCAATAATTGATTGTAGATTGCTGTCAATGATACCAATCTAACTTGAACGAGTTTTTATTTGGACTAGGAGCCTACTAACTATTGTGGTTAATCAGTGTCAGAAAACTAAAGAACTTCATTCGTTTAGGCTTTGAGAATAACTATTAACCTGAAAAATAGTAAAGAAAAGATGATTGAAAATTCCTCAGGTGTCTGTATTGCTGTGTAGGTACCTAGCCATTGCTCAGGTAGCTTCCTCAGCGTTTTATTATAAGTTCGTAGTACTATGCTTAACTGAGGAAGCTTTACTTGTTATATTGAATGAATAAAAGGAGAGATTTGATAGTTTGTCAAAGTAAACAAGGCAGGTTGTGGCTACACCAAGAAACGAAACTACTTAGGTAGGTAGGTACGTACGTCCTACCAGATTTGCTGCTGGTTTAAAGTGCCTAAACAAGGTAGGTGGGTCGTTACTTTGCCAACGAATACAACCGTTGATTAGCAAGTTTGTCAAATGTCGAATCAGGGAATATGCAACATGAATTAAAAACCAGCTGCAAGGAAAAAATCTTGAAATGCATTCTTCTGAAGGTAAGATTTCATAAAGACGGCATTGGCAGTGCAGTTATTGCGCGAGTTTTGCAGTTAGGGAAAAAAAGATAATTAGGTACTTAGTTTCGTTTTTATCAATGAAGTACATGAACAAGTAATAATATACGGAAAGTATGTAGGTATACCTTCCCTCTAGGTACTTACCTTTCCACATGTGATACTTACTATTCCCGCTTACCAGAGCTCTCATAATACATCCTTTCACAAGACACTTTCACAGTACTATAAAGATTTTTAGTTTCAATTGATTCAAAGAAACTAGAAAACTAGATAGGTAATCCACAACATCTCCGCGGCTGATGTCTGGATTCTCACACTTCACCCAACTTTCACTTGTATGTCAACTCCCCAACACACATTTCATATGGATCTCTACCCCACAGATTAAACCTTGCGTTCGTAGCGTTTGAGGTTAACACCTGATAATAACTTGATGTAATTTGCATACAATTTATCACCTTGCGTATTACAAATAATGAAAATATTGACTCGGAACTAGGTGAGACTATGTAATGTTGTTGTCCAGCTGTGGCTACAAATGGCGCATTTTCGCATAGTTTACTCGTCACCATGACAACAAGGTGAAATAACTTCTACTTCGCCTTGCCTCGATGTAAGCATGCACTAGTGTCCAAGTCTCGAGAATATCACCCATACATAGCGGAAGCATTGTTTTCAATTTTGAGAGATGAAACATTTCTTGCCTCCGAAATCAAAATTTCCACTCGCATTTTACGTTTTAGACCATTCTGAACAACTTTCGTTCCGTCTCTGCCTGTCGCATGTCCGCAAATCTTTGTAACAAGCCTAATTTCCACAGTTTTCATCCGATTTTGATTAAATGTTCAGGAAATGTGTGGATGTGGGTGTAGATGGCCTTCTATCAGTTTCATTGATCCCAAATGAATACTTACTTCACTCTGCGCATGCGCAAAAGTAAATTCCATCAAGCATCATTTGCTTACGCCCTGGGGCCTATTTCATAAAGTGACAAGTTACAAGCCGATTTTATGTACAAGTTGCAAAAGTCATAATATATCTTATACAGGGTGTCCCATCTAAACGGGCCCATCGGGAAATTACAGCCTTGCGGTGCGAGCTATCGAAAAATTGAACTGGACCTTTTTTATAGTATTTCAACTCAGCTTCACGATGCGAAAGTCAGATTTCTATTTTTCCATGTTTTAGGGACTCAAATCATTGATTGAAACTTACGGTTTCCTCTTGACCCCCCTTTTTTATTGCTTTTTCCGATTCTAGGTTGAATTTGGAACAGAAAATGCCTCGTTGAAATTTTCTTTTTGGGGCTTCGTTTCTGAGTTATTCCACTTTTTGCGAAATACAGAAAATCTCCGAGTTCTTTCAGACATTACCAACACTTTTTTACTATTTTTATCTTCAATTTTTGAGATGTTCACCACACTTTTGAAATCAGCATTAAACTATCATCAGACCCCAGCGTCCATAATCAACAATCACCATCAGGGGGATGACATTACACTTGAACCGCTAACGATTTGAAAAAAGTTTTCCAAAGTTTTCCAAATCGTCGTTCGAAGAAAAAAAACTCCCTCAAACTGTTCAGTACTATTACTCATTTATTAGAAGAACGTATGAGACGCCGTATTCTGGACTAATGTAAGGTTCTTTAAATAATAAAGATCATAGTGTAGACTGAACACTAAGTATCAAGAAGTTGTTGTTTTCTTGACCTTTGAATACAGTTTGCAGGAGAAGGAGCAGAGGCTGCAGAAGGAGCAGGTGGCATTTTCGATTTATCACAACACAACTGACTGGAAATCTCCTTGTGGTACATTTTTTAAACTGTATCTGAACAGTGATTCTGTATGTACTGAACAGATTGAGGTTTTTTTTTTTTTTTTTTTTTTTTTTTTTTTTTTTTTTTTTAAACGACGATTTGGAAAACTTTTTTTAAATCGTAAGCGGTTCAAGTGTAATGTCATCCCCCTGATGGTGATTGTTGATTATGGACGCTGGGGTCTTATGATAGATAGTTTAATGCTGATTTCAAAAGTGTGGTGAACATCTCAAAAATTGAAGATAAAAATAGTAAGAAAGTGTTGGTAATGTCTGAAAGAAATCGGCGATTTTCTGTATTTCGCAAAAAGTGGAATAACTCAGAAACGAAGCCCCAAAAAGAAAATTTCAACGAGGCATTTTCTGTTCCAAATTCAACCTAGAATCGGAAAAAGCAATAAAAAAGGGGGGTCAAGAGGAAACCGTAAGTTTCAATCAATGATTTGAGACATGGAAAAATAAAAATCGAACTTCCGCAAAAATTGGAATAACTCAGAAACAAAGCCCCAAAAGGAAAATTTCAACGAGGCATTTTCTGTTCCAAATTCAACCTAAAATCGAAAAAAGCAATAAAAAAGGGGGGTCAAGAGGAAACCGTAAGTTTCAATCAATGATTTGAGACCCTAAAACACGGAAAAATAAAAATCTGACTTCCGCATCGTGAAGCTGAGTTGAAATACTATAAAAAAGGTCCAATTCAATTTTTCGATAGCTCGCACCGTAAGGCTGTAATTTCCCGATGGGCCCGTTTAGATGGGATACCCTGTATAAGACATATAGATTTATGTCTTATTATATAAGACATATACTACTCATGTGTCATATTTTGTCTTTTTATGCTACGGTACCATAGATTCGGCATTTCCTTCTTCATTTATTGTTTAGAGTCATTATCCCTTTGTTAGTAGTGCACTTAGGTAGTTAAAGCTACAGGCCAAAAGTCCAGCTATTAGAAAAAGGTGAGCTACGGTGAAATGCCCAGCTATTAGAGTAGGATTCTACAGTACTTCAGATCCGGCCAACTAGTCCCTTGTCCAGTCAGGGCTTAATTATTTCAAATGATCCACAATCAATCCAACGTCACAAACTAGATTCAGATTCATTTCATATCACAGGCAACTCCAAAAATATTGATGCACAAAAATGTAGGACATCCAATTTAGGAAAATGGACAGTTCCTAAATATATCTACTACCAACCACTCACTCACGAGCCCGAACTACCTGACCTGGACATAACGTTGGTGATATGAAAAAAGGGCGAATTCCACATTTTAACGGAAAATTACTCTTTTTCACCAACGATCATTTTTCTAATAGTATATTAACAGGTGAAAAAGTTGAAGTCCTAAGTTTGGTTTACCTTAAAAATACATTTGCTAGGACTTCGACTTTTTCACCTGTTAATATACCTACTATTAGAAACATGATCGTTGGTAAAAAAAAGTCATTTTCTGTTAAAATGTGGAATTTGCCCTTTTTTCATATCACCAGCGATAAGACATAAATGATAAGTCCATCATTTTAACTAATGTTAAGTGGTAGCTCCCATATTTTGCGTATTCTATTAATTTTAAAAGTAAAATTAAACCCCCCTACCCTCAACAACATGTTAAAAGGTACAGCAAAAACAAGAGGATGGGGTCCCCCTAATCATTGAAATAAATAAAACGACTTATATAGACTATAAAATTACAAGACATTCAAACTACCCAATGGAAATTGTACCACTCTAAGTAACTCCCATATATAAAACTAATTTTATTAACGAATTAAAAAAATACTAGAAGCTGATCTATTTGGGTCATTCCATGTCAATTCAACACACCCAATTTACCTCACCATATTAGATTTTACTCAAATTTGGTATACTCATAGTAGGTGTTGAGACTAAGAAAAATACCAAATTTTAAATTTTTATCTCAAACCGTTTCTTAAATATGGCTATGTAAAACTTACAAAATCTCGCCAAAAAACCATGAACGGATTTTATACTATTCGCTCTAGGAACTGTCCTGATTGAGCTGGGAGAGGTATCATTTTGCAGCTTTTTTTATGCTCTTTCCAGTGATATACAACAGGACATAGGTTCTAATAGAAAATTTTTTGTCAAAATACAAATAAAATTTTGATTTAATTTTTTTCAAAAAGTACATAATTTAAAATTTTCAAAATATTCCTATAAATATTTAGTACTGTTGTAAACAACGTGACAAAATATAAATATGGGATGATGATGGGTTCATTGTTAAAAAAAAATATTCCTGACACTAGTTTTCCACTAATAGTCCGGTTTTGACTAAATAATAAACATGTGTACTTTTACCAAAGAGGTAGGCTTTTTAATTAAATATATAAATGTATACTATGTATAAAGGTAAAAAAATATCAGAAATATTAATTCAAAATACTATCTTGTTAAAACAAAACCAATAGCCATAGATATATTCTAATAAAAATTAAGTTAATTAGGTTGCTTACTTTAATTTCATACAATTTAAACTAAGTTAATCGCCTATTAATTAGTAAAACAAAAATCTTGAACATTTCTATAACAATAAATTTGAAAAAGGTATGAAAATAGTCTAAATAGTTATGTAATAATTCTGGTACAAACAGATTAATCAAAATTTACACAATATTATACATATTTATGATGATGAGTAGGTATACGAGTAAGTAAGTAAATGTATCACATTTGGTGCAGTACTAACGATAATGTTTAAACAACTATCTGGATTAACACTAACCTGAGGAAAAATTAAGTTTTGAGTAGACAGCAGTTTCCCTAAACATTATCTCAGTTTACGGAATTACATTTTGTAAAAGCCAGTTGGGTTTGGCTAAGATAGCTTTCAGCTAGAGTGTATGTTCTCCCAGTCGGTGTAATTGGATTTACTTTTGTTAGAACATCCACAACTGACACCCACACGACATCCGTGTGTTTAGGATAGGAGAATGATGTAGCTGGCCCACACGGACGAAGATAAGTTATTTTCACAAGATAGTATTTTTGTTTTTTACAAGTTAGGTTACAAGATAGTATTTTGAATTGATATTTCTGATATTTTTTTACTTTGATACAGAGTATACCATTATATATTTAATTAAATAGCCTACCTCTTTGGTAAAAGTACATAAGTTTATTATTTAGTCAAAACCGGGCTACGAGTGGAAAACTAGTGTCAGGAATATTTTTTTTAACAATGAACCCATCATCATCCCATATTTATATTTTGTCACATTGTTTACAACAGTACTAAGTATTTATAGGAATATTCTGAAAATTTTAAACTATGAACTTTTTTGAAAAAAAATTAAATCAAAATTTTATTTGTATTTTAACAAAAAAATTTCTATTAGAACCTATGTCCTGTTGTATATCACTGGAAAGAGCATTAAAAAAGCTGCAAAATGATACCTCTTTCAACTCTCTAGCTCAATCAGGACAGTTCCTAGAGCGAATAGTATAAAATCCGTTCATGGTTTTTTGGCGAGATTTTGTCAGTTTTACATAGCCATATTTAAGAAACGGTTTGAGATAAAAATTTAAAATTTGGTGTTTTTCTTAGTCTCAACACTTACTATGAATATACTAAATTTGAGCAAAATCTAAAATGGTGAGGTAAAATTTATATTTAAAGTGTGTTGATTTGGCATGGAATGACCCATTTCTCAACCTCAACAACCCTAGGATGCATTGTTATTTCTGGTTTAACTGGTATTGGTTCCGGGTTCCGATACTAATCTATAAGTCCAACTGCTATTTTTACTAAAGGGGTTGACAACTTGATGTTCTGTATCTTTGAGATGTGAGCTTGCGAGCACCCAGACCATCAAACTATACACATCATTAACGGAAAATGTCCAATATAGATTTTGCTTTCATTCTCTTACGAGTCGTTGTTGTTGGCCTCTTCTAGTGTTCCTTCTGGGTTTGGGAGTACCCCTATGCTGCTGTGGCCGGGATGATCAATTCCTATGATTCCTCGCTCTTGCATGTGTCTGCGGATCTGGATAGTACTTCTGTCTAGTCAAATGTCTCAACCCTTAATGTTGATGCTCCATAATTTATTCCTGTCTTCCAACAACTTGAGCAGGATATCAGATCTACTGATAACTCTTTCCCAATTCTGTACTTTAATGCTCAGAGTCTTCCATGTCACATTGAGGACATTAAATATTATATGGGTAGCAGTGAGGTGAAGGCAGTGGTGGTCTCGGAGACCTGGCTCAAGACATCTATCAAATCATCCCTTGTCACGCTCCCAGGCTTTCAACTTATCAGACATGATCGTACGAGGAAAAATTCAGGTGGGGTTGCAATTTACCTGCGTGAGGGTCTGAGCTATAAAATCCTGTGTAATTCTCCAAAAGAGTCAGTGCTTGAGTATCTGATGATTGAAGTCCGCTCTGGACGTACCTCATTCTTACTTTGTGGTATATATAAGCCCCCCAACCCACCTTGTGATATCAGTATGCTCGAGATAGCTTTGTCCAACTTTATTTTTAAATATGAAAACTGTATAGTTGCTGGTGATTTCAATATTAATACAGCTTTATCTGTGAATAATGCAAATGCTAAAAAATTACATGATATGTGTGCCTCATTGGGGCTAACCATCTTAAATGACGGACCCACCCACATCTTAAAAGACTCGGCTACAATTGACCACTTCTTGGTTAAAGTCCCTAATGATGTGAAACTCTTTAAATCCTACTCTACGCCTGCTGTCTCCCATCATCGTTCACTTATGTGTTGTATTAGGCTGAGAATGTTTAAGCTAAAACCCCATTTTATCCTGTCTCGTAATACTAATGGCATCAGTGCTAACGATGTTGAAACTTTAGCTATGTACCTGCAATGGGATAAAATCTATGAATGTTCAAATGTGAATGATATGGTAGAGATTTTAAACTCTAATTTCATGCTGATCTTAGATAGTGTGGCGCCTATCAGGAAGGTTAGGGTAAAACATCCCTCCACACCGTGGTTCACTCCTGAAATACTCTTAGCTGAGGGCCAGGGATATTGCTTACTCTGTTTGGAGATTGACCTTGGACTGCCAAGATTATGAAAAGTTCAAAACTTTGAGAAACCAGGCAAAGTCAACTGTCAGGCGAGCAAAATGTCAATATTACAACAACCTACTTTCCCCTCATGTACCCATGAAAGAGATGTGGGCTAAATTTAGAAAATTAGGTATTTCATCCAAAGAAACACAACCCCTCTCTTTTGATCCCGATGAACTGAATTTATATTTCACCTCCTGCAGAGTAACCAAACCTAATGTAACACTTATTCCCTCCCTTCAAGTAAATTCTGATTTTTCATTCAGATGTGTCGAAAGTTCTGATGTCTTAGAAGCATTCAGCAAAATTAAGTCCCATGCCATTGGAACTGACTTTATCCCTCTTAGTTTAATATTGAAGAGTCTCAAAGTTACTCTCCCCTTCATTCTTCATATCTTCAACTTTTTTATAATGAGTTCTTGTTTCCCTGATGCATGGAAGAGTGCATTAGTAGTCCCGATCCCTAAAAAATCTGATCCTTCAAGCCCTGATGAGTTACGGCCAATAAGCATCCTACCAGCTATTTCCAAGGTGCTGGAACACTGCCTACTAGATCAAATGCTGAACTATATTAATAAAAACAACCTATTATCAGAGTTCCAATCGGCCTTTCGCCCTAAACATAGTTGTGAATCGGTTCTTGTTAAAATAACCGAAGATGTGAGAAGAGCAATTGAAGAAAACCTCTGCACTATCCTAATTCTTTTGGATCTAACAAATGCATTTGGATCCATAGATCATAGACTTCTTCTCGACAAATTGGCCATCTTCTTCAACTTCTCGACCTCAGCATGCTTTCTGATAAGGTCATACTTGGATAACCGGTCGCAGGCTGTAATGGTTGCTGGAGTGAAATCAAAACCTTTACTGATCTCAATTGAGGTACCACAGGGTTCCGTTCTCGGCCCATTAATTTTCCCTATTTTTATCAACGATATGCCCAGTCCTCTTTCAAATTCCCAATTTCATCTTTATGCTGATGATGCTCAGATTTATCAACATAGTCCAACTGACCATAACTCCCTCACTAAAACAATACATTCAATTAATATGGACCTTCAGTCTGTGAATATTTGGTGCCAGAATAATGGATTAGTAGTTAATCCAACCAAAAGTAAAGCAATTGTAATTTATAAATCAGAAATCCTCACTAGTTTTCTTGATCCCATCATGATTAACAGGTCTCCTATTTTCTACCAAAAGTCAGTTAAGAATCTTGGCAATCAGCCTCATTATATAAAAGACCTGTTTTCTCATGGAAATTCCAGTAGAGCTCGGAACCTTGCTGTATGTAGACACGGACTATGGGTCAGTCGGTGGTCATTGCAGGGGCGAGGGCGTGGAGTGGTCTTCCGCTTGCAGTGCGGGGTTCCCAGACTCTGGGTGCGTTTAAGAATGCCACGACACGACATTTTCTTTCTGATTAAGTCTCACTTTCCTCTCTGTGTCTCTCTCTCTCTCTCTCTTCCTCTCTCTTTCTTTCTTTCTTTTCTCTTATTTCATTCCTGTTTTCCTTCTTTCCTGTGTGTTGAATAGAATTAAAGCGCCTGATCTTTTTCATTAATTACAATAATTGTTTTTTCTTTTATTCAAACACTTTTTTTTTTTAATTTTTAAAAACCATTTACTTACTTTTTTATTACTAATGTTTTTTTGTATACAACATTGCTTTTTTTTATTCATACCAACACGCCAGGTGGGACCTGTTGTCCTATGTGTTGAATAAAGAATTGAATTGAATTGAATTATCCAAGCAGGATCTGAGTGAAATTAGCAGTTTGATTCGATAACGGTTACATCGATGCTTGGGGGGATTCGATTCGATACCGAACGCTCACCTACCACCATAGGTACCGCCAGGCTCACTGCGATCGCTATTTGAATCCGGCCTGGCCCTATTGTCTGGTGTTACTGTTACTCTGGCTCAATATAGCCTTTGCCATTGCGAACATCCGATATACAGTCAGCAGCTTATTCTCCCATCCTCAATTATATCTGACTGTTGGCCCAGTAAATTTTCCCACCACACACCACTGCCAGAAGGAATTACATATTGGAAATATGAACAATTGATCTAGGTAAAATGTGAAAAACTTTATTACAAATATTTGTTTACATAACATCATAGGTAAGTAAACATTTATCACCAGTAATTAATTTAATATTTTGTACTTCTGTCCAAGACAATATCTAGGATTATTTAACTTTGTACCAGTGTGTACAGGTCCGGAAAATCTTTCTTGTATTGACTACTAAAGAAACTTGATACTTTGATTGGTAAACTTCTGTTGATCATACTGTATCCATATTAGGTAGGAATTATGTACCTACACACATTTTCTTGGTAAAGAGGAAATTGCACACTGCAGTCTGTCTGGCCCCTACTAAAGATTATGTCCACAACAATCAAAGTCATTTGGTTGTATTGACGACTTTGTAGAAACAACACATACATGGAAATTGCAATTAAAATTACGAAATGTGTAAGGAACGAAATATATTCATAAATATATGCATATATACCTACAGGATGTCCCACTAACTACCCCCCCCCCCTCCCCCCATACTTTAATTATTATACATAATTTAATTAATAAATCAGTTGGAAAAAAGCTCAAATGGGTACCCCCCTTATTTTTTCCATAGATCACAAATATGACATTTTTGCACACGCACAAAACATGCGCAGAGCGCGTGTTATGTTAAATGGAAACCCCCATTTTTATTGCTGATTCGAATTCCACGTGAAATCTCATAAAGAAATGACCCATTGCTCGATTTTTTAAGTGCACAAAAATGGGCACGATTCCGCGCTAAAACTGTGAAATTCCGCTCTAAAACTGCACAAAATGTTGAAATAATGAATTTTTGAAGATAATAAGTTTCGTGTAAAATGTTTCGGGTTTCTCGAGGGTTGGTCAATGAAGTCTATATTCTAGGCCGACGTTTCGAAATATTTATATTTCATCTTCAGGACTTGGAAAACTGTATTTGGACGCTTATCTCATATCCTCGTCATAGAGCTTTAGTAGGTAGCTATCTACTTGAACAACATCTTTGGGTATAGTGAGAAAACTGAGAAAAAACTTTGGGGTGTACTGAGAAAACATTATTCAACTGAACAGAGACTAAAATTGAAGTTATAAGAGGTGTATAACTTCATTAGAAGTATGTATAACTTATATACCTCTTATAACTTCAATTTTAGTCTCTGTTCTAAAATAAGAAGTTACTAAAATAAGAAGAGACTATAATTGAAGTTATAAGAGGTGTATAACTTCATCAGAAGTATGTATAACCTATACACCTCTTATAACTTCTTTTTTAGTCTCTGTTCAGTTAAACAATGTTTTCTCAGTATAACCAAAGATGGTTGTTTAAGTAGATAGCTACCTACTAAAGCTCTGTGACGAGGATATGAAATAAGCGTCCAAATACAGTAAATATAAATATTTCGAAACGTCGGCCTAAAATGTAGACTTTTCATTGACCAACCCTCGAGAAAACTCATCCTGAAAAATAAGTTTCTACATGTGATATTGATTTTGGGGTATTTATCACGCTGGAAATCGTCGAAAAAAATTAGTAGGTACATTTTGCGCTGTGTGGAAATGAGTGTGGACAACTGCGATTCTGAACAATTTTTCGGAGTTTTCCCAAGTCGGTGTTGCAAATAACAATAAATGAAATCACTAAGTTATTCAGCGTGAAGCAGTATCCCAAAATCATGTATCACAAGTGGTAGTATAATATCTACAGCAAACTCATTATTTCACAATTTTCGCACTTTTAGAGCAGAATTGCTTAGTTTTAGCGCGGAATTGCGCCCGTTTTTATGCACTCAAAAAATCTAGTGATGGGTTATTACGAAATTTCACAGAGAATTCGAATCAGCGATAAAAAATGGGGGTTCGCATTCAAAATACAGTTAGGGTGCACTGCGCACGTTTTACGCATGCGCACGAGCGCATTAATGTCACATTTGAGATTTACGGAAAAAATAAGAGGGGGTTGCCATTTGAAATTTTCTTCTAATCCTTTTATTAAGGAAGCTCAGTGGAGGGGGAGGGGGGGGGGGGTAGTTAGGGGACACCCTGTACAACCAAAATGTGCAAACTAAAATAATAGTATAGTAACAAAGATAGTACCCTCATTCCAGTTCTACCAACTATGGAAGTGTCTTTCATATACCTATTTGTAAACAAAGCTGGGGAATAATAATTTACGTACAATGGCTATGTTGAATTTCATTAAATACAAATCCCCTCCTCCAACATCCCCTTCGAGGACGAATCTCCAGTTTCCTGAAAATTTCAAATAAATACGTTTAAAAAAGAGTACCGATTTGGATAGGGCGAATCGAAACGACCCCATAACTTGATCGTTCAGGACACTGAAAATGTGTTAGGAGAATAATTTACGAAAAGTTGACTTATCAATTCATATTCAGGGAAACGCTGTATGATTATAAGTTTGTGGAGGGACTATTGATCCACGAGCAACAAATTTCATAGAGCAAGACGTGTGACACCTTGAAATTTTCATCAAAATAAAATAAAAATTAAGGAAATTTGTCGTGTTGCAAGATTTACATTTGGGCTTAGGCAGTGGTTACTAGATCACTATCCATTCAACTCCGTATCATCTGGCTGGCAATGGTTTGGCTGAATGGAAGATTCGAGATCTCAAACAATTCATTTTCGTGTACCCCGATTTCAAAGGTGGGTGGAAGACTTGCATAGAAGCTGCTGTCAAGCATGCCAACAGATCGCAATCTTCAGGGACTGAATGTTCTCCACATTTCATGGCGTTTGGACTGACTTCCTTGTTTCCTGATGATGAAGTTCATAAGATCACTCAGGATATAATAGAGGAATCTCCCATCTCGGAGGCAAACAAAGACAAATACGAGCAGAGGATGGAGGAAATTTTTGATCGGCGGCGACCTAGTTCACTAGTAACCACTGCCTAAGCCCAAATGTAAAGCCTTGCAACAGGACCAATTTCCTTAATTTTTATTTTAGATCTTACGTTTATTCTATCTTAATTTTTAACCTTGCATCTTACGCCATTTATCGTGATCTAATTATCCGATTTCATTTCTATTTGAAGGATACTAACTTGAGGATTGAGTAATAAGTTTGTAGAAAATTACTCAATCCTTCAAATTTGAGTGAAATCAGATAATTAGATCACAAAATGACATGAGATCTACGGCCTAACCATGTATCTATGGGTTACCATGTAATTCTTGAAAATGTTACGCATGAGATCTGAAGGTCAACAAATTCTTTCACCTCACAAACAGTGACAGTAAGTAGTTCATCATTATTTGAAATATGACCTATCTCCTGTGACAGGTTGATTATAATGATGATAGGAGGGTAAAGGATTTCATATATACTAATGCAGCGCGCCCTGCTTAAAATTCATCAAAATCAGACTAACCATGAGTTAAAACCCCTGAAGGAAGGGGAATACCATTTAGGCAATTTAAAGTCTATGATAGATACCTCTCTATTTACAATTCCTATATTTTTGGCGAAAATATAAAAATGCTAAATATACAGTACAGCATTAACAGCAGTAAGAAATGTTTTCCAACGATTCTCCAAGTACACACAACTTTTTGGTACTTGAGACGTTTTTAGATGCTTCAATGCTGACAGTTTGCGAACACCACAAAGTGTCAAAGTTCACTAGGTGAGAACAGGCGCCGGGGCGCCCTCCGCGGGCTATTGGATCGCCGTCGTTATTTCATCCACAGAAATGTGAGCGATAAATCTCAGCCTCATCTTCAAAGAAGTTCTCAGTCGTCGGATGACAGCTTCTGCTTCGGTTTTCATGGTGTCTCCCACAAACATATATTTAATGTGATATCTAAAGTCAATGTTAAGGTAAAACTCAAAAATGATTTGCCTGTAAAATCTTATGATAAAAGGTTATGCATTTTTTACGAAGACAACAATTTGTATTAACCTTTTTGCGCCTGACTTTTAAATGCCCACACGGCTCCCCAGTCCTGGATTTAAAGGGCCCGCTCGGACCAAGACAGCTCTCCTGTCCTGACTTATTTTGCGTTTTTGCACTCTTCCGTTCCGCCTATCTTCTATCTTCTAAAAAGTGTTACTTACAGGTTCAAATTTTACCAAATTTTGACATAATGTTTGTTACCTACATCATAGTACTTACAATATAGTAGTATATATAGTAATTACACTATAGTATTCAATCACATAAAAATATCCAGTATTTTTCTATATTCAACCGTTTTAGCGAATTTTTTTAAGAAAATTAAGCTATTGCTCACGCCTCACAATTTGTAGAATGTGAATTTTTGAAAAAAATTTATGCAGAAATCCGTTTCAGGCTATTCTGAATCAGGGGTTCGCCGGTTGTCGGCAAGCAGTTCAGATCGGGTCTGTGATTTTCAGTCTAGTAAGTTGGTATAAAAGCGGTGAATGTGTTTCAAACTTGGTACAGGACTTGTTGGAGGGCCCAGCTCGAATCTACGCGGGTGAAAACGTAGTGAACCTGGAGTATAAGGTCAGAAATTGCATTATAATTTGTTCCTTTAACCTAATTTGTGGAGGGCTCTGCGTTTTTTACAGGCGGGCCTTTCATCGTTGGCGACCTTGAGAGTAATTTGCGCATGCGTTCTCTTTCCTGTCACCTCCCCGCCCCTCATTACACCTTTCGGTTCCCCCTGCTCTGGCTCTTCGCTGCGCTTATCGCTCGTCCCTCCACCATGCCTTAGCCTCTCCCATCGCATATTTGGGTAAACCCATTAAAGTTGTGAACTAGAACTAGTAGCCGCCCGGCGCCTGCGGTAGTAGTAGTAGAATTAATGCCAAACGACGCTGGAGGTCTCACTAGGACGCCGAAACGTGTAAGGAGCCCAACAGAACGGGATACGCTACCGCTAGCAAAGAAAGCACAAGAAATAGTCATGAACACTACGCCTAGTGGAACGTTTACATTGGCGGAACTTAAGCTATGTATTGCTGAAGTAATAGAAGAGAAAGGTGTGACTACTAGGGAGGATCTGGGTAGGCTGGCGGCTGGCATTGGCGCGGAAATATCGCAACTTAAAGAAGAAAATAAAATATTGAAGGAGGAAATATGCCAGCTGCATGCATTGGTGGACAGTCTGGAAAATAAAAGCCGTAAGAATAATCTTTTGTTCGGAGGCATCACCACAACTAACAATGACTATATCGCCACAATTGATAATTTTCTGGTGAGCGTTCTGAAAATCGAAAGCAAACCAATAATAAGCAGAGCGTATCCAGTTGGGAGGCCGGACGCATCGAAAAAAATGATTGTGGTTGAGTTTGTGCGCGCGGAGGATGCCTTTAATATACTCAGTAAGTCCCGAGTACTTAAAGACACGGGGTTCTATGTTACAAAAGATTTATCAAAAAAAAGTAGAGAACGTAAAAGCAAACTGGCTGCAATTAAAAAGAAGATAAGCCAGAACGCCCCGCGTATTAGAACTGCCTGGAAAGGAAATTATCTAGAAGTGGAAGGAAGTTTATACATATGGGATGATAGCCGAGGTTTGGTCACGAAGACTGGAGAGGATGGTGCTGAGCATCTGAGGAGGACCCAGAATGTGGACCTGTCCCAGATTTCCGACCAAGGTACTGGCCAGCAGCGGACTAAATGACGGGAGGAGTCGGAGGCCGCCAATATAAATTTTACTAACATTTCAGTTTGCATGTATAATATAAATGGTCTAAAAAATAAGCTAAATGATTTCTATATGTATACAACCAGTTTTGATATATTCGTATTGATTGAAACGCACGTGGAGGAAGGAGATGTTTGCCTGTACAAGGATAGATTTCGTGAATTTACATTGAAGTGGGTTCCGGCTACAAGGTTATCCAGATTTGGTCGTGCACGTGGGGGCATGGTAATGGGGATTAAAAAGAAGCTTAATAGAGAGCTGTGCTCATATGCCCAAGTGGGTGATAGAACGATGATGAGGATGAGCAGCATTGATGCCAATATTTTGCCTATTTACCTTTGCGAGGAGAACTGGGATAGAGAATTCGATGAACTCAAAAGTTTTGTCGAAAACAACCCAGGTCTGAACCTGCTACTTATGGGCGACTTCAACGCCAGAATCGGGAACGGTCAAACATTACCTGCTGATGCTGTGGAGTGGCTGCACGACTGTACAGCGGAAAGAGTGTCAAGAGATAAACTAAGAAACAGTCACGGGAATAAGTTGTTGAGCATGATGGAAAACCAGGGGCTTGTGATTCTGAATGGAAGGATGAATGGAGACCGCGGGGGAGCTTTTACGTATGTGGGACCACGAGGAGCTTCGGTCATTGATCTGGCATGTGTGCCTGTTGATGCCTTGAGCTCGATTGCAAAATACATGATACAGACAAAGACCTTTTCAGACCATCTACCACAGGTCCTTTCTGTAGTTTTGCCAGGAACCATTAGAACAGATAATACGCTTCCGGGGCCGCTAAAATGGACAGAAAAGGATGACCAGCATTATAAGAAGAAATTAGATACAATCTGTTCGGATATGTCGGACTCACCTACAATTGTTGAACTCAAGGGAGCAATTCTTAGGAGTTCGCAGCAGGGAAGCTACGGTTCTGGGTCACCACAATTTATTCCACGTCAACCCTGGTTCGATATGGAGTGCTTTAAAATGAGAACTAGATCATTTCGTCTCTTGAGACTCTTCGAAAAAACTGAGTCAGCGATGGTTCGGACTAGATATATAGAGGTAGGTAAAGAGTACAAACAGGTGTGTGCTGTGAAAAGGGCAGGTTTCTTGGGACAGATGGCAGGCAGATTTCTGGAGATCCGAGACACTCGAGAATTTTGGCAGATTGCTAATTATTTCAAAAACAAAAAAGTTAATGTGATCCCATACTTGAATATAGGAGACTGGGTCCAGCACTTCGCTAGACTATACAACCTTCCTTCGAGTCCCCATGTGTTCAGTTACGCAATGTCCCTTGTGAGTGATGGTTCGCTGGATGGTCCCTTTACCCTGGATGAGCTCAAAAATGTCACAAATACAACAAAGAAAGGGAAGGCGCCTGGTCAGGATCGGATTCCTTATGAATTTTACCAGAACGCTCCTGACAGCTTTTTAACTATGCTGCTGAAAATATATAACAGCTATTTTGATACGGGGATTCTGGATTCTTCGTTCTCCCAATCGCTAGTATTCCCAGTTTATAAAAAAGGAGAGAGGGAGGACCCGGGTAGCTATCGTGGTTTATTCTGCATAGATGCAATGGTGAAGCTTTATGTTGGAGCACTAATAAACAGAACAAATCGGTGGATTGAGGAAAACTCGGTGCTGAGTGAGAACCAGGCTGGGTTCCGACGTGGGTATACGACACTGGACCATATCTTTACGTTGGCAAATATTGTTGAGGGTAGGTTTCTGGAAAACCAGAAAACCTATTGCTGCTTCGTCGACCTCAAGTCAGCATTTGATACGGTGAATAGAGAAGCCCTATTCTACAAACTTACGTGCAAGGGCTTATCCACGAAAATGATAGCAGCGCTTCGAAATTTGTATGAGAACACATATGTCAGAGTCTTAGTCGGTGGAGTGGTTTCTGAGCAGTTCCGTTCAACGGTGGGAGTAAAACAAGGCTGTCCTGCAAGTCCGACGCTGTTTGCTTTATTTTTGGACGATTTGCCAAGCTTTGTGGGTGGAGGTGTCAGAGTGGGAGACAGTGCTATCAACTGCTTGATGTTTGCAGACGATATTGTTTTGATTGGAGACACCCCTGCTAATTTGCAAACTATGATTAATAGAATGTCCGAGTATCTGAAAATGTGGAGCCTGACCATCAATATGAATAAAACAAATATAGTGATTTTCCGCCCTAGAGGAGGAAGACCGAGGAGGGACGAGACTTGGGCGCTGGACGGCGAAAGTATTACCGTCGCACGGGAATACAAATACCTGGGGGTTTGGTTTGCGTTCGACCTCTCCATGAAAAAGCATTTTCTCGAAAGAGTAGCCTTGGCTAAGATTAGCATTAACTCGGTCTGGGGCAAGATGTTTCTAGCAAAAGAAGTCCCGCTAGATACCAAGTTCAATGTTTTCAGATCGGTTGTGCAGGCCACTTTATGCTACGGATGCCAGATTTGGGGGTTTAAAAAATACGATCATGTAGAGAAGATATTACGCTTTTTCATAAAAAAGATTTTCAATCTCCCTACAAACACGCCGAACTACGCTCTATTTCTGGAGACTGGCCTCGAACAGATGCATGGTACCCTTCTCAATCTGAACGCTGAATATCTCACAAGGACGTTAAAGTTGCCCCCTTCGAGGTTCGCCAGAAGGTCTGCAGATTACGCAATTGGCAGGGGGCTGAGCTGGGTTAGAGTTTGGGAGGAGTATGCCAGCAAATACGGGAGGGGGGTGTCACTCAGATGGGATCAGACAGGTGTACTGTCGAGTATGATCCAGAGCATACTAGCTGGAAGAGAGAGGGATGCTAAGCAAGACCTGATACAGCGCTGCAATGATGGACAGTACCACACGCTATACAAACAGCTACGCCATGATGTCAACCTCTTGTCGCACGGATTTGAACTCGAAAAGGTCACGTGGATCATGAAGTGTCGTTGCGAGCTGCTATACCTAAACTATATCCCATGGATACAAGATAGGGTTTATCTATGTGCTATGTGCAATATGCAGGCTACGGAGGACACCGAGCACTTTCTGGCCAAATGCCCAATTCTTGGCTATATCAGGAAAAATTATTTTGGCAAATGCACCCTGGACAGAACCGAGCTGGTTGAAATCTTAAATGGAAAAGACTGGGATAGCCTGTACAAATTTGCGAAGGCAGCATGGGCTTATAGAAGAACCCTGATATTGGAATTCAACTACAACTAGCCCACGACTATATGCTGAACAAGATGAACATGGAAATCGACCAAAATTCACCTACACAAGGGACGCAAGAAGAGCCTTAAAAACTACTGTAATAGAGTCAGAAAACAAAGCAATATAAGAGCTAGGAAATGAATGTACAAAGACACTAAAATTGCTATATTGTTCCGTGGAAATAAATTAAGCATAATGTGAGCCACTAAATGAGAATTACTCAATTTAAACCCGCTTATAGTGATTAGAATAACCTACTTACGCTACTTATAACTAATATAACGACAATTAATACTAATTAAAGAAAGAAACAATAATCTACACTATTATACTTAACTAAAGGCGAACTCCGGCTGACGGTAATATATACCATATAGCCTCTCATATTATATGAATAAATATGTTGAATTCAATTTCCTGTTAATAAAAACATGTTATCATTCATTCATTCAGGCTATTCTGAATCATATTCTGAAGTTTAACGCATTTTTTATGTATTATGTATGTATGTATGTATGTATATATGTATGTATGTCTCCAAACTGTCATTTCGCTGGCCCGTATCAAGAAACGGCAGCTCCTTCTTGCCGCTCTGGACGTCGCTAAGGCCTTTGACACCGTTAGCCACTTTGCTCTGACCGATTGTCTTCGTGGTGTCGGGGCCCCTGCTCATTTAATTGAGTATGTTGCCTGTCTGTACCACGAAGGCGTGACGGTCCTCGAGGCACAAGGTGAGATGTCAGGGGATGTTGTCATTGGGCGCGGGGTACGCCAGGGGGATCCTCTGTCGCCACTCCTCTTCAACCTGGTCGTGGATACGGCCTTGGGTAAGCTGCCAGCTGAAATAGGGTTTGATCTCGCCCCTGGGGTGCGAGTAGGTGCATTAGCTTTTGCTGATGATGTCATCCTACTCGCAGAAACCCGTGAGGGCTTGCAGATCTCCCTCAACGCATTTGCTGAGCAGCTAGCCGGGTGTGGTTTGGTGGTCAACCCAGCTAAGTGTGGGTCGGTCTCCTTGGTCCCGTCGGGTCGCCAGCATAAGGTGAAGGTAGTGGATGAGGAGTGTTTTGTCTTAGGACAAACTTCCATCCCTGCCCAATCCGTGTTGGAGGTCTGGCGGTACCTTGGGGTCGACTTCATGGGTGTGGCCACTATAGCCGCAAGCCGTGTGGACCTTGGTGGAGCATTAGCTCGTGTCACCAAGGCTCCATTGAAGCCACAGCAGAAGCTGCGCCTCCTTCGCACGTACCTATGGGTTAGTCTTTGGCAGGCTTACTGCGGGAAGGCTGCTTGAGTTAGATCGTGAAGTTCGCTCTGCTGTGCGCTCTTGGCTAAGCTTTCCACCTGCTGTCCCAAGTGCTTACATCCACGCACCGGTCAAGGCCGGTGGGCTCGGTATTGTCTCTCTTTCTGCCAGCATCCCATCTTTACGCCGCCAGCGCCTGCTTGCCCTTAGGGGCTCAAGCTGGGAGGTCGCCCGCACTGCTGCTGACCTGGACTTTGTCCGGCAGCAGTTGTTGTGGTGCAATGGAGCAACACCAACTGTTCCAAAACCCAGCTCGTCTGCCGAGTTCGCTGCTGCACTGCATGAGTCAGTAGATCGTAAAGAACTCCGACAGTGCTCTAAATCCCCCATTTCTACCCAGTGGGTGGAATGGACTTCAGAGGGCATTGGGGTCCGCGACTATTGCCATTTTCACGCCGTCCGGGTGGCTAAGTTAGCCACCTCGGTGAGGTGTTCGAGGAGTAGTCGCGGGCAGTAGACACCCTTTGCCGTGCCTGTCGGGGTAAAAATGAGAATCTTTAGGAGCAGCAGTGTCCTCGTACTCACGGTGGCCGCATTTTACGTCACGATGCGGTTGCCAAGCAGATAGCAGGTGCTTTGTCATCTAGCGGTTGGGATGTCGAAAGGGAGAGACTATACTACATGCCGAGTGACCGGGGCAAGATGCCAGATGTTGTTGTGATCAAGCCCGATGGGGCTGCCATAATCCTGAATGTCCAGGTTGTCAGTGGCAGCGTCGACATTGTGCAGACCTGGCGGGCTAAGAAAAGTAAATATGATAGAAATTATCTGCGCCAAGCGATATCTGAGCTAAAAGGAGTGGCACCTAATAACATCAAGGTCATTGCTGAGACCATGTCATGGCACGGGGTGTGGTGTGGGAAAAGCGCCACGGAGTTACTCGAGTTGGGCATCTCGGCGGGAGTACTCCGTGGTATCACCACCCGTGTCCTGAGGGGTTCTTACTTGAACTGGTGTTCATTTTATAGGGGCACTTCCTTTCATCCCATTCTTCCTCCTCGTCCTGCAACTTCCCTTATCCCTAGAGCCGGCGTCGGGTAAACCTGGGCGTCCTCCCCACTTTTTTTATTTTATTTGTTATTTTCCAATTTAATGGCGTGCCCCCTCCGTCTTTAAAGGGAGGTTTCTTAAAAAAAAAAAAAAAAAAAAAAAAAAAAAAAAAAAAAAAAAAAAAAAAAAAAAACCAGTCATGCAGCATGACCCCATGAGCGAATTTTTGAAGAAATCTTCGACATTTCAGTCGCTATTGATCGTGTTGAGAAATTTTCGTTTATGATTTTGATAGACAAACATGGAATCAAATTATTAACACATGCACAGAGTAAACTCATCAGTTGTGATTACATTTTTTTTTTTTTTTTTTTTTTAAAGCACCTACTACCTACGTTTTAAACAGCATGGTTCTAGGATTGGTTATACAGGGATACATCCATAAGAGTATTTCAATCTGAATTTGGACAATGTTTCATGCAAATCGATTTTTACAACTAGCGAACGGCATTATTTCGATTTTTGACTGATTTTTCAACTTTGAAATTTTTGAAAACTTGATACATATTTTTATAGGAAATTTTACGCTGATTCCGAATATACCACATGGTAGTATGCTGAAAAAATTATTTCGCACAAAAAACACGCTATTTTGAAATTGTTGACTACATTTTTGAAAATTTCAACCCGAAGATGTAATCCAATCATTCTGGCCAACGAACTTGAACTTTCGTTTTGTGTCCTTAACACTTCAAAATTTGTTTGAAGTTTCTAGCACAATTCTACGGACAGTTATCGTCTGGAATGACACATACATACATACTCGTACATACACACATAAAAAAATGCGTTAAACTTCAGAATATGATTCAGAATAGCCTGAAACGGATTTCTGCATCAAATTTTTTCAAACATTCACATTCTACAAATTTTGAGGTGAGAGCAATAGCTTAATTATCTTCAAAAATTCGCTAAAAAAAAAAAAAAAAAAATGTGTCATTCCAGACGATAACTGTCCGTAGAATTGTGCTAGAAACTTCAAACAAATTTTAAAATGTTAAGGACACAAAACGAAAGTTCAAGTTCGTTGGCCAGCATGATCGAATTACATCTTCGAGTTGAAATTTTCAAAAATGTAGTCAAAAATTTCAAAATGGCCTGTTTTTTGCGATTTGTTGTGCGAAATAATTTTTTCAGCATACTAACATGTGGTATATTCGGAATCAGCGTAAAATTTTCTATAAGAATATGTATCAAGTTTTCAAAAATTTCAAAGTTGAAAAATCAGTCAAAAATCGAAATAATGCCGTTCGCTAGTTGCAAAAATCGGTAATATTTGCATGAAACATTGTCCAAATTCAGATTGAACTACTCTTATGGAAGTATCCCTGTATAACCAATCCTAGAACCATGCTGTTTAAAACGTAGGTAGTAGGTGCTTGTTAAAAAATAAAATAAAATAAAATAAATAAATAAAATTAAAAAAAAAAAATTGTAATCACAACTGATGAGTTTACTCTGTGAAATATTCCGTCCTCCGATTCTCTCGGCCGCTCTCTTTAATGTTTTACGCCCTACAATAATAATAAAGTATGAGTACCTCCTAATTATTTTTAATAATTTGATTCCATGTTTGTCTATCAAAATCATAAACTAAAATTTCTCTACACGATCAATAGCGACTGAAATGTCGACGATTTCTTCAAAAATTCGCTCATGGGGTCATGCTGCATGACTGGACTTTTTCTAAACAGTTTTGATCCAAAAATGAGGTGAAAATCAAAATAATTCATCTCTGTACACTTCACCACTGTTAGCATCCGTCACAAGTTCAATTATTTCTTCTTCCGTGAAAGCACGGCGATTTCTTTGCCATATTTCACATAAAATAACACGGATGGAATAATACAAGACAAACTCGTACGAAAGGGCAAGCGGTACTGGAGCTTCTGGGAGGAGAATGGTAAACCCTCCCTCCCCCCACCCAGTAATGTCGAATGTTCAATGTAAACACAGTCCAAAGTCTTCCAACTACCGCTCTGAGTCCGAAAAACCATGAATGAAGGGAGGAAAAATGAATGGAGTGACGTCATAACAAAACGAAAAGCAAACTGTATATATGCGGAGCCCGGCAGTGACTTTCACCTAGGTAGCTCCGCATATATGCGGACCCCGGCGCAAAAAGGTTAAGTAATAATTTCTGTGTTATAGGTCAACCAGATATAGTTTGTGTTCCGAGGGTGAAGTCTGCTGGAGAAACTTGAACTATCATTTAAAAATTTTCGAGCCTCAACGAGTGTCTGTAGGGACTTGCCCCCAGAATAGCCCACTGGATCTACCAGGCCATCATTCTGCCTAGACTCCTTTCGGTTTATTATTTCCAATAATAAGCCTATGTGATCGTATAGCAAAAAATTTTTATAACCCCCCCTCAAACTTTGTCACTTTACGTTTGCGGGGGGGGGGGGGGATGGAGTGAGAGGTGAGAGGCCTTGTGGTGTCTGGGGTGACCAGGGGCGTAGGATAACAATGGGCAGTAGGACTTCGCAACAGAACACTTTAGGACCAGATCATGCACGACCACAACTGCACGACCTAATAATTATTTTTCTCATGCGTTAGGACAAAATTCACTCATCCCAAAATGCACAACTTTCAAATGAATGTTGATGGAAAAATATGAGTGATATGATAGTGTAAGCGTAATAGGGCGGTGAACCTCCGGTTGTGAGGTAACAAGACCTAGGGAGTAGGTCCAGGGTGGCGTGGAAAACTTCCTACACTTGTATTGCTTTCGAATTTCATGTTCCTTCGAGGCATGAATATACGTTTTTTTTCTAGGTCATATTTGTGTGTTAATACCAATGCTTTGCCTACGCATATTTAATAACAAATCCTCTCGACTTTTCGTACATACTTAGATAATGATATTATTAAGGCAATGATTATTTGAATAGATAGGAGCTCAAATCGAGAAATATAAACATACGTATATAATTATAGAAGTATAGGTTGTGGCAACTCGAAATAGGACACGCCGAGGAGTCTGGACGGGCCTTATGACGTACGCAAGCCAACTAAAACTATGATCATACTCAATTGAAAAAATAATAAACCTTTGTGAAATAATTTGCAGCGTTTTTGGAGTGGAAGTGTGGTGGCCGGGTATTAAAATTGGCAAATATCTGGCCAAAATCGAAAGATTATCCTGAATGCTTATTAGTGGAGCTTTCCGACCTACCCCAACTAGAAGCATTCAAATTATTCTAGGGCTAGCACCACTGGATACTCTTGCAATGGTTTATTCCATGCAAGCCGTGGTCAGGTTGAATATTATGGGAGAGTGGGTGCATGACACTAGTCATCTCTCTCACTACACACAATTAGGACACACCAATATCAAACAAGGTACTAACGCTTATGCACCAGAAACCCTCATGCCCTCTGATGAAATGAAGAGATTTTTCTGGAACTTGAAAACCGCCTTTGAAATAAAAGCTAGAAATGAGTGGAACAATCAACAAACCCCTGTTGAGACTACAAACACCAACTGCTACACTGATGGTTCTAATATAGATAGGGGGATCCGAACCTTCCTCTGGTGCTAGTTTGTTCATACTCAGCCTTCAAGTGGCAGACTCTTATAGCCTTGACAAATATTCAACACTATTTCAAACAGAAATCTTTGCTATCAACAAGTGCCTGATCACCTTACAAAACCACAAAACTTATAACAAAAACATTCACATTTTTACCGATAGTCAGGCCTGCATTAAAGCACTCCTGAACCCCCTCACGACCTCAAAACTAGTCTGGGAAACAAAGAAATACCTGAACAATTTGTTTCTTAACAACAAAATAACCATAAAATGGATTCCTGGTATTGAGAATCACGAAGGCAATGTTAATGTGGACGGTTTGGAGCAAGCTGGTTCAGGACAACAGTTTCTGGGCCCTTCTCCTGCCATCTGCATTTCCAAAAATGCCTGTAAAACTAAAATTAAAACATGGGTCACAGAGGACCTCAACATTCACAGGATTAAAGAAACAGCTAAATATAGACAAACCACAATGCTTGTTACTTCTTCCGATCCCAAACGAGCATATTGGCTTCTAAGTAAAAGTAGAAATTCAATTAGAACTATGATTGGCATCCTTACCGGACAATATGATTTCCGTAGGATGCTAAATATTATAGATAACATCTCACCTATGTGCCTTGCGGACTCGAAGAGGATTCCACAGAGCACTTTCTTTGCAGATGCAACCGGCACTGGAGATCCAGAACAGAGGCATTTGGGCATCATATAATTGAACGTGCTTCCCTCAGAAATATTGAGTAGAAAAGCATCACAAAATTAGCTGATTTAAGCAAAAGATTTGCTTGTGACGACTCCAAATCGGGGTAACCAACGGATTCCTCTTTTAAATTAAAGGGGCCTCTTCTTGAGGGAAAAGTATAAGCCGATTATGGTGCCTGAAACTCTTTTCCTATGGAAACCCCGAGCATTGAGTGATTGTCTGTATTTCCCTCCGTCCCAGAGGCCTCCGGGGATTCATAAAACTAAGAAAAATAATCAATTCAAAATTACTAATAATTGAAGGGAAAAGGGCACAATAGAATAGCAATAGATATGATGAACCAAATCACTGAAACTGAGTTCCCATTAGATAACATTGAAAAAGAATTTTATTTTGACAAATACATTAAAAAAGTTATCGAACCTTGAACATTATGGGAACAAAGATCAGAAGTTATGGACAACGCTGATATCAATATGTTACACTGATGGATCCAAAATTATTGGTCCTAGCCGAAATTCAGGAATGGGAGTTTGGATCGCTCGTTTTCAAATTGAGGCTACAATCACACACTTCTTACACTACGGTATACCAGTGTGAACTGTTAGCCATAAGCTTTTGCCTTAAAGAACTTACCAAAATGTATTCAGTAAATACAACTATATTCATATACTCGGATAGTCAAACACGTATTAAAACAATAGGAAATACTAGGAAGTTAAGAATTTAAAGGATACAATAAGTCGCAGATGGGATCAATGTACTTAAGCTCCTGTACAGACTTGTCGACTTGATCCAGGCAGTTGTAGAGCTCTAATGTCAACTCCGAGACACATTTTGGCCGGTCTGTGTTGAATCTGTTTAGAAAAGGTCCCACCAAGTGCCAGAGGAACAACAGCTGTTCTTCAGTCTTTACTTCAGGTGATAACTTGTCGTGAACAAATCTAACGGAACAAGCACATGATGTAACAATTTAATTCACATGAATATTATGTAATGCATGATTTATGTAATACCGACATTATTTACAAATGCCTATTGTAACCGTTACGGAAACAACTAACAGCTTCATAAACTAAACCAAAGTAGCACCGAATAGCAGAAAGAATCCTGGCTTTAATCTCAGTTGGGAAGTCATTGCTTTCAGAGACAGTGGAGCCAAATTCAAGACAGGTGAATGTCTTGGCCCTTTCAAATCAGTACGATCCAAGAAGAATGTCAGACATCTTAAGTTAGTTGGAGACCACATATTTTGTTTTATTTTCTTTAGTGGAGAGCCCTATAGATCCTGCTGCTTACATTAGTGAGAAGAATACCTTCTCCAAGTCCCTATCAGTTCTGTTCATCAAGTTATTGTCATCAGCATATGCCAAAAGCTGTACAATTCCATGGAAGATGGTCCCATTCACCTATTATAGACTACTAGGACTAATAATTTATTTATTTATTATGTAATAATATAACTAGGCTGATAATAGATGTCTTGGAATAGACTATTACGTTGGTTACAGGTATTTACTTTTTTAAATGAATTGAACATAACTGGAGAAATGAGGGAAACGACTTACTGAGGAATTGTGCCCAGATGGCCAACACCCGCATGATGCCAAATAGCGTGGGCTAAAGCTAGTGTGTAAGAGAATCTGTTGTCCAAAAGGGAATTATGGGTGACTGTAAAATTGAATAACTGGAATGGCGAATTTCTGTATGTCCTGTAAAATATACAAATACACATAAAAATGTGCAACAAAGTACAAATAATGTACATTTGTTCAATTAAAATTCTGAATTTGATAATGAGACTAATGTGTACAATACAATGAATACAAACAAGCACAGGTTACATACCAGTTGGTGAGTTTAGGACACGTAATCACTTCAACCAAACGATCTTGGAGGACCATCCAAAACGAATCAGGTAGAGCTGACATTACGAGTCCAACGGAATTTATCCATAGCTGAATTTGATTAGGAGGAATCACAGTATACCTTTAACAAGTCAATTTTAACAATATTAATCTGGTTAAAGACGAATGAAGTTACTTTCACAACTCAGAATTGATTAAATATAACACATTTATATTTATGTACCCTTTGACAACCACATCCAGAAGAGCGTTTGCCACTGTGCTGGGTGAAACGGGCAAAGCCATGAGTTCAACACAAGTAACGTAGAGCGCATGGGCAGCCGGATTCGGGAACTCGTTAAATCTCCAGTCAGTAGGTGGTGTATTGGCAGTGCCGGCCATTGCTGAAGGAATAGGTTAAAGAAAAATAGGTGGGGAAAAAGGTTTGATTTAAGGTCCAAGCACACTAGGTAAGAACAGGACATGGAAACTGCCACAGAACATATTTACACACCTAATTTAATGGGCAGCCATACACCCTATGCCCCTCCGCACATTACGCAGGAACAAGATGGAAAACGTCCGGTGCTTTGATTTGGTGTTTGCCGCTCTAAGAGGGGCTACGGCATGTTTCGTACTGAGCTTGGACCAGGCTGTCATGGCCGTGGCCCGCCGTGTCTGTGGCTCTTCATTCAATGACGCAGAAGCAAAAAAATACGATCTGCATCCCTTTTATTGACCTCAATAGCGAGGGCAGCCACTTGGGCCCCATGCCAGATTTACTCACCAGCTGGGTGTAGGTACTGGGTAAGACGGATATGGCAAGTGGCAACCCGATTAACCACTATTCTGTCTCTCCCTGGAAGTTGGGTCACAAAAAGACCAACCGGGCACAGGTCCTGAAGGACTCCACACAGACCAGTGACCTCACCCTGCCATTGCTCATGCCAGATGAAATTGGCTTCATGTTGCATGTAGGAGATCTGATCCTCAATGTGTATTGGCAACATTTAAATGGAGTTACCAACAACGGCTCTCCCTGCAAGAGCATCAGCTAACTCATGCCATGAATACCCACATGACCAGGCACCCTTACAAATGTTATGGTTGACCCCTATGTTGTGGTTCAGTGTGACGATACACGCAGGCTTTGTTATTAGGAGAAAATCAGAATATGAGTCCCTAACTGCCTTGATGGTACTTAGTGAGTCTCTACCAATCTCATAATTTCCAAATCCCTACAACTGGCAGTGTCGTACAGACAGTGTCACTGCCTCCAGCTTGGCTGTTGACCCAGATGCAATAGGTGGTAAGCGTCTAGTGACTTGGAAGTTGAGGCTCCACAGATCATGACCAACACCATCAGGTGTATTTGAACCGCCAATGAATGATGAAATGTGTACAGTATATCACTGGATCGCTTCTGTGGAACATCATCTGAAGATAAACGGGAGTATATTGCCTTTGACTCCAACCCTCCAGCAAAGGTCAACACGCATCCCAGATAATTTCCACAGGTGGGACGGGAGGGGGGGGGGGGGGGGGCACTTCAAATGCGACCAGAGAGTATCTCTCCAGAGTGAGTTCGAGTTTTGAGCCTGAAATGTGTTTCATCCATTTCATTAAGTTGTAAAAATTTTTGTTAATAACAACATTCAGGATGAAAGCTACAAGCACCAATGAAAAGGCTTTGTTAATACAGTTATCACGAGGTCCCCAAAAGGGTCAATTTACACTGAGCATGCATCGTTTGCAAACAGGGTTTGTGAAGGGTAACGGAGGACATGGTGTGTGTGCTATGTAGACACTTGCTCATGCTGAGCAATGTTTGTGAGCAGCTTTAGTTCGTGCTCTGTCGACTTCGGTTTTCCATCAATGGTTGTGTTCATTGGGCGTCCAGTTGAAACATGCTGGTTTGGGAATTCTGAGAATGGAGGACTTGGAATGAACTTATGGTTCCAAGGCAAATGCGCGAGAACAACTGTTTGGTTAGCCAACTGCGGGCTGTGTAAATGCACCCTCCTTTTTGGCGTTTGCAAATGTTCTGCACGGCACGGCGTGGACCTGTTTGTACCTTAAGGAAACAACATGCTGCGCAAAATTCTCCCAACAACGTATGCTGAGCTGCTTCAATCAAACCTTAACAATCGTTGTCTCAGAAAATGCAAGGAGATCAAGCAGGTCTCCCACAAGGGAGTGTACATGGCCCTCTACAGTATGTCCTTGAGAGGAGGGTTATTCAATGAATGAATGTATTGTACGAGGGTCATCCCAAAAGTAAGTTTCCCTATTTTCTTTTAAAAAAACCTACAAGTCATAGAAACCTACGGATGGTCTCAAGTTTTTTGTTTGGATGTAGTGGTAGTCCTGTAAAAGTTTCAGGCCGCTGTGTCGGTTTGTTGATAACCTATTCAGTTAGAAACATGGATGCCGCCCTTGCGATTTCGTCCGATTGTGAAGTGCGTTCTGTGATCAAATTCCTGACCAAGGAGGGGGTTACCGCGATTGAAATTCATCGTAGACTTTGTCAAGCATATGGTGACAATGCAATGAGTGTCCAAATGGTCCGAAAGTGGCGAAAAAGTTTTGAGGAAGGACGTGTTTCGGTGCATGACGAGCAGCGTAGTGGACGCCCGTCGAGTTCGACTCAAGAGGAGGCGATTGTGGCCGTTCGCGCAGCACTTGATGAAGATAGACGCCGTACGATTGATGAAATTGTGAATTGTTTTCATCCCCAGTACGAATTAACTCGCTCTGAAGTTGGTCGAATCCTAAAAGAAGATTTAGAGATGTCAAAAGTGTGTGGTAGGTGGGTTCCAAGGCTCTTGTCTGACAAACACAAGCAAAACCGTTTGGAGGCAGCCAACCGCTTTTCTGAGATGCTAGAGGATGAAGGAGACGACATTTGCGATCGAATAGTGACTGGGGATGCAACTTGGGTCTTCCACAATACCCCAGAGTCAAAAAGACAGAGTATGGTCTGGAAAAGTCCCAGAAAAGAGCATCAAAAAAAGCCAAAATTGCGACCTCCGCTGGAAAGATTATGGCCACGGTTTTTTGGGACTCCAAGGGTGTTCTGTTGGTTGACTACCTACCTAAAGGTGAGACCATTAATGCTGCCAGATATTGTGAAGTCTTGGAACAACTGAGAAAAAACATTAAAGCCAAAAGACCCGGACTTTTGAAGAGAAAAGTGCTGCTTCTTCATGACAACGCAAGGCCACATTCCACAAATTTGACCCAGGAATTGCTCAGAAAAGTTGATTGGGACGTTTTCCCCCACCCACCGTACTCTCCACACCTCGCCCCGAGTGATTACCATTTTTTCCCGGCATTGAAAACTTTTTTGGGAGGCCAGGGCTTTCTTCTGCGTCCAGTGACGAGAACGAGTCAACGAGTGGCTGCACGGATTGGACGGAAACTGGTATGCTGTTGGCTTACAAAAACTCGCCACACGGTATGCAAAGTGCCAGGAACGACTCGGCGACCATGTGGAAAAATAGTTCAGGTCTGCAGCTTTCCAACCATGTAAATATTTTAGTCAATAAAGCATTTTTTCGATTTTTTCAAAAATAGGGAAACCTACTTTTGGGATGACCCTTGTACATACAAATTATGCTTGGCATATGCGCTTCCCCTGGTAGATGGCCTTAGCTACACTATCGACAGTGGCATTCTGTAATTCCTACAGTCGTGCTAATAGTGACCCCAACATACAATAAGATTTGATAGAGATTATATGGGAGGGCCCATAGCTCTTCCGATTTTACTCATCATAGTTGACATTAAAACATATTAATAGAAAGGATACTTTCAACAATTCGTTTAACGAGCTTCACGTAGTAGTCAAGTTCGGGAGCCCATTTATCAGGTTGATTCTGCATGTACTGGATGTATGGCTCCGACAAGTTCCAACCACGAGCCGAGTCACTGATGTTACCCAACACGGAAGACACGAGCTTGCGTTTCAGTAGTGGGAGCGTCCGGAGCTTCTTCTCATAGTAGTGCAGAGTGTTATACAGGTACGTGACAGGTCGATCTATTCACGAAACACAATATCCAAAATTACTTAATCGTCTGAAACATTTCAAGCATAGCAGAGTGCAAGATATTTCAAAATTAAGGGCCGGTTTAAAAAATCTTGCACCAAATCTCCCAGTAACAAATAAAAGAATCAGTGTAATTGATGATTACTGGCTCTCACACTCATTTTAGTGCATTTAAAAATCTCCTGTGTTGGTGGGCCAAGCTTTCAAAAATGAGTTCAGAAAGACTTCCGAGATCATTAAGAGAAACGTACGCAGAACTTGTTGTAGAAAAACAAGCTGGCTGCAGAAAAGGCTTGTTGAAAAAAGACTGCAGCGGCCTATTGCTGTTGGAGGATACAATTTTCTAAATATGTCAATAGGTAACAGCACTGCTTAATTCGGGATTCAAGAGCTAAGGGCTCATTCAAATCTGCCTAGAAGTTAGTGGGGGTTTGATGGTTGACTGACCATTACCATTTACCGAAGAGTGCACCTCACTAGCAAATTGGCCATTATCAATAATAGAAGGTCAGACCACCTAACAAACCATATTGTAAACCATCCCTATAGTAATCAAATACTTCCAATACTTCATAGAGTACAATAATTAAGACAATCTAAATATTGAATCCTTTCTAAAAAAAAAATAATCATTAGTAATAGATTTGTTGTACTGGACTCACCATGGAATTTATACAAGTTCCCTAGATGATCTAAGAGTGAATCAAGAGATTTGTGGGTAATAGGAGGTAGTTCCAAGTAGCGATGTATGACGATATCAAACACCTTGAAAATTCACCAAATTCATAAAACTTAGTTCATAGTGTGATATGATTTAACAATAATCATGTAAGGAGATTCAACAAATTTTTCAAGTAATACAATTCAACAGTAATCAACACCAACAATATTCTCCTTACTGGAAGAAACCTGAGGCAGACGTTTCCAAAGTAGACAGGTAAGGATTGGAAGGAAGACGATCCAGGGGTCTGCTCCAAGATGCCTTCAGGAGCAAAACGTTCAGGATACTTCCTATGAAATGCCAGGTGTTTCTCGTGCCTGATAAAACAACCAACAATGACGAAAGTGGTGAAAACGCTTCGAATAATAAAATCCCACAAAAAACATTAAATAGGAGTCGTCATCATATCTTAATATAGTTTTCAGAATTTCAATTCAATCCAGAATATCATTTAAAAAACTAACAAAACACTACCAGTGCGTTCCGAATCACGATCGCAACGCCACTTTTGCCACTCCAATTAAAGCCAGTTGAGGCACTTCCCCTCACAATGATGACGTCACAGAGGGGTGGTAGTTCCCTCAGCCTCCCGCATCTCACGCTTTTATTTAAACAGTGATCTCTCGTGTCATAACCATTTTCCAAAGTTGCTATTGTTATTTGGAGTTAACTATTATTGGAAATTGAGATTTCTGGAAATCCCAGGAATAAGGAAATAAATTATCAACACCCAGAGTTGCCAGAGCTAATTTTTATTCATGTTACAAGCAGTGCGTTCCGAATCACGATCGCAACGCCACTTTCGCCACTTTTGCCCCCAAATAGACGCCATTTGCCGTTCCGTTTCCTGCCATGATCGCCCATTTCGCCACATCGATGACGTCACGGATTTCTCCCACCCTTCGTCCACCCTTAAATATGGCGTGTGAAATCTTCCATCTTCGACCCATGTCTGGAGCTGGGTCGGCGTGGTCGTTGTGATAAGACGGGCGATAAGATAACAGATATCGCAAATGAGCGTGAATTTTGACATTGACATGTCTTGATTTTGACATTGACATGTTTTTACTTTGGCACTTCGACAGAAATCGTTCACCATTCGTTTGAAAGCTCTCGATTTATCACGCATTTCTCTCGTAGGTACTTGCTCTTGGTATTTATTTCGCCATTTTATATTTAAAAATGTAAGTAATTGATGTAGTAAACAATGCCGCTTGTTTTGTTGTTATTAGTTTCCACGTCAGAAATTGCTCCGAGAAAACGCCAAAATGAAGCCGTGGGTAGAGATAATTGCTTTATTACAAGAGTTTATTGAAATCATTGAAACTGTTACAAGTGTGATAAAAATTATTGTTTTGAATATTATTCGTCAAAATTATTTGTTCAAAATAGAATCCAACATATTAATGTTCATTCTTGAACTAAAGGCATAAAATGTCCCAATGTGTTGCAGACTCGTATGCAACACAAAGTCGAAATGTGTAAGATAACGTAGGTACGCACATTAATATACATTACAATAATTGGAGCCGTTTATTGAGTAAGTACCTGTAGCGAACAATGTTGGTATAAACCCCTTCATGGCAGTCCGTTTTGGCTCATTATGTATTTAGTATGATTAGTATTACAGAAAAGCACCTACTAAGATCTTCATAATCGAAAATTTCTAGTTATTCCCAAAAATCAAGAACCCTGAAAATAGGATGATATCTACGTACGCGTTTCGTGATTACCAATAGAGATGTACTACCTACCTATCCAAAACGTGCTTTAAAAAATCGTTTTAAATTCGTATAGTTGAACAGTAGTTAGGTTCAACAGTAGTTGAATATATCAATATTTAGTAATATGTGGACCAATTCTATAAATTTCATTTTATACATTGAAGCTCAACCCTTTGCTTGAAAAAAAGAAATTAAGTACCTACCTACTTGGGTAGGCAGGTACTAAAACTAAAAGATCACTGTTTAAATAAAAGCGCGGGAAGCGATAAATTCACAGGATGCGGGAGGCCGAGGGGAGAGGGAACTACCACCCCTCCGTGACGTCATCGTTGTGAGGGGAAGTGCCTTAACTGGATTTAACTGAAGTGGCGAAAGTGGCGTTGTGATCGTGATTCGGAACGCACTGAAGTACTCGCGTGAAAATGTCTCACTGACAAGTCCACCAGACTATTCCAGTAATAGTCGGGCGAAACGCTAATCTAATAAGCAGGATTCGATGTTGAGAATATTGCTCCCGCTAGAGTGGGTGAGCATCTTACGAGCATCTTAATCTCGTATAATTTATTGTGAGAAAAAACAAGTTTTCATCTCAATAGTTCCTCGTTCAATTCGTACACAAACTTTATTTTTACTGTTACCTCCATACTAGGTACCTGAATAGGTACTATTTGCGAATTTTCAAAAGAATAAAGTTATTGCAATAGCTCAAAAAATTGAAAATGAGAAAAAGCGACCAGAATTTCCTTCCCCGACCTTCAACAGTGCAAACCCCATATGCCAACATTTAATCGTTTTTCACGTTGGTATGGCGAATATCAATAAATGGACATCATTACGAGATTAGGGCAGGTTTATCAGTGCTCAGCCAAATCTGGAAGAAAAATGCGCCTGAAAGCTGAGGCCTGGCAGTTGCTATGGAAACAACTAAATACTGTGCAGTGTTATCTGTTATCTTATCGCCCGTCTTATCACAACGACAGCGCCGACTCAGCTCCAAACCTGGGTCGATGACGGAAGATTCATTCGCCATGTTTAAGTTAACCTTAAGACGTGCCGAAGGTTGGGAGAAATCCGTGACATCATCGATGTGGCGAGATGGGCACTGATGGCAGGAAACAGAACGGCTGATGGCGTCTTTTTTGGGGTTATGCGAGCTGCGCAACCATTGTGTACGTGATTCGGAACTCGGGGTACATATTTTAACAAATTCTCTATATAACCTCATAATTTGATAAGCATACATTCCTAAAAGTGATTCAAAACATTTGTCTCAAAACCATACTGACAAGTTGTCACGTTAGCAATCAGTCGCAGGAGTATCTCTCTTTCTTATACAAGTTCACAAAGCCACCGCTAGATCGCATAGATGCCTTCTATCCTACTTGACCAAAAACTTGTGAATCCCCTCTCAGCAAAGGTGGTGCATGAAGAGAAGGTTGAAATTCGTGAAGACCATTTACTTCGACTGGTGTTTCATAATATGATGACAAGTTTACATTTAAATAAAAGTCTTCCTAATTGCTCAGTCAGTTTTAAATGTATCATTTAATCTATTAACGTGTACATATTTATATAATTAATTATTATTATTAATGTGTACATATATATATAATTAATTATTATTATTATTAATGGTTAGGGGGTGTGAGGGGATGAGTATATAGTTAGGCGCGTTTTCTCATCAGTTTATTTTTCCCTCCAAGCGCTTTCACCAATATAGGCCTCATTAGGGAGTATTATTATGTAGTTGGACAATATGGCATTTATACATGTTTTGTTGCAGATTGTTTGGTAGCATCAGTTAATAGCACCCTCTGTTTGGGGATATTTATAAAATTGACTGCTTAAGTTGTATGATTTTAAAGGACCCATTAGAATTAAGTGGTTAATAACTTGTCCAGGGGAAAATCAATTAGCAAAGTAAATAATTGGAGTGAGCAGGGGCCTATATAGATATTCTCATGAGGCCAAGTAGAAATGAATAAAAAATTACCAGTTTGAATGCTTCCAATGCTGCGGTGAGTTTTCTTTGACGAATTCCTGGACTCGCCCTCTAAAATCAGAGGTTTTGAAAAGCAGTAAGTGGATGATGTAGAAGCAAACTTGGGCATCGTTTCCTTCCTGCATTCGGAGCGCCTATAAACAAAATTTTAATCTTTGTAAAGCGCAAAATCCCAATGTTTTTGTTTGATTTTTTATTTGGCATCACACAGCAATTAAGAGTTGAAATCTTCAAAAATCGAACCATTGCCCAGTTTTGCGAATGTGCATCCCAAATCACAAATTCACTCTCAATCCAAATGCGCTGGTCACCGTTACGTCTCACTCTTCCCTCCCCCTTCTAAACAAAGATGGTTTAAAGATCTTCCTGCAACTACACCTACTAATTTCATCAAGACTATGACAAGGCTCCGAACAGGCCACGCTTTGACCAGAAGATATCTGAATTCTATTCGACAATCTGACTCGGACGTATGCCTACAATGCAACAGCGAAGCTGAAACATTGGAGCACATATTCCTGAGCTGCCCATCGCATTCGACAGAGGGGGAAGGGATGATTCGCAAAGTGTCAACTGTAGTCACACATCCATTTAACCTTGAACTTGAACCTTACTGGCTCCATACAGCCTCCGAATCTACACTGCGCTCTATGACTTCCTCTCATCAACAGGCAGAAGTTTATGGGTGATATTCTCGAGACTTGGACACTAGCGCATCCTTACATCGAGGCAAGGCGAAACCGAATTATTTCACCTTGTTGTCATGATGACGAGTAAACATATGCGAAAATGCACCATTTGTAGGCACAGCTGGACAACAGCATAACATAGTCTCACCTAGTTCCGAGTCAATATTTTCATTATTTGTAATATACAAGGTGATAAATTGTATGCAAATGACATCAAGTTATTATCAGGTGTTGACCTCAAACGCTACGAACGCAAGATTTAATCTGTGGGGTAGAGATCCATATGAAATGTGTGTTGGGGAGTTGACATACAAGTGTTCTAGATGATCCAGACTTCAGCCGCAAAGATGTTGTGGATTACCTATCTAGTTTTAGAACTGTTCTTTGAATCAATTGAAACTAAAAATCTTTAGAGTAGGTACTGTGAAAGTGGTCTTGTGAAAGGATGTGTTATGAGAGCTCTGTTATGCGGGAATAGTAAGTTGTATCACATGTGGAAAGGTAAGTACCTAGAGGTAAGGTATACCTACATACTTTCCGTATATTATTACTTGTTCATGTAGGTACTTCATTGATTAAAACTAAAGTAGGTACCTAATTACCGTTTTTGTCCATAAAATTTGCGTAACTGCGAAACTCGGGCAATAACTGCACTGCCAATGCCGTCTTTATGAAATCTTACCTTCAGAGGAATGCATTTCAAGGTTTTTTCCTTGCAGCTGGCTTTTAATTCATGTTGCATATTCCCTGATTCGATATTTGACAAACTTGCTAATCGGCGGTTGTATTCGTCGGCAAAGCAACGACCCACCTACTTTGTTTAGGCACTTTAAACCAACAGCAAATCTGGTAGGACGTACGTACCTACCTAAGTAGTTTCGTTTCTTGGTGTAGCAACAACCTGCCTTGTTTATTTTGACAAACTATCAAATCTCTCCTTTTATTCATTCAATATAACAAGTAAAGCTTCCTCAGTTAAGCATAGTACTACGAACTTATAATAAAACGCTGATGAAGCTACCTTAGCAATGGCTAGGTACCTACACAGCAGTACAGACACCTGAGGAATTTTCAATCATCTTTTCTGTACTATTTTTCAGGTTAATTATTCTCAAAGCCTAAACGAATGAAGTTCTTTAGTTTTCTGACACTGATTAACTACTATAGTTAGTAGGCTCCTTGTCCAAATAAAACTCGTTCACGTTAGATTGGTATTGTTGACAGCAATCTACAATCAATTATTGCGTTGGCAGGCATGATTATTATAACATTTAGTCGAATTGAAACTTTGTATTGCTACAATATTATACTTTTTCAAAACAAAACTGTTGAAAAATGGCCTTATAACCACGAATTATGTTGACGTGAGACGGCAAACTTCTTGTGAGAAATAGGTTGGTTGAGTAGCGATTCATTGGCGTAGGGGGGTCTCATGGCCGACTTTGGCTAAAACGCGAACCTACTCCAGGCGTGACGTCACGAGAATATGGGCCATAAGTTATGTACCTACGTCATCGGAATTTTAATACAATGAGATACGATGTATTATTTTATCAATTATCCATGACATGTTTGCCAATTAGGCTGAATGTATCTCTGTACGAAGCCAATAAATAATAAAAAATGTATGTATATATATATCTGTATGTGATGTCAGCTAACTGAGATGACTACTTAATATTTTTCAGAAATCAAATTTTTCTTTTTAATCCTGTATTACATGCTAATATGTTTATCGGACACAAAATTGGAACTTTAACTTACCAAACACAGCACTAATCGGTCTATCGTGACGATGTTGTACTTCCATATCATATTGTTGATGGAATCTACGCACTTGTTGACGTGCTCTCCTTGTTCGGAAATGGTGAACTCAAAAACGAGGTAGTCGCAGAATTTCCGTAAATGTGAGCTCAACGCTCGAGCGCCAATCCTTTCCAAGATTCTTAAAACAAAATCAACATTAATATATACAACTTTTTGTTGTTTTTTCATACAGTAACTAGTTCGAAATGCATTTTAAATGGACAGTGGCAGAATTTACGACTTACTTGTAAGCGATTGGACTAATCCTGTCGGTTTCCAGAATCATTTTCCATAAAAGGCAGAGGAAGAGGGGCGGTGTATTAGGAACAGAGAAATGAGCGATTATGTCGTTTTCATTGTTCATGGAGGCCCAGTTTCGATATTCTTCTTCAACGGCTTTCTAAATGTAGTAATGCATACAGCATTATAATGGATACAATGATAAAAAGTACGCTTTGTAGAATTGAGTTTTTCTCAAAGAGGAAGTTACAGCTGAATAAATACTTAACCCTCGGGAATGCGTTGTAGTATCTTGCGTATACAAGGGACAAAGAGTTTGGTGAATTGTGCATGGCATGGAAAGGAGGGGGGGGGGGGGGGGGGGGAGCTATGCCTTCGGCTAGGTACAACTTAAGGTCCGTACACACTGCCTACCAGTCTTGGGCATCTTTATCGTCGAATACGAATAGGATTGTAATCGCGATAATTATTCGTTGATTCTGAGCCAACTGCGATTATATTCGTATTCGTGTAATCGTATTCGTCTGTCGGCGATTACACGAATACAACTCATGAAAATGCGTGACGGTCATCAATTTCAATAGGGCGTCCCTCCTATAATATGCAAAGCCTTGCTAATATTACCTAGCTTCAGAGGGATGTCCTATTGAAATAGATTTGAGACAAATAGGCTGGGCCCCAATTGTTGAATTCGCTTTAAGGTCTCTCTGAATTTAGGTAATATTAGCAAGGCTTCGCATATTATAGGAGGGACGCCCTATTGAAATTGATGACCGTGGTGCATTTTTATGGGTTGTATTTGTGTAATTGCCGACAGACGAATACGATTACACGAATATGGATATAATTGCAGTTGACTCAGAATCAACGAATAATTATTGCGATTACAATCGTATTCGTATTCGACGATATGCCCAACACTGCTGCTAACACACTGCGTCGTTATAAATTCAACGAACCTCTTGCAAACCATGGGATTCCAAGAAACGTACTCAGTAGGGTTGCCAGATTTGTTGGTCAATGTAAAATACATTTGAGAAAATAAAGCATTTCATGAAAACGCACTACAAAGTACACACTTGGCAAATTACTGCACACGAGCGGCAAATACGCAGCTTGTGTGAATGGCACTGTGTACCCACTTTCCTTTAGACGCACTGTGACAAAGTCTTCCCACCACTGTGGTCAGATAAGGTGTGGGCCCTTATGCCAGGTTTTTATCTCACAGATACAGTGCACCCCTCAGAAAATTATTTTTGAGGAGACTGAATAGGGGTCAGAGCTACAAGTGTGAATTTAGAACCACGGAATTCTGACGTTACCAAGTTTCTACGACTAAACTTCTCTCCTGAAAGTTTGGGGACATAATGACTCGAACATGAGAGGCTGCGATGTCTACACCAATACCCCACCACAGACAATCATAGTTTAAGAGAATTGAAGAGATTACTTACCTCTTAAATTAATTGTTATTCAACTTTTAATTATTCGTTATTTATTTTAAATCTTTTTTTACTCAATTGATTATATTTTGTAAATAACTTCTGAATTGGACCGCTCAAGCCTCTACAAAAAACATTAATCTATCTATCAGCCACCGCTCACATGATTTTTTGTCCTATACCCTTCGGAGCCCTTCCTGTAAAGTTTTTTGTCTCTGGCTCCTGGACTAACACAAACGAACCAAATTTTGAAAAATCATAAAATATAAAAGAACTTATCTGAAGTTATCTAACAGATTCTAAATACTTCGTTAGCAAAGTGGGGACCTCATCAATCAAAAAATAAATGCTCAATAGATAGGTAATGATTATTCCACCAGCATAACAGATAAGATGGGTCTTGTACATTATTGATGGCTAACGATGTCAATAACGACCACCTTATCAATTTACTACAAATACACAATTTTCACGGATAATAGAGAGTTTTTGGTGACCACTAACATACCCTTAACGTCACCCTAACGTACCCAAGAGTACGTGACATTGAGGGGACGTTAGCAACATTGTACGTTAGAATGGCTAATTTAACGTCACCCGTTTGGGGACCTAAAGGCACACGACACCAGCCTAACCTTCCTGTAATTGTAACACTACTGGGCACCTCAGAATTACTCGAATACTAGTGAAGTAAATAATAATAGTTTTTCTTTGCAAATGCCTCATTACCAACTAATTATGTTGATGTAGCGGGTAGGTTTTTGAAAACCCCTCAAACTTGGTTATTATATGTTCCAAGTCGCTTAGAAACCGAATGTGCTATCTGAAGTCCACCTCTGCTGTCTAGCTTTACTAGCCTTCAACTCGATCGAAAAAATCCGTTCTTTTGTGCACAGGCTCTATTTGGTCGATTAGAGCCTTGTTTCTATTATTATTTCACATATTTTAAATGAGAAAACTGAGTTTTAAGACACCACTTCTTCGCAGTATTGTTCTTAGTTTGCCTGATCTCTCGCTATTTTCACGTGAACATTGCGTGAAGTGCTGCCTCCACTGCTGATTGTGTCAGGTAAAATCCAGGTTCATGTCATAGAGATAAGTACTTTTTCATACTTGCTGTTCATACCCAACGAAAACCCAATATCATGAAGTTCGTAACGATTAATGACCTATAAGTGCAACTAAGCCGTGGAGTTGCACACTTGAGGCTTGCTATCTTTGCGTTAAATCCATGTCCTGTTTACAAATTGACAACTAAAAATGAGAAATTAGCCCGTATTTGTCCTGAAACTAACATGAAATTCGAATTCAGGATTGAAAATCGGCGTTTCATATCGAAATGAAGAAGCTGATTAGGCCACCAGTAGACAGCAAGACAGCTGGGGGAAAATATCGCGTTGCCCAACCACCGTTAGCGTGACATTAAAATCAAGACAACCGTTCCCCCGGTTCCATTTGGGTTAGCATCTTCATTTGCACCCTCAAGACTACGGTAACGGGTGACGTTAAGCTGAAGTCGCCAAAAACTCTCTAATGACTCGAACATGAGAGGCTGCGATGCCTACACCTATACCCCACCACAAACAATCATAGTAGAGAATCAGAGAGATTACTTACCTCTTAATTAATTGTTATTCAAGTTTTAATTATTCGTTATTTATTTTAAATCTTTTTTTACTCAATTGATTATATTCTGTACCTGACTTCTGAATTGGACCGCTTAAGCCTCTACAAAAAACATTAATCTATCTATCAGCCACCGCTCACGTGATTTTTTGTCCTATACCCTTCGGAGCCCTTCCTGTAAAGTTTTCAGTCGTTGGCTCCTGGATTAACACAAACGAACCAAATTTTGATAAATCATAAAATATAAAAGAACTTTCTGAAGTTATCTAACAGTATCTAAATACTTCGTTAACAAAGTTGGGACCTCATCAATCAAAAAATAAATGCTCAATAGATAGGTAACGATTATTCCACCAGCATAACAGATAAGATGGGTCTTGTATATTATCGATGGCTAACGATGTCCAAAACTAACACCTTATCAATTTACTAAAAGTTCACAATTTTCACGGATAATAGTGAATCAGAAAGACCTCCCTAAACAGTATTCTACATAGTTTCATAATGTCAGAGAAAACGTTTCTAACGCACTTTTAGTTGTTGCTTGTTCTCTTTGGCCAGGGTGTTTTGTTGGAAGAATTCTGCAAGAACAGGTGGAAAGAATTGCATCGTGTGTTGAGGCCAGGAGTGAGGAGTATTTGCCATGATTGTATTGAGCAGCTCTTTACACCAAGCTCCACCTGTTGAGGTGTCACCACCAGTACCTGAAATAAGAAAGCAACTTCTTGGGTGTAATTCAAAAGATCCGGAAGTCTCCCGATTCGAACGCTCATTGTAAGAAGAGCCATCAAATGGTCATCAGACGTTCACTTACCTGTCACATGCATTGATCTAGCAAGAGTGAGAACCAAAGCTCTATTCAACTCTTCCGATTCTGCGGACACCAACGTTTTGGGCTCAGATAAAAACCTAGATAACTGAGGTTGCACTTCGCCTGAGCCAAGTCCTGTTATAAGTCTTAAAGCAGTTGACTCCACACTATAACAGAATGAAAAAATAGCATTTACTCAAGGTAATTATTAACCGTAAAACAATGTTTAGCTCGATAGTTACTAGTTAACTAAACGAGACGTTCGCAAACAATCTATTTTAGACACAAGACTCTAGACCCTGACCAACTAATCTAAATTCTTAATAAGGGATTGACTTCTTGATGTTATGTATTTTTGAGATGCAAGCGTAGCGAGCATCCAGACCACTAATCTAAGCTAAAAACTGATCTGTGTAAAATCTCATGGCGGCTAGAGCGCTGTGAATGCCACGCAGTGATTAGTCGAACTAAAGAGCTAGTCAGGATCTAAAGTCTCGTGTCTCAACTAGACTGTTTGCGAACGTCTCGTGTTAACTAAACCCACACATTTTTGGATTGATCGAACACATTAGAGACAGCCACATGGCAACAGGTATATTAGTTCATGTTTACACAATAGAGAGCCTACAAATTATTAATACAGTTAACAATGAGAGATATTGCGTTATAGAATCAAAGAATGGATCTGAAATATGGTGAACAAAGTATATATGGCTGCAGACGTAGCCTTGAGGCCGCCCTCAAGTCACAGTTCTTCGAGGAAAATACGAACGACTGAAGGAATTTTGGTCTTGAGGCGAGGTTAAAGATACCGTCTTGGCAATAAGATATCTCATTCGATCAGCCTCTGCATCTTTCGGGCGCTTCAGTATCTGACGCACTGTAATGTCTTGAGGCCATTGACTTCATCCCTTCTTTAATATGTATTTTAATAATTTTATTCGATTTTTATGATTCAATATTAGCTACCATAGACAATAGTTCAAGGTAAAATCCCTCTACATGTAATTGTGCCAATTGGGGGGTATTTGGTCCTTTTGAGCAGCTACTCTCTGCATCTAGTACTTCTTTCTGCTGATATTTTGTTGGCAATCTTGACACAAAGCAATCTGACCACAGCCAAAACTTTATCAGTTCTTGATGAGGCCATACCTTGACAGCAACTGAAGGTTCCTTGAGAAGTTCATGTAGCTTGGAATCGATTGCCACAGAGACAGGTTTGACGAATGGCAGGAGTCTATCTGTGAAGATAGCGAGTTGGTCGATGTTCTAATCTGGAGGTGCCACCACTACAAGCCGGATGGACTCCAGAAGCACCTTAAGAAACATCTACCAGGAAAGGAGGGTCGGTGTATTGGGATGGTCGGTGTCAGAATGAGCAGACACTCTTTGCACCAAATGCTTCTTTTTGCTGATCTGTCGTTGGCACACAAAAGCACTCTAACCAAAGCCAAAAGGTCATGAGTTCTAGATGAGGCCATATCACGACATCAACAGGAACTGAAGGTTCCTTGAGGAGTTTCTTTAGTCAGCCCTCAACATCTGGATACAAAAAAAAGTAGGAAGGCAAATTGTGATCACATAGTACGTGCACAAGGGAAGCATTTGGCAACCATTGTGCAGTCAGAGAATTTTGGTTGGTAGCGTAGAGCCCACTTTCCCCATTCAGGACCATTAGGCTACACAATCGAGCAACTTGGTGTAGATATCCAGATAAGAATAGCTAGGGGAACACGAACCCTTACTATCCATATGGCAATGGTTGTCCCCTCCACTCAATTACTCATAAGCTGGTTATACACTTACAAAACTCCCTAGTGAATGTCACTCGGCAAAACTTACTCGCTTTGAGTGTAATTTCGCACTACCCAAAACAGAGTGCAATTCCGATCAAAAAATAGCACAAGTGAGGCGAGCTGCCTTCAGTACTTCAGTTCTGGTTTAGCAGCTAACATGGAAAGTTTTTTGTCCATCCAGAAGCGTTTCCCATCATATCAGTGTTAGTTTTGATCAAGAAAGGGAAGAAGAAAAATCGCCGCCCTTGACAATGGTGGAGCAAACAATTATTCCTTGGAAGAAGCCAATATGGAAACAGCCAATATGAGATTTTGAATCCGATCTTATTGCAATATTATTTTTCACTGATAAACATGACAGTGGACGAGGCTCCCTGAAGAGGCATAGAGAAAAATTACGATATAATGTAGCAATATGTGTCTTCAATGGCAAAGGAACCGCTGGCCTCCGCTTGGGCACCACCGTTCATCACCCTGCTGACTATTATTATATCGATTACAGTATTGTGTAGAACCATGGCTGCCAGTTTAAAGCAAACTGACGGAGGTATATTGGAATCATTTTCCGCAGTAGGACTAAGAAACGCATTCAGTAGTTACTTGCCAAAAAACGGTATGACGAGCCTTAAAGGCTGGGTTCACACAGTGAGGATTTTCCTTTCAAGAAAAATCCTCCAGCTCCAGCGGGCCTACGATTGAGGCGGACAGTTAAGGATGCCTGAACAGTTCTCTGACCGGACGACCTTCTCCCACGTGTGTAATGCTCGTGGTGGGGTTCCTCACAGCGCCAGTGTCTTGTGGAGGCTCCATCCAGCTCCAGCAGACCTCTGGGGTTTTATTTAAGGAAATCCTCACCGTGTGTACTCGGCTACACTAACTACTAGCTATATTACATAAATGCCTCTACAGGTAGGTATCCTCCAAGTTGCATCCGCCCATTAATGCATTTAGTATTAGCTTCCAAGATATGATAAGTATTTTTGGCAATAAAGTTTACTGTTTTTATTATATAGTCAAGTTCTAGCCAAGCCTAAGTTTCACTCACCACAGGTGAAGTTGCGTTTGGTTGGTTTGTGGAACTGAGGCCAAACTATGAAGATGTGAAAGCAGTTGCACTCTGTAATGGGGTTGAATGTGATGGATCCTGTAATTAAACATCTCTAAGAGCGTGTATAATATTCCCCACGCATGAACTTTGAACACTGATGGTAAGAGTTGACCTGTAATAAGAAGGATTCGTATACCGTATAGTATTGAGTAAGTTGTGTAAAATCAAATTACTATTACATTCCATTTATCATCCAAATGGTGGGAAGGATTTGGGACAATTGAAATTTCATAGGTATGGCAATATGACCAGACATGAATCCTATTAGATGATATTGGTTTAATTTGTTAGAATGACCACACAATATTTCGGTGAGCACAAGAAAATTAATATATTTTTCAATGTTAAAACGTTTGGTAGGACTGATGCGACGTTTTATAAACATCTCCCATTTTATAAACACTGTATAAACTGTCATCAATATCTTCTCTAAAGTTAAGAGCCGAGCAGTTTTAATCCGTAAGATACCTATTCAAAGAAACGCTTGCATACGAGTCTGCAACACATTGTGACATTGTATGTCTTTTGTTGCAGACGCCTAAGTGTTGCAGACTCATATGCAAGCTCTAAGAGCCACTCAGCTGATCCGGACCCTGGGCATCGTCAAGTAAATGTTGTAACGGCCCAAAAATATTTGATACCTCGACAGGAGTTCGAACTCGCGTCGTCACAACTACGAGAAATTATTATTAATTTCCCGGAGTTGCAACGCTCTAACGACGAGAGCTAAGAGGCCAGGGTGATCAAACCTCTTCGACTGTGAGAGTTATTTTTCTGGAGCGTAACATTTCCCCGGAGTCAAATACCAGCCGTCTCGGCTGGTTTGGGGTCGGACGAATGACGAGTGAAACTGCAGGCCGCTGGCTCAGCAGATGCTCGCTGGAACAAGTCAGCAGTCGAGCGAGGTCATTGTCACGGTGTGTTTTGACTCAAGTGAGTGGGGAAATGAAAGGCATAACAACAGGAAATGTGATGTTTACAGTCTTTTGGCTCGAGAGGGATTTAATTAATTATTGTTTCGTATGATTTCGGGTCCTATTTCGGCTGCGCCACTGTAACGGCCCAAAAATATTTGATACCTCGACAGGAGTTCGAACTCGCGTCGTCACAACTACGAGAAATTATTATTAATTTCCCGGAGTTGCAACGCTCTAACGACCAGAGCTAAGAGGCCAGGGTGACCAAACCTCTTCGACTGTGAGAGTTATTTTCCTGGAGCGTAACATTTCCCCGGAGTCAAATACCAGCCGTCTCGGCTGGTTTGGGGTCGGACGAATGACGAGTGAAACTGCAGGCCGCTGGCTCAGCAGATGCTCGCTGGAACAAGTCAGCAGTCGAGCGAGGTCATTGTCACGGTGTGTTTTGACTCAAGTGAGTGGGGAAATGAAAGGCATAACAACAGGAAATGTGATGTTTACAGTCTTTTGGCTCGAGAGGGATTTAATTAATTATTGTTTCGTATGATTTCGGGTCCTATTTCGGCTGCGCCACTGTAACGGCCCAAAAATATTTGATACCTCGACAGGAGTTCGAACTCGCGTCGTCACAACTACGAGAAATTATTATTAATTTCCCGGAGTTGCAACGCTCTAACGACCAGAGCTAAGAGGCCAGGGTGACCAAACCTCTTCGACTGTGAGAGTTATTTTCCTGGAGCGTAGCAATGTCTTAAAGAGGCTACATAAGAAATTACAGCTTCCTAGTGTGTAAAGTATAGAAATTACCTATTAAAATTATTTAACCACCATTTCACAAATCAAACGTTCTCGCAATATTATGAATCAAATCATCGAAACACCAGCTCAATGAAATCATCAGAAATTAACAAGCGGTTGCAATCATGTTCACATCAATTATTGAGAATGATCACCTGAGTGTACACAATTGTTCAAATAACCATGTTCATAACTCAGCTTGTTGGCCACGCACTTCGCAGTAGTTAACATAATATGGTTGGATAAATCGAGAGCTTCCGAACGAATGGTCAACGAATTTTGTGGGATGAAAAACGACGAAGTACCTTTTCCCTAGCAACGACTCGGTTGTAAGCGGAAATCACCAGAATATTTTCGTGACATTCTTTTAGTTTATGTGCCATAGCTAAGACATAAAATGTCAAAAGTTCATTAAAATTTGACCATTTGGTTAAATTTTTAAAGGCTGAGTACTTTATGGGAGTTCGGTACTTTATTTTTCAATGACAGAATATTTGGCAGATATGATGTGGCACGTGATTTTACCCTGGATCTTTCATGCTCATTATAAAATACGCCACTTCACACGACTAATGCATAATGTAGGATCATACTTACTTATAAAACCTTTAACGCCGAGAGATTCAATTTCTGTGTACACTAAAAGTCTGCTGTAAGTTTCCACGAGTGCAGGGGCCAACGCCATATTTGATTTTGATTGAGCCAATTTGATCACATGCGTGACAATGCTATGGATCAGACTCATTTTGGAATGCACCTGAAAAATTAGGAAATACAAAGCTTGTGTTTCTGAATATGAACCCCTAAGGAGGGAAATATAACAATAGTTAATAGTTTAATAGGTAGTAATTATGGTTGATTCAATAGAGTAATTATGTTCTTCCCTTACAACCTTGTCGTCGACAGATAAATCAGCACTTAGAAGTGCAGATGCTAACCTATTTAAGCAATTTCTACATGAGCAGTAGCGTTGCTAGAGCCATCTGCCAGGGGTAGCACACATACTGTCTAGCTAAAAATAATCGTCATGTATCACTCATTCAATAATAATTAACCCTCCCTGCGTTAATTATACCAAGATTATTAACCCTAGATGAGTTCATAATGCCAGATGATCGGAGTGAAGTGAGATTAGTGTGGACGGAATCCAAGTTCCACCGGTCTAAAACTTCAAACTTCCAGTTGCTCTTGTGATTCCATGACGAGAACTCAATACTACCGGAAGTAAGCTCTGTTCTCTCGAATGCTTTCCTAAATCCAGAAGATACGATCTTCAGAGTGCTTCGAATTCCGAGTCGAAAATTGGTTCAGGTATTCGGATATTTTGGCGGCAGCTTGATACAAGTGTGTACGGAGCTTAACCGGTGTGTAACCAAGTACTTCTGGTTGTATTGAGTTCTCGTCATGGCATCGCAAGTTCAAGTGGAAGCAGCTGCGTACATTTTGATTGATAATAATATGGAGAAAAAGGAAGAAAAAACCGCGTTGGTGGATAGGCAAAATGTTAAAACAGGCAATTAGTATAGTAATAGTGGGGGTGTTTTGTGTTCCGCAACACTTTGCACTCCTTGTACATTCCAATAAACTCAAGGGAGTACTCTTTTTTCGCCACTCCATATCTGTGCTGTTACCACATTGTAACAATAATACAAAGCACAAACTGATGAACTATAAGAAGGATGACGACGGGCGGTGGAGAGGAATTTTAAGAACAGATGAAAGGTACAATGCAACATTGACCCTGTCCACAATAGTCCCTCCTCTGTTGCAGAGTTGCCAACCCCGCTGCTTTTGCCATAAATATATGATACAGCTACTGATGGTGTAAATCCCTATAAGACGAAAGGATTCTTGGCAGTGGTATTCACAGCTTTGACATCTGCTTAGAACCCAATCAGATTCGTTGTTCCAAACCCCCATCGCTACATATTTTAATATGTAGATACTGCATGGATAAGTTTTGTTAACCTACTTTAGAAGTGCACAGCCACTGTGATTCTGAACGAGATGCAGGCTATGCTAAAGCCCAGAGGCTATGCCTCTGATATGCAGAAACCTAAATGAGATGCAATGCTCCGCAGTACAACATTGAACTTCACCTTATAGAGAAACCCTTCTTCCAGTACATGCGTAGTTTCCCCGTTATACACAGGAAATTTCACTTACACTCGAGGAGAGTAGGAACACAAGAGGAACAAAAATACCATAATAATGTGAAACTCCAAACACCCTATATAATTGATTGTTTGAATGTTGTAAAATTATACTTGAACGATTTGGATCTTCTAATACTTAGGTATAAAATATAGTGATATAATATTTGTGATAATTCAAGAATAAACAATAATACAAAACGTACTGTGAGTGAATCCAAAGTGGACATGGAGAGTGGGGTAGTTGGACCAGACGCCAAAGAAGAGGCGAGAGAAGTCACAGACTGCTGAGGTTGGTTGGGACCTCGCTGGGACCCCGTCAAGATCATGTCTGTGAGTGCGGCCATTGGTCTTGAAAAGTATTCTTGGTTGGTGGAGTAGGCGTTGCACAACAGAGCTATCCGGTAGTCACTGCCCATACAGAGGTTAGTGTTGTTCACCACAAGTTGTTGAAGGAATCTGAAACGAACCAGTTCGATAGAGGCCAACAACCTGATAGGTACAAGCAGAATGAATACAAACATCACACGCCTAATAACTTCATGCAGTTATGAGTGTTAAAACTCCATGTTACTTACTCATGTTGAACCTTTAGAGTGTTTGGAATTGTTCGTTGGATATTCAGTTGGTCCGATTGTGCCTTCTTCATCAGATGTATCCAAATGCAAGTGACAGCCATTTGGTGAGTACAGTTGGGCTTGTTAAAATCAGGCACAGGCAAAGGCTCTTTTTCAGGATAGAGGAGATCATAGAGTTTCAAAACTGGTAGGAAGTTCGTAAGCTGTGAAATAGATAGATAACCAGTGACATTTATTATAATTGTTGAAACAAAAACTGAATAAGCATTACATTCGCCTAATCAAAGATTGACTGTTCAATAAAAATGAAGGGCCTTCCACATAATGAATGTTAAGCGGCCCATTCACGATCCTGCTGCAGGAGATGGGGAGTGCAAAAAAGTTCCCCTCTTCGCTCTCCTGCCTCAGTGCGTTCTCCATGCACGATCCGTCATTCCCAGCTCAAACCGAAGGTTTCCCGCCAGTATACAGTATTCTATGTTTACCTTCTGCGCCTCCCGTACAAGAAGAGCCGGAAGTTTTTCGTTCCTCTCACTTCCTGCAGCAGGATCGTGAATGGGCTGCTTTATACACATCCAACCCGACATTGCGAGTTACTTATAGGTCGACCTTAGATGGTCTGTGTTCCAAGGGAAGGACAGTTGAACCACTCGTTGAAGCAACCTTTTGGTGACAGTCTTGTTGGGTAAAATTACCAGGGAAGTGCTTGAAAGGAAATTTCACGTTTGAGTGTTGGCTGCACTGCTACTGTTGAATTCGTGGCAACCATTTTGATCTTTCAGATAATACTTATTTGTGTATGTCATGATTGGTTCTCTTTAATTTTTCTATGCTTATATTCTCGAGTTATAACTAATTTAATTGCATCTGTTCCCTACAAACTAGACTCATGCTACAGAACATTTTTCATCCTCTCGCTGCGGAAAGTCACTTCCTCATCAAGCGGGAGATTGTTTACAATGACACCAACTACGTAATTCTCCCAACAAAAGCTAAGAACAGTTTGTTCTATCATTATTGATGGCAGGCGGGTGATCGTGACGACTGGTCAGACTTCCTTCGTCACTCCTACAAGAAATCCTATGTGTAGAAAATAGCCACTGATACGTTCGACGACATCGTCATTTGAAATAAAACTCTTGAGTTTCTTGATGAACTCAAAAATCTTGAGTTGAAGTTCTTAATAAACAATTTGTGTATCAACTTTTAATGTTTAGATTTTCATTTTTTCTACTCCCCTTATGATAAGTACCCTCAAAGTGAGAAAACGGTCAGAATAACTTTGTATTTAAAATACAGTCATGAAGTACATTTGGTTAAGTACCTAGAATAAAAACGGTAGGTAGGTACTTAGTACGTATTGAAAAAAAGTCAAGAAATAGGTATGCAATTAACGCATTATTTAATTTAAAATGGAAGTAATTAAATGGTAAGAAATGACCATAGGTAGGGAAGAAGGAACGCTACTTAAGTATTTCATTAAAAATAAATGAATAAATAAATAATTGCAGTTTGATCGAGTTGATAAATGAAAAGTTGGAAGGCCTCTGGAACGGTGGGAAATAGAGTCACTCTTGGGAGGGGGGATTCTGAAAACATGTGACATGCACGGTTAATGTTTATATGATAAGAAGATGAGTAGTTCAATTTTTTTCAGCAAACTTTGCCATCGGAACACAGACCATCTGTGGGCTGTCTATGGGAACAATATAATCAAAATGTTACTGCCAGAAATGAAAGTTGATGCTTACAGGATTTCTTTGGATACTTCCAGATATGAACTGAAGCAGGACCCACATCAGAGGATCTCGTGCTTTACGAAGTTCTCTTTGAGATAGCTGTAAATCAAATATACGTCAAAAACTTGAATGCTTTTAACAAATCCATACACAATAGCTATGTGCTTGAGTTCATTAACAAAAACCTTAAGCATTTCTCCACCCCTGGCTGCTTTCCTACGGGTTGCTGAATTGTGACGTTCAGGTGCCAAAACAGCACAGCCATTAATATCACACATTATCTGTAACCCAATTCAATTCAATTCAACAGTGGGAGCCCGAGCAAGTCGGTAGGACCAGTGACTTTAGTCTTGGCCTGAAAAGGCCCATGTCCGATCTCCCCTAAGGCTTCTTTTTCATAACTTACGTTGTAGGTGTACATGTTATTGGCTTATCTGATCATCCTGGATTTTTTTTTTTTTTTTTTTTTTTTTTTTTTTCGACGTTAGGGTTATTTACTTATCAATGTATTTTGGTTAACTGTTACTTAGAATGTAGGTAATGGATACTTTTATTCCTTTTAGAACGGCTCTTTGAATCTTCCCATATACCTCATAATTGTAAGAATAGTGGTCCAATCACTGTTTTTAATGTCATTTATACTAATTATAGTATCTTCAAAACTAAGAAGTCTCGATCCAAAGTACATAGGACATTCGCATAGATAGTGTTCCTTAGTTTCTATGTTTTCACATGCTTCTATGTTTTTGATACTCTCGGGTTCATTTTGTTTATTTTTGATCTGACAGCATAATGTCCTGCCAGAGCCCTTATTACCCTTCTTATATTCAGTCTATTCAGTCCTAATAGCCAATCTGTACAGGTTGAAATATATTTGGTAGTTCCTGTGTTTGTCGAGTGTTTGTATAGACTTTTCTTCTCCATAATTTTGAAGGTAACCCTATTCCACATGAAATTATTTTCGTTTTAGACAATAGAAGGGTGATTTCCATAAATGGTTCTGGTCCTAGGACTGTATAATTTGTGCTTCTTTTCGCTAATTCATCAGCACTCGTTGCTATAGTACCCTTGATGTCCTGGAATCCATTTAAGTGAGATACTATTACCTCTTTCAATCACCCCGTTACTTTGTTTATTAATCTCTTTGTTTAGTAACCCAACCAAAGCAGGCTGACAGATCTGTAACCAACTGCCACGCGCATAGGCTGCATAAGGCCCGCCCTTAATGTAATTTGAACGTTCAAAGACAAAGGTTATCGGCGGAAAGTGAAGCCTCCCATGTAATCTTTCTTTACATATTCAGTGCATCAAATAGCACTGAGTAGATTTCTTGACGCCTTTGGGAAAATTGGTCCAGTGATGAAACGGAGCTTTCCACACACTAAGACATGGCCTAATGAGTGTTATCCACGTATTCATTTTATATTTTTAAATGAAACGGGAATCCATCCCAAGAAATTCGATACCGTCCGCAGTAGTTTTTAATTTGGATACCTACGCTGAGTAGTTTTCTCAAAGTAGATTTTTCAAAGTTTGTACAGGTGACGTCACACTAGATGGCAGGGGGTCCCGCCAGGCGTGATGGGCGCTATGACGTCACCAGTGTGCGAAACTTGAAAAAATAGAAAGAAAACTACTTATTGTAGGGGAGTTCAGTTGATGCCAAACGTCTTAGGAAGTAATCAAGGTAAGTTTTGATTTTATTTTACTCATTATTTTTTTCCTCTTATTTGTTTACATTCCTACATAATTTTATGAGTAAGTTGTTTTCTTTCATGAGATTAAAAATATTTTATTATGTCAATGCTTTTAGCCAATATTTGAAGAAAAAGGGCTTTTTTTTTCACAGAAGAATGGTGTAACCAACCAAGACCATCGGCCAAGAGATCAGATGCTGGTACACTTGGCTTTGATGAAAAAACTCCGAAGATGAGGGTAGAGTAAAAGCTTTAGCATGGAACATGCTTTAGTCTTGAGCGAACTGCCCGAAAAAGTTACGAGGAAGTGTCACGAAACTTGGACTGACTTGCGAAAAACGTTACACGGATGTCACGAAGTTTTTAGCATGGAACATGCTTTAGCCTTGGACCAACTAGCAAAAAACGTTACGCGGATTGTCACGAAATGTTTTCTTTTGATTTTCGCGTACAACCAAGCCGTTGCTGGGGAAATGAAACTTCTTTAGTTTTCACCGGACAAAAATCGTTTTCCACTCGTTGGACAGCACTCGATTTAACCCGCATTTCTTTCGTACTTATTCTTCTATTCATGTCGTAGTATTATATTTATTTATGTTATAAATGGATATAGTAAACAATACCGGTTGTTTTGAGGTTGAGAAGTTAATCTTGGTTATAGTAATTGTAGACGCGCACCATGACAGAAAATTACCTACCTAGGTAATCAGTTCTAATTTCGATTGGTAAAACATTCATGTCGTAGTTTTAAATTTATTTTCATTTACGAATTAGCGGGAAGAAAGCATGTTCCTTCGGCTTCCTGTAGCCTTCGGCTAAAATGCTGAAAGCAACCGAGGGATCCAGGGGGGCGAAGCCCCCCTGGCGGGGTCAAGAGGCGGAGCCCCTTGCGAGGCCCGAAGGGCCGAGTTTCTTTACTGAAACAATAGTGTTTCATTTTAAACGTATCTATGACATTTTTGCTATTCACTCGTGTTTTTTCTTTTTTACTATACATATTTGAATTTATTATGTCACATGTTCTATTCAAAGAAATATATTCGTTATATTTACAAGATGAAAGGATAAAGAGTGAATTACAACTATTTGAAGTAATTTATCTTACAATTTTTCATTTGATTGGAAATTGTATTAAAAACTGTTGATTCAATGTTGTGAGATCATATTTATCCCTTCATCCCAGACAGTAGATTAAGCGGAAATTATTCAAAAATGAAAAATATCAGCATAAAAATAATAGCGGTCCAAATGCAGCCTTGCGCACACATTCGCTGAGAAACAGGGTGTGTGCAGCGGAGGGTTAAAAACGGGTAGGTTGGAGTGAGTGGCAATCGGGAAATTAAATTCAACTTTCCATCTTGTTAGTTGGTTCAGAAAGAAAGTACTACAACTAGACTCAGAGAAATACCTTAGGTTTAGGCACATGAGCTCTAACAACAAAATTCACTTACTTTTTCGTGGAGCGAATTGACAATGTTCAGAAAACTCGCAAATTGGAACAAAACGAAATAAATGAGTTGACTGGACAGATGAAGCCAGAGCCAATGAGAATGTGTGAAATCTTCGTTTTGATTGGTGTTCCCATTCTGAGACGACTGCGCCGTGCTTTCGTTTTCAGTTCGTTCCATGGCAATCATAATCAGTTCCACCAACTGCTCCTCCAGTGCTACACACCTTTGCTTGTGCTATAATTAACAAACAATCTACTCGTTATTATATTATTTTTAAAAAATCTTCAACACTTTTTCTGGACTATTGGGATGTTTTAACCAATAGCAACCTTAGCCAGGGATTTATCCGCATTTACAAGAAAAAATAAATTAATGATTCTAAGTAGGTACTTTTTTTTAATGACTTATCATGTCATACAATATTGGGGAAGTAATGTGACCCTCAAAAATTTTCCCCTGTCGATTATAGCTAAGGGTTGGGTTCATGAAGTAGGTATTGGAGTGAAGGCGAAGTAGAATCAGTTTAAATAATACACATGGGCATCAAGAACTAACCTGTTTCTGCAGGCCCAACATTGCTGATACCATATCTCTTGAGTAAGGCTGTTCAAGGACGTAACGCAACAACATCGTTTGTGGCTCCAATAGAGATTTATCATAAGGAACCAGACCTGGAATTTGAGGAAGAAAGACATGTTTATACGTTTGGCGATGCAATGGTCTGGCAACGATGTAAAAAGAATAGCAACTTTGCAGGCAGAGCCTTGAAGAAATGCTTAGCAGACCAATACCAACCTTTTAGGGACAGCTTGAGTGTGATGGGGTCCAATTTCCATGGATTGATCAGATGGTCAGCATAACCTGAATGCTCTACAACTGGCAACATGGATGCGTGTCCGATAATTGATACCATCTGAGCAGTTGGACGAAAACTTTCGACGAAATTTGAAAGGGTTTCCGATAATTTCTGCAAAATTAAAGTAAACAGCGTTTAATGTGCTATTATGACAAGACAGGCCTATACGATCTTAGAAAACTGAAACAGGCAACGTCATCGTTAATATAGCAAAGTTCCACTTCAAACCAATCGTATCAAAAGATTGACCTATTTTCATGAAACTTACCCAATGTGGCCAATTTTTCCCTTTGGGATAGTTCTTTTGAACTTCGTTGATAATAAAATAAGCAGGCAGCAAGCACATGTCTCGGTCAAAAATTAAATTAATGACGTTTTCAAGAACTTTCATCTGATGGATCACAGAGTAGTTCAATCTTGCTGGTAAAGTACTGGCTTTTTCACAACAACCCTGAAAAAGATATAGTCATCTGACATTATCAGTGGGGTATCGACAACATAAATATTTAAGATTTGGAGACACTGAGAATGATGCATGAGCCAAGGGCATTTAAACCCCACCAAGTCAACTGTTTTCTACATTGAAATGCTAAATGGATAGAGCAAGGTTTTCCCAGATTCTTCATGATAGACAAAAGTGGATGTGATATAGTACAATTGAATGAACTTGCCAGCTACAGGTTTGGTACAAGGAAGAACCGTTGCACAATGTGGGAAAAGGGGCAAAAAATAGGAAAAACTACGTATTTTGAAAAACGGACCATCACATAGACATGGGAATGGTTTCATTCGATTCAGAAAGATAAAATACGTTAGAAAAAACGAGAAAATATATTAGAAAATCCTCAGTCGTCCATATAAGCAATTTTTATAAGAAGAAGGCCCGAAAACTTCAAAACTTGTGCTAAAAATGGCAAAAAGAGCAGCCAGAGATGATTGCTCGTTTGAATAACGTTTTCTGCTCGAGCATGGGGTTCCAGTCACATTACCTAGAGGTCTCACTCAGTCTTACTTGTTCACCAGTGCACAAAAAAAAGAAAAACTACTAAAAATTTGATCAGTAACGGTCAAGGTTTTAGAAATCCTAGTAAACAGGCTATTGGAATACTTCGAGGGCAATGGCATGATTGGTGAGCAGCTGTGCGATACCGTGAAGATACATAGCAAACTCAACTTCAAGGCGACACCAACAGTAGGTGTTACAGGAGTAACTCCTGTAACGAATCTCCTTCAGAAGCTGACTTTCTGAGGCTTCATATCAGGAGTAGTGAGTATCTTATGAAGCTATCTCTCCAGATGGCTACAGTTTGTTTACTTCAACAAGTACCATTATAGTATGCGACCTACACTAACTTTCCAGATGCAGTATGCGATCTAATCCCCACCGTGCGACCTAAGGTTGTTTTCTTAATTTCAACGAGAGCTGTTGTTTTATCTGATGCCCTTTCACGTCCAAGTTCGTTATATGCCTCAACCCTCCTACTTTCCTCAAGCTGTTTCCTCTTTGGTCAAGTCTAATCAGCCCTTGCCATTCTATCAACCGAAAACATGCTTATCCGTGATGTTACCCGTGGGTTATTTTAAATGAAGGAATGTGCGTAAAATTCTTGAAGGGGAGAGATGTGCTGCCCGAGCAATAGAAGTACAAGAAAATGAGGGATGGTGAGCCGTGTGAGGGGGACCGACACGGAAAAGAGATGCTGATGGTCAAATTATCAAAACTGTGACTCTGAGATGCGTTAAAAGGGGGTGCTAAACATACAGCTTGATTCGAAAAACGAACAAATTTTATCGATCCGTCCACTGGAGCTCAAAATCAAACCAAAGAATGTCTATGACAGCATGTAAAAATTCTGTATAACATTAAAGTCAATGGAGCAAGTAACATGTTGGAGAGGCAGTTGGTCGAAGAGTGGTGGCATTCCATTCATCCAGAAAACAATATTTTTGATGCCTTTTGGACGGACATGAAGAGGACAACTACTTAACTATAAACTCCATTGATGGCGAGCTTCACACCTGGAGCAACCCAAAACAACGATGCTCTTCAATCGAAGTAATTAATTCTAAGGTAATGCTTTCCTCGTTTTTCCACTTTGTAGGTCGCATGCTGCGTCTTCGAGTGAGAAGCGTAGATCAAGGGTCAAGGGTAAGTCACATACTATAATAGTACCTTTCAACAGTGACTACTTACTGTTAGACTATCTTTAATCTATGATGAGACAAGGGACGATTTTTGGGCCTCTCTGCTACATAATCTACACAACCTATACGCCAGCTGTACTGTTTTCCATATCCAAATCAGTCAATTTTCATTTCCTGAGAGGGTTTTCTCAAGAAAAATAGGAAAGTCCATCAGTTTCTACTTCAAAGGTTCAACAACCAAGACAAAAACAAAATGAACTTACAAAACAAAAATAAAATGAATTCTACAAAAAGCGTGCGGCACAACTTACTTTCATTATTTCACGTACACCTTTGTAATCTACCATATGGATAATGTTTCGAATCAAATTGAAACACTCGACCCAAAAGTTTTCCAAGTGAAACTGCAATTTCTCGCAGCTGAGTATACATTCGCAAACCAACCTAGAGAAAAACGAACAAGATAAATCAATGTTAAACCTAAGAATTGTACAACAGACGGAGGTTGTAAGTATTAGGTAAGAGTTTAAATACTTCAGGAAACTTTACCTGGCTGGAAGGATTTTTTGATGAACAAGAGTTTCAAGTAGAGTGAAAAGCAGCTGAAGCCTCGAATGGTTCGTTGCACCTGAAAGGGGAAGTTTACTAGGGTTAATAAGTTATTCGACTATAAAATTAGGGTCACTCGTGAGGGCAAAAGTTTTGAAAAAATATCGTACGCGCCTACAATTTTCAAATGATAAGGAGATAAGTAGTCCCATTTACTCCAGCAGAATTCGCCCACGGAACGCAAACCATCTCTGGTGGTTACTTTAATGTTGAAAAATAACATTTACAATTGACTCGGACACCACATAAACGGACGTACCTGCAGCGATGGAAAGAAAACTCTTGAGCCCTTGTTCTTGTTCAGTTGGGTTGCCATTGAAGGCTGCTCTCAAATCACGCAGGAGCTCCTTCTCTTTCTGCGATTGGCCTCCCCAGTGACGAACAAAGGAACTGAAGGCCTCTTCGAAACTTTCAACTTTCTGCATGCAATAAACGGTAATTACAGTTACTATATAGTTGATAAGCCCAACAGCTGATAAATACAAGTGGCTTTCATGATCAATTTTTCAAAAATAATTTTTAACTTTTTTCCATAAACAACTTTTTAAAATAATAATCCGATACAATGATAACTTCAAAGATTTTAAACAGGTGAACTATCAAATTTAATGTAAATATTGTCAATTTGAAAGAACATTAAATTGTAAAAATTTAAATTCATAATTTCAGCATACAGAAAATTCAAATTCTATGTTACAATGTGGTTCACCTATTATTCATACTAGCATAACCAATACTCTTATCCTGATTATAGTTCACAGTATAGATGGAAGGGAAGGAAATGGGTGGTTTGCTCAATTTCCCGGGCACATTTTGCACTCAAAACCCACAAATATCTGTACAAATACCTACAGCCACTAAATCCATAATTTTGGCGATAGGACGAATTTGGTCAATTTTGAGCAAACTGGAACCAATTTTGCTATTTCCAAAGGAAACGCCCATAATATACAGCTATAGGTTCTACCCAAAATTTGTTGAATAACATAAACCTCTCAATCAATTTTTCGTGTCTCGGCTTGCAATTTTTCATGCTAAATTCAGTGGTAGTACCCTTAATCTAGCATAAATTTCGAGTGAATTTGAAATTTCTGTGTAATTTAGACAACAATTATGAAATTGCAAGTTCTCTGAAAATTTAAAATAATCTTTACCATAGAATTCACATTGGAAAACAGGAGAAAGTCAAGTAGCTCTTAATGTTGACAAAAATCGCTTGAGCGCACCAGCGGGCGTAGCCACTGCGTGCCGGCGCGTTCAGCTTCAGGCTTGAACTAGAGCATTCGAGCTGCACATAGTTTCCTCGATATCCGTAACTAGTTGTTAGTTTATTTTTCATGCTCAATTTTATGTGTTTTACTTGTTAGTTAAAGTGAACAACTCGGTTCTATTGGAGTTGGAGGGATCTGCTAGTGTTACCATTCCATTCAGCGTGAAAAAATACTAAGTAACCGACCCCAAACTAGTATTTTCTTAGGGTGTCATTTTCCACAAAAACTCTTAATTTCATAGAAAAAACCACGTTTTTCAACATACAAACATACTTTTCTCCCCCAAGTGGCATGGTAAAATAAAAATTTATTATACCGTTGGAAAGCTTAGATTTAGAGTAAGTTTTTCCTGTAACGCGTACGGTTATTTACTCTTTGTTTTTTAATACTTGACGCACCTTACAAGAACAGAAATTTTCAAAAAGTGATAAATTTTCGTGTTTAGTCCACTTTTTCACCCACGTGAACTACTGTAAAAAGAACTCAAATACGTTATGGAGATAGGAAATTTAATGCTCTTTCCAACGGTTTCCTCGGATTTGAATTTACTTAATATGGAAGAGAGTTAAAGCCGATTTTTTTTTATGTAAGGTCGAAAACGGGCGTCGCCCATCTGGCTAATTCGTTGAATGGGTCCGACCGTCGGCGAGCGCCCACCTGGGTAAGAAGTGGATGGCACAATTAGGTACATAGAATTTTTCCAGTATGGCTCGCTGAGCCCACAGTCGGAAAAACTATATACAACCGACGATGCGTTTACGAATGCCAAGGAATTCCAACTCAATGCCAGCCACAACTTCTCCAAGGGCTTCAACATCGTAGTAATTTTCACTTTCACGGCAAGTCCAAAGAAAATTACTTTCGAATGTCAAACTCTTTGAAGGAGCTTTGCCTTTTCACATGCCACCATGCGTTGAATACTATAGTAGCTTTGTACAGCACTGTATCTACACACACACTGTGTGATCTACATTTATGTCTTGGACGAGGTGGCAAAAAGACGGGCACAGCTCCAGCTAATAATGTTCTAGCTAATAGATTTTCTGCGACAATAAACCTAGTTCTCTTTCTTATTTCATAGCTTTGGGTAAAACAGCTATTTTTCATCAATTCTAGCCATACGAGCTTTCATCCACATCTGTCTTTGTTGGTTGTCTTGCAAAGGTTGCGATTGTAGCCAGAGCAAATTATTACCCAGATAATTCGTCGCCCAGTTGGGTCTACATTTTTTACCGAGTTGGGTGGTAGTTTGACTAGGATTTACCCAGTTGGGAAGGCCCTCGAAAACACGAAACAAATCTTGAATCGTGAATAACTCGGAAATAAAGCCTCTAAAGAAAAGTCTAAAGGTGGAATTTCCCTGACGCGGCTGCGGCCGGCGGCTGCGGCGCGCGATTTTGTCATGTAGATACTCAGCCGCCGGCCGCGCCGCGCTGTGAAAGTGAGTTTTCTCAGAGAGGCACGGCCGCGGCGGCGGCCAGCGGCCGCATACCTAGGCTCCAGTTTCGATATCGATCATGTCGAGCGAGAATCTTGTTGTGGCCCTTTTATTGGTAGAGGAGGAATTATTGTTGATGAGCAAGGAGCCTCACGCACCCATGTTTTCAACTCGAACAGAAGAGGGCTTTTTCAACATTCTCATCGACTGCCACCTGATAAGTGATGAACAACGTTTCAGATCTTTCTTTCGGCTGAACTTCAAACATTTTATGAGCATGAAGCTAAAAAAATTATTTTACAAAGCAATGGTTCATTCCTTGTTGGTTTAAGGTGTAGTGGCATGGGATTCAACATTTGAATCAAAATTAAATCCCCTAGCAATCACTCAGAAAAGCCTAATTAAAATTTTGCTTAAAAAACCGATCAGATTCCCGACTTCGTCAATTTTCAAGGAGTTCGCAGTGCTAGATTTAAGAAAAATTGCAGAAAAAACTCCGTATTAGTCAGTATTACGAGGGCAGCTGATGAGATCACCCTGCTTACGCCGAGAATGAACACTGCTATGGGACAGAGGTTGTATTAATTTTGGGGGGGTCTCTCGTTTTAATTCTCTCCCATCCTCCTTGAAGGGGAAACAGGTTTCGCTACTTGTTTTTAAAAATAAATTGACAAAGTATTTCATTTCAACCCTTCAAGTATGCCTTTTGGAATTTCGAATCATGTATTCGACCGATTTCATTGAAGTACAATTTCATTTCCGTGGTAGATTTTCAATGTATTTCTGTTTTTCCTCGATATCCCGGTAAATTTTGATGATTATTTTAATATATATATATATCTTTTTGTAAGATACATTGAGTATGTTGATATGATAAATTTAATTATAATTAGGATGAGTCAGCACTCCGACCCCCAGCACAAGTTATCTTATAGGGGGTCGTAACATTGTCATTTTGTAAGTAATATTATGTATCACCTTTAGCACAAATAAAAATGTATTAAAAAAAAATTCACCACATTTCCCCATATGTATCACCTTTATAACTAATAAAAATGTATTTAAAAAAATTTTTTCACCATATCGGTTCGTTGGTGAGAGAAGACCTCACGAAATATGGTACAGCACAAGTTCCAGTACCTATTTCTGCTGAAGAAAAAGTCGCCCTAACTTTGAGGTAATAATTGTCATAACAATCTCAAATTCTAAAGTTTTGGTCGGATTTCGATATTCGATCGGTTTTCAGGGATGCGGGGTAAATCCTAGATGGTGCCATATAATGTAGGTATTTCAAGCCCATGCGCATGCGCGAACGTCAGGGATGAGGAAGCTATGTGCTAGTTTGGCAGAGTACTATTTATTATGAGTAACAATTGGTTGGTACATACACTTCTGAATGCACAAACAACTCGCTCTTTTCAGAGGGATGTATAATTATGAGGGGAGAGAACATTGCGGGTCTGCATACCCTAGCCGCGTAGGCGCGCGGCTGGACTGCTCACTCGACCAGTCCGGCCGCAGCCGCGGCGGCTGTCATGTAGTGGTTTTCAAGACCATGTAGCCGCGGAGGCCAGCCGCCGGCCGCCGCCGCGTCAGGGAAATCGGTTTCACCTAAATACACTGAAGGAGTGGAGAGCGGCTGGTCGCCCGCCGCAGCCGCCGGCCGCAGCCGCGTCAGGGAAATTCCACCTTAAGGGGCAATTTTGTCGGAAATGAGCTCTAGAATCGACTGAACTCGTTTGTGTCACCTCATGTGTGTTCACCCTGTATAACTACTGACACAAACGAGACTAAGAAATTATTTAGCTTTATTCTAACGGCAATAAAAGCACGAATTTTCTTCTTAAACGAAGGTTTTTTCTTATGCAATTATGTTTAAACAAATTATATACCTATTATGTTAATCATGTGTAATTCGTAACAATATTTCTTAATTAAATACCAACATGATGTAACTTCTACTTCATCCTTATTTTCAATTTTAATATTCGTAGTATTCATGTAAGTTGTTGTTATAATTCTTTTCATTGTCTCATTTTTCATATCAACTGTAATCAGACTGTTCATTTCTTACTGTAAATTGCCAATTTATGTCAATCTTGTAAGACCCAACCTGGGTTTTTACACAAATAAACATTCATTCATTCGTGTGTGTAATGATTTATATGCACTGCTTACCAAAATGTCATCAACTACCCCAACCACCTGCATCTCTGCACCCATCTTCTCCATCGCTGTAGAGTATGATCGTTGCCGGAAAAAATACACTACATCACCTGAAATGAACGCTGACAGAATTAACTAAAACCAATAACAGTGCCAACAATAGGTACTTCATATTCATCTCATGAAGGGATTGCAATGGCACATGGTAGTATTCCTATCAACTCCATGATTAATAATATAAAATTGTAAAAATGAAAATTAATTTTAATTGGAAAATCATTTCATTTTATGCTTTCGAAAATTTAAGGGGGGGGGGGGGGGGTGTTATGGTACTGCGGGGGGAACCAGAGGGAAACGAAGGGATATTTCGAGGGGAATGGAGGGAATTTCCCATTATCTGGCAACATTGGGGAATAACATCATTGCCTAGCTCATATCCCTATCCTACACTTGAATGAACCTAAATAAATACTCTATACTGGAAATGCTAGAAACAAAGCGTTTGGAAAATCTATGGGAGACTTTCTGTTGGACATTAGTTCTACAACTCGTAGTTGAGTAGTACCTTGTCCGATGTATACCCAGAAAGGTGTATGATGCATTCAATTACTTGAATGTATCCCCACTAGTCGAATTATTACATAGTTATGGAATTGTCGGGTTTCTGGCATAATTACCTTGCAAGCAAATCGTAAATTCTACGTTCTTGTTGAGTTTTATTCAACTCAACTCACAGAGCGTCACTTCAAATAAATTGAGTAGCTCGCTAGTAAATAATGTTCTAATTTATATTTTAAAGTATTATACAGAAAGCCTTTGAGACACACTTGTCTAATAGCTCAAACGTTGAAATTTACCAAGAAGTGTACTCATATTTCATGATTTTAATGTAGTTAACGCTCAGATTTCTTGAATTAAGTAATGCTTGAATATTTCCTTGGCACCTATGGCTATAAGATGTACCTCAAATGCTGAATAAAACATTGAGTAATATATACATTTAAAAAACTATTAGGTACCTAAGTACCTAGTAGTCGTGATTTCTAATGAACTCGAGGCAATAATTTCAATATTATAATTGAAATCTTTTGCCAAAAACAAGCATTAATCATTTACGAATATAATTAACAATTGGGTAGCAATAGTAGAGAAATACTTCTCAATTTGTAGCCCACCTAGTTATCTTGGAGCTTGGCGTTACTTGAAGAACACACTCAAGTCGAAATATTTTCACTCGAGTACAATCGAATAGCTTTATAATCGTGGTCCTGTAATTATCACCATCATCGAAGAGATTTACTTACATACAAAAAACCATTATGACGGTTTATCGCTTAAAAATGATCAACAATTCGAAATTAGCACAGTCAACAACTTTTAGTTGCGCGTTACGCGTTAGATTAATCGCCGACTTCTTCTTTTTGTTCAATTTCCAAATACTGCCCTGATATTGGTTGGTTGGTTATCATGTTGTTGTTGTTCGGTCTTCTCCTTGTATCTTGTCCAATCTCTTGTTGTGTGGTAGAGTTATCCAGTGCACACAATTTTGCGAATTAGTTTCTGAAATGTGAGGCGTTAGAAAAATTAAGTATGAGAGGGATTTAAGTACCTTCGTAATTAGAGATGGTTATAGATGGCTTGATATTTAGCTAGGATTAGCTGGATGGTAAAATCGTCGTACTGCAACGGTCGTCTTATTCGAGCACAGGAACGAGAATGGCCGCCAAACGAGATTCGCCGCTTGGCTTGGTGGCAGACGCAGTCCTGCCACCACACCGGATTCTGTCGGATGGATTTCATGGAGTGCTGATGGAGATTGTAATTCCAACATGAAAGTACCTAATACCCAATAATAAATCTTAATTTAGCCGAAGACGCAAAATGGTCCATTGGGCACACTCTGGTAGGTACCTAGCTAAGTTTGGACTGGGCGCCTAAAGAAGGTAGATGTGAATACACAAGTAGCAGTACAAACTATATGTCATATGGGTGAGTAACCGGAAGATATATCATCTTAGGGATTCACATAAAACATGCGCACTAGAGCTGTGCCAGTGCCTCTTCTATTCTGGATTTTTCCCTCAAAAATTCAAATGTTAAGATGGTTAATCAAATGATGAGAGAAGAGAAGATCCATAATGACTCATAATTAGTAAATGAAAGGAACTTACCTATTTGATGTCAATCTTAAAAGTAACTAATTATCTTTTTTGTAACTGCAAAACTCGCGTAAATAACTGCACGCCAATGCCGTCTTTATGAAATCTTACTTTCAGAAAAATGCATTTCAAAATTTTTTCCTTACAGCTGGTTTTTTATTCATGTTGCATATTTCCTGATTCAATATTTGACAAACTTGCTAATCAGCATTTGTATTTGTCTGAAAAGCAAATACCTACTTACTTTGTCCAGGCACTTTTAACCAATAGCGAATCTGGTAGGATGTACGTACACTCCTGCCTACAAGTAGTTTCGTTTCTTAGTGTAGCAACAAGCTGCCTTGTTTACTTTGAAAAACTATCAAATCTCTTCTTTTATGCATTCATTATGAAACAAGTAAATCTTCCTCAGTTAAGCATAGTACTACGAACTTATAATAAGACGCTGATGAAGCTACCTGAGCAACAGTCATGTACATATTACACTGCAGTACAGACACCTGAGGAATTTTCAATAATTCATTCAATCTTTCTTGGTGTTAATATGACAAAATACTGCAATTTTTTCCATCAATTCACAAAAATTGCATTTTTTCAATCACAAAAATTGCACGAATTTAATGGTATTTAACAACCCTTTTTCATAGCATGTTTCTTCACCTTTGATTTTGTACATACATTTTTTAATGTTCTATTTTTTAGAAAATGAACTTTATTTGAGCAATCTTCTGCTAAAAATGATCAATTTAACGATTTGTTGCCGTCTTTAGTGATTTGTTTGAGCACATTTTTTGAAATGTGACCAATTTAATGTGCTCAAAAAGTGCTGGCTAACAAATTCGTTCTAACGTTTGGAATGCTTGATTTTTTTGGCGCAAGAACGGATTATTTATCTCCTAAGAAGAGTTATCGTCTGGAAGGACACACACACACACACACACACACACACACACACATTTATACATATGAAAAATGTTAAACTCTAGGATTCGTTTAAGATTTCTTAAAACGGATTTGAATAAAGAAAATTTTCGAAAATTTTGATTTTAAAATTTTTGGAGCCATGCAATAGCTTTTTTTTTTTTTACGAAAATTCGCTAAATTTGTCAATGTTCAAAAATCGGTAGAAAATGCTTCTTTGAAAATTCGTTCATTAGCTCATGCTGCATGAATGTTGACTCAACATAAACCTGAGACCTCAACAGGTAGGTAAACCTTCCGAATTTCAAGTCTGTTTGACCTCCATTTCGTGTTCTGCCCCACGCAAGGAAAAAAAAATAAAAATAAAAATGCTACAACTCTGGGCAAAAGCCGTTTTTGTTTCTTATGAAGAAGTGTTGACTGATTCGAATAAACAAGAGTACAAGGTGTGAATTCACGCGAGATAATGAAGCTCGGCGCGCTCACTTTTGGTTTATTATTTTCAATAATAAGCCTATGTGATCGTGTAGCAAACAATTTTTATAACCCCCCCTCAAACTTTGTCACTTTACGTTTCAAGGTACGTAGAATCCAAATTTGAAATGTCCGTCCGCCGTCCGGGCCTTAAAAGGCCTAAGAATTTACTTGAAAAACCCGTTCTTTCGCACATAGACTCCATTTGGGGTCTAGTTGGTCCTAACGTTTAACCATCCCGATCGCTTTACTCGCATAGATGCTATGGGCCAAAAAGTATGAAAAAGTGTCAGTGTTAGACTGACGAACACGCGCACGCCTTGTGGCTGGGAGAGGGTGGGCGGGAGAGAGAGAGAGGGAGGGCGTGGCGAAGGGAGTGAGAGGGAAGGGATGGGAGGGAAGGTGAGAGAGTGTGTGATGAAATTAATTCCAATTAGAAGAGATTGTTTGAGTATGAAAATACTCATAATTCTATTCTACGCTTTATGATATAAAGCTTCGCTTCCTTCGGGCGTCCCTAGACGGCCCCATTTATTTTTTTTCCCCTCAACTTTACTATAAAGCGTAAAATTATCAGGTCCTGGAGCTATGATGCAGTGAACGAGTGAACCAAATATTGGAAGCCTCGAGTTTCGATACCTAGTAAATCTCTATCTCTATCTCTATCTATATCTATATCTATACTATTAATAAGAATGAAACTCCGTCCGTTTGTCGTGTCTATGCACGGCCAAACGGCTGAGTGGGCCGGATCTACGAGTGGGGGGATCTTCTTGGGATTTTCCGATAGGGTGTATAAGCGAATTTAAAATTTTCTAATCCCACCCGAACCATGGGCCGTAGGGCGGGAGGGGGGTCGAAGTAAGAATTAATGTGCGCTTTTTGGACTTCCCCGCTTCCCCTACCCCTCTAAACGGCCGTTGACAATTCCGGAAAAATACGGGTTTCGTAGGTTTTTGAACGAGGAAGACGACGGCGCGATCGGATTGCGAAAAAAGTATCGGGAAATGCGTTAAAAAAATGCGAGAGTACGGACCCGTTTTCTCGAAAAGTCCGCCGAAAAACTTGGTTTTTTCCGATTAAAATATACCCCATAAAGGTACGTTTTTCGGAACGGTTTTCGCGGGCGAAATACAGCTTTGGGTCCGCCGAATCTGAATCCGAAATCGGATATCAAAAAAAGTGACGAGAACTCGGTCAAATTGCGAGCAGAAGCGAGCAAAGCGATTAAAATGATTCTGCCGTGGACGAGAGAAGGCTCAAGAATTGACGTGAAGGGTTCGATGTCACAACGTTGCGAGGCGAGCAGGTATGCCTACATAGGTACCTACCTTGCGAGCGATGCGAGAGCCATTTCAAATAATAAATACGGACTTTGTCCTACACATATACAGGTATACCTTACGAGCGAAGCGAGCAACATCCCCGAATAAACTTTTCGTGGTTCCACGTAGTTTTATAAGATTTAATTTGTTTGTAATAATTCCCAACTGAAAAAAACGTCTGCCAAGTTGGGTGGGCAGTATAACTTCCTCGCGCGGTCGAAGCGAGCAGCATCCCCTACAGAAGTTAAACCTACCCTTAGAGATCTACCGTTTGCGAGCGAAGCGAGCAGCATCCCCTACAGAAGTTAAACCTACCCTTAGAGATCTACCATTTGCGAGCGAACTGAGCAACATATCCTACATGCCAGACTTTGCGAGCGAAGCGAGCAATATTCCCTACATGCCACACGTTGCGAGCGAAGCGAGCAACTTAATGGGGGGTCCGGGGGGCTTGCCCCCGGCTGGACGTGGAGGCGAGCGTAGCGAGCCGGAGCGGCTAGTTATTAATAAGAATGAAACTCCGTCCGTTTGTCCGTTTGTTTGTCGTGTCTATGCACGGCCAAACGGCTGAGTGGGCCGGATCTACGAGTGGGGGGATCTTCTTGGGATTTTCCGATAGGGTGTATAAGCGAATTTAAAATTTTCTAATCCCACCCGAACCATGGGCCGTAGGGCGGGAGGGGGGTCGAAGTAATAATTAATGTGCGCTTTTTGGACTTCCCCGCTTCCCCTACCCCTCTAAACGGCCGTTGACAATTCCGGAAAAATACGGGTTTCGTAGGTTTTCCTACGAGGAAGACGACGGCGCGATCGGATCGCGAAAAAAGTATCGGGAAATGCGTTAAAAAAATGCGAGAGTACGGACCCGTTTTCTCGTAAAGTCCGCCGAAAAACTTGGTTTTTTCCGATTAAAATATACCCCATAAAGGTACGTTTTTCGGAACGGTTTTCGCGGGCGAAATACAGCTTTGATCCCGCCGAATCTGAATCCGAAGTCGGATATCGAAAAAAGTGACGGAAAGTAGGTCAAATTGGGAGGGGAATTGCGAGGGAAGCGTTTAACATCAGAAATTAATCGACCACGGGCCGCCGTTACACAACGTTGCTTACCTGAAGGGACCCTCACAGGGGGGTTCCCATTTGCACTTCTACGCAATACCTTGCGAGCGAAGCGAGAGCCATTTCAAATAATAAATACGGACTTTGTCCTACACATATACAGGTATACCTTGCGAGCGAAGCGAGCAACATCCCCGAATAAACTTTTCGTGGTTCCACGTAGTTTCTAAGATTTAATTTGTTTGTAAGAATTCCCAACTGAAAAAAACGTCTGCCAAGTTGGGTGGGCAGTACAACATTCCCTAATAAACTTTTCGTGGTTCCACGTAGTTTTATAAGAATTAATTTGTTTGTAAGAATTTCCAACAGAAAAAAACGTCTGCCAAGTTGGGTGGGCAGTATAACTTCTTCAAGCGAGCGAAGCGAGCAGCATCCCCTACAGAATAAATACGGACTTGCGAGCGAAGCGAGCAACATCTCCTAATAAACTTTTCGTGGTTCCACGTAGTTTTATAAGATTTAATTTGTAAGTAAGAATTCCCCAACAGAAAAAAACGTCTGCCAAGTTGGGTGGGCAGTATAACTTCCTCAAGCGAGCGTAGCGAGCAGCATCCCCTACAGAAGTTAAACCTACCCTTAGGGATCTACCGTTTGCGAGCAAAGCGAGTAAAATTCCCTAAATGCCATACTTTGCGAGCGAAGCGAGCAACATTTTTTACATGCCAGACTTTGCGAGCGAAGCGAGCAACATATCCTACATGCCAGACTTTGCGAGCGAAGCGAGCAATATTCCCTACACGCCACACGTTGCGAGCGAAGCGAGCAACTTAATGGGGGGTCCGGGGGGCTTGCCCCCCGGCTGGACGTGGAGGCGAGCGTAGCGAGCCGGAGCGGCTAGTATACTATAAGTGAGGCTAAATAATTACGGTCAGTTTTCTACGTAGAAGATCTGTATGATACAGAAATAATAAACCTTTGTGAAATAATTTGCAGCGTTTTTCATTAGTATTCAGTCGTTTGTCAAGATTGGGTGAAGAAATACCTTTTTCTAGCGATGGATACATCTAAGATAGGTCAGAAAAATCTGTTATTAAAATTATTTATGAGATTTTACTAATTTTAATAGCATTAACAAATGGTGTATCATAAGGTAGATAATGTCATGTTCGACTTCTTTGGGCTGCCAAAGACGATATTGACCTGTATTGAGTTTGAAATAGACGTACATCCACTCGCTCATATGTATAGTAAATTTAAATCCAAAATTAAGTGCTCTAAAGTGCTCTAAGTTTAGTTTTATCTATTTCAGTTTTACAAAGAGGTTGTCCTCGAGAGCAGATCTTCAGTGTTTGGCATGAAGAAAGCACAGTTAATTACCTGGCGGTGTTTGATTTCATTAAAAATAAAACTTATGTTGATACATTCACTGATGAAGACAAAGGTAATGTTCTGAAATCAATTTCAAATTTGTGCGTCCGGTTTCAAGTAAAATGGCTTAAATGCTACCGTGACGAACGAAAGTTCTGTAAAACGTATGTGACCTGGTCAAATTGGAAAATTACTTTCCCTTACCTACCTCAACCTTCTACTCCGGCCGGTAGGCTTGCAAAATCATTTTGAGTGTTCCAGGTCCGCAAAAAAAAGAAAAGTGCGCGATTTGAGCCATTTTGTGTAATACAACCTACTTATATTTTTCTTGATTATTTACCAATTGAAACACTGTTTTTCGTTATGTATGTAGATATTATTTATATAAAGTTTTACTCTAATTTTTTTTTTATTGAAGGAAAGTTTTATTTACACGAAGTTTAATTTATATCCCATCATATAACGTTCCTTATTCGGCCATAAAACCTCTTTGAATAGGTACCTACCAAATGTTAGGTAGGTACCACATTAATACGACATTTTTAACTATAAGCTCTTTTAGAAATGCGTTGCACTCCACGCAGGACCATAATTTAAAAAAATCGAATTCAAATTCCGTTTCTACTCCCGAGAACACCCTAGAGTACCGAATTTGAACATTTTACGGACGATTTTGAATTTCGGGCTCATAAAACTGCGTTTTTGCCCACTACGCGGCGCTAGCGCTCCTTCCTCTTTTCCTCGGTCACTCCATTCCATCTCTATTCCTTCACGGCTTCCATGCTGCCATGTTAAGTTTGCATTCGAGGAATGGCCAACGCTTTGAAATGCTTTATTTCATTGTTTTTCCACGTATGATACATTTATTTAGCATAAATTATAGGTAACTTATACGTAAATAGGTAGGTTACAGTGGGAATTCTGTGAAATATATACGAAATGCGCGATTAGAAATTGTCATTCAAATTTTAGCGGGAGTCTAACAGGTGTGGCCACGCTGCAGTCCTAACTACCCAAGTCTTTCACGATTAATTTTACCTTTACAACGTTAGTAAATTTTCATGAAATTACCATTTCATGAAATCAGAAGTTTTTTTCATGAATTTGATCGAAATTACATACAGGAAAGGTTCAAATTAGCGGAATTTAAATTTCAGCGCTGACATGCGCAGTTCTCCCACCGAGATCAAGAAAAATCAAAAGAGAAAAGAACGGAGCTGCCTTCAGTTCGATGGATTTTGCGTAACTGTGCGGGGTGTCCCACGCTCGCTTCGCATCCGTTCGTTCGTAAACTCTCGCACTGCCCTTTTTCTCTTGGCGATTTCCACGGAAATTCGGTACACGGATCGTTCTTGCAGGTCATCTTATCGGATCAGTACGTTGTGGAAGTGTGATTTGTGATTTTCATGACCGATAAATGGTTGAAAAGGTGGTGGCTCGTATCGGATTTCCGCTCCCGGGGTTGGCCGGGGCACCGCCGTGCGTAGCCCGTTCCCCGCAGTTGAATGGGAGCCCAGACTGTTATGGCGGGCACTTCACCGATCTCTCGTTTTTCTCGCCCCGCCCGTAGTTTTGCAAAATGCGTTGGGTATTCCGTGAGTGTTGAACCTTCGGTGGAATGAATCCCGCAACTTCAAACATCGGTGAGTTACCCCCCGTTCGATTTTTCATCAGGTTGTTTTCGTGATGCCCACAGTCGATAAAAGAAAAAAAAAGAATACGCTCGTAAAATTTTTTCTCCTTTAACTCTATTTCTCCGAGCTTTTTAACAACGAAACTCGCCAATTTCTTCCTCAATCACTTTAGCTCTCATTTCTCAGATAAACAGCCCTCTCATACCCATCATGTTTACGTTTTACAGATCTGCAATCATGGTGGGAGGTCCCCAGCATAGCACATTTTTGTTCTCTGTTTCGTGTGGCGTTCAACTTACTTGATTTCGACATCGAGGTGAGTTTGATAATCTGTAACATTTTCCTTGTCTCAAGTATTAACATATCTAGAACAACCTTTCATTATAACGACGTTGAGCCATTTCTCAGCCACAGCTGCCACGGAAACATGTGAAATTTGACCGAAATTAGCCTGTACTCCACAAAAATTACAATTATTTTCGTATTATATGTGCCTTCTAATACCTAATGGGATAAAACTGAAATTAATTGATCAACAAACCCGCAGTATACTCGGATCACGATTCCTGATAATGCAAGATAAGGTCAATAACACCATTCACTCTTCCGACGCGAATCATAAGGTTTGTTTCCGCTACGTGACCTGAACAGGTTCAGTACAGAGCAAGGTCAGAGCAAGGGCACCTCCATAGCTGTTCAGTTCAGATGTCAGCGGAAACGCTTTAGGACATATTCGGTGCAGTAACCATGGATACACGAAGATCCATGAAATGGAGTCCCGTTAGCGGTACTTTAGCAAAACCATGAGCAAAACCTTGTGTCTCATTCTTATTCGACGTCGATATTCTCGTGATTCACTCCCGAATATTTAGTTATTTCTATTTCATTAGTTTAGTAGTAGAAATAAGGAATATAATAAAGGGTCAAACAATTCTAATTTAAAACTTTTAAAAGTTCGAAAATCGCTGAATCACCTGAATAAATACGAACAATGGACTCGAAAATAGGCACGAAATCAAAGGAAACCACAATTTGTAAGGTGTAAGGTTACAGAAGTTTGAGGAAGGATATATCGGGTTATCTCAAGTTCCAAAGAGCGCATGCGCGGAGCAAGCTGCACCTCCTCTTCTGGCGGAGCAGAAAGTTCATGTTCGGATCATGTTCTTTGAGCAGCGGAAACACTGGACATCTTGCACCGAATATGAACCGAGGGACTGCGGAAACGCCATTATCTTACTCCTTCTTCACTGCGCAAGCGCAACTTGACCTGAACCTGTTCGGGTCAGCAGCGGAAACAAAGCTATTAATCACAATGCAACCTCTATTTTATAACAGTAAAGTACCTACCCATGAAGCTGCTACCTAACCATGTAATACATCGTACATGTCATACCTGAAAACTTATTCTTCAACCCATCTATCTTGAGTACATAATACCTACCCAAGAATAATGGTATCAATCAGGCTGGGTTATCTCGACCATTGAGTTAAATTTAAAATATTTCTCGTTTCTCGAGGGTTGGTCAATAAAAAGTCTATATTCTAGGCCGACGTTCCGAAATATTTATATTTCATCTTCAGGACTTGGAAAACTGTATTTCTTATTTCATATCCTCGTCATAGAGCTTTAGTAGATAGCTATCTACTTAAACATCTTTGGGTATACTGAGAAACTGAGAAAAAACTTTAAGGTATACTGAGAAAACATTATTTAAGCTATATTGAACAGAGACTAAAATTGAAGTTATAGGAGGTTTATAGGTTATAGGAAGTCAATTTTAGTCTCTGTTCAATATAACTTAAATAATGTTTTCTCAGTATACCTTAGAGTTTTTTCTCAGTTTCTCAGTATACTCAATGATGTGTTTAAGTAGATAGCTATTATCCTAAAGCTCTATGACGAGGATATGAAATAAGCAATACAGTTTTCCAAGGCCTGATGATGAAATATAAACATTTCGAAACGTCGGCCTAGAATATAGAATTTTTATTGGCCAACCCTCGAGAAACTGGAAACATTTTAAATAATGGTATCACTTGTTGGCAAATTACAAATTACTTCCTACTTGGTCTTCTGAATTCACCCTAAAAATTATATTAGAATACCGTTGAATCATACTTACCTATCATACCTATAAGATGATTCTGAATTTATAATCAAGTTAACTTAACTGCAAATTACACTAGTTCTTCTACTATTACTAATTTAATCATTTGGCATCTAGGCTCCCTTCACATTATCCGAATCAAGGCAAATCTAGATCATGGCCTCCATGTATTCACACCAGCTGGGTCAACCCGAGCCAAAACTAGTGAATCCGAAATTTTTTCCATTTTAGCGAATTTTTGTAGAAAATTGCAGCTATACAATGGCTCCGAATTTTTCAAAATGAAATTCTCAGAAATTTAGCAAATTTGGCAAATTATTGATTAGCCAATACATCTATAAATTCCATCAATGATCGCTCGGGAGGACGAATTGCCTTGTAAATATCAGCTTTTATAATTCAACTCAAATCATCGTATATTTTGTCAAAACACAAAGTGTAGGACAACTGTCATTACAAATTCGAATAATTCAAACATGCGTGTAAAATATAAATCTCTGAAACCTATAGCCATAATCATTTATGGGAAAAAAGAACTGTTAATTGAAAGAAAAAAATGACTAAGAGAAAAATGGAACGAAATGCCCGCTGTAAATAAATCTTAACCATATTTATTCATTTATGCGCCAATGTTGGTAACTAAGTCGTATTTCTATTCCCTATTTCAAATCAAATCATATACATTGTTGGTATGCATACGAAGGTATGGTACAGTACTTATAACATACGTCATAGACAAGAACATTTAAATAAAGATTAAACAACATACTTTACATAAAGGGTATGTTGGGATAGGAGGCGCTGAATTCGTCGACGTATAAAATATACATGAATAAAGTACTGAACACGTATATGTATCATAATTAAACATGTAATATATAATGTTCATGGGAAATAAGTACAAATAGAATAGATCTCATTCATGATGGGAGAAACATAAATCGATGTTTCAACAGCATAAATCAACAGAAGATGCAATTTTTAAATTGACTAATATGCTTATTCAAAATTTTGAACAGAACCACAAATCAATCGCCATTTTCTTAGATCTGAGGAAGGCTTTTGACACAGTAAACCACTCGATAATTACGGAAAATATTGAAAACCTCGGTGTCTCGGGTCCTTGCTTTACTTTAATTGAGAGTTACTTAACTAATCGAACCCAATATACCGAAATTGAAACAGTCGAAAACTCTCTCTTGGGAATTAAACACGGCGTCCCCCAGGGAACGATTTTGGGCCCCCTATTCTTCCTTATTTATATTAATAGCCTCTGTGCTCTGGAAATTGATGGAGAAATTATATCGTATGCAGGTGATACATGTGTTGTAGTTTCTTCAAAAACATGGGAAGAAGCAAAGTTACTTGCTGAAAAGGCTATGCTGTCAATTCAGCATCACTTGGATTTAAATCTCCTTTCTCTAAATTTAAATAAAACCCAATTTGATTGTTTCGCTCCTTGTAAAAAGACTTTGCCGCAGGTATGTTTCGCTTTTAAGTACCATAGTATGAACTGCAATTTCAATTTCTGTGAAATTTGCACCAACTTGTCCCGTGCATCATCATGATAGTACTTGGTTATTATCATAGATGAGTGGCTTAAATGGACTAAGCATATTCAAAATCTATCTAAAAAAAATCCGAAACATGGCATATATATTTTACAGAACAAACAAAATCTTCAGTTCTAAATTAATGAAAACTATCTACATGGCTTTAGTACATTCCCATCTCACCTACGCCATCACTTCATGAGGTTCAGACTCATAAAAAGCCAATCATAGCGGCGCAGAAACTTATTTTAAAAATCTCTAAATTAAGTAGCAACCTCAATTTAATTCCTAAAGTTAATCAAAATTTTCCACTGCAAACGGTTAAATTTTTACTAAAGCGACCAAATATTCTTTCGATAGAAATGAGTAAAATCAAAACTCGCCGTCCCAGTAGTTATACAGGGTGTTCATAAAAGAATGCCCTAGTTTCAAACATCTGTATTTCTGGCAATATTGAAGTTACAGAAATGAAACAGGTCTTAAATGGAAGTTTGTAATCCATCGTTTTTTTCCATTCCTACAAATGTTCGATATGTCCACCTCCAGCAACACGGACGACGTCAATTCGGTAATTAGGCTCGTCCCAGACCCGGCATTAGCATGTCGGGTGTCACACTTTGTACTGTTGGTTGAATTCGAAGGTCGTCCAAATTTGTGGGTAGAGGTGGTACAAACACCGTGTCTTTGATGTACCCCCCATAAAAATAATGACATGGTGCCATATCAGGTGATCTGGGTGGCCATCGATGAAGTGCCAGGTCCATATTTCTTACGTGGGTCCACGACTTTTGAACGAATTGCCGAAAAATATTCTTGGAGATACCTCAAGAAAAAACCAAGCAATTTCTTTGGTAATTCTACAGTATAGTGGCCTCAGCACCACTCTTTTCCATATGAAGATATATTTTATATTAGGCATACTTATAATTAAATAACATAAATTTGAGGGCCGGAAAGTCACATTTACCTTACTAATCGGAATCTGAATCTGTAGGACCGTCTGGTGGAGGAGTTGCGTTGATTGGAGTTTGGCAACTGTACAGTTCACCAATTGCACACCAGAGGAAATGTAGGCGAGTGCGGTAGTCTTTGAATTTCCTCTTAAACAAGAACTCGGCAATATGCCCGTGTAAATGGTGTTTACGATTACAAACTGGACATTTTTTACTTTTCGGTAACACCGAATGATCGTACAAAAACTTGAGTAGTTTTTCTTGACTCTGTGATAATTCTATGAAAGTAATTAAACTGTTTTCACAACCGTCACATACACGAAAGCTAATGCCCGAAGAAGACGCCATCACTCACTGAACGGTTGCGCTCAGTGGCCGGCCGGTCTAATCAGTTGTACTTTGCCCGCTCTTATCTGATTAGGCTCCGTACATGTCTAAAACTGCTTTGCGGGGTCCAATTCTTATCAAATATCGTGTTTCATGCATTCTACTTTATTGTGTATGAATATGGAAAAGATTGGTGCTGAGGCCACTATACTATAGAATTACCATTTCTTTAAAAAAACTCGGCGCTCCGCGCCTCGCCAGGGGGCAAGCCCCCTGGACCCCCGGTTACCTCTATTTACATACTTCGGACGAAATTATTGAAACACAGAATGCGTTTGCGTTGTCGCGCAACCAAGTGACAACCAAACAAGCGTCATTGTTTACTATTCATTTATAACATCAATTTATATAGTTATAGTATGAAACTACGAAAATTGCGTTGTCGCGCAACCAAGTGACAACCAAACAAGCGTCATTGTTTACTATTCATTTATAACATCAATTTATATAGTTATAGTATGAAACTACGAAAAAAAATACGAAATAAATTCGTGATAAATCAAGAGCTTTCCAACGAATGGTGAACGATTTCTGTGCGATTAAAATGGCGGAAATTCCATTTCCCTACCAACGGCTCGGTTGTACGTGAAAATCATCCGTCACACATTTCGTTCCCATCCCGCGTTCCATTTTCGGCTAGTTAGTCCATGGCTAAAACACATTCTGTGTTAAAATGGGTGTTTGAAAACCATTGATCTCAAGTCTGCTGTATTTTTTATAAATTGATAAATTTCCATAGCTGTATCTATAGGTATGTAAATAAGTACCTACTTTTCCTTTCGCAATATTAAAATTTATTGACATGGATATGTCTTTGCTCTGGGGGGTCAACCAAAAATTTCCGTGACGCAAAATTTGTGTCACAATTTCATTGTTTTTCACGTACAACCCAGCCGTTGCTAGGGGAATGGAACTTCCGCAGTTTTCATCGCACAGAAATCGTTCGCCACTCGTTAGAAAGCGCTTGATTTATGTGATAAATGTTCACATCTCAAGCTACCAATTTCCCCCTCCTTACGTACCTGGCTACATTCCTAAACTAAGTTGATTGGACTGTAAACAATTTTAATAAGCCGGTTACAATATTCTTAACGTAAAGCAATAGCATCATTTACTCCACTCCATAGGAAACATTTTCATCCTCTTGACAACAGTCGACTGTTAACAACCACTCATTGTAGTGGCTTCTCTCCACAGTTATTTTCAACATTTCTATGAGTAAACCGTTGTTAAAGGATTTGTTTACAACTCTCGAGGACAACCGTTATGAAATCCCCAATCAAAGACATATCCATGTAACATGGTATCTGCTTGTAAAGCAGATAGTGGAATTTGCTAATGTATTTAGTAATGAAAAAGAAGTGTATTAAAATTATTTTCCCTAATTATTTTGACACTTTATGTCTTTAATTTGGCACATAAACGAAAACGTTTGGCAGACCTGGATCAGACCAATATTGAGGTTGCTGGGGTTTTTTGAAGGGTCTAGGCGACTTTAAATTATCACATTCAACACAGGACCTAAATGCGTGACCAACCTGGCGGACCATATTTGTGCTACCAAAAATCATATTTCACGGAACATACCGGAATATCTGGTTTTTCGGCTAAGAAAAATCCCTATCAGTACACCAACTGTTCACGCCAATGGTCCTACTGAAGACATTTACACTTGGGAGAAGATTATTGTACCTTCCTTCGTCGCAGGCCAGCTCTTTCTCTGATCCTTCTCCCTACTACGCAGCATGGGATCATATGATCCCATCGGGTCACAAGGAAGTCCGAAATGGGATCATATGATCCCATCAGTCCTGAATGGAGAATGATCTCCAAAGTTCGTTTCGAGCAAGTTTTTTTTTTTTTTTTTTTTTTTTTCCTTTTTTTTTTTTTTTTTTTCAAACCGTTTCCCATTAATATGTACTTTATGTGTAAAATGACATAAAATTCCTAAGTTAGGCTGTAAGTCAATTGGGAAAGGTCTTAGCTAAAAGACCTTGCTCGATATAGGCCATTTTAACATTTTCTAATCCCCACCCGAACCATGGGCTAGAGGGGGTGGGGGCTTAATTCAATGCGCGTTTTTTCCAAAGTTCCCGATCTTCTATCCGCTGCCACATTAAAATTTGATCGAGACCACTTCGAATGACTACTTCAGGACCCGTAAAACACGATGGTGCCCTCAAAATCATTGAAAGATGCTGTCTTTTCAGAGAAATCAGCGAAAGAATGCAGAAAATTACCAAAAAAAAAAATGCGTTCCCCGCTATAGTATTTTCTATCTTAGACCGAGTAAATTTCGACGATTTTTGCTCGGGTTGGTCTTAAAATGTTTGTGGAAGTTCCAATTTGATCCCATGCGAGTTTTGAGACATGAAATTCTATTTTTCCGATTGTAGTGAAGGAAAATGTTTGTTTTTATACCTAATTCCGTCGAACGTAGTTCGAAGACCAGAAAGAAACCCACGAAGACCAGAAACAGAAACTTCTGGGCACCATCTTTCAAATCTCCTTTTGTGATCAAGACTTCGAATTTTTTTAGAATGTCAACTGTCAACAACTTCTGGATTCTCGATTTTCTGGGTTCACATTTTCAAGTGGGTTGTGTATTTTTCCTGACCTAACCTTCAGATGGTGTGGCCATTGGTGTCTGTGTCATTTGTTTTGTAGTTTCGTGGGATTATTTAAATCTCACTCCTATACTACATATTGCCTTCTGCAGGCTATAGAGTATCCTGGCTCCCCCTAGTCCTATATCATATTCGAGGCTCGTATCACCCACCAAAGTCTTTGACAGTCCAACAATATATGGTACAACATTTGCTCCTCTTGGGGATCGCAGTAGTTGTACAACGCATTTCTTCTTTCATTTTTGCCCATGAGGTATTTGAAGTGATTAGTGACTCCATGTCCAAGAATCAGCCAATTAGCAGTTCGATTGCCTCAAATTTGTCAAGGATCTTCCTGAACCTACCACGTTGTTGTGCGAGATTTGCAATACCTAATGCCTCTGGACTAATGGCCAGGCCCCAGCCGGTTCACGTACCTAATCTTCGGTTCATCTATACCTATCTTGATTCTAAAATGTTGTTGGTGTCATCATGATTATTCCCCTTTTATTTGTAAAATCGACGTAATTGTCGACCGATTCTTTTGGATGGTTCCTACATGACGTGGAATCCACTGTATCTCAATATTTTGTTGGCTTGATAGTAGTTTGACTTTTTGAACTATTCTTAAATAGTATAGAATTTTCAAGTAGGTACCCTCTGATTTTCCTAAAATGTATTCAAAGTCGTTTCAGTTCATTCACAATTTGTGACCTTCATGACGTTATCCGCCTTAGTTTGGTGGTCTGGATGCTCGGAAGCTCGCATCTCAAGAATACATAACATCAAGTAGTCAATATCCCTTAGTGAAAATTCAAATTAGCTGGACAGATAGGTCAGAATGGTGTGTATAGTTGGTCATTCCAACGTTTTTATTACGAAAAGGCGGCTTTTTAATAAAAGGCTGGTTTCACAAATAGGCTACGACATATATAAATTTATACCACCAGCAGTTTATCATGAGGTAAACTACATATTATGTATTCTTACTTCGTATGTTAGCTATTCAGTCTTTTACTTGAAATCTGTATTATTGATCAAAGAATGAATGGAATAAACAGAATTTAAATATGCCGATGTTGCTTCTGGCTTGCCCATCGTTTGGTTGGTCCAAGAACGTTGCCAACCCTACGACGACCTTCAAAGAAACCAGTGAGCTGCTACTGATGCCTTGAACGTGAAAAACTTTCGAAAAATCCCTACATCGTCCACATGTCCTGAGTCCCATGCGTACTGAGGGTTCGTGTTAGGAATCAAATCTCAATTAAAATCTAACGAAGTAATTTCAGATCTAGGTCTCCTGCGCCCGTTAAAACAATATACTAAAAAATATAGATCAGTACTCTCGTAGTGAGCCACGTTTTAAGCGCATTTTCTTTTAAGTAGATTACTGTTTCACAAGGAATGACGAAATAGAATTTCTAGGGGTCGCCCAACGCTTGAACGGAGCAGTGTTCTTATTATTACAATAATTATACAAACCTTAACTATCATAAATATCATAGAAATTCTCGTTAAAAGTTCACTGAGCTGATACGGGAGGTTCGGCAAGTGAAAATCATATTCTACCTGTCTCACAGAGGTTCCGTTCCAGATTTCAGCTACTTAAGATAAATTGCATAGAAATTAGCGTTAAGAGCTCACTCAGCTGATTGTGGTGGTTCGGCAAGTTAAAGTCCTATCCTACTTGGTTCACAGAGGCTCTGTTCCAAATTTGATCTTCGTAGGATAAGTAGCATAGAAACCGGATTTTTTAAATTCACAAAATCAGCTCACGCTGCTGATTATCTATGACGGTTTTTGCGATCATTTTGCAACCCACCCTGTCAAATTCGGTCCTGCATCTTCACGAGAATATACATACATACTTGAACGGACGGGTTTTTTAAAGAAAATCAAGCGTTCCAAAAGAAAGGATGAGTTCGTTGAGCAGCACTTTTTATGCATGGTCACAGGAACATGTGGTACAATTTTCGTCTGGTCCGCAAAATTATACCAAAACGTCGTCTGGCACATGGACTGATACTAAAGAATACTTGGAGGATTTTATGTGGCAGAAACAAACGTAGTTTCAAAGCGATACATACAACACAGTCCATGCAGCAATCCTTCTACATGGTAGGAAGATGACTTTGTTACGATCGGAATTGTTCATTGTTCATTATAGGGGAGTTTTGCAGTTTCCCATATGAGTCGTTGTACAAAAAGAGGTTTTTTTTTAGCACAAGCAACCAGAAGCTTACCACTGAGTCGTACAGTACGAATAGGGAATCGTCGTACGATTGAATGAAACGATTAAAAAGTCACATTAACGTGACTGCGGTACACTTAATCTACGTTTAAGCCCGAGTCATTGATTACCTAACGTGTACTGCATTCTTTCATAATGAAAGAAGTATTAAATTTTTAACAACTTTATCTATGTGGTTCCATTTTTCCACCAGAAATAGATGTGGTTGAAGAAGGAAGGTTACTTGATAGGGCAACATCGCAATTCGCCATGGGTTAGGAGAGTCTCATTCGGGAACTTCAACATGATCAACCATCAAGGTGTATATGATAATTATGCACCTACCTGTACCTATTACCTAAGTCCGATATTTAGCACTTTTATCCCTTGGCCAATTATGTTTCACGGTTGAAAATAATTAACCCATATTGAAGGTGTGGATACATGCTAATACGCGACGAAGGGCAAAAACAGCAGTTTCTGTGTGTGTCTATCTTCTCTGTAGTGTCACAATCCCTACCCATTTCAACAAAATCGATCTATCAGTATCGTAGCTTCGTCTGTATCAACCGATTCCAGGTTTGCGCACGTGCAATAGTTACCTATTTCAACGAAATTAGTAGGATGCCATCTTGAGACATGTACCCAAATACCCTCCAAATTGAACGAAATCGGACTGATGGTAGACCGTGAAGCTCTAGAATCCATTATTCAAAATTTGTAGAATGTGAATTTTTGAAAAAATTTATGCAGAAATCCGTTTCAGGCTATTCTGAATCATATTCTGAAGTTTAACGCATTTTTTTAATGTATGTATGTATGTATATATGTATGTGTCATTCCAGACGATAACTATCCGTAGAATTGTGCTAGAAACTTCAAACAAATTTTAAAATGTTAAGGACACAAAACGAAAGTTCAAGTTCGTTGGCCAGCATGATCGGATTACATCTTCGGGTTGAAATTTTCAAAAATGTAGTCAAAAATTTCAAAATAGCCTGTTTTTTGCGATTTGTTGTGCGAAATAATTTTTTCAGCATACTAACATGTGGTATATTCGGAATCAGCGTAAAATTTCCTATAAGAATATGTATCAAGTTTTCAAAAATTTCAAAGTTTTAAAATCAGTCAAAAATCGAAATAATGCCGTTCGCTAGTTGTAAAAATCGGTAATATTTGCATGAAACATTGTCCAAATTCAGATTGAACTACTCTTATACTACCCTGTATAACCAATCCTAGAACCATGCTGTTTAAAACGTAGGTAGTAGTTGCTTGTTTAAAAAAAAAAAAAAAAGAAAAAAAGAAAAGGAAAAAAAATGTAATCACAACTGATGAGTTTACTCTGTGAAATATTCCGTCCTCCGGTTCCGTCCTCTTAATGTTTTACGCTCAACTGTTTTAGGACTTGATGTAGCTTTAATACTGACTGTGGCTTAGAAAATATCAGCCATGAAATTATGAAGAAGTTCTATTTATGTACGTACTAGCACGCAGACCCAAGGCCTCGCTCCGCTCGGCCGTCAGTAACGTTAACCTCCCTCCATCGAAATCTATGAATATTTATCTACATTTGTCTTTAAATCTACAAGATTAGTTTAATAATAATAAAGTATGAGTACCTCCTAATTATTTTAAAAAATTTGATTCCATGTTTGTCTATCAAAATCATAAACTAAAATTTCTCTACACGATCAATAGCGACTGAAATGTCGAAGATTTCTTCAATAATTCGCTTATAGGGTCATGCTGCATGACTGGACTTTTTATTCGTAGCTCCTCCCATCGACTACGACTTAGCGTTGCAAAAACTCTCTAATTACTAAAAAGCGTAAAATCGGGGAGTCCTGGCGTTGTGAAGTGGTGAACCCTGTTGCGAGACGCAGTATGTAGAAGGCCTGCCTACCGATGCCTCGAAAATGAATAACACCATTAAGGATGTCAACATATTATGGTTTGTAACGACAAAAAAATGTGGTCATTAGGTCTTGTTGTGTAACCGTAGGTTGACCCCGTAGGCAGTTTTAACGCCGTAATATTGATCAAGGGTGAGTTACCTGCTCCACGCACCTCTACGCGAGGGAGACGAGAATGCAGAAAGCTTCCGGGCGTCAACGATACCTGCAAAAACCCTTTTATATTTCCACTCCCATTATGATGAGTATTTCCACTCCGCTGGCATTATGCGTCTTTTCCTCTTGTGCGAGCTGACGAGCCCCCTCCTGGGTTTTGTGTAACTCCACTCGACTTATATTACCTACACACCTACGCACTTTTTTTCTTTCTCTACTACTACGTTATGAAGGTAAAATAGCGTAGGCTTAGAAGGTTACCATTGCCGTTGCCTCTTCCTGCAATTACCGTATTTTGCGCATTTGCGCGGCACCTTATTTCACTTTAAATGTGTCTGTGGGAGCATCCCCAAATCTTTCCAGGTTTCTGGTCCCATATAAATCTAGTAAATGATCAAAACTTGGCGTATCACTACGGTGACCATATTTATCTTAACCAAAATCGGGACGGATAGAACTATCAAGGGGGTCTGAGGGGTATAGAATACCCTCCATGGGGAGGAGGGTCCGGGGGTCCACTCCCGTAAAAGTTTGAATTTTTTACCCTTTAAAAGTTTGTTTTTAGGCCTATTTCATCCATTCAAACATTGGTTTATAAAGAGCTTCGTATCAAACTAAAAATATGTAATATTCATTAAAGAATGTGGCACTAAGAATTACATGACAAAATAATTTCAAGAAGTTTATTACATACACAGAAAGAATATGTACCTTTTGCACGAACAACAGGTAAGTTTTTATAGTCAAATAAACAAACATTAATTTTCCAAAAAATGAAAAAATAAAAGTTAACAGAGCAGTCTGTTTACATCATTGTTCTTGTTATATTTTTTCACTAGGGCCAGGGGTACTCTTTTTACTCCAGTCGTACTTCTGCGTTGAGGAAAGTGCTCTCAGCAAGGAGTCGTCTTTTCTTATTTTGTCGTACATTTCAACACACGACAAAGCCGAAGTTGGCACGAGGGCCAACACAGTTGGGTCTCCAGACTCTCCTGTGACTATGATACACTCCTATTACGGTATAATAGTTATGTTGTGTGCGGTGTAAAGAAATTCCACGGTACTAATCATTCATTTTAAAATAAAGCTAATAACTTTTCATGATGATTTGGTTTGAAAAAATCTTTATTGGTGAAAATCGGGACATTTCTTTCCCAATTCGGGACCCCGGGACACAGGCTTTAAAATCGGGACGGTCCCGATAAAATCGGGACGTATGGTCACCGTACGTATCGTGCCTCCTAAAAGGGTTCACACATTTACGGCTCAGGACCCCACAATTTCTCGGTTTGTAGTAGGTGAATGTTGAAATGCGTGATAAATCGAGAGCTTTCTAACGAATGGAGAACGAATTTTGTCCGATGAAAACTAAAGAACTTTCTTTTCCCCAGCTACGGCTTGGTTGTACGTGAAAATCCTAAGAAAAGAGAAGGAATGATTAATTGCTGCATTGTATGACCGGCCTAGTTGGAAAACTTGTAAATTTTGACATTTTATGTCTTTACTATGGCACATAACTCAAAAGTGTGACGAAGAAAGCGTTATGAAAAATTTGTAATGATTTTCACGTACAACCGATTCGTTGCTACGGAACTTTAACTTCGCCAGTTATCATCGTACAAAAATCGTTCACCACTCGTTGGATAGCTCTCGATTTACCTAACCATATTACGTTAACCACTGCGGAGTGCGTGGCCGATAAGCTGCGATATGAGTGTGATTGTTTAAATAATTGTTTACACACAGGTGATCATTCTCAATAATTTATATTGTGAACACGTAAAGACATAAGTAAAGACTTTTAAGTCTTTTAGTAAAGACATTTAAGTAAAGACATTTAAGTAAGGACATTTCAGTAAAGACATTTGAGTAAAGACATAATTTTAAGACCAAACAACCGATAAACGAATTATCTCTTGGAGATGAAGCTCGGACTGTGTTTATGTTTAACAAAATTTTTATGAAGTGCACTCGTGAGTGTGTATATAAGAAGCTGTGTATAAGGCACCATCAGTTACGACGAAACATTCCATGGAGCATCAAGTATCATCCAATGGACCATCGACGAAACGTAAACTTTCCAAATCGTCCAAGGAGCTGATGCGTGAATATTGTTTGCGCAAAAACTGCGTACGAGTACGACAAATGCCGATGACACACTCGGCAATCGTCGTTACGTGGTACGTGGTGTGGGTGCGGGAGGGGGCGCAAAGACATAAAATGTCCCTCGTGGTTGCGTACTTGTACGAAAGCTGTGCCCACCGTTTGTGTTTTGATAAGCCTCTAAGCCACAATTCAGTTACATTTTACATTTCAGTTTCAACGAGTTTTCTCGAAAGGACAAGGATTTTCAAGTACAACCAAGCCGTTGCTGCGGAAATGATACTTCTTTAGTTTTCATCGGACAAAAATCGTTCTCCATTCTTTGGAAAGCTCTCGATTTATCACCCATCTCTTTCGCTCTTTTACCGCTTGCACGGAAAAACTCATGCATAGATTTGTCTTTCGTAGGACCCATTATGCTACTTAACTTGTAGGTAAGATAAGAAACAGTAGGTGAATCCACTTAAATTAAAAGTTCGAATTGTTTTGTTTTTGTTTCGTTAATTGCTAAGAAATAGTGACTTAATTGCTAAGTTAAGTGACTTCCTCATTTTCTGGATAGAGTAGCGTGATTAGTAACGTAGTGGTAGTAAGTTACAACCTAGTTACCCATTACTTTTTGTGATCACGATCACGCTTATTTTGTCATGACCCCAAAAGACATATCTATGTCAAAATTTTCTGTCAATTTCAAAACAACAAAACAAAAAGCTTAGTAAAACGGCAGGTTGAAAAGGAAAGAAATTAGCTTCAGAGGTTCCGAAACTGATCTGAATAACATGAGAACTGAGAATATTACAGCAATATAAAATAACCAGGTGACTCAGAAAGAGTAACGCTGAACCTCCGAGAAGTTCCAACGACCCTCTATTTGCGCGCAAATTGAAAAGAACCAGAACTTTTTGATCAAACTCCACAAACAAATATCAAAAAGCGTTAAACTCAATGAATTTCAAAACGGATTTCCTTGACGGAAATTTAGGATTAACTGCAATAGCTTCGTTTTCTTAGAAAATAGTTTAAAACGTTCCGACCTTTGTAGACTCGGAAGTAATTAACCTTATGTTGTTGGAATAGAAATAATAATTTAATTAAGAGTAATTCCTGAATATTTACTAATTAACAATTTAATAAATTAACATAATTGAAGTTGGTGATAACCTACCTAGAAAGATTTCAAGATCTCGATTTTTGAATATTTCAGCCCTTAGGTTCTACCCTTTAGTGTTGATCGAACGCGATGCCGATGTTACTGGCACATCCCCGGCCGATAAATAATTTTTAAGCCAAATTTCTTAAAGTTTGGTCCAATACTTTTTGAGAAAAGCTTCGTACGGTGGACGGACGGATTTTTTTAATTCGATTTTTGGATTCAACGCATCTTGAAACGTAAACCAAGAAATTTGGAGGAGGGGGGGATCAAAATTCTTTCCGCTCCGCGCTAACTTCATCATAGTAAATCAACAGACCCGTTGACATGTTCAATCTAAAACGGGGAACTATTAAATTATGTTACAAAAAAGGAATAAATTAATAAATACTAACACAAGGTTGAGTACCAGATTTCAGGGCTCTGGTAATCTGCCGAGGTCTGATGAGAAATAACAATTTTGGACGGATTTTCGTAACAATTTTTTTGTCACTTTTCATAGGTACTATAGACCTTGCTTATCGTATTCTGTCGACTACAAAAAGTTTATTGGTTTAACGCTGAAAACCACCAGCAACGCTCATGCAAGTTGAATATATGGTGGGAAAGTAGTGTGAAGCCTCGCCTGATAAGGTTTATCTGCGCAGCTACGTGTTTCAGTTTGGTGCGTATGAAAATTTCTTATACTGGTTGGGAATCATTGGATAAAAATCTGAAAAGGTGGATTTTTAGCCATCTTTATGAGGCCACCATTTTGCCTTAGACTTTAAAATTGCAGAATTTACCTAATTTTCAAAATATAATTCCAAACCTTATCTACACACCCATTTTCGGCCCCGACTCGGACTAAATAAGGGGCTTCTAAAAGTTATTTCACAATCTCTGAAAGTTTCTTGAAATTTGGCTGTTTCCATCGCTGACCCTTAAGCAATATACTGGAAAATATACTTTCCTTCAATTATCCATGAATTTTGACTAATTTGTTCCAATAGATAGTGAGGAAACACGTGTTTAATGAAATTCACATTTTTTTGCTCACCTAATCTTGGTAGCAGATAACGAGCACAGCTGGTATTTCCATCAAAATCGGACTGTAGTTTGGTGTGCTGATGTTGAACCAAAATAACCCAAAAAGCTGTAAAACAAAATGTGGAAATTTTTATGAAAACCAGTTTTTTACGAATTTCATCCTGCTGGCACCTACTAAGACATAATCGCATGAACATAACGATACGTCAAACAATAAATAAATAGATAAACAATGAATAGAACAATAAATAGGATTTGTTTTTTAAGTTGGGAGCTCTATAATTTTTCGTTCTTGCTGTTTCACTAAATGAAAGTACCTATCTCAAGATTTTATTTATAAATAAGAATCTAGTGCTTCATTGGTTCAGCATAAAATACATGATGCATACATCTCTGTGCTACCCATTATACGCATCTTGTCACAGGGTTCCACTCTGTGTACCATCTTGTGTGTATCATCAAGTCCAATTCTTACTATACCTGTAATTTATATTCACAGGTGAGGGAATATAGATTCACTGTGAGACTAAAATTTATCAGATTTCAGTATTGTTCTAAGTTGGGGATGGAGTGATCCCTATTAGTTTTGAAAATACTTGATTATTTGCTCGTCTTTGAGCCCAAAAAGAAAAATACGTGCTTCTTTGTCTGCACAAAACCTCATAATGAATTCTGTTTAGCTCCATTTCTCGAAATAGTCGACCGTATTAACTGCATACATTAAAGTGCCAGTTGCAAGGCTATATTGTCAGAAAATGCAGTCAATTCACTCTGTGAGAAAACTCCCAAGCGATGGCTCTCATAATATTGTGAAGATGTACATCGAAAAAGGAGAAATAATTTTGACAAGAACGTTGCATTGTGCGATCCAGGCGATTGCCACATCCGGGCGTTTCGTCGATCAACTCGATGCGCCAACTGGGCGGCTGGGAGAAACATCACCTGAGTCCGCACTCACCGCTGGCTTGCGAACTACTGAGGCTGCGAGCTCGCTCAGCTTCTCTCAACTCTGGTCTCCTTCTCCCTAGTTGGGAGGCTCGGAACCGTTCGATCCCTCCTCCGCCTACCTGCTCCACAGCCTCCCCCGTTTGCGTCGTTTCATTTCCCCGGCTCAGAACTTGGGTTGGTGTAATGCAATAGGTAGTCCATCGTTGAATGCGCGAATTTGGCTTCCTCACTGCAAGCTGCTGTCGTCAGCTAAGTCCTCAAAGTGACTGAACTGAATGGTTGTGAACTATTACATAACCCTTTGAAAGCCCTCTTTTATCCAATCCAAATATAACTTGCCAATGGAGGTGGAGAACTATTGTTTGATTGGTGTAATATTAGGTAGTCCACCGTTATGCGCGAATTTGGCTTCCTCACTGCCAGCTGCTGTCGTCAGCTAAGTCCTCAAAGTGACTGAACTTCATGATTGTGAACTGTTACATAACCCTTTGAAAGCCCTCTTTTATCCAATCCAAATATAACTTGCTAATGGAGTTGGTGAACAATTGTTTGGTTATTGTAATGTAACAGTAGTAGTCCATCGTTATCAGCTGCTGTCGTCAGCTAAGTCCTCAAAGTGACTAAACCTCATGAAAGTTTGTGAATAAGTACAAAACACTTTGAAAGGACTCTTTTATCCTATCCAAATATAACTTGCTAATGGAGTTGGGGAACAATTGTTTGGTTAGTGTAATGTAATATATAGCCCATCTTTATGCGCTAATTTGGCTTTCACACCGCCACCTGCTGTCGTCAGCTAAGTCCTCAAAGTGAATTTGTGAATCAAAGTAAAATCACAGTAAAATTGTGAATTAATACTAAAACATTTCGGATGGACTATTTTAACCAATCCAAATATAACTTGCTAATGGAAGTGGAGAACAATTGTTTGGTTAGTGTAATCTATTAGGTAGTCCATCGTTGAATGCGCGAATTTGGCTTCCTCACTGCCAGCTGCTGTCGTCAGCTAAGTCCTCAAAGTGACTAAACCTCATGAAAGTTTGTGAATGAATACAAAACACTTTGAAAGCACTCTTTTATCCAATCCAAGTATAACTTGCTAATGGAGGTGAAGAAATATTGTTTGGTTGGTGTAATGTCCATCGTTAAATGCGCGAATTTGGCTTCCTCACTGCCAGCTGCTGTCGTCAGCTAAGTCCTCAAAGTGACTGAACTTCATGATTGTGAACTATTACACAACCCTTTGAAAGCCCTCTTTTATCCAATCCAAATATAACTTGCCAATGGAGGTGGAGAACTATTGTTTGATTGGTGTAATGTATTAGGTAGTCCATCGTTATGCGCGAATTTGGCTTCTTCACGCCAGCTGCTGTCGTCAGCTAAGCCCTAAAAGTGACTAAACCTCTTTAAAATTTGTGAATGAATACAAAACACTTTTAAAGGACTCTTATCCAATCCAAGTATAACTTGCTAATGGAGGTCCTCAAAGTGTTTGTGAATAGTTACATAACCCTTTGAAAGCCCTCTTTTATCCAATCCAAATATAACTTGCTAATGGAGTTGGTGAACAATTGTTTGGTTATTGTAATGTAGTAGTAGTAGTCCATCGTTATGTGCAAATTCGGCTACTTCACTGCCAGCTGCTGTCGTCAGCTAAGCCCTCGAAGTGACTGAATCTCATGATAGTTTGTGAATAAATATATAACACTTTGAAAGGACTCTTTTATCCAATCCAAATATAATTTGCTACTGGTGGTGAAGAAATATTATTTGGTTGGTGTAATGTACTAGATAGCCCATCTTTATGCGCTAATTTGGCTTTCACACCGCCACCTGCTGTCGTCAGCTAAGTCCTCAAAGTGACTAAACCTCATGAAATTTTGTGAATAGATACAAAACCCTTTGAAAGCACTCTTTTATCCAATCCAAATATAACTTGCTAATGGAAGCGGAGAACTATGTTTGTTTAGTGTAATGTTATAATACAAAACACGTTGAAAGCCCTCTTTTATCCAATCCAAATATAACTTGCTAATGGAGTTGGTGAACAATTGTTTGGTTATTGTAATGTAGTAGTAGTAGTCCATCGTTATGTGCAAATTCGGCTACTTCACTGCCAGCTGCTGTCGTCAGCTTAGTCCTCAAAGTGACTGAATCTCATGATAGTTTGTGAATAAATATATAACACTTTGAAAGGACTCTTTTATCCAATCCAAATATAATTTGCTACTGGTGGTGAAGAAATATTATTTGGTTGGTGTAATGTACTAGATAGCCCATCTTTATGCGCTAATTTGGCTTTCACACCGCCAGCTGCTGTCGTCAGCTAAGCCCTAAAAGTGACTAAACCTCTTTAAAATTTGTGAATGAATACAAAACACTTTGAAAGGACTCTTTTATCCAATCCAAATATAACTTGCTAATGGAGGTGAAGAAATATTGTTTGGTTGGTGTAATGTATTATGGAGTCCATCGTTATGCGCAAATTCGGCTTCCTAACTGCCAGCTGCTATCGTCAGCTCAGTCCCCAAAATGACTGAACTTCATGATTGTGAACTATTACACAACCCTTTGAAAGCCCTCTTTTATCCAATCCAAATATAACTTGCCAATGGAGGTGGAGAACTATTGTTTGGTTGGTGTAATGTATTAGGTAGTCCATCGTTATGCGCGAATTTGGCTTCTTCACGCCAGCTGCTGTCGTCAGCTAAGTCCTCAAAGTGACTAAACCTCATGAAAGTTTGTGAATAAATACAAAACACTTTGAAAGGACTCTTTTATCCAATCCAAATATAACTTGCTAATGGAAGTGGAGAACTATTGTTTGGTTAGTGTAATGTTATTAGTAGTCCATCGTTGAATGCGCAAATTTGGCTTTCTCACTGCCAGCTGCTGTCGTCAGCTAAGTCCTCAAAGTGACTAAACCTCATGAAAGTTTGTGAATAAGTACAAAACACTTTGAAAGGACTCTTTTATCCTATCCAAATATAACTTGCTAATGGAGTTGGGGAACAATTGTTTGGTTAGTGTAATGTTATAGAATAGTCCGTCGTTATGCGCGAATTTGGCTTCCACACTGCCAGCTACTGTCGTCAGCTAAGTCCTCAAAGTGAATTTGTGAATCAAAGTAAAATCAAATTAAAATTGTGAATTAATACTAAAACATTTCGGATGGACTATTTTAACCAATCAAAATATAACTTGCTAATGGAGGTGGAGAGCTATTGTTTGGTTGGTGTAATGTAGTAGGTAGTTCATCGTTATGTGCGAATTTGGCTACTTCACGCCAGCTGCTGTCGTCAGCTAAGCCCTCGAAGTGACTGAATCTCATGATAGTTTGTGAACTGTTACAAAACCCTTTGAAAGCACTCTTCTATCCAAACCAGAAGTAGGGTTTCAAACATGTTAGAAAACCAATTACTACAGCATAAACGGTGTATTTTAGAATCAAATCAATCAAATGAAAAGAAATAAATTAAAGAGCTCCTTCAATGTTACTGTACAAATGTACATGTATTATTACTAAACCAACAAGTACCTACTATTGATACTATACTTAGTAGGTAATGTTCTTTGTGGCTGCAGAATGACGAGCAATAAATATTGAAGTTAGAAATTTTGACCGTTTGATGCAGGACGGAGAAGCTCGCGCCAGTTCAGATGCTTTTATCCAGATTTTGCCGAGAGAAGTGGAGTATCAATACACAGAATAGCGGTGAAAAGCGGTTCTGCCTAGAACGTCCTTAATATCTTTAAGCATATGATGTACCAATTTCATGAAGCTCCAGAGAAGCAAGGAAAAACCGACAGCTTGGAATCAAAGTCATGGTTGGTAGGGGCTTTAGTACTAACAAAGTACTCACGTCAAAATGACCAAATGTTTGTGTCAACGTCGTCCTGGTAGATGGGAGTCTTGATTACGGTATGCAGCTAACCCTTCCACAAGAAACGATTCAAAATAGTGGATGCTGAAGACCGAGATTTGGAGAATTCAGTTGCAAGGTAGATTTCAGCTGGCAGTCTCGATTAGCAAAAAGCGTCTTGCTGGAGTGAAACTTGGTTATACTGAGAGGTAGATGGGGGAGGGGAGGCTGCAGGACTCATGAAAGGAGCCATCGTCGTCAGGCACAACACTTCACTTCATGTGATGAACACTCGTAGTAAAGCGCCAGCTGGTTACCATCTTTAATCGGCACAACATAAACGAATATATAAACAAATAAACGAATTATACTCTTCTTGACTTGAACAGTTGCTGTATTATTTTCCTCGAAATGTGGGCTTTGTTAGCCAAGTTCCCGGTAGCCCTACGACCCTACATTCCCCTAGTGTCTAGGTCTTGGATATTTGAGTTTTTTTCTCCCCGAGTTTCTTTCTAACATGCTCTTCAATTTAGGGAGTTCCGGTGGGTTTAGAATCCTCTGATCAAACTTCTTACCACTTTTGAACTTCCGACCGAAAAACTTACAATTCATTTAAACTTTCAATTCAAAACCCATGAAAACACTTGATTTGCTGCTGAAAATCCACGGTATTTCCCCATACAGAGGGTGAGCTTCTCCTTCAGCTGACCTTGGGAAAGTTACGTGTGATTAAAGTCTCCAATCCCAAGTTTTCAAACTTGGCTTAGTACAAAGTTGACTTCACTTGTGTTGTTGAACAAAAACTTGGCCTTTTTATCCGCTTTCTCACTGCGGAAGGTAAAGGAAGGAAGCTTTTGGTTAGTGTAGACGGCTGATAAAACCATTTCCCCTTCAATACTGTTTTAGTTGTGAAGCATTTAAAAACAACTTTGGTCCCGTGTCTGAGGTAATTTCACCTGTTCAATCAGTTAAAATATATATCAATGAGAGCTTTTCAAAAAGGTGCAATATGGTGGGTATCAGATTATTGGATGTGGGTAACTAAAAAAATAACCTGTATAAAGAAAGCTATATGACGTAATGGGGGCACTACTTCATCCTTGCGTCCGCCTGGGGGGGGCATGAGCGCCGGCCCCCTATGATGTCAATCGGAATTTTGTTCAAACCATTTGGAATTTGGAGCTGAAAACTTATTATGGAAACTTGGAGCCATTGTTGTTCTTGGGAAATACGCTAATGGGTAACTTTCATGTGTTGATTTAAAATTTATTTTTCATCTAAATCATAACATTTCGTTCATCTAAGTAACATTATTTCTTGATCTATAAATCAATGATTCTGTGCTCCTGAAAACTAATCGTTTTCAAATTTGCAGCTCAAAATTCCCGGCAGAGGTGATGTCATTCAGCTTTCCTCAAACCCCTGTTTTGGCCATTTTCTATTATCCTATTCCTTCTTGAAAAAAAGTTTTCGTAAATTAACGGAATTTGTTAACTATACCAATTTTATGGTAAAAAAAAACTCGTTCTAAATAATACTGGGCAATTCAAACAAGATTTTAGATTTTTTTGCAGTTTTTATGTATTATCTTATGAAATTTTTTCATTTTTCACCATGAATTTTTTAATGTTCTAGTTAATATAGTTCATCGTTAATAAACTCGTTTTAACTACAATTCTGCTAAAAAAAAATATATATTTAAAGATTTTTAGCCATTTGTTTGAGATTTCTTGCGCACATTTTTTTATATTTGACAAATTTTATGTGCTGGACAACTCGGCTCGTCCTTTCGATAGGAAAGCTTAATTTTTTGCCGGTAGAACCGATTTTTTATCTCAATCCTAAGGAGTGTTATCGTCCGGATGGACACACACACACTAAAAGGGTTAAACTCTAGGATTCGTCTCAGAATATCTCAAAGCAGATTTCAATGAAGAAAATGTAGATTTTAAAATTTTTGGAGCCACATTGCAATAGCTTCATGTATGTTCTATAAAAATTCGCTAATTGACACTCGGTGGTTTTCAAGGGCACACAAGAGTTGCCCAACACGTGGATTAGTAATTGGATTAGTAATGGACAGTAAGTACATGTACAATAAATACATGGACGTTATAACTTCCATCGCTTTTGGAACATTAATAGCCTCTGCGCAAGTGCTACAGTGTATTTCACGTAACGCCTATTTCTCATGATCAGAGTTGTTAAAAATTACAATTTATCCGTTAGCACGGAAAAACATTGAAGCATGAATATGTTTTTGGGCTATGAATAAACCTATCGTTCCCTTTTAATAAAAAATGTGTGTACTGTGTGACCCGAAAGAGCCAGTTGTACTGTGATAAGATAAAACCCCAACTGCGGTTACCTTGTTACCACGTTCAATTCTAATAATAAACCATTGATTTGGAAAATTATTATAAATTCAAATTAATTAGGGGAAGTTGTTGATTGGTTGTTCCGTTTCAAAAATTTGACGGACAATTTCCGAAGACCCCCCCTCCCCAAACATATGTACATGTTAAGTTAATTCTAATAACTATTACGAATTCCTATTAAGTACCTTCAATCTTGCCTCTTTATTTTTCCAATCACATGCAAGTTATGGTAATGGATTCTTCCAATTACCATCACTTGGAATTGAAAAACAGTAATTGCCGTTTCAATTAGGTAGGTACCCAATCCAGGAATTGAGATGAGAAGGGGGACCCGCTGGGCTTTCAACTATTCCCACTACCTATTACAAGGTTCGGTATGTGTCATGAGACTGGAGTTACACCCGTTACTGCTCCTCCAAACTCCTCAAATGACATGTCACAGTTATTTGTACACCATATTCAGGTCCTCGGCCAACTTGACGTGATGAAGGTGGAGTACAAAGAAGTGTGAAACGTCACTGAGGGGTTCGGGGATAGTAATGGAAACGCTTGAATGGCTGCGAATTTCATTACCCATTCAAAAGTCCTGTAATTTTCCTGCATTTAATGATTTATGAGGAAAGTACATGATTGAATTACCCAGCCGTAATCATTGGAGATAAGTACATGATTGAATTACCCAGCCGTAATCATTGGAGATGAACTACTAGTTGATGGAAAAAAAAGTCCTGTCATGCAGCATGACCCCATGAGCGAATTTTTGAAGAAATCTTCGACATTTCAGTCGCTATTGATCTTGTAGAGAAATTCACAACTATCGAACGGCATTATTTCGATTTTTGACTGATTTTTCAACTTTGAAATTTTTGAAAACTTGATACATATTTTTATAGGAAATTTTACGCTGATTCCGAATATACCACATGTTAGTATGCTGAAAAAATTATTTCGCACAACAAATCGCAAAAAAAGGCTATTTTGAAATTTTTGACTACATTTTTGATGTAATCCGATCATGCTGGCCAACGAACTTGAACTTTCGTTTTGTGTCCTTAACATTTTAAAATTTGTTTGAAGTTTCTAGCATAATCCTACGGACAGTTATCGTCTGGAATGACACATACATACATACATACATACATATATACATACATACATTAAAAAAATGCGGTAAACTTCAGAATGTGATTCAGAATAGCCTGAAACGAATTTCTGCATAAAATGTTTTCAAAAATTCGCTAAAACTTATCATTCACTATGGACGAATTACGTGAGGATTCTACATCTACTGTGTCAGAAGTGGAGATTAATCTGAATACTCCTCCTCCGTCCTCTCCCAACATTTCCTGAAAACAGTTCAAGAAGAAGATGAAAATCTACAAGAGATAGAACGAACATCAACACCGCTTTGGAAATTTCGGCAATGACTCGGGATTATTATTGAAATTTGGCAGTGGAGTGTAGGCATTATTAATTGTGATCTATTTAACTGAGCAGTGCTCATTTATTATACGCAACGTATGTAGACCTGTAAAAGTAATTATTAGAAACATCATACGTAAAAGTCTAACATTGTTTTTGCAGGAATTTCTCATAATAATGTTACATTAAATTTCTAAATTTGTTTTTGCAGGCAGAAATAAAGACAAGATATAATGTGCTATTTTTAATATGTATTTAAGGAACTCCTTGTATTACCTATGGGTTATACAATAAAATTGAATTGAATTACCCAAGTACTCACAACTCTGTTCATTGTCTAATCTCCCGAATTAGTTAATAAAGTTTTGTGGGTTAGGGAAATCAACCTTCTGCACGGTTACAAAGCTTCTGCCAACTTTCACCAACCTGCGCTAATGTCCCGTTAACCAAATGGTAACGGGAGGCAGGGAATGACGAGTGGTGCATTAAGAATTTATCTTTAACGTGGTTAAAGTTTACGCCGAAATGTCCTATAGTCAGTGGCGTAGCTAAGTCATTTCTCATGGAGGGGCAACAGTCACTAATGCCTGCAAAATCATTTAAATGTATGTATGCGGTTGTTTCTCACTGACAGAATAAATTGATATTTGTTCTATAAATTTATTATTATCCACAATAAATTGTTACCTACTTGTTGATCTGGAAAATATCACACAATAAATTGTAATATATAAGTACGCGGATGTACATAATACAAACGATATACCTCAATCAAAAATTAATAAAAGAATACGGAAAACAAGCTAGATCAAGTAGGCAGTGAAAAGTAGGGGAAGTTCGTAGGAGAATTTGGTGGATACTGAACAATGGATATTTTTCTAGGGGAAAATCGATATGGGCTGGCCCCAGAAGGTAGTGGGGAACGACTTGATTTCAGTTTGTATTGTAGTATCCACATTTCCGTTTCGTTGACTAGGTGATTTTACTACGCTCCGTGGGGCTGTACAATATCCATGCCATTTTGCCCCTACGCAAACGAACCTAATAAGAACTTCTTTATTTCTAAGAGCATCTACAGTTGCTAGGCAACCAGATTCGTATAATAATAATAGTAGTTGTGTTTTACTAATTACATTCTTTAATTCAAAGTGTTAGGTAGGTAGCGAAGTTGGAGCGCGAACTTAAGTTGGAAGCGTAAAATTAATAATTTTGATTGTATCCGCACCACGAACTTTTGCGTCCTCTGAAACTCATGGAGGGGCTCTGCCAACCCTGCCCCTCCTCAAACTACGCCACTGCCTATAGTTGTTGGCAATACTACATACGTCATATGATTGATGATGATGATGTGTTGATTACATATTAGAGAGTTCCTAGTAGATCCGTAAAACACAATACGTCGTGCGGTATTGACAACCTGGCGCCGTAACTCTGACGCAATGAGTTACGGTGACGCATCCTTCCGTACTGGTACGTTAACGGATCGCAATCCGGAAAAAACTTAATCTTTTAAAATAACTAACCTCCTTCCATGAACTCAAATAACCTCCTAGGGATACTTTCCTCCTTCCATGGATTTAGCGTTACAACTAGATCTGTTAAGGACTTGACGTGACTTTAAGGTGCGGTAAAGTTTCTCGTTACCGCACGCCGTATTAAGACCGACGGATCTCTAGAAACTCTCTATTATGTGATTGATTACACGTGTTTGCATGTGATCATGGTAAATCATACTTCGTGATTAGGAAAGCTGGTTCCATTTGTCCTGCAGCCTCCAGCGGTACCGATCGTACAGTTAAATGCGATGAATGAGCGCTTTTATCCTCAATCAGAAACAATTTTCGTAATGAGGAATTACATGAAATTGCATTCCTCTAACTCAAGGGAATACCAAATACTTTTCACTTTAGGAAAACTGTCAATTTTTGAAAACAGCATGTATTATAGCTTCCTCATTTATTGTCACATGTGCGTATAGGATTAGTTGAAAAACAAAGAACGAGTTGAAATGATTGAGGGCTATAATTAATGTTTGCGCATGCGCATAACGTACCATCGATCTAACGTGTATACAAGGCGATGTGATTGGTAGGATATTGTCTTAGAACCCACACAATCCTTGAAAAGTTCATCAAAATCGGTCCATTAGTCCCACGTGTCAAGTGTCAACCAGTATTAGTTTTGCGCATGCGCAATAGTTATTGCTTTACCAATTGCGATCTAATTCATATGGCATCTCTCTGGAACATATGCCCAACCTCCCCTAGGGTTGTCAGATGTCCGGTTTTGGCCCGGACAGTCCGGTTTTTCACCAAGCCGGACGAAATTTAAAGTCGCTCTGAACGCCAAATGTCCGGTTTTCTCAGAAAGGGCGGCAAATGTCCGAGTTTTCGTAGTTCCTATCGTAGGTTGCTATTCTACGAAATCAGCCTTGACTTCTCCCGGCCGTGACCTACCTTCCTAATTTATTTCGCGATTGACGATAGAAAGCTATCTTAAAATCCAAAATCATTTGTAGCCTTGTCCTTTTTTCCATTAGAAAGAACTCTCCTATCGCTTCTGAGGTAAAAAAAAGTTCCTACCTACTTCTCAACTGAGGTAAATAATCATGAAATGTCGAAGATGACCTTAAATTAGTAGATCTTGACGTATGTAATATCGAGATTCCCAGTTACCAGGTATTTACTGATTCGAAACTTTCCTGCCTAGCTTGTACCTATATTAATTAAGTTTACCTTTATTATTTGATAAAATTCCTCAAAATACCTCCACTAAATATCATTTCGAGTACGGAAAAACCAAAAAATGATTAGGTATTTTGAGCTGTTGAATATTTAATTAGGTACCTATCAATGTTAATTATAAATCAAAGAATTTAAATTTGATGATTACGAGCTAAAATTTTAACCTCAGGCTTTTAGCTAGGTATGCCTATTTCTAATCCATTAGAGTTATGCGCCTTTAGTGGTTTCCAGATGATTGTCAGCAATTATCATTATGTCATGCAATTATTAATTATTATTCTATCTTCTGGCTGTATTTTATAGGTTCACTATTATCCTATACGAATGAATAAAGTTACCTACCGACTAGGTTGAAATTATCGGTTCTCAAAAATGTATTCAAAATACTCTAGGTATCACAAAAACCACTTTAAATTGAAGAAAATATTATTTATTGGAATGTAGAGAGATGCTTAGATTTATCTTCATAAGTTTTACTAAGTTTTTCAATATGCTTTCCAACTCTCTCCGGTTTCTCCCCATTTCAGCTGGTAACCCTGACCTCCCCCCGAGTTAGGGGGAAAAATTCGGACCAATAGATGATGAGAAATCGGCGTTTGCGCATGCGCGCAGACTACTTTAACCATGGTTAGGCCCTAAATGTGGCCTCCGTCATTACAAATCACAGCTTCATAGATTGAATAGCAAAGAAATTTGCTCAGGATCTCACTCAGCTCATATTGAGGACTTCATGATTCGTTTTTACGTTTCTAGACGTCCCAAGGACTCTTAATTCAAATTTTAGCTTCATAGGTTGAATAAAAAAGAAATAAGCTATATAAGTTCAATTCCAATAAATACCCATAGTATATCTATTGAAATTTAACTTATGGAGCTATTATATTAGATGCTATTATATTATGGAGCAATACCTACTAATAGATGCAAACAAAACATGAGAACTGTTATGCCCATAGCTCTTTTAGTCGTATAGTCACAGAGTTATAGTGAACAGGGAAATGTTTGTGGGTTAAACAGGAAAAATGTGAACAAACGTAACAGCGGAGCCGTACGTCAAAATAATCAGAAAATGTTCCGTTAAGCTTCTCCGTTACTGTGTGTGACGCAAACTGTAATTGTTCCTACCGAGTCGTCTCAGCTACGAGTCGTTCTTCGGGTTTTTCAAAACGGGATTCGTTGAAAACGTCAAATTGCACCCCTAAAGTCTTTGTGACGTCCTAAGTGCGCCAAGGTTTTACAATTCGTAAAATGAACACATCGTAAAAGAAAGCGATTGGTCCCAAAGTGCTGAGACTGAAATCTACGTTTCCGTCTGGAGTTCTGCTTGGTTCAGCAATGATTAGATAAGAACAAGCTCTCTTTTTTAATATCAATCGAATTCAGGTTACTTGATCGTGGGAAACGGGCGGTTCGCGAAATTCACACTGTGGTAAGTCCGACGCCGGCTAAGTCGAAACATGAGAAACATTATTTATTGCAGCTGATCTGATCAATTCTTGCAAATTTAATGGAAATTGACCAATATCAATATCGGTAATATTGGTATTGGCAAATGCCTCCTTGATATCGTCTAAATCAACGTTTAAACTTTGAATCGATGTCACGGAAACGCTGTAAATCGATGTTTACTGATAACAGTATAACTATTGATTATGTTGGTGAAACCCGTTTGTTCTAAATCAACGTTAAAAACTCTGGTTCAATGAAACAATGATCTAGGGTGGAAGGACCAGTGATTGACAGGGATCCAGTGGTTGACATCTCACCAAGAAGTTTTAATAATAAGGCATTAAAAAGTGTTTTACGGTATTGGTCCATTTGAATTTTGAGGCAATATACCTTCTAAGTAAAGTATACAGGCGGGAAAAGGTTTCAGGTGGGTTTTTGTGAGATCTGGAGAAGGTTACCCAACAGAACCTCGTGTTATAATTTCTTTGGTGCTGGTTCTTGTGAATTTGCTAAGTAGGTAAGCGTTTCATTTTGTTCCACCATGCCCTCCACATTTTCAAATTCGATTGTTTCCATGGTTTTTCTCAATCAGTTTTTTGTTTAGATTGCATTTGCTATCATTTTTTGGAAATAACCAAAGATAACATGTGAAAATAGTAATGTCAATTAATAGTTTCCAAACTGACAGTGATTGAGTGACTCCCAGTGATTGACAGTGCTGTCAAAATGAATCTCTATTCGTTCTTGTCATTCGTTCTTTATTTTTTACTAGACTAATCTAGTCCGTATAACAGTACCTAACAGGAACTCAGCACATTATAGTAACGATATAAGTCCTACCTATTTGCGGCGTTAAGTGACCCGGTGCAAAAAGAGGAGATACCAATCAAAATGTAAGTAATGTACCTAATAAAATAAATATCACCGATTGAGGTGGTCCTCGCCACTATGAGACTAAACAAAAAGTTGAATCGGGAAATTCAGAATTGGGGCATGGTGAGAAATAACTCTTCGTTCAGAAATAACTCTCCTAGATGTTAGTAACTGCACTACCTTATTTACCGTGAATTAATGGCAACTGTTGTTACCGCCACAGCCTAATAAACAACTCTCGTTGATAAGGACCGCCTAGAACACGATCTAGGCGAGTATAGAGACGAACGGCGACACTTTTGCAACAAACTTGATGCCGTGCTGATTCGAATGAGCAGTCTACCACTAAAATCGGACCGCGAAGTTCTTCATAATTTCAAATACCGTTCGGAATTATACTTATATATAAAGATATTTATATAAATACATAGCAATTCACAAGCTGCTATTGTACCATTAGAAACGTATTGTGCCCATGGTATCGAGAAAACATTGTACCTATTTTGTGATGAAACATCCGGTGATATTTTCAACTTTTTACTTATTTTCAATACTCATAATAATTTCATACTTAGATTAATAAAACTGAGTTCAAATGCTAAATTTATTTGTAAAATGTTGAAATAAATGTTTTTTTGATACACGGAATCATTTATTGCAGAAGAACTGCTATGTCAATCACAGGTACAACCAAAAATTTGGCTGTCAAATACTGGGTCAAGATATTGATTTCGAAAAAACGAATTTATGATGTTTTGCGGCTTGAATTAGTGATTTTTTTCAATAGCGAGCAGTTTGAGGACATCCAAATGCAGCAATCGATGTAAGATTCAAATTTGGACCAACGAAAAAACATAACTTAATTGCTTGTCGAAGTCAATATGTCTCTTAAGGTGTCAACCAGTGGCCCCACCACCCTACATTAACCATGGTTAAGGATTGTTGGTGATACCGGCCCTAAATTTCATTTTTGTTGGATTAATAGTAGTCATTGCGCATGCGCAAACGTTAATTTCGACTCGTATTTTGATCTTCAACTAATTCTATACGTCCATGTTAGGAATATGTGAGGAAGCTATACTGCCTACCCAACTTGGCAGACGTTTTCGTTAGGCTTGAGAGGAGCACACTTTCAAAATGACTTTAATTTGCTCAATATTATCAAAATCTCGACAGTAAATTGCTTTATGAATTTAACTCATGTTGCGGAAGTAAGATAAAGCGTATCACAAACGTTGGCAGTTATTACGTTCCTCGTTAGTTTATTTGTCTCTCCTATTACCGTCATTTATCAATTTCTTCTCGAACCCGTCTTTATCGATCATTATCATCACCTCCGCCTGGGACGGGGATGTGTACACCCCTCTAATCTATACCCCACTAAATGAATAGATTGTGAGGGTTTTATAGCGTAATGTCACGGAAGTAGATAAGTTATTTCATCATTATTTCAAATAATAAATCAGGGTGTCTACAGGTCACGGATTCCCGGAAAGTCTCGGAAAAGTCACGGATCTAATAGTAGGGCACGGATTTTAATGTAGAAGTCACCGATTTTTAGAAGTCACCGACGTGGCGTCGGTGACCAAATGATCATAATATAATCCCAGTACCGGGATTCACAAAACATACGAAAGAATCAATTGCGATTTTTGAATCTATAACATTAAATATTTTGACAGTATGGTTTAGTTTGTTAACCGTGTTAGGTGATAATTAGCACAGTTTTGGAATCTTGAGAGTCGGTCAGACAATAATAAAATTCAAGTCATCAAGGCCAACGTTTCGATGTATTTATACATCATCATCAGGACTACAACAAGATGAGATTCAAGGTCTATTAATTGAATAGCTGTTGTTTGACAACGTTACATTATGTCCAATGGAAAAATTGTTAATATACATACGAGTATGCATAGTATTACTTACCTATCTCGGAGAATTTATGCAGGTTTTTACAAAGTCATTTTGTAGTTGGTAACACATTCATGTCATGCACATACATTGAATAGTGAGAACATGTGACAAATCAAAAATTAGTTGAAAAACCTTACTTCTTAATTAGTAACATTAAGAAGTAACTAAACATCAAGAAGTAAGGTTTTTCAACTAATTTTTAATTTGTCACATGTTCTCACTATTCAATGTATGTGCATGACATGAATGTGTTACCAACTATAAAATGACTTTGTAAAAACCTGCATAAATTCTCCGAGGTATGTAATACTATGTATATGTATATTTATTATCAATTTTTCCTTTGGACATAATGTAACGTTGTCAAAGAACAGCTATATTCAATTAATAGACCTTTAATCTCATCTTGTTGTAGCCCTGATGATGATGTATAAATACATCGAAACGTTGGCCTTGAAGACTTGAATTTTATTATTGCCTAACCGACTCTCAAGATCCCAAAGCTGTGCTAATTAAATATTTTGTACATTGTATTTTACTAAAATATTCTGTAAGTAGTCCAAGACTTCTGTACTTTATAAGTAGGCTAGAATCAATAAAAAAGTTATGAAGATCTAATTTTATATAGGCTACTCATGATTACAGTAGGTCTAGTGGTATTTCGGCACGCTATTCCTAAAGAAATTAAAGCCTGAAAAAGTCACCGATTTTTAAAATTTAGAACCCCCAAAAGCCCCCGATTTTTATTTTACAGATCTACTATACACCCCGGAAATGGACATTTCACCTCCTGCTCCTCCACTCCACCTCTTTTGTATTTTGTTTCCTCACAACCGAAGGTACGAAAACTTTCTGTTCACGCAAGAAGTCCTTAAGATTTGATCCACAAAAACCAAAATTTCTACTTGCTTTTTAAGACGTCCCTCTGAAGATAGGCTTCGTCAATAGAGGAACGACCTATTGGAACTGACCCAGGGGGTTGGGACAACCCAAGCATGAGGGGAAAAAACTGCTTACAAATCCGTTTCAGATCATTCTAAGGCCGAATCCGGGAGGAAAAACGCGGCAGGCCGCTCGTCCTTTCTCTCTTATAAGAGAAGAGCTATGAGCATTGAAAATGTCTCAGTAATTTCAATGTTTTTTTTATTGTTTTAAATAAAATAACAATTAGAAAACATAAAATAATTTATTGTTGCTACACAATTACTGAATTTGCTGAAAGCCAGTCTCGACGATGCCCAATTCTTCCACGAATATGAATTCACAGGTAGGTAATTTTCTGTTACTATATCTAATTCTTTTCTAATTACTATAACCAAGATTAACTTCTCAACCAAGTGACAACAAAACAAGCGGCATTGTTTACTATATACATTTATAACATAAATAAATATAAAACTACGACATAAATAGAAGAACGAGTACGAAAGAAATGCGTGATAAATCGAGAGCTTTCCAATGAATGGAGAACGATTTTTGTCCGATGAAAACTAAAGAAGTTTCATTTCCCCAGCAACGGCTTGGTTGTACGTGAAAATCAAAATAAAAGAAAGAAAGAAACGCTTGCATGCGAGTCTGCAACACATTAGGACATTTTATGCCTTTAGTTGCAGATTCGTAAGCAAGCTCTAAGAGCCACTCAGCAATATTCGGATCATCTGCTATGAATCAAATCATCGAAACACCAGCTCAATGAAATCATCAGAAATTAACAAGCGGTTGCAATCATGTTCACAATATCAATTATTGAGAATGATCACCTGAGTGTAAACATTCAAATAACCATGCTCATAACTCAGCTTGTTGGCCACGCACTTCGCAGTAGTTAACATAATATGGTTGGATAAATCGAGAGCTTTCGAACGAATGGTCAACGAATTTTGTGGAATGAAAAACGACGAAGTACCATTTCCCTAACAACGACTCGGTTGTAAGCGGAAATCATCAGAAAACCAACCGTAACGCTTTTCTTTTTTTTTCAACGCTTTTTGTTAACGCTTTTTTCGTTTATGTGCCAAAGTAAAGACATATAATGTCAAAAATTTCTTGATACATCCGCGTAACGTTTTTCGCTAGTTAATCCAAGTCTAAAGCATGTTCCATGCTAAAACCGCTTTTGGCCCATTTTTGGCTCATCATAGCATTGGTGCGTCAGAGGCGATCGGGCTGTCTAGATACTAGGACCAACTAGACCCCATGTGGAGTCCGTGTGGGAAAGGGCGGATTTTTCTCATCAAGTTAAAGGCCTCTTATGGCCTGGACGGCGGACGGACATTGCAGTTTTGGATTCTACACACCTTGAAACGTAAAGTGACAAAGTTTGAGAGAAAATAATTTTAACACAGAATGTGTTTTTGCGATGACCTACCGAAAAAAAATCGTCACAAAAAACCGACAGAAAAAACCGTTATGCGCCTTTTATAATGATTTTCACGCACAACCAAGCCGTTGGTAGGGAAATGGAACTTCCGCAATTTTAATCGCACAGAAATCGTTCACCATTCGTTGGAAAGCTCCTGATTTATCCAACCATATTATGTTAACTACTGCGAAGTGCGTGGCCATCAACCTGAGTTATGAGCATGGTTATTTGAATCAATTGTTTACACACAGATGATCATTCTCAATAATTGATATTGTCAACATGATTGCAACCGCTTGTAAATTTTCTTATGATTTTCACGTACAACCGAGCCGTTGGTAGGGAAATGGAACTTCCGCAATTTTAATCGCACAGAAATCGTTCACCATTCGTTGGAAAGCTCTCAATTTATATAGTATTTTTCTTGTAGTTACATATTTATTTATATAATATTTATAGGGTTTTAGACCAAATTAAATGTCTAACAATTATTTATTTTATTATTGCCAAATATTGTTATTATTCACGTGCAACCAAGCCGTTGGTAAGGAAATAGAATCATCGCAAAAACACATTCTGTGTTCCTATGATTTCATACAGAGTATGGAAAAAGAAATAAACCGGGGGGTGCAGGGGGGCGGAGCCCCCCGCCGAGGCGCAAAGCGCCGAGTTTTTCCCCATAAGATTACTAAGGCTTTATTCTTGGAATATTTATTGGTAATAATAAACCAAAACTAATAAAATTGACACCTTCCACGATGATTTCCGCGTACTTCTCCCGCAACCAGGGAAAGACCGAATAAACTGTTTTATTAAGAGATGGAAGGACGAAAGAACATATGCTCTCCATTCGTTTGAATCAATTTCGTTCTCCGGACGGGGACAGAAAAAGGAATAGCTTCTGAGAGGTGAATTTCCATATTCGGAGGAAGGAAATGATAAAGGGGTTCAAAGGAAATTGACAAGTATGGATCTTTCTTTATCGTTCCTCTGCCCTATCAAAGACATTCCTGTACTGAAGTAGTATAGATCACTATTTCGAAGAGATCAGTTATTATAATATAATATGTACTTACATACAAGGTGTTTCGCTAATACGATTGTAATCGCGATAATTATTCGTTGCTTCTGAGTCAACCGCGATTATATTCGCGAATTTGAGAGCGCAAATACGAATATTTGTATTTGTGTAATCGTATTCGTCTGTCGGCGATTACGCATAAACAAATATTCGTATTCGCGTAATCGTATTCATGTAATCGTATTCGTCAGTCAGCGAATACACGAATACAACTCATAAAAACGCTGCAAATTATTTCACAAAGGTTTATTATTTTTTCAATTGAGTATGATCGTAGTTTTAGTTGGCTTGCGTACGTCATAAAGCCCGTCCAGACTCCTCGGCGTGTCCTATTTCGAGTTGCCACAACCTATAGGTACTTCTATAATTATATACGTATGTTTATATTTCTCGATTTGAGCTCCTATCTATTCAAATAATCATTGCCTTAATAATATCATTATCTAAGTACGTACGAAAAGTCGAGAGGATTTGTTATTAAATATGCGTAGGCAAAGCATTGGTATTAACCCACAAATATGACCTAGAAAAAAACGTATATTCATGCCTCGAAGGAACATGAAATTCGAAAGCAATACAAGTGTAGGAAGTTTTCCACACCACCCTGGAGGTACTCCCTAGGTCTCGTTACCTCACAACCGGAGGTTCACCGCCCTATTACGCTTACACTATCATATCACTCATATTTTTCCATCAACATTCATTTGAAAGTTGTGCATTTTGAGATGAGTGAATTTTGTCCTAACAAGAGAATAATAATTATTAGGTCGTGCAGTTGTGGTCTTGCATGATCTGGTCCTAAAGTGTTCTGTTGCGAAGTCCTACTGCCCATTGTTATCCTAACCGTGGAATATTAGCTTGCGCAGTTGTGGTTGAGCAGGATGGAGTTTTAACACGTCGGGCTAACACTCAAAGCCTCGAAAACGACACTTTTTCGCCCGTTTTTTGCTCATAGCATCTATGCGAGTAAAGCGATCGGGACGGTTAAATGTTAGGACTAACTAGTTCCCAAATGGAGTCTATGTGCGAAAGAAAGGGCTTTTTTAGTCAATTCTTAGGCCTTTTATGGCCCGAACGGCGGACGGGCATTTCAAATTTGGATTCTACGCACCTTGAAACGTAAAGTGACAAAGTTTGATGGAGGGGGGGGGGGGGGTGTTATACAATTTTTTTGCTATACGATCACATAGGCTTATTATTGGAAATAATAAACCAAAATGCATTTTCTCATTTTAACATGGATATGTTTTTGGGCTGGGGGTCATTCTAAAATTTGCGTAACGACACCAAAATTTGTGACGACCCGGCACTTTAGATTATTATTAATTCGAAAAGTGAAGGCTAGGTAGAAATCAATGATGTACTACTGCAATGAAGTACCTAATTCCGCCTTCCTCAACAACCGACTTAGACTTCTGTTTTTAGAATGGAACGAAAGTAGCGCGGGAGTTTTTACTTTCCCAACATCCCAACAGAGTGGAAAGTAATGTCCATTTTAGCGAATTTGTACTAAAATGAAAATGTACTAAAATTTCATTAAAATAAGCTAAAAATCGATAGGAACACTTGAAAAAATTGTAAAAATCCACAAAATCGTTTGTTCATTGGAATATTACTGACAAAAAGTTAATTTGCTATAAAATGTATAATACAATTTTTATTTGTCCCCAAAGTGCTCAAATTTCAACAGAATTTAACATAAATGTAATACGACCATTTATGAAAATTCGCTCATACGATCATGCTGCATGACTGGAACTTTTTATGTATGTATGTATGTGTCATTCCAGACGATAACTGTCCGTAGAATTGTGCTAGAAACTTCAAACAAATTTTAAAATGTTAAGGACACAAAACGAAAGTTCAAGTTCGTTGGCCAGCATGATCGGATTACATCTTCGGGTTGAAATTTTCAAAAATGTAGTCAAAAATTTCAAAATAGCCTGTGTTTTGCGATTTGTTGTGCGAAATAATTTTTTCAGCATACTAACATGTGGTATATCCGGAATCCGCGTAAAATTTCCTATAAGAATATGTATCAAGTTTTCAAATATTTCAAAGTTGAAAAATCAGTCAAAAATCGAAATAATGCCATTCGCTAGTTGTAAAAATCGGTAATATTTGTATGAAACATTGTCCAAATTCAGATTGAAGTTCTCTTATGGAAGTATCCCTGTAGAACCATGCTGTTTAAAACGTAGGTAGTAGGTGCTTGTTAAAAGAAGAAAAAAAAATGTAATCACAACTGATGAGTTTACTCTGTGAATTGATGTTATGATAGGATTACTGTTGGTATTTCAACTGCCTTCAATACTGACCACATTGGACATCGAAATCTATGAATATTTACCTACATTTGTCTTTAAATCTGCAAGATTAGTTTAATAATAATAAAGTATGAGTACTTCCTAATTATTTTTAATAATTTGATTCCATGTTTTTCTATCAAAATCATAAACTAAAATTTCTCTACACGATCAATAGCGACTGAAATGTCGAAGATTTCTTCAAAAATTCGCTCATGGGGTCATGCTGCATGACTGGAATTTTTTATGTTTGTATCACCTATCACTTCAATGACAACAGCCTAAGGTACCATCTAGACACATTGTGTAATTTCAAATTGTAAGTAATGAGCCATTGACTATTTTAACACTGTGCTAAAACAGCTAACAGCCTCATACAAACTCTTGCGAAATCCCCATCTTCAGAAAATTTCCCATAATAATGTTACATTTAATAAATTTATATATGTACTGTTTTACAACTGTATTTGTACATTCTATGTAAATACCTATATCCCTACCCGTGACTCGTGTATCCAATTTGTTCAAGGACTGACAAAACAGAAGTTTTTGAATCCTCCTCAGAAATCGATTTCATTGAGATTGAAATCCACCGTACTCTCTCTAATCCGACGAGAACAGGAAATAGAGAAGTTTAATCTTGATCATCTTCGTCAAATTCGTCTTCAAAAACCAATGCTCTAATCAATCCTACGAGTATTTGGCTCGATTTCGTGCAATTAGGAAATAGTTAGGAAAATGTAGCAAAACAGAAGGGAAAACGAAGCAAAAACGGATTTTGGTCATGTAACAAATATGGCGAAAGAACTACCTAAGTACCTACTAAATCGTTGATTTGAACGCTAACCACCCAAATTCGAATGGTTAGTTTTGATCGTTGATTTATCAGAACCGGAGTTGGTGAAACCAAATATCGTTGTTTAACATTTGAGATCTTTGGTTTAATGAGTAAACGTTGATTCAAAACTTTGGTGAATCCGGCCCTAAGAGGCACTTTTTGTTGCAAATTAGTTGTAGAATCTTTGAGTATTAATAAGATGGAGGGCTATTGCTCTGAATTCAACACTGTTTCCCTGTCAAGGCATACCTTCGTGCCACTACAGTCGAGATGGCTTCTCAATTGGCCGACCAGCGCCCGCTACACTTTTTTCGAATTCAAATGACAAAGCAGTTTATTGTAATTTAAGTTTTGTTTGATATTACTTATTATTGTTACATTTTAGTATTAATTTACGTACGTAGACATAGCTGTCTAGATGTTAGCATGTACATACTTTGGTTCCCTTGCCCAAATCTTGGTACATCGTATTTTATTTTTTTAAATAAGTAATCCTATTATGTCCTGCATACCTTCCTCGTCATCTTTCCCTTATTTCTCCTAACTATAAGAACTACGAAAGTAGTTGAATCAAATGTGAAGTTTAAATTATCAAGTGACATTTAGCCTATCTTATTTTTATACAGTGGCCCCTCCACCTGAAGTTTAGCCCACTACAGCACGCAAATTTCGCTTTGTGATTTAGTTTTGTTGATGACCTTTTTTTTGTCCATTTGGCTAAATCAATGGAGAAAGTTATTATTATTTTCAAATTTATACCATTAGGTAAATATAACCCCTCTTAGATAATTCAAAGTGAAGTGTGATCATACACACACATTTCAGGGAAAACCCCCACCAATGTGCGATTTTTTATCTAAACTTCATCTAGCAGATTCAGAGAAAATATATGTAGTTTTGGTCGATCAAAAGGTTCAGTAGCAATTGAATATGATAAAATTAAAAATTTATAGCTTAATCTCTGATTTTATGCAAATCTTACATAGCTATTATTAACTTTATCACAGATAGGCAGGCAATGAGATGCATGATACATTATCATATACGGGATATCACGGGAAGTTGCAACAGATGAGAATGATGATCATGATTTTAATGAGAATTAATTCACCAAACTCAACATTAAATCTTACATCAGCTGATCAGTGTTCGACCATTTTGCCCCTCGTCAATTTCTAGACCAAACGACAGTAGTGGCTCACTACTGCCTGAAACATCACTAATAGCCCTCCATCTTATTAATACTCAAAGGTAGTAACCTAAAGTGTGATCACACTGTATACTCGCAGATTCGTGTAATTGTGTATTAATAGACTGATTAATTTGAAGGAAAAGAAAATTTGGTACAAGTTGGGTTGTAAGGCGGATGCCGCAGTTCTAGCGATGTTATCGACGCTTTCATTGACCCCAGGCGGGCGCTGCGAGCTGAGGAACGACCGCCTGCACCGCCGCTTCGAAATCAACTGAGCTCGCGGCGGCGGCCTCGCAACCTCCGCTCGGGTCCCAGTCCGGTCGCGGAGCCTCCGAGCGTTTGTTTTCCAAGAGTTGTGGCGGAGGACGTTCGATCTCCCTCCGCGCCGCTGAGCCACCAGCTGTTGCGGCGCTCCGACCGGTTTTTAGGGGGAGGCGCTGGGGGATCGGGCGGCTGCACCTGACCTTGAGGGGAAATATGAAGCCGAGCCTTTTGAAACTGGAGAGTGCGGCCAGGGAAGGGAATACCTTCTCCACAGTCATTTTTTTTGGCGGGAAACAATCCACCACAAACTATACGTAACTAAATAGTAGGCATCGTTATGAAATAAATAACAACCAAAAAATTGATTGTTGGTTTATTATAATTTACCATAACCTCCCCCTCACACACATCCCTCATCATTACATCCTCAAACGCTGTTGGTTTACTAGAGAATTTAGCTCACTCAGCCTATCAGAATGGAACAAGTCATATCATTAGCCTCATTAAGTCTTAGAGAGACTCCCATTCAAATTTCAACTTCCTATAGTGAACAGGAGAGAATTTATTTCGCTCAGATGATCAGGATGTAACTAGGCATTTCATTAGTCTCTTTGAGTCTCAGAGAGGCTCCCTTTCAAATTGCAACTTCCTATAGTGAACAGGTGATTATTTATTTCACTCAGATAATCAGGATGTAACTTGGCATTTCATTAGTCTCAGAGAGGCTCCCTTACAAATTTCAACTTCCCAGATGGAACAAGTAATTTCATTAGCCTCATTAAGTCTCAGAGAGGCTCCCTTTCAAATTTCAACTTCCTATAGTGAACGGGAGATGATTTATTTCACTCAAATGATCAGGATGAAGATTTCATATCATTCATCTCTTGATGGCTCAGAGAGGCTCCCTTTCAAATATCAACTTCCTAGAGTGAACAGAAGAGAATTTTTCTCACTCAGATGATCAGGATGGAACAAGTCTCTTTATAAGTCTCAGTGAAGCTCCCTTTCAAATTTCAACTTCCTATATTGAAACTGGAGAGTGCGGCAAGGGAAAACCTTCTTCCACAGTCATTTTTTTGGCGGGAAACAATCCACCACAAACTATACGTAACAGCATAGTAGGCATCGTTATGAAATGAACAACACAGCCAAATTGATTTTTGGTTTATTATCACTTACCATAACGCATCCCTCAAAATCTGTTGGTTTACTAGAGAATTAAGCTCACTCAGCCTATGAAGATGAAACAAGTCATTTCATTAGCCTCCTTTATCTTCAAGTCTTAGATTCTCTTTCAGTCAAATCCCTTTCAAATTTTAACTTCCTATAGTGAACAGGTGATTATTTATTTCACTCAGATAATCAGGATGTAACTAGGCATTTCATTAGTCTCTTTGAGTCTCATAGAGGCTCCCTTTAAAATGTTAACTTCCTATATTGAAACTGGAGAGTGCGGCTAGAGAATACCTTCTCCCAAGTAATTTTTTTGGCTGGAAAGAATCCACCACAAACTGAGATAATTCATTTCACTCTGATGATCAGGGTGAAATGAAGACTTAATCATTCATCTTTTGATACTCAGAGGGCTCCCTTTCAAATTTCAACTTCCTATAGTGAACAGGAGTGAATTTTTCTCACACAGATGATCAGGATGTAACTAGGCATTTCATTAGTCTCTTTGAGTCTCAGAGAGGCTCCCTTTCAAATTGCAACTTCCTATAGTGAACGGGAGATGATTTATTTCACTCAAATGATCAGGATGAAGATTTCATATCATTCATCTCTTGATGTCTGAGAGAGGCTCCCTTTCAAATGTCAAATTCCTAGGGCGAACAGGAGATAATATTTCTCACTCAGATGATCAGGATGGAACAAGTCGTTTCATTAGTCTCTTTATAAGTCTCAGAGAGGCTCCCCTTCCTATAGTGAACAGGTGATAATCTATTTCACTCAGATGATCAGGATGCAATTAGGCATTTCATTTGTCTCATAGAGGCTCCCTTTAAAATGTTAACTTCCTATATTGAAACTGGAGAGTGCGGCTAGAGAATACCTTCTCCCAAGTAATTTTTTTTTTTTTTTTTGGCGGGAAAGAACCACCACAAACTATAGGTAAGAACATAGTAGGCATCGTTATGAAATTAATAACAATCAAATTGATTTTTGGTTTATTATAATTTACCAAAACACATCCATCAAAAATCTTTTGGTTTACTAGAGAATTCAGCTCATTCGGCCTATCAGGATGGAACAAGTCATTTCATTAGCCTCATTAAGTCTTGAAGAGGCTCCCATTCAAATTTCAACTTCCTAGAGATAACAGGAGATAATTTATTTCTCTCAGATGATCAGGATGAAGACTTAATAATTTATCTTTTGATACTCAGAGAGGCTCCCTTTCAAATTTCGGGCCTTTTCTGTTATATCCCCGCATATTTCCGTCAATTCTCTACTATTCATTCATTCTGACCTGTATGTCCAACTAATCTGTATTTTTACTAAGGGATTGACTACTTGATGTTATGTATTTTTGAGATGCGAGCTTGCGAGCATCCAGACTACCAAACTATACACAGCATTCTGATCTATTTTACCACAGTGGACGTAAAAATGATTGGGGATCATCAATCCGATCAATCCTCATTCTATAGAAAATAGTTTGTAAATGCGGGGATATAACAGAAAAGACCCCAAATTTCAACTTCCTAGAGTGAACCGGAGAGAATTTTTCTCACTCAGATGATCAGGACTTAACTAGGCATTTCATTAGTCTCTTTGAGTCTCAGTGAAGCTCTCTTTCAAATTTCAACTTCTTATATTGAAACTGGAGAGTGCGGCAAGGGAATACCTTCTCCCGTGTCATTTTTTTGGCTGGAAAGAATCCACCACAAACTGTAGGTAAGAATATAGTAGGCATCGTTATGAAATGAATAAACAAAATTTATTTTTGGTTTATTATAATTTACATATTGAACACATGTAGTTCAGACAATGTGCATATCACCACAAAATTTGAATATTTCTCAATTTAAATCAAATCGAACCCAGTAAACAACATCAAACATAAAAGGTCAAGACGAAGAGGTTCAACTGTCAGACTATGTGTCTTTTTCCACATAAATTTCACATTTCTCTTGTTTTTAACATCACCAAAGCTCCAGTAACATCACCAAATATAACTGGTGATGATTGGGATGTTCTAGGAGGAACCCAAAAATTTATACTTGAACATAATACATTTCATCAATCAATAAGCTCTGAAGAGGCCATAATATATCGGCGAACGCGCTCAGCATATGCATTAAACCACATTAACAGAGAAGCCTGTAAAAAACGGAAGTTAGTGAAAAACGTTGTCTATTTCCACGAAAAATAAAGAGTTACACTGTTAAATCGATTCCGACGGTTAGGCCATCATCAGTAACAAACAATAACTTGTATTATTGTTTGTTACGTTTATTGTTTGTTACTGATGATGGCCTAACCGTCGAAATCGATTTAACAGTGTAACTCTTTATTTTTCGTGGAAATAGACAACGTTTTTCACTAACTTCCGTTTTGAAATGGGTTTCCACAACTTCGTCGCGAGTGATTTAGTTCGAAGCCTGTGAAATTGGATCTTTTCCGTTAATTCACTACCACCCCTTTTATTCGTTTCCGTTAATTCACTACCGCTTGATATATATTATATTGTTCTAAGAACTGTTCCCCAATCATTAAGTCTACGTCCACTGTGGTAAAATAGCTCAGAATGCTGTGTATAGTTTAGTGGTCTGGATGCTCACAAGCTAGCATCTAAAAAATACATTACATCAAGTAGTCAATCCTTTGGTAAAAATTCAGATTAGTTGGACGTGTAGGTCAGAATGATGTGTATAGTTTGGTGGTCTGGATGCTCGCAAGCTCGCATCTCAAAATTACATAACATCAAGTAGTCAATCCCTTAGTAAAAATACAGATTATTTGGACATACAGGTCAGAATGAATGAATGGTAGTGAATTAACGGAAAACTCACTCAGCTGATTAGGAAAGAACCAATAACTGCAATCGTCTCTTGGTGTCCCAGAGAGTCTCCCTATCAAATCTCAACTTCTTAGGATAAACAGGAGACAATTCAGCTCACTCAGCTGAGTAAGAATGAGCTAATATTTTCAATCGATTCCTAATGTCCCAGGGAGTCTCCCTATCAAATCTTAACATCCTAGGATTAACAGGAGAGATTTTAGCTCACTCAGCTGATTAGGGAAGACCCAATATTCTCAATAGTCTAGTACCTACTGCTTACATGTACCTAGTACTCAGTAGTGTACGTACCTAGTGCCTTCCAGTTATCCACCACAAACTATAGGTAAGGAAATAGTAGGCATCGTTATTAAATAAATAACAACAACCAAATTGATTTTTGGTTTATTATGATTTACCATAACCCAAACATCACCACCATTACAAACTCTGTTGGTTTACAAGAGAATTTAGCTCACTCGGCCTATCAGGATGTAACTAGACATTTCATTAGCCTCATTAAGTCTTAGAGAGGCTCCCATTCAAATTTCAACTTCCTAGAGTGAACAGGAGATAATTTATTTCACTCAGATGATCAGGATGTAACTGGGCATTTCATTAGTCTCTTTATAAGTCTCAGAGAGGCTCCCTTCCAAATTTCAACTTCCTATAGTGAACAAGAGATAATTTATTTCACTCAGATGATCAGGATGTAACTGGGCATTTCATTAGTCTCTTTATAAGTCTTAGAGAGGCTCCCATTCAAATTTCAACTTCCTAGAGTGAACAGGAGATAATTTATTTCACTCAGATGATCAGGATGAAGACTTTATCATTCATCTTTTGATACTCAGAGAGGCTCCCTTTCAAATTTCAACTTCCTATAGTGAACAAGAGATAATTTATTTAACTCAGATGATCAGGATGTAACTAGGCATTTCATTAGACCCTTTATAAGTCTCAGAGAGGCTCCCTTTCAAATTTCAACTTCCTTTTTTTCAAACAACCTAAACATGCATGGACCGTCATGTAAAGTATTTCTTCAACTGGGGGAATGAGTGGGGAAGTAGATAAACTTACTTTTGACTATATTATTGAAGTTGTAACAGTTTATGATGCCCCAATGCCATTGATATTACTATCTATTGTAGCTCAAACATCAAAGATGTACAGAAATCTGATGGGTTGTCTGGATATGCCTTCGAGTATAAATAGTATACTCTATTAAAATATTCAAAGGGATTTACTGCCCACAGAGGCGAAGTCTGAAGTTACTTCTTCCTCCACCACCTTTTTTATCCCCTTTAGAATCAAGATTATGGGTCTTTCATTGATGCATCCGAATCATACACATTTTTATACTGACAACTTTGAGTTAACGATGATAATGTGAAGGTTGATATTATGTAATATGCCTGAAAATATGCACCCCCAAAAATACCCCTTTCCAAAACATCAGGTACCCCTTTGTACCCCTTTTAGCGAATTTTTGAAGAAAATTATTGCTCTCGCCTCAAAATTTGTAGAATGTGAATTTTTGAAAAAATTTTATGCAGAAATCCGTTCAGGCTATTCTGAATCATATTCTGAAGTTTAACGCATTTTTTTATGTATGTATGTATGTATGTGTCATTCCAGACGATAACTGTCCGTAGAATTGTGCTAGAAATTTCAAACAAATTTCAAAATGTTAAGGACACAAAACGAAAGTTCCAGCATGATCGGATTACATCTTCGGGTTGAAATTTTCAAAAATGTAGTCAAAAATGTCAAAATAGCCTGTTCCTTGCGCTTTGTTGTGCGAAATATTTTTTTCAGCATACTAACAAGTGGTATAGCAGGAATCAGCGTAACATTTCCCATACGAATATGTATCAAGTTTTCAAAAATTTCAAAGTTGAAAAATCAGTCAAAAATCGAAATAATGCCGTTCGCTAGTTGTAAAAGTCGGTAATAGTTAATTCACTACCACCCCTTTTATTCGTTTCCGTTAATTCACTACCGCTTGATATATATTATATTGTTCTAAGAACTGTTCCCCAATCATTAAGTCTACGTCCACTGTGGTAAAATAGATCAGAATGCTGTGTATAGTTTAGTGGTCTGGATGCTCACAAGCTAGCATCTAAAAAATACATTACATCAAGTAGTCAATCCTTTGGTAAAAATTCAGATTAGTTGGACGTGTAGGTCAGAATGATGTGTATAGTTTGGTGGTCTGGATGCTCGCAAGCTCGCATCTCAAAATTACATAACATCAAGTAGTCAATCCCTTAGTAAAAATACAGATTATTTGGACATACAGGTCAGAATGAATGAATGGTAGTGAATTAACGGAAAAGGTCCGTGAAATTTCTCTACCCTCAACAAACCCAACCTATTATAATTTACCATAACCCATCCCTCAAACTCTGTTGGTTTACAAGAGAATTCAGCTCACTCGGCCTATGAGGATGGAACAAGTCATTTCATTAGCTTAAGTCTTGAAGAGGCTCCCATTCAAATTTCAACTTCCTAGAGTGAACACGAGATAATTTATTTCACTCAGATGATTAGGAAAGAACCAATAACTGCAATCGTCTCATAGTGTCCCAGAGAGTATCTCTATCAAATCTCAACTTCCTGGGATAAACAAGAGAAAATTCAGCACACTCAGCTGAGTAATAAAGAGCTAATATTTTCAATCGATTCCTAATGTCCCAGGGAGTCTCCCTATCAAATCTTAACATCCTAGGATTAACAGGAGAGATTTTAGCTCACTCAGCTGATTAGGGAAGACCCAATATTCTCAATAGTCTAGTACCTACTGCTTACATGTACCTAGTACTCAGTAGTGTACGTACCTAGTGCCTTCCAGTTATCCACCACAAACTATAGGTAAGGAAATAGTAGGCATCGTTATTAAATAAATAACAACAACCAAATTGATTTTTGGTTTATTATGATTTACCATAACCCATCCCTCAAACTCTGTTGGTTTACCAGAGGATTTAGCTCACTCGGCCTATCAGGATGTAACTAGACATTTCATTAGCCTCATTAAGTCTTAGAGAGGCTCCCATTCAAATTTCAACTTCCTAGAGTGAACAGGAGATAATTTATTTCACTCAGATGATCAGGATGTAACTGGGCATTTCATTAGTCTCTTTATAAGTCTCAGAGAGGCTCCCTTCCAAATTTCAACTTCCTATAGTGAACAAGAGATAATTTATTTCACTCAGATGATCAGGATGTAACTAGACATTTCATTAGCCTCATTAAGTCTTAGAGAGGCTCCCATTCAAATTTCAACTTCCTAGAGTGAACAGGAGATAATTTATTTCACTCAGATGATCAGGATGAAGACTTTATCATTCATCTTTTGATACTCAGAGAGGCTCCCTTTCAAATTTCAACTTCCTATAGTGAACAAGAGATAATTTATTTAACTCAGATGATCAGGATGTAACTAGGCATTTCATTAGACCCTTTATAAGTCTCAGAGAGGCTCCCTTTCAAATTTCAACTTCCTTTTTTTCAAACAACCTAAACATGCATGGACCGTCATGTAAAGTATTTCTTCAACTGGGGGAATGAGTGGGGAAGTAGATAAACTTACTTTTGACTATATTATTGAAGTTGTAACAGTTTATGATGCCCCAATGCCATTGATATTACTATCTATTGTAGCTCAAACATCAAAGATGTACAGAAATCTGATGGGTTGTCTGGATATGCCTTCGAGTATAAATAGTATACTCTATTAAAATATTCAAAGGGATTTACTGCCCACAGAGGCGAAGTCTGAAGTTACTTCTTCCTCCACCACCTTTTTTATCCCCTTTAGAATCAAGATTATGGGTCTTTCATTGATGCATCCGAATCATACACATTTTTATACTGACAACTTTGAGTTAACGATGATAATGTGAAGGTTGATATTATGTAATATGCCTGAAAATATGCACCCCGAAAAATACCCCTTTCCAAAACACCAGGTACCTCTTTGTACTCCTTTTAGCGAATTTTTGAAGAAAATTATTGCTCTCGCCTCAAAATTTGTAGAATGTGAATTTTTGAAAAAATTTTATGCAGAAATCCGTTTCAGGCTATTCTGAATCATATTCTGAAGTTTAACGCAATTTTTAATGTATGTATGTATGTATATATGTATGTGTCATTCCAGACGATAACTGTCCGTAGAATTGTGCTAGAAACTTCAAACAAATTTTAAAATGTTAAGGACACAAAACGAAAGTTCAAGTTTGATCAGGCCAGCATGATCGGATTACATCTTCGGGTTGAAATTTTCAAAAATGTAGTCAAAAATGTCAAAATAGCCTGTTCCTTGCGCTTTGTTGTGCGAAATATTTTTTTCAGCATACTAACAAGTGGTATAGCAGGAATCAGCGTAACATTTCCCATACGAATATGTATCAAGTTTTCAAAAATTTCAAAGTTGAAAAATCAGTCAAAAATCGAAATAATGCCGTTCGCTAGTTGTAAAAGTCGGTAATAGTTAATTCACTACCACCCCTTTTATTCGTTTCCGTTAATTCACTACCGCTTGATATATATTATATTGTTCTAAGAACTGTTCCCCAATCATTAAGTCTACGTCCACTGTGGTAAAATAGCTCAGAATGCTGTGTATAGTTTAGTGGTCTGGATGCTCACAAGCTAGCATCTAAAAAATACATTACATCAAGTAGTCAATCCTTTGGTAAAAATTCAGATTAGTTGGACGTGTAGGTCAGAATGATGTGTATAGTTTGGTGGTCTGGATGCTCGCAAGCTCGCATCTCAAAATTACATAACATCAAGTAGTCAATCCCTTAGTAAAAATACAGATTATTTGGACATACAGGTCAGAATGAATGAATGGTAGTGAATTAACGGAAAAGGTCCGGAGCTCACTCAGCTGATTAGGGAAGACCCAATATTCTCAATAGTCTAGTACCTACTGCTTACATGTACCTAGTACTCAGTAGTGTACGTACCTAGTGCCTTCCAGTTATCCACCACAAACTATAGGTAAGGAAATAGTAGGCATCGTTATTAAATAAATAACAACAACCAAATTGATTTTTGGTTTATTATGATTTACCATAACCCAAACATCACCACCATTACCATTTACCCATCCCTCAAACTCTGTTGGTTTACAAGAGAATTTAGCTCACTCGGCCTATCAGGATGTAACTAGACATTTCATTAGCCTCATTAAGTCTTAGAGAGGCTCCCATTCAAATTTCAACTTCCTAGAGTGAACAGGAGATAATTTATTTCACTCAGATGATCAGGATGTAACTGGGCATTTCATTAGTCTCTTTATAAGTCTCAGAGAGGCTCCCTTTCAAATTTCAACTTCCTATAGTGAACAAGAGATAATTTATTTAACTCAGATGATCAGGATGTAACTAGACATTTCATTAGACCCATTATAAGTCTTAGAGAGGCTCCCATTCAAATTTCAACTTCCTAGAGTGAACAGGAGATAATTTATTTCACTCAGATGATCAGGATGAAGACTTTATCATTCATCTTTTGATACTCAGAGAGGCTCCCTTTCAAATTTCAACTTCCTATAGTGAACAAGAGATAATTTATTTAACTCAGATGATCAGGATGTAACTAGGCATTTCATTAGACCCTTTATAAGTCTCAGAGAGGCTCCCTTTCAAATTTCAACTTTCTATAGTGAACAAGAGATAATTTATTTAACTCAGATGATCAGGATGTAACTAGGCATTTCATTAGACCCTTTATAAGTCTCAGAGAGGCTCCCTTTCAAATTTCAACTTCCTTTTTTTCAAACAACCTAAACATGCATGGACCGTCATGTAAAGTATTTCTTCAACTGGGGGAATGAGTGGGGAAGTAGATAAACTTACTTTTGACTATATTATTGAAGTTGTAACAGTTTATGATGCCCCAATGCCATTGATATTACTATCTATTGTAGCTCAAACATCAAAGATGTACAGAAATCTGATGGGTTGTCTGGATATGCCTTCGAGTATAAATAGTATACTCTATTAAAATATTCAAAGGGATTTACTGCCCACAGAGGCGAAGTCTGAAGTTACTTCTTCCTCCACCACCTTTTTTATCCCCTTTAGAATCAAGATTATGGGTCTTTCATTGATGCATCCGAATCATACACATTTTTATACTGACAACTTTGAGTTAACGATGATAATGTGAAGGTTGATATTATGTAATATGCCTGAAAATATGCACCCCGAAAAATACCCCTTTCCAAAACACCAGGTACCTCTTTGTACTCCTTTTAGCGAATTTTTGAAGAAAATTATTGCTCTCGCCTCAAAATTTGTAGAATGTGAATTTTTGAAAAAATTTTATGCAGAAATCCGTTCAGGCTATTCTGAATCATATTCTGAAGTTTAACGCAATTTTTAATGTTTGTGGGTCATTTCAAAATTATAGGTTATTCTGTGTCACAGAGCTTCTGAGAGAGAATCCTTGGTAGTAGAGATTTCCCGTTTTTTCAGTGTGATGCGTCTGAGTGCCTCCTACTTGACTTATTAATTTGTAGTAGATATGTTGATTAGTTGTACTATTAAAATTAATTAATTACCCCCAATTCTCTCTCCCTAGGCATGTCACAAGCTGCCACGTTCACGTAATTTCATGGCAAGCATTTATACACTTTTTTAAATTGCTCAAATCAAACATCGCACCAGGGGATTCTCCTCTACTCATGTACTGGGAGCTCAGAAGACATTTCATAAATTAAGCAACATATTTTCACAGATTTATGTCAGTCACAAGTATTTTTCTCTCTCCCTAGAATTTTTTTAAAAATCTCCCTCTACCAGTAGAAAACGGATATTTTGAGTTGTTGAATTAGCTGGCAACACTGCATCTATATGGTGGTCAGAGGAAGCCACGTGTTAAACTCTGCTAAGTCATCCAGTAGTTCAAATGGCTTTGAAAGTGAAGTGTGTCTCAGCAGTATTTTTATTGATCCTACTTCCCTAGACATCATCAAAACACAAAGGTAAGTTTACAATTAATTGCTCTATTGTAGTTTTAGGTGTGCCTTGGAGATGTAATAGCATTACACATTCAGTTTTCAAGAATTCATCATCTGTCTAGACCAAATGTAAAATAACCTCAAAAACCTCTCTCCCTAGAGTCTCTCTACCTAGAGTTCATTTTAAAAAAAATGCCTGTCTAGGGAGAGAGAATGAATTCTAGGGAGAGAGAACATTCACGTTTTTATACGAATTAATACTACATTAGAGGTATGACATAGGTACAGAACTAAAAAGTGTATGTTCTTTCCCCTCATCCATCACTCCCTTGATGGTTTAAATGTTCTTTGGTAACTTTAGAGTTGGTAATTTTTACAAATCTTTCCCCTTCTTATTAATTTCACTTCATTTCTTATTCCTTTTCCTTTGATTTATTTTCTAATCTTTATTTATTTTATGATTTTAGAATGGCACCAAAAAGAAAATTGACTGAGGAGCAAGTCAGAGAGAAGAAGAAAGAATATTTACGGAAAAGGAGGGAGAGAATTAAAAATGATCCCAAGGACATGACATTGATAGCTTTCAACGCATCGTGGAGTTCTCAAGGATAACGTTAGGAAAATCTAAATTAGCATGGTAGGGGAAGAGGAAGTTGATGGAATGAAGGGCATTCTACCATCCTACATCCCTACATTTAAAGGCAAGATGAAGGTACACCAAGTGGTGTAACAGAAAGAAAACCCGCACATATTGACCATGAGAGGGTTAAGTTGCTTCAGCTGTTTTGATTCCGATCATCATTGTTTGGGACACCACGAATTGAAGCCAAGAGACCAGCCAGTACATCTTCCTAGGAATTTTTCGACCGGACTGAATGTGAAATTCAAACGAGTTTGTCGACAACTACTACAACCAGCCCACAAAACCATCAGCTGCAATCAATATCATCAGCTTCTGCACACCAACCATTGCAGTACGCTGTATACATTCCGGGATCCTACCTCTTAGCCATGTTCCAGAGCACTTCTAAGAGGAAAACAGTGGATGGCTATCAATATGCATGCTGTATAGAAAAAGTTAATGTTGAAGGTACGCTCAGGGTAAATGGACTGAGATGTTTTGAAAACTCTTTGAATCAGTTTGTTATTAAAGATAACGATAGGTACGTGTTTGATTAATCCCGTCGATATTCATGTGCTTCCGCCTCCAAATTTTCTTATTAAAAGCAGACAAATATTTTTTCATTCCCATGTGATATAGATGTAAAGGAAAAGTAGCAACGAGTGGATTTTTAAATGTTTGTCTCTGTTACTATCAATTCCAAGGTTTGTGATTTTACCTAAGTTTATTCAATTTTTCAACTTCAAAAGTTCTACTTCTTTGTTCTAGTTTTTTCCCCCGTTTTTGAGATGTTCCTAAATTCTCAAGTTTTTTTGGTAGCTTACCTTACCTAGTCGTCCCTCTTTTATAACCTAATATGTAAAGGTCTCTCTCAAGTAATGTGATAAAGGTTTATTAGTTCCTTAAATTTTTCATTCTGTTCGTATTCTTCATTATTCTTGTTTGAGTCTCGTTCTTAGTCAAATGATCCTAAGACTGAAAATCAGTTAATTCAAAGGCTGGAGAAAATTACATTCTCATCATAGATATAATTATATGTATTTCTGTGGATAATAAAGTTTATAATTTGTTTTAACTTGGTTTTCTCTCTCCCTAGAACAATTCTCTCTCCCTAGAAACTGAAAAATTTCCTAAATTCTTCAAAATTCTATATTCAACAAACTACGTATGGAACTGTATGACTGGTTAGGGTGGTCGTCAAGGAACCTGCATAGATGAACTAGCAGAACAAAAAACCCAAAAATACGGACAAATTTCGCGCCGGAAAATTGATGCTTGAAATAACCTATAATTTTGAAATGACCCATATATGTATGTATGTGTCATTCCAGACGATAACTGTCCGTAGAATTGTGCTAGAAACTTCAAACAAATTTTAAAATGTTAAGGACACAAAACGAAAGTTCAAGTTCGTTGGCCAGCATGATCGGATTACATCTTCGGGTTGAAATTTTCAAAAATGTAGTCAAAAATGTCAAAATAGCCTGTTCCTTGCGCTTTGTTGTGCGAAATATTTTTTTCAGCATACTAACAAGTGGTATATTCGGAATCAGCGTAAAATTTCCTATAAGAATATGTATCAAGTTTTCAAAAATTTCAAAGTTGAAAAATCAGTCAAAAATCGAAATAATGCCGTTCGCTAGTTGTAAAAATCGGTAATATTCGCATGACACATTGTCCAAATTCAGATTGAACTACTCTTATGGAAGTATCCCTGTATAACCAACCCTAGAACCATGCTATTTAAAACGTAGGTAGTAGGTGCTTGTTTTATTTTATATCAAGATTTGATGATGTTATGATAGGATACTGTTAAGATTTCAACTGCCTTCAATACTGACCACATTGGAAATCAAAACCTATGAATATTTACCTACATTTATCTACAAGATTAGTTTAATAATAATAAAGTATAAGTACCTCCTAATTATTTTTAATAATTTGATTCCATGTTTGTCTATCAAAATCATAAACTAAAATTTCTCTACACGATCAATAGCGACTGAAATGTAGAAGATTTCTTAAAAAATTCGCTCATGGGGTCATGCTGCATGACTGGACTTTTTTATCCCTTTAGAATCAAGATTGTGGGTCTTTCATTGATGCATCCGAATTATACACATTTTTATACTGACAATTTTGAGTTAACGATGATAATGTGAAGGTTAATATTATGTAATATGCCTGAAAATATTCCCCCCGAAAAATACCCCTTTCCAAAACATCAGGTACCTCTTTGTACCCCTTTTTATGATTGGCTATCCCTCTTTTTGTTGGGAAGAGTCTGGCAACACTGTCCTTGAGTGAACAGAACCGAAGTTAGCACGTCCCTCATTTCATTCGTCCCTTGATGCCCTAGAAGAAGCTCCCCATAAAATTTCAACCACCTAGGTTAAACTGAAAAGCTAATCAAGATTGTGCCTGTCTTTTTAATCTCTAGTTGTTCCGGAGATGTAGTTATTTTATTAATCTCTCAATGTCCCAGAGAGGCCCCTTTTCAAATTACTAGTCACTAGAGTGAATAGGAGATAATTTCACTCAGCTGAGATGAGCGCGTCATCTCATTAGTCTCTTGAAGTCCCAGAAAGGCTCCCCATCAGCTCTCAACTTCCCAGGGCGTATAGGAGAGAATTTAGCACACTCAGATGATGAGGATGTGGCTCGAAATCTCATTTATCTCTTGATATCCCACAGAGGGTCCCTATCAAATTTCATGTTCTTAAAGTGAACAGGAGAGAATTTAGGTCATTCAGCTGATGAGTCCGTCATGTTTTCAACGACTTAGGAAACAGTAAAAACTCCCTATTCTTATTCCAACTTGAAATATGAATAGTAGCCATCTACTGCAAATACTATCGTTATAAGTATTTAAGGGTCATTCTCATTTCATTTGCCGCTTTCATGTCCCCGACGACGAATTCTCACAATTCTTGACCAAAACTAGTGATTTTGAGGAAAAAAGGGTAGTATAAGTTGGGAGATCAACGAAGTAATAATTTGACTGCCCAAAATCCCCTTTAACCAATACACAGTGATGATGAATGAAACCTGAAATCCTGGAAACTCATGAGTGTTACTGTCCCCTCCTACCTAATACCTAAGTAGAAGTTTGGTAGTTACGAAACAATGACAATCTCAAACTGGCCAGGGTTACTGGCTGCAGTAAGTTGGTTCCTCTATATTTTAGAGTTTACATATTTTAGAGAATTTACATTTTTAAGATTTTTCCCAGCCCGTGAAAAACTAGTTTTTCAGTCAGTCCCCCATATCTCTTCTCAATGGGACCTCAGGAGTGTTATCATTTTTGCGATCAAGAAAGCTGATGGAAAATGGCGGGAAACAGTCAGATCAGATATTGTCCAGTTGAAGATGTGAGACTTAGTGGAGTGCTTGGAGTTGCAGCAATTTTTACAGCGAAATAAGACTAAAAACATGTTGAGTATTTTTATTTTCAATCATGAGTGTTACACAAATTACGAGTGTTGTTGGTGCTTAAACAAAATAATCCTATATCAACAACCATAGTGCTTGGTGACAGGTTTCAAACAGTAGCCATCCCCGAGTTTTTTCACTTCATCATCCTGTGTGACGCCATTTTTATCGGAAATTCTCATGAGTGTTACCTCTCAGGAGTGTGACCAAGGATGGGTAACACTCCTGATATTACGGAGACACTAATAGGGTAACACTCCTGAGATTTAAGCTCAATTACACTGCCTTCAACATGAATTCCGTGAAATCTGAATATCACGTTTGAACGTGATTCTTTCGTACTTACTTGAGCCCCGACAACAATTATGCCAAATCATCCATTTTACAGAAATCAATTTTTGAAATCTGGTAACACTCATGAGTTGGATATATTTTTTTTTAATACAAAAAAAAATAAAAAAATAAATTTATAAATTACAAATTAATATAACATTCATTATTAATTCAGCTTATTCACTTTACCTTATAAATATTGGAAACAAAAATAAAATAAAACACACAATGAACTTCATAAATAATTTCAAAAAGATTCAAGCAGTTAACAGCGAGTTAATCTTTCAGTCAAACAAACATAAATTTCTTAGTTTGCAAACTTCACATAAGAAGAAATATAGCCTTTTTATGTCGAATTCACTCGGTACTGATACAAAATTATCAAGTTTCCGGTACCCCCCACCAAGTCCGAGATATATCTTTTTCTGAACCAGTTGTACATAGGACACTCAAATTGAACATGGAATAAGTTTTCAAGAAGACTCGTGTCGCAGGCTGTACATCATACAGTATTTGGAGAAATTTTGTTATTATAATTCCTAATGTTAATTGTAAAATTGTGTTTACTTGCCAATCTTATTTGTGCAAATAACTTTTTTAAATTGAGAAGGGACATTATGGTAATTCAAGTAATCGTTAAATCCATCCTGCGCTATCACAAGCCAATAGTAATCATTATAGGAGCCAGGAAATACCGCATGAACATCTGTATTTTCAAGAAAGATTTCAGCATCCTCTACACATTTATGAGTGAGCATTTTGAGATTTTCACAATCTAAAGTTTGTGCTTGTTGCTCTCCCCATTTTATATGAAGTTCATTAAGTTGAGTCAGCCAATTAAATTTTTTAGAATTATTGTTGGATTTTTCCATATCTTAGGGAAGGTATCTATAATTTTCCATTTGTGTAATTTTTAGTAACCACTTTAGACTGTTCGTTTACAAGTGCAATGCACTATCTACTATCGTTTTGAACGGTGTGATGAAGTAGTAATTACCTTCTGTAATACTACTATGTATGCTATGTATTATATATATATATATATATATATATATATATATATATATATATATATTGAAATTCATGCTGACAAATCGTGACTCAGTAGAGATTCCCCATCTCAGCTAATATCTGGCGTCGTTTCAAGAAATTCAAGTGTGAGGTTTACAATACAGTCTGGGATGGGATGACTAAGGGATTGATCTGTTTCTACGTAACACTGCCGGCCTCTCACTCACAATGGGGGATCCTACGCATTTATTTATTATTATTATTTTATTTTTTTAATCTCTATTTCATCGTTCCAACAACCCGAAGGATCAAATGAAAGTTACTCTCAACGAAAAACTACAAAACCCCAATACTAGTGGGTATAAACGTGTATTGACTTGGTCTTCAATACTACCTAACATAAAATGCTTGGAAAGGCCCAAAACTGTAACTTGAGAATTAACAACTAACGTTCAGCCCACTATTTTGACATTTTATGTCTTTGCTATGGCACATAAACTAAAAAAATGTCACGGAAACTGCTCACGAAAATATTAAGATGATTTCCGCTTACAACCGAGTCGTTGCTAGGGAAATGGTACTTCGTCGTTTTTCATCCCACAAAATTCGTTGACCATTCGTTCGAAAGCTCTCGATTCATCCAACCATATTATGTTAACTACTGCGAAGTGCGTGGCCAACAAACTGAGTTATGAGCATGGTTATATGAAATAATTGCTTACACACAGGTGATCATTCTCAATAATTGATATTGTGAACATGATTGCAACCGCTTGTTAATTTCTGATGATTTCATTGAGCTGATGTTTCGATGATTTGATTCATAGCAGGTGATCCGAATATTGCGAGAACGGTTTGATTTGTGAAGCGGTGGTTAAATCATTTTAATGGGTAATTTCTATACTTTACACTCCTGGAAGCTGTAATTTCGTATGTAGCCTCTTTAGGACATTTACTTGACGATGCCCAGGGTGCGGATCAGATGAGATACCTACTTAGTAAGTAGGTAACTATAAGATAGTATTTTTAATTTAATTTGTTTATCTAATTAATTTATATTTAATTTATCAATACTATTTAATGATGATGATTGATTATTATTTAGTAGCCATATTCTTTCATAACAGTTGCCCAAGGCATGACATGACCCAAGTGGGATTTATGTATCATGTGTTTAGGTCAAAGTTAATTCACACTGAAAACAAAACAAATGGAAGAAAAACCTCAATGCTCTTCTTGACTGTCAAATAGGTAAATATTTTTGTGCCCCACTCCTTTTGCAGACCACCGGCCGCCACTGCATTTAATAATGATTAATGTTACACATTATTAGTTCATTATGGTTACTTAGCAATATTAGTTTATAACTGAGCGTAATAAATCAGCTTTCCTTGACACTACAGAGGCTTAGGGATTATGAGATGCTGTGATAAAATGAGAGCATTCCAAAAAGTGGCTAACGATTTTCCTGCTACGAAAACTAAGGTAGTTGCACTTCCCTAGTGACGCATTGGTTGTACGTGAAAATCAATAGAAAACCCCACCGTGACGTGACGAAAACAAATGGAAACGTCCTGTTAATCATTATTAAATGATAAAAAACGTCATGCAACTTATAAACAAGTTAAGTAGGTGTTTTCTTTTGATTTTCACGTTCAACTGAGCCGTTGCTGAGGAAATGAAACTTCAGTTTTCACCGGACAAAAATCCTTCAAAATCGTTCTCCACTCGTTGGAAAGCTCACGAATAAATTAAATACGCATTTCTTTTGTGCTTGTTCTTCTATTCATGTCGTAGTTTTATATTTATTTATGTTATAAATGGTTATAGTAAACAATGCTGCTTGTTAGCGAATTTTTGAAGAAAATTAAGCTATTGCTCTCGCCTCAAAATTTGTAGAATGTGAATTTTTGAAAAAAAATTATGCAGAAATCCGTTTCAGGCTATTCTGAATCATATTCTGAAGTTTAACGCATTTTTTTATGTATATGTATGTATGTATATGTATGTATATACTCGTATGTATGTATGTATGTATGTATGTATGTATGTATGTATATATGTGTCATTCCAGACGATAACTGTCCGTAAAATTGTGCTAGAAACTTCAAACAAATTTTAAAATGTTAAGGGCACAAAACGAAAGTTCAAGTTCGTTGGCCAGCTTGATCGGATTACATCTTCGGGTTGAAATTTTCAAAAATGTAGTCAAAAATTTCAAAATAGCCTGTTTTTTGCGATTTGTCGTGCGAAATAATTTTTTCAGCATACTAACATGTGGTATATTCGGAATCAGCGTAAAATTTCCTATAAGAATATGTATCAAGTTTTCAAAAATTTCAAAGTTGAAAAATCAGTCAAAAATCGAAATAATGCCGTTCGCTGGTTGTAAAAATCGGTAATATTCTTCAAAAATTCGCTCATGGGGTCATGCATGACTGGACTTTTTTGTTGTCACTTGGTTGAGAAGTTAATCTTGCTTACAGTAATTGTAGTCGCGCAACTTAACAGAAAATTACCTACCTGTTAATTACTACCTATTAGGTACCTGTGAATTCATATTCGTGGAAGAATTGGGCATAGTCGAGACTGGCTTACAGCAAATTCAGTAATTTTGTGTCAATAATTATTTTATATTTTCTAATTGATATTCTATTTAAAACAATAAAAAACATTGAAATTACTGAGACATTTTCAATGCTCATAGCTCTTCTCTCATAAGAGAGAAAGTACGAGCGGCCTGCCGCGTTTTTGTTTTAAATAACAAAAATGTGTTGCGTTTTTGTGTAACGAAAATGTGTTGCAACAATTTACTGATGATTTCCGCTTACAACCTAGTCGTCGCTAGTTTTCTTTAAAATATAAGATTTCCGTTTTAGAGGCATTAAAAGTACAATAAAATGACGAGAAAAAAATTGAATTTGTCATTTTTTGTCGGGGAAATTTGAAGTTCGGTCAGGGAAATTAACCCTGGAATGCCCCGTGGGGTTTGTCAAACCCCAATCGCGATTTAAAGTCAGTTTATCATGTTGAATCCCGCACGTCTGGCTCTTCTCGCCCCCTTCTATATCACCCCCCACTTCTTCCCTAAAGGCTTCAGCCTTTTTCCAGTTTAGTACGTTCAAGACTTCTGTGTAGTGTAGTACTTTCTTGTGCCTGGGGTTTGACAAACCCCACCAGGGAGTTAACCGCTAGTGATTTTCTCTATAGCAAGTGTTATTTTTGTGGGCGTTCCCACAGTTTTGTTATTGGCTCATCGTTAGAAATGGCTGAAAAACGCAAGTTTTCGAATCCTGAAGACATTAGATCCATTTTGGTACAGTTGGAGGAAGAAGATGTATATTTTGGCGGAGAAAATTCAAACACGGGAGATAATGTCGAGTTACAAGAAGTTGCCTCCGATGAAGAAGCGTCAAAAGTGACAGTTTTGGAGAAACTAGTTCGATGTTCCTTCTGTGAACATCATAGATCTTCAGTGTTGAGAATGTTGATCCTATTGCTTGGTGCCAATTTTATGTTACCTTTTCATTCTAGTTCTTGGGTTTTGTAATTGGTATCAAACTAATCTCAGAAAATTGTTTTGTAGATTTTATTTATTTATTTATTTTTATTTTTAAATGTAAATGTGCTAATTTTATATTGAAATTTTGTTACAACGAGGTACCTTTCTGCTATTATTTTTTTCTTCAGAGCGTGAGGTTTGCCTTACTATTACTTTTTTCTTCATGAGCTTAGGTACCTACTTCATATTTCTTTACTCTCTTGATAACATAATAAAAATAAAGTTTTATTCAAGTGTAACTTATTTTTGAATTTACTAACATTTTTCATAGTTGGGGTTTGACTCACCCCACCGGGGAGTAAAGTGTTGGAAATTTAGCCGGGATATTCCAGGGTTAAAAATGAACGTTTGGGGGCCACCCTGAATGAGTAAACGTTGATTTTAAACTTTAGTGAAACCGGCCCTTAGAAATGAATAAATTATCCCTAAAGTCTGAAGCTCCCAAGATCAACTGAGTGAGCTCCGGAGGTAATTGCTTGGGGTCTAAAGTAAACATAATTTTCAGCTTTTCCGCTGCGCTTTGTGTGAAAATTGTAATAACTTTCCACCATTTATAGTAAAGACATGGAAATGTTAGAATTCTAAGTGCGACTCATTGTTGGAACTGCTCGGTTGTTCTCGAATGTAAAAGTGTTTTGTATTGAGTGAAATTCCATTTTTTGTGTAACGTAAAAAGTGTCTTTTTTCAAACGGGTGGGTTCACACGCGGTGTTGGTCATCGAAGGGAAGGCGCCAGATGTTAGCCCTCAGGTGCTGCCCTCATCCACCGCTCGCGGCGGTCTTGTGAAGCCGGGCGGCCGACGGCCGATTTACGTCGTATTTTCCCCCTAGATCACCCGCCAGGACTGCCAACATTCGCGGGTTTTCCGTAGATCCGCTGCAGCGATGGCACGAAAATCGTATAGAGATTCAAGGACTAGATCCAATTTCTTTTCAATTACGATGACTTCTTCCAGGATTGTTTCATTTAAATCAAATTGATTTAAATCACGATTTAAATCAGCCAATTGAAATCGTGATTTAAATAAAACTGTTGAAAAATCGGAACAAGTGAAATATATGTAATAATATGTTAAGGATTCCGTAAAATTGTACAACTGTCCGTACAATTGTGCTAGAAACTTCAAACAAATTTTAAAATGTTAAGGACACAAAACGAAAGTTCAAGTTCGTTGGCCAACATGATCGGATTACATCTTCGGGTTGAAAATTTCAAAAATGTAGTCAACAATTTCAAAATAGCCTGTTTTTTTGCGATTTGTTGTGAGAAATAATTTTTTCAGCATACTAACATGTGGTATATTCGAAATCAGCGTAAAATTTCCTATAAGAATATGTATCAAGTTTTCAAAAATTTCAAAGTTGAAAAATCAGTCAAAAATCGAAATAATGCCGTTCGCTAGTTGTAAAAATCGGTAATATTTGCATGAAACATTGTCCAAATTCAGATTGAACTACTCATATGGAAGTATCCCTGTATAACCAATCCTAGAACCATGCTGTTTAAAACGTAGGTAGTAGGTAGATGAGTTTACTCTGTGAATAGATGCACAGAGACTACAGTTTGTCTGTCAATTTCTTGCTGTAGGATACTAGATTCGAATGCAACTGACTTTATATCACTCGTAATATAAAGCCTCATCATCGATTGGCTGTGGAAATACGTTTCTTTCATATGACGTCGGTATGTTATTTTATTTTATGTCAAGATTTGATGATGTTATGATAGGATACTGTTAAGATTTCAACTGCCTTCAATACTGACCACATTGGACATCGAAATCTATGAATATTTACCTACATTTGTCTTTAAATCCACAAGAATAGTTTAATAATAATAAAGTATGAGTACCTCCTAATTATTTTTAATAATTTGATTCTATCTTTGTCTATCAAAATCATAAACTAAAATTTCTCTACACGATCAATAGCGACTGAAATGTCGAAGATTTCTTCAAAAATTCGCTCATGGGGTCATGCTGCATGACTGGACTTTTTTACTAACTAAGCGGGCATAGTGTAATTTAACTGTGTGTGTGCGTTTCCAAGTGAAAATGCTTCAGGATAGGTCTCAGTTATTTTCGTGCGTTTTTATGCGAAAAAACAGTTCCAGGATGATGACGTCAATTTTAATGAGCGTTCGAATGTAAGTGTACAGGTTTACCCTACTGAACACAGCTTCACCATTAGGAGAAAAATCAAGACGAAATTGAACGAAAAGTAAATAGAAGAGTCTTGGCTCACGAGTATTTCCGTTGAAGGAGGTAACCACTGTAAATATTTGGACGGCAACGAGTTTCACGAAATTCTGATTGAGACTGAACTGAGTCTTTTTAATTAGGAAAATTCTCAGAAACAATGACTTTCACGATTTTTCGATCGAGACTGAGCTGAGCCTTAATAGTTGAGGGAAATTCTCAGAAACAGCGGTATAAAATTTTTTTGAGAAATGGTTAAGAAACCAACCACATCTCGTTATTCAGCGTTTTAGAAATAATAATGAATAAATCAAAACAGAATTATAGCAATTTCAAAATCGCTTATTCCTATAATATTATAATGTTTAGGTCCTTACGCTAAGCTCAGTGACGTCCAAGAGACTGAAATAGTTTTCAATTAACCAATCTGTATTTCAACACCTATCCTAGATCGATTAGGGAAGAAATTAAACGCAGAATCCTCTCAGGTGATCTGTGTGCCTCCATACTTTGTGATTGAATTCAGTTGTCCCATTTCTAATTTCAGCACCGTAGGTCGACTTGGAAAGAAATTGATGTATAGGGACATGGAGTATATAGCATTTCAAGTCAAATGACACCTTTTCCAAACCAAATATATCTTTTTCCAAGTCAAAGGAATCTTTTGACATTTCATGTCTTTGCTATGGCACATAAACTATAAAAACGCCACAAAAATTGAGTGACGAAAATTGCTCACGAAAATATTCTGATGATTTCCGCTTACAACCGAGTGGTTGGTAGGGAAATGGTACTTCGTCGTTTTTCATCCCAAAAAATTCGTTGACCATTCATTCGAAAGCTCTCGATTTATCCAACCATAATATGTTAATTACTGCGAAGTGCGTGGCCAACAAGCTGAGTTATGAGCATGGTTGTTTGAATAATTGTGTACACTCAGATGATTATTCTCAATCATTGATATTGTGAACATGATTGCAACCGCTTGTTAATTTTTGATGATTTCATTGAGCTTGTGTTTCGATGATTTGATTCATAGCAGGTGATCCGAATATTGCGAGAACGGTTTGATTCGAGAAGCGGTGGTTAAATTATTTTAATAGGTAATTTCTATACTTTACACTCTAGGAAGCTGTAATTTCGTTAGTAGCCTCTGTAGGACATTTACGTGACGATGCCCAGGGTCCGGATCAGCTGGGTGGCTCTTAGAGCTTGCATACGAGTCTGCAACTAAAGACATAAAATGTCCCAATGTGTTGCGTACTCGTATGCAAGCGTTTCGTCGTTACGTTTGTTTTCATGTATCGGAAAGAACTCCATTTCACCTTGTTGTCATGGTTACGAGTAAACTATACGAAAAAGCTCCTTTAGGAATAACCACCTACATTCCTACTTATCTTACGGTTCAGTATTTCCAAGTCAAATGAAACCTTGAGAAAATGAGCCAAATGAGGTGTAACCTTGCAAATCGCCGGCGTTGTAGAATGAAGTTGACAAAATGAAAATTCGATGAATTTTAGAAATTGATTATCGAAGTAGTTCTCACCTTAGTAGAATAGGAAACATGTTAATTTGAGAAATTTCTAACTGTAGAATGTGAAGTGCGTACACCTACTTACCCGCTACGCCCGCACTGAGAAATAGGAGCGACTGACAATATAATTCCACCAATACGTCCAATGTCTTCTTTGCGGTTTATTCCTTGAAAATTTTAAATTCCGACTGATTCCCATAAATATTGCTATTTATTATACTATAAAATTTGTTTATCTTACAGAAATACACTGTTTGGAAAAGGTTTCATTTGACTTGGAGAAGGATTCATTTGGTTTGAAGGTCTTCAGCTAATCAGTGCGTTTTCATAGTTGTTATTGTATCTGTTTGTACGCGTCCCGATGCATCACTTTTGATCAAACCTAAAGAGTAGAATTGGGGGACCAAAATATTGAAAAGATCGAGATCTCGAAAACTTGAAACAATAGTAATTTTTTGCGGTGTCATCATAATTTTATCAGATCATGAACATATTTCTCTCTCTCTCTCTCTCTCCCTCCCCCTCCCTCCCTCCCTTCCTCCCCCACACACACTTGTTTCTGCAACTTTTGAGATAGCAAAATAAAACTTAGAGAGCGTTTTTGTGGTACCTGATGCCAAGCAAATAAATATCAGGAAAAAATCCAAATGTTTTTGGACACTACTCATACGCTTACCTGCCCATTGGGTAAGTAGATAGGTACTTCGAAAAAAAATCCATTTTTAGCGGAGTGACACTTTATTTCAAAGATTTTTTACTGCTTAACACGTTGGTGAAACCAGAATTGCGATGTATTATTCTGTTCTCGGATTGGAACCATGAAGAAGCCCGATTTTTTCTACAGATACAATCATTCCAGACGATATTTCTCCTTAAGCCGCGTTTACACTAGCGAAACTTCCTCGCGAAACAGTTGCGCGAGGACGTTGCGCGAGGCAGACTCGCCAATGTAGACGCCCCTCCACTCGCGAAACGTTTCGGGGTGAGGACGCTCGCTGTGAGCCGGAGGGCAGTCGGTTTTCGTCCGCGCATCAAAGTGTTTCGCGCGAAACAAACTCGCTGGTGTAAACGCGGCTTTATTGTTTCGCGAGTACGAGTAAAATGAACCAGGAGGATAGCTTGAAGCTCATCGAGAACTGAGGCTTGTCGAAGGCGGCTCACCCTACTCGCGCAACGTCTCGCTCTGAGTTGCGCTCTGTTTTGGGAGGTGCGAAACTTCTCTCGCAGCGAGGAAGTTTCGCGAGGATGTTTCGCGCAACTGTTTCGCGAGGAAGTTTCGCTAGTGTAAACGCAGCTTTATAGGATTAAGATGAAGAAAACTCCAGCCTTGTGCCAAAGAAATCAAGCTTTCCAATTGAACGGATGAGTTTGTTGATCAGCGTTTTAAGCACTTTTTCCAAATTAAAAAAAATGTTTAAAAAAATCACTAAAATTTAAATTGTTGAATTTATATATTTAGCAGAATTTTATTTAAAAGAAGTTTATTAAAGATGAAGTAGAACATCAACAAATTCTACACAAGATCATGCTGAAAATTGTACCTATTTGAATTTCATTAAATATTTTTGCTCAGAAAAAAATGGCTTAGGGATCATGAGATGTGATAAAATGAGAGCATTGCAAAAAGTTTCCTGCTATGAAAACTAAGGGAGTCACACTTCCCTAATAACGCATTGGTTGGACGTGAAAATCAGTAGAAAGACTCCATCCAAGAGACTCTTTTACTAACAAGTTGAAGTAAGTTTCAGCAGATTTTTAAATAACACTGGACAAAAAAGAAATAGTATTACCTACACTGAAGCTATTTCTATCCCAATAACGGCGCCAAGATCTCACCTTTCCAACGGTGTTGTCAATTTTACTTGTACTCTGCTAATTAGGGGAGAAAACTATGTTTTAATGTTGGAAAACTTTTTTTTTTTTTCAATGACATCAAAGGGTTTTATTGAAAGAAAGAGACCAATGTGATTTAATATCGGAATGAAGCTTCTTAAATTTCGGTTTCCTTTGTCCCAATTCAGTTATGGCATCATTAAGTCACGTTTTAATTGAACCCCCCCCCTTGCTAATCATCATGATCTAATTTAAAATCTTGCATACAAGTCCGCAAGACATTGAGACATTATGTCTTCACTTCCCAGTATAATGATGGTTGCAATCATGTTTACAAAATTAATTGAGAAGGATCGCCCGTGTGTCAACGATTATTCAGACTACCACGCTCATACCTCAGATTGTTGTCCACGCACTGAGCATTGGTTAACATTATATGGTTAGGTAAATCGAGAGCTTTCAGAACGACTGGCGAACGATTTTTGTACCATGGTAAATGCCAGATATTCAATTCCGCAGCAACGATTTGATTGTAAGCGATAATCATGAGAAAATCAAAGGTAACGTAACGTAACACTTTTCGCTATTATCTGCCAAAGTAAAGTCATGAAATGTCGAAAAACGATTGCAACTCCAAAATATTTATTGCAGTTATCTATTGTTAGTAAAACATTTCCAGTCATGCAGCATGATCGTATGAGCGAATTTTCATAAATGGTCTTATTACATTTATGTTAAATCCTGTTGAAATTTGAGCACTTTGGGGACAAATAAAAATTTTATTATACATTTTATAGCAAACTAACTTTTTGTCAGTAATATTCCAATGAACAAACAATTTTGTGGATTTTTACAATTTTTTCAAATGTTCCTATCGATTTTTAGCTTATTTTAATAAAATTTAAGTACATTTTTCAGTACAATTTTGTGCTTAAATTTTTAAATGTCCTAGTTCATGTTCGATTATTTTTTTTTTTCGAGTAGCATTCTGCTAAAAAATAGAAATTTGTTAATTTTTAGCGGTTTTTTACCTTTTTTTAGTGATTTTTTAAGTACATTTTTTGACATTTGACCAATTTAATGTGCTCAAAAAGTGTTGTCCAACGAACTCATCCTTTCTTTTGAAATGCTTGATTTTTTGGCGAAAGAACGATGTTTTTATCTCAATTCTATCGAGAGTTATCGTCTGGAATGACACATACATATATATACTTATATATAAACGAGATTTTTTGAGGTAGTGACCATGCTAGTCTTGTGTTTCAATGTATTTTATTTATTTTTTTTTTTTTTTCCATTATAGCGACGTTTCGGCCCTTGATACGAGCCCTATTCATGCTTAAATATTGCCTGGTATGTAGTTGTTGATAATACATAGTAATTAGTTGATACCAAATAGACATATTGGGTCCCATCAACTCGGAAAACAAACAGGTTTGTTTTCCGAGTTGATGGGACCCAATATGTCTATTTGGTATCAACTAATTACTATGTATTATTAACAACTACATACCAGGCAATATATAAGCATGAATAGGGCTCGTATCAAGGGCCGAAACGTCGCTATAATGGAAAAATAAAAAAAATAAAATACATTGAAACACAAGACTAGCTTGGTCACTACCTCAAAAAATCTCGTTTATATCGAATTTTTACTAGTCAAGAAGATTATCCTGAATACTTATATATATATATATATATATATATATATATATATATATATATATATATATATATATATATATATATATATATATATATATGCATTTGATTGTTCTTGTTCTACTGAACTATGTATATAGTAAACTTAATTTGATATGAATTTCACAGATAAAAAGAAAAAAGAATGATTTGATATTTCGAAAATAATCTTTGTCAAAAATAGAAGAGTGAATAGTTTTTCTGAATAATTGGACGGGTAGTGTCTTGGAAGCCTGCAACCATGTAACCATCCATATATTATGGCTTCGCAACTTCTAATGTAGACTCAATCGTTGAGGTTGAGGCCGGGAGGCCGCATTGATCCCAGTACCCAGCGATGAGCGCGTTCGGACTGCTGCAACAATCTATCATTTGTTGGTGGTGGCATCACCTTTAAAACCTTCACTCCGAAGCATTCATTGAACGTGACTGTGGCGTCGTGGGACCTCGCATGCAGCTTCAATGGCAGTGGTCGATCCTGGTTTAAAGAAGCTCTATGGTTGTTTATTCGTAAATTCAATTGAGTGGCTTTTCCCACATAGAAGCCTCTGCTCTGATCTTCCGCACACTGTTTACAAATAAGCTGATAAACACACATCTGTGATTGACACTCTGCGGTTCCTTTACATTTGTAGGAATGAGAGGTATTTGGGGAGGTGAATTTACGAATAAACAACCATAGAGCTTCTTTAAACCAGGATCGACCACTGCCATTGAAGCTGCATGCGAGGTCCCACGACGCCACAGTCACGTTCAATGAATGCTTCGGAGTGAAGGTTTTAAAGGTGATGCCACCACCAACAAATGATAGATTGTTGCAGCAGTCCGAACGCGCTCATCGCTGGGTACTGGGATCAATGTGGCCTCCCGGCCTCAACCTCAACGATTGAGTCTACATTAGAAGTTGCGAAGCCATAATATATGGATGGTTACATGGTTGCAGGCTTCCAAGACACTACCCGTCCAATTATTCAGAAAAACTATTCACTCTTCTATTTTTGACAAAGATTATTTTCGAAGTATCAAATCATTCTTTTTTCTTTTTATCTGTGAAATTCATATCAAATTAAGTTTAATATATATATATATATATATATATATATATATATATATATATATATATATATATATATATATATATATATATAAAAGCGTTAAAATCCAGGAATCATTTCAGAATGCCTCAAAACCGATTTCGATGAAGACAATTTTTGAAAATTTTTATTTTAAAATTTTTGGAGCCATTGCAATAGCTTTATTTTCTAAGAAAATTCGCAAAAACGAAAATTTGCTCATACCATTATGCTGCAGGGCTGGAACTTTTGGTTTGCATCCTCCATATTGTATGGTTAATCACTGTGTATTATAAAAATGAACCATAATCTCATAGAAAATATCTCCCAATTAGAATTGAAAGATTATGAACCTTACATTCTCTACCTACTTTTCTACCCTAGAATCTACCGTTTTTTTGGTTTCTCAGTGTGGCACTACCGCCCCGCCATCGATCCCGTCTGCTCTCTCCCCTACCCATCACCCCAGTTGGACGACATCTTTCCTCACTAAAGTTCGTTCGCGATCGTGATTTCCCCAGTTGATCATTATATTATCACAGTTGATATTTATTGTTCCTGATTAAACTTTCCGTACATTTTCCGGAAAGTGCGATAATTAATACAAGTCGTTATCAGTGAGTAAGTTTTGGGGCGTTGCCGATTTTTGTCTTTTCAGTAGTGATTCGGGCCGTTGGAGTGTTTCGCTCGTTGATCGTTCGTCTCCGATGACTGTAAACATGTCCGATACCAATAATTCGTGCCTGGCCATGGAAAAAGACGCCTGCTTCAAGAAACTCAAGCGAAATTTAGACCGGTGGAGGGAACTCGTTCTGTTCCTCCATTCGGTCTTATTGTGGAAGAAGAAAATCTACCCTTGGGCCACTTTTGCTGTCATCACTTTTCTATTCGCCGAAATTGCCGTCTACGACTTGTCACTGGTAACTATAACAAGTTTACTACTTTTGGCCTTCACTTTGGTCGATTTCCTGGCGCCCATCATCGTCAGCGCCGTCGTTAAAGACGAGTGGACCGCCATCAAGCAAAAAGAGCTTGAAGACGTCTGCAAAGTCCTTGCTAACGTTACAGTTTCCGCCAAAGTCTACTACGCCAGCTTATTGGAAGTCAAAGCAACCCGTCCGAATCTGTACTACCCCGTTTCGCTGGCGACTCTCTGCATTTTCGCTTGGATCGGAAACTCCATCAACAATCTGTTCATCACCTACGCCATGGTTTTGTCCCTCTTCATGCTCCCCGGTCTCATTCATTTGGGGATCCTTCAGAAATACTACCGCTGCCTTTTGTCTCAAGACTTCGTCAAAAACTTCACCAAACCCAAAGCTCAGTGAAAACCCAAGTGATCCTTTCTGCCAATTTTGTCTCACTTCCATGTTTTTGGTAATTTGTACGATACAATAAATTCATCGTTTCCATTTTAATTTCGTTGTTTTGTTAAATTGTTTTACTGCTGCACGTACACTTAGTTCGTCTGTAATAAGTGTGAACCAACTTGGAATGTCTGAATTTTGCATTTAGGTAAGGATATAGCGAAATACTCGCTAAACCTTTTTACTTTATACCTTGCCCTAATCGATGTACGTATTCTTTCATGTATTATGTACGTAATCAGTCACTTTATTTGATGTGAATTTTTCCTCGCTTCATCTTTAGTGCTACATCATTTTATCTTTTACATAACTGAAATTAACTCTACCCTTTGTTTTCTTCAATGGACTGATCTCAACTCTGGCCACTTGAGGTTATGCTTTCAGAGTTAGGTTTTTCATGTTATCAATCACCATTTCCAACAAAAAGTCCCACTTTTCTTTTACCTTGCGAGTTATTTGATTTTAAAGATTTTTTTCGCTTTTTTGTCCCATAACACTAAAATGACAGCAACTCCCTCAAATTGCGAGGTAATCTTGAAATAAAAACACTGTTTGAAAGGACGTGAAATGTCCTACCAGAATATATAATTCCGACTCTAACGTACATTTTAAAAAACGATCAGCAGGCAAAAATGTAGATAAAAATCAAAATGCCCTGAAAGTGTAAAAAGATTCGTTCATTTTCATGGCCGTAAGTGCCAAATTTCGAGGTTCCGATATCATTAAAAACCGCCCCAACACCTCAGCCTCCCCAATATCTAGTAAACTTTGCTTATTAGGGGAGAAAATGATGTTTCAATGTTGAAAAAAGTTATTTCGAAGAAATCGCGGGTTTTCTTGACAAACGACCCTCCCTGAACCAACGGTTTTTGGGGTCAAGTTTCTACATAAATTTTCACGTTGGATTAGAATGGTAAACACAGATCTCTTGTTCCAACTAATTCATTTTTTAATGATGAATTCTATGCGTTTTTAGGACTAAAGTGTAAAACTAGGGTATGACGGCGTTGGATGGATCTGCCAGTTCTACCATTCAATTCAGCATGAAAAATAATGTGGAAACAAAAACAGGTGTTTTTCTTTTCAAAATACGAAAAAATCTCTATTTCTTCGAAGATGCGTCATTTTTTAACATTTAAACAGAATTTTCTCCACTAATTAGCAACGGAAAAGTGACTTGACCTTTGCAAAACTGAAATTCTGGCGCAGTTTTTGGTGATAGTGGCATCTTCAAAATTTTTGGCAGTTGCAGCCTCGAGAAAACAGAATTTTGGAATTTTTTAGGATGTTTTGGTTTTAATCCAATTGTTAGCATGCTGATTGTCATTAAAAATTCATGCTTGAGGCTTACTTCGAAAGAAAATTTGACGCTCTTTCATATTATGTTGTTCTCATTTTAATGTAATGTAAGTTCGAAGGAGTTATTGCCATTTTAATTTTGTGACGGTAAAAATCGATTTAAAAAAATCTTGGAATTAAATAAATGCGAAGTATTTGCACTCTGCACCCTGTGTATAGGTATAATTTAACATCTAAACTATCAGTGATTTTCAAGTCACTAAAACACAAATTTGACCAAAATTTATTTCCATGCTGAAATGTTATCGTTATTTTAGTGTTGGCTTGTCAGGTGAAATATGGACTGTTTATTTTACAATTGTGTTGATGATCTCTCTTTTATTTGTTCGATTTTTCTTTAAAAAAATGTATCCACCGCTCGTATTTAATTTCACTTTTTTAGTTAGGTTTGTTTCGTCGATTGCGCATCTTGCCCAGCCAATATGGTCAGGCATCTAGAGTTACGTGTAATTCAAATACTCGGAAGTGAGCCTTTTACGATTTAAGTGATATTATATTAAGGTGTTTATAACCAAAGTTAGCGTAAGCAGCATTCGAAATATAAAATCAGACGGCAGTACGCAGCCACAATATGATGATGAACACATAATAGTAGTATTATGTACTAAATTTACGTACCCAGGTAGGAGTAAACTCGATATTCATGTACAACATCCCATTTGGTTCATTATGTAGAAGTTAAGGTTTTAATTTTACACGATAAATAATCTCATGATTAAATCAAAATTTTCTGGTAACTGTAATTACCTTGTTTTGTAGGATTTTAGACAATTCAAGGTATTGAATTGGGTATTGTTATTTTTAAACTCGGGTACAACGCAGCTACTCTGCATTGCATTATTGCTTTCCGTCGTGTGATGCTACGGATTTTTGTCTATTTTCAAAAATTTGCATGGTCGAAAAAACCTTGGCGTTAGGTCGTAAGATTGTACAGTATAATTTAACGTATTTTATATGTTAGTTGGTTCTTGTAGATTTCTGACTGCAGCTTTTATGTCCACGTTAATTACGTAGGTACTTTTGTGATTTTGTCATTTCGGGTTATTTCGTTTTGTTTTAAATAAAATTTGACAACAAAATCTGGATGTTTCAATTCTCTTCCCCCCTCCCCCATATGCCATACAAAATTAGTACCTAAGAACGTGTTCAGAGAATGAATGAGTGTATACGTAGTAGGGAATTTTGATGACCTCCACCCGAAATTTGGTTTAAAATGCCAAAAAATGACCCCTGAATTTTTTAAAAGATTTTTTGCATATCAAAAACCTACGCCGGGCTAGCTCGATTAAAAAAAAAAATACCTAGTTTTTTTACCAATATCAGACTTTTGAATATAACTTTTACAAACTTCTTTGTAAAATTGTGAAACTTCGTATACTTACGTTTTTGGAGTCGCTGAACTCGAATATGCAGTCAAAACAAGTCGACTGCAACAACTTTTGACAGTTTGGAATCCCAATACAATATCCATGCCTCATGTCAACAAATGAAAATTTTTCAAAATTCATTGTAAAATTATGAAGATTTGTATTTTTCCGTATTTCTGTTAGAATTTTGATTTTTTAACAGCAAATTCGAGTTCAGCGACTCTAAAAAACAAAAAAAACGAATTTTCATAATTTGACAATGAATTTTGAAAAATTGCCATTTTTTGACATGATTTTGACGATTTTGAGATTCCAAACTGCTCAAACTTGTTGCTGTCGACGTGTTTTGGCTGCATATTTGAGTTCAGCGACTCCAAAAACGTTAGTATACGATGTTTCTCAATTTAACAAAGAAGTTTGTAAAAGTTATATTCAAAAGTATAAGCACATTGGCAAAAGAAAGCGTATTTCAAAACCAAAATCGAGCTACCGGCGTAGGTTTTTGTAATACAAAAAATTAAAAAAAAATGCAGGGGTAATTTTTTTTGACATTTTAAACCATATTTTGGGTGGAGGTAATCAAAATTCCACCTTTCTCTAAACAGCGAGCACCCTTATATGTAGGTATGTGAGTTTGGGTTGAGAATATAATTTGAAAAGTATCATTTTTAAAAGTTTTAAAGTCATACAGCATGACCATATAGGTAAATTTTCTTAATTTTTCGAATTATTTTCGTGTTCAAATATTTTGAAATTTGAGCACTTTGTGGGCACAGAAACTTTTGATAAATCAATTACGGGAAAATAATTAGTATTAATCAATAAAAATAATAAGGACCAAGGATTATTAAACCAAGTTTACAATTTTCCTTCTCGGGTAAAAAGAAAAAAAAAAAAAATATATATATATATAGCTTGTTTTAATGAAATTCATGTACATCTCAGCACAATTTTGTGCATCAGATCCAGAATCTTCTGGTTTACATTTAAACTTTTAGGATAATATTTTGCTGAAAACATTGATTTAACAATTTTTGAGATTTGACCAGTTTGCTGTGCCCAATTTGTGCTAGCACACAAACTTTTTTTAATGCTTGAATTTTTGGCAAAAGAACGGATTGTATCTCAATTCTAAGGAGATATTATGTATGTAGTGTGCAGTGACACAGGTGGTACATTACATAGGTACCTATGAAAAAGTATGGAACTCTTAAGAGTTGATCAAAAATCCCTCTCAACGTATTTCCATGAAAGAAATTTTGGAAAATTCCTATGCTATTTATCCTCTTGACGCTGAAATTTGGAACTTAACCTCTGTGAGATGCTAATTTCTCCGTCCGAACGTGGAAAGTCCCCGTGAAATTCTTATTTCGTCATTTCTCGTTAAACGCCAAGGTACTTTGAAGAAAATGTGCTTAAGGTTAAGTATTTCCGATTTTAATGTTTTTTTTTTTTTTTTCCAACAGACGGCAGCACCTATGGTGTGAAATTTATTAAACACCTCATTCAAACAGGACGCTAATGATTTGTTCACTGTTTTTGTGGATTTGATCTCTGTACGTCTATAGAATATGCAATAATTAGTTCTGATCCAAATTATAATTGATTTTGATAGGATAATTAAAAATATTGCCTTGAACAAAATTTTGAAAATCCGATAAAAATATATATTCATCCACAAATTGATTTTTAAAATGCAAAAATATCCAATTAAAGTGATCTGAAAAGTAATTTAAGATTTTTTAGCGAATTTTCGTAGGAAATGAAGCTATTGCAATGTGGCTCCAAAAATGTTTGTCAAAATTTTCAAAAATGTTCTTCATTGAAATCCGTTTTGAGACATTCTGAAACAAATCCCGGAGTTTAACGCTTATATATATATATATATATATATATATATATGTGTGTGTGTGTGTGTGTGTGTGTGTGTGTGTGTGTGTGTGTGTGTGTGTGTGTCCTTCCAGACGATAACTCTCCTTAGGATTGAGATAAAAATTCCGTTCTTGCGCCAAAAAGTCAAGCTTTCCAAAGGAAAGGACGAGTTCGTTGGTCAGCATTTTTTGAGCACATTAAATTGGTCAAATTTCAAAAAAGTGCTGAAAAAATCACTAAAAATAGCTAGAAATGGCTAAAAGTCGTTGAATTTATATTTTTTTAGCAGAATATTGCTCAAATAAAGTTGATTAACTATAAAATAGAACATTAAAAAATTTATGTGCAAAAGTATGCTGATAAATGCACTTAAATTTCATTGAAAGTAGTTATAAAAAAAAATCCATAAAAACTGCAAAAAAGTTAGAAATTTAAAATCTGTTTTCGAATCATCAAATAATATTTAGAACGAATTTTTTTGTCATAAAATTGGTAGTTAACATTTTCTTTTCTCTCTAATTTAATTTCTCTCTAATTAATCTCTTAAAATTTATTTAGTAAAATCGGCTCATATCAAGATGTTACTTGGCGGCGAATCGGGCAACACCGACCCGTGAGACTTTGACTACGTGAGCACTGACCTGCATTCACAACAGGTACATCGCTATGACGCACTGAGGGTTGTGACTTCCACCTCAGGTACATTGCAATGACGCACCAGGGGTTGACCAGAAGGTCAGAAATATTGGTTTGACGTTTCAGGTAAATGGGGACAAATACTAGAGTTCCTAGTAGATCCGTAAAACGCAATACGCCGTGCGGTATTGACAATCCGGCGCCGTAACTCTGACGCAATGAGTTGAAATCAGTTACGGTGACGCATCCTTCCATACAGATACGTTAAAGGATCGCAATCCGGAAAAAATGTAATCGTCTAAAATAACCCCCTTCTATGGACTTAAATAACCTCGTAGCAGTGACGGATTAATAGAATTTCGTGGGTGGGGGCGGTAGTCCTCTACCAGGAGTACCCCCCCCCCCCCCCCCCCCCCCCGGAAAATTGTTTGGAAAAGAAAAAACCAAAAAAAAAAAAAAAAAACGAAAAACTAGCAGTTATAGAGGTTTTAGACCCATGCTTTACATCAGGTATGTAAAAATTGACTTGAAAAACATAATTTTCATTTACACAAAAAATACTAGCTTGGTTACCAAACATCCATGTACAAAAAAAAATGCAGGTAATTTTTTTGGCAAAAATTATATCGAAAAATGCAGAGAACGAAACATAAAACGCTGGAGATATAAATCAATACTACATAATAACTTCAGTCCTCGTGATGTAATATTATTTATAAATTATACATTTATATTGTGAACACAGGATTAAATTATTTTTTCAATTTGCTTTAGAAACAAAAAGATTTTATAAACACTCACGATGAAATTAAATGAACAAATACATTTTTGATTAAAGCTGAAAATACAAATAAAAGATTACATCGTTAAACATTTTTTGTCTATTACTGGTAAATGTGAAAAAGTGAAAAATTCACTTCAATCAAAAAACACTGGTTGCAATCAGTTAAGAAAACATGATTCGTTTCTTTCTTCGTCGAAACTGTAGGTAGGAGGTACTACCTTATTCATTATGTATTGTTACCGTTACCGAAAGCGGTAAACGAGAGACAAATACCTACCGTAACTTGTTAAATAAACTGATGAACGCAAACGTATCCCTATTAATAAAAACTGTATTCCTTACCTGCTAGCTGCCTTATATATTTGAAAGAAGAAAGATGTTATCTTCCATGCTCGTTTCTTGACGGAGCTAAACTTGAAAACTTTAGTTCGCATTAAACTTAATTTTCGTTTCTACTGCTCTTCTACTCACGAAAGGGCGACGATGGACGACACAGACTCAACACCACCGTTGCCAACCTGCTTTGATGATTTTTCCATCAACCACTTCTGGAAATCTCCGAGGTTACCCACTGAAAATTGTTCGCAGTTTGTAGGTTAAAATACAAACTAACAAATTAGTAAATTGGCTGTGACAGATTAGTAAAACCGGAACCTATCATCCCAGTTTCCCCACAGTATAAAGTTCCTTAATCTACACTCGTATTTTTGTCAACCTACAAGCGCAACAGCGTGATTCTTTTCTGGCGTTCCCTGACAAGAATGTTTTCTTCTGCCTCCTGGGGGGGCGATCGCCCCCCTTTAATCCGTCCCTGCCTCCTAGGCATAATTTCCTCCTTCCATGGATTTAGCGTTACAACTAGATCCGTTAAGGACTTGACGTGACTTTAAGGTGCGGTAAAGTTTGTCGTTACCGCACGCCGTATTGAGACCGACGGATCTCTAGGAACTCTCTACTGAATCTTTGGTATGACGCAGGGCCGGCCTGAGGGGTGTCGTGCAGATGCCTTTTTTGTGCCTTTTGGAGGGGCATAATATTGGTCAATTTTGGTTTAAAGAAAAAATAAATTTGGTAAAATTTTAGAAATTCATTTAAATGTTGAGCAGAAATATTTAAACTACACGGAACTTTGTCTCAAAACGATTACAATTGAATTTCAAGGTAAAACCGAAGATCTACCCCAATGTGTTCTGAAATGCAGTAGGCCCTTGACCAAGGTCCGTCTCCAAATGGATATCCTAAACTTTTTGTCATTAGGGAGTTTTTGCAACGCTGAGTCGTACCTAGTCGAGTGGGAGGAACTACAAATAGAAATGGAGTATAGCGCATGCGCGAAAATGCTAACGGTTAGCGGTCCATTCGTTGTGCGAATAGAAAAATCCTATTCGGAGCCCAAGGGAAACCGGATACAGCTCGAATACGCCTGTAACATTCCATGACGATAACCTTTAATGCTATAATCAATTTTTTAAATTCCTATTTGAAGATGGCATGATAAGCGCATTGTAATATTCGTGATTTTAAAAAAAGGTGGTTGGTTTGTAGATTTCTTCCTAACTTAAGTTATGCCTATACCTCATTTGCCAAACTCTGAAATTGGTTGTTATAGACGAAGCTCCGATACTGATAGATCGACAGAGAAAATAGACACAGACAGAAACGGCTGTCTTTGCCCTTTGTCGTGTATTAGCCGGTACCCATATCTTCAATAATAAAACGTAATTAGCCAAGAAAAAGTGAAAAATATCGAACATATGTAGGAAATGGGTACAGGTAGGTAGGGACATGTTTATAATATAGGTACATGTACATCGTGATCGTTGATCATGTTGAAAAGTTCCCGAATGAGACTCTCCTAACCCAAGGCAAATTTCGGTGTTGCCTTAACAACTACCCTCCCAAGTTCCCTTCCTTCTTCTAATGCATCTATTCCTAATGAAAAAATTAAACCAAAAATGAAGTTGTTGCTAATTTGATACTTCTTCCATTATGAATGAATTCATTACACGTTAGGTAATCTTTGACTCTGGCTTAATTATGAAGATTTGGAGTAGTGTAGTCACGTTAGTGTGACTTTTGAATCGTTCCATTCAATCGTACTACGATTTCCTATTCGTACTGTACGACTCAGTTCAATTTAATTTTGTAACCCGTAGGTAGGTATTACAAGGAGTTCCTTAAACACATATTAAAAAATAGCACATGATATTATCTTGCCTTCATTTCTGTCTCAACAAACAATGTTATACTTTTACGTATGATGTATCAAATAATAATATAGGTCTACATAATTTACGGATAATAAATGAGCACTGCATAGTTATCATAAATCACAATCAATAATGTCTACACTCCACTGCCAAATTCCAATAATAATCCCGAGTCATTGCCAAATTTCCAAAGCGGTGTTGACGTTCGTTCTATCTCTTGTAGATTTTCATCTTCTTCTTGACCTGTTTTCTGGAAATGTTGGGAGGGGACGGGGGAGAAGTATTCAGATTAATCTCCACTTCTGACCCAGTGGATGTAGAATCCTCCCACGTACTTCGTCCATAGTGAATGCCAAGTTTTTTCCATCAACCAGTAGTTCATCTCCAATCAAAGACGGCATGCCGTCTTTTCTTGTTTGAAACAACTTCGGCAAGAGATGCTTCCTAAATTCCCGTGTTCGTCTGTCGTAGAACTCGGATGTATTAAATTGGGATCCCTTGAATTCGTAAATGTTCTGGCGTACTTTAGATTTAGAGAAATTATCAGCAAAATTAATGTGAACTGGTCTGCTTCTAGAAGGTTGGATGGTGCCTTACACCTATAACTTCTTCTTAATCATCAAGAACGCAATTTAATTCGGTTCTATAAATGTCCATCGCCTTCCTCTTGAGAATATTCATGTTTTCTTTCCCTTCTAGAACGTTATGAAAAGTAAGATCGTTTCTGTTGTCCGTTTGCCGGTTCTGTTTCGTATTATTTTTTTTCAGATAATGCTAGATTTTCTGCTATACTGTCAATTCTCTTATCAATTTTTTTATCATGAGCAAGATAGTTTCTTGGCTGTTAGCAATTTCTTGCGACAGAGGATGCACCTGTGTATTCAAAACTTTTGTATGTTCCTTCAAAATGCATTCGCAGTTTTGAAGTTTGGTTGTGATTACGTCAAGGCATTGAATTACCTGATGTAACTCGGAGGTCAACATTCTAGTAGTTGCAATTATTTGGCGCGATACCGGTCGGCTCTTCGAGTGCTGCTGACTAAGGAATACGGTATTCGGTCGAGTGGATGGTCCTTTCCCTTCGGTAAACAACAAATCACAACCAAATTCACAAAAATGACCTTTTTCCAGAAATCTACCCGTTAAAAATGTATGAAAATTGTTATTGCTGATTGTTAATCAAAGAGCAACCACAAAAAACAAAAACTGAATCGAAATTCACAATACAACCCTGCTAAATCAATACTTAATACGGAGCTCGCAAAAAAAACACGTGCGCTCGGCTCGGCTACCTAAGTGAAACTCCATAATATGCCGTGAATATTGTCCAAAACAACCGAATGGCCTTTACAGAACGCAAATAGCTCTTTCCGTTCACAATATATTTATTTAGTAAATCGGCTCATTTCAAGACGCTACTTGGCGGCGAATTGAGCAACTAAACCCGCGAGACTTGGGCTACGTGAGCACTGACCTGCATTTACAACAGGTACATCGCTATGACGCACAGAGGGTTGTGACTTCCACCTCAGGTACATTGCAATGACGCACCAGGGGTTGACCAGAAGGTAAGAAATATTGGTTGGACGTTTCAGATAAATGGGGACAAATACTAGCTAGTGAGTTCCTGTAGATCCGTACCAATCCGGCGCCTTAACTCTGACGCAATGAGATACGGTGACGCATCCTTCTGTATAGACACGTTAACGGATTGCAATCCGGAAAAGACGTAATCGTCTAAAATAACCTCCTTCCATGGACTCTAATAAACTCCTAGGGATAATTTCCTCCTTCCATGGATTTAGCGTTACAACTAGATCCGTAAAGGACTTGACGTGACTTTTAGGTGCGGTAAAGTTTCTCGTTACCGCACGCCGAATTGAGTCCGACGGATCTCTAGTAACTCTTTACTGAATCTTTGGTATGACGCAGGGCCTGAGGGGTGTGCGACGTATGCAGCTGCCCTTTTCGTGCCTTTTGGAGGGTCATAAACTTGGTCAATTATGGTTTAAAGAAAAAATAAATTTGGTAAAATTTTAGAAATTCATTTAAATGTTGGGCAGAAATATTTAAACTACACGGAACTTTGTCTCAAAACGATTACAGTTGAATTTCAAGGTAAAACCGAAGATCTACCCCAATGAGTTCTGAAATACAGTAGTCAGATGCCCTTGACCAAGGTCGGCGGACGGTGATCCCCGCATTAGCTATTTATACGAAGAAGTCGGAATCGAAGCTGTGTTAAACAGTGGAGTTTTCAAACATTGTATATATTTGTATACAATTTGAATGAATGATGTTGATGATATCTCTTTAGTTTTGTAACAAAATACTGTTCTAATTATTTTTTAATATTATTTGGCTCGTTTCATCTAATTCCGGAAAGTGATAGAAATATAGGCTATGAATAAATTTATAATTTATATATACATATATTTTGTTTATTTTCACAGAAGTATTAATAGCAATTAGAAAATTCATTTGATTTATCCTAGTAATACAGGATTTTAAAAAATAAAGCTTTTTGTAAATCTCTAATGTTTAAAAGGTTTAAAATATGATAAGTTATTCTGTATATACCTTTTTACAAACCTTCTCTCAGGTGGGACGAAGTGTCCGTTTAGAAATATTTGGAGACTAATTATCAAACCCGACCCAGGTAGACACTCCACAGAGTGGGACGGAATGTCCGCATTTTTCTTTGGGGACGAAATGTCCGTGGGACGAATTGTCCTGTAATCTTGATGATATTAAATGTAGTAATACATAAGTCTACCACTGCATCGTTTATCCCGGGAAGTTGGGGTTCACTGGAGTGAGTCACCAACTGAACCTGCGTTTGTATTTGCGCCTTGCCTAAATGGGCCTTTGTCATTGCGTTATCATCATTGTATCGTCTATCCCCATTGCATTTCCCTAACAGACCTATTTCCTCCCGCATTTCCTCCTACCCATCTAACATTTCACGGGCATCGAAGCTTCTTACACCATGGCGATGTTTAAATAATGCACTCAATCATGAGGGCATAGTTGACATGTTATGTTAGTTTTCTTGACCACTTGTATGATAATGAAGTTGAGGGTTAGCGAGGGTTGGTCCATATTTCAAAAACTCTTCTACGCCGACGTTTTGCTATATTTGTATATCGCCAAAAAACCATGAACGGATTTTATACTATTCGCTCTAGGAACTGTCCTAATTGAGCTAGAGAGCTGGGGGAGGTATCATTTTGCAGCTTTTTTTATGCTCTTTCCAGTGATATACAACAGGACATAGGTTCTAATAACAAAAATTTTGTCAAAATACAAATTAAAATTTTGATTTAATTTTTTTCCAAAAAGTACATAATTTAAAATTTTCAAAATATTCCTATAAATACTTAGTACTGTTGTAAACAATGTGACAAAATATAAATATGGGATGATGATGGGTTCATTGTTTAAAAAAAAATATTCCTGACACTAGTTTTCCACTAATAGCCCGGTTTTGACTAAATAATAAACATATTACGTACTTTTACCAAAGAGGTGAGCTATTTAATTAAATATATAAAGGAATACTATGTATAAAGGTAAAAAAATATCAGAAATATTAATTCAAAATACTATCTTGTTAAAACAAAACCAATAACCATAGATATACTCCAATAAAAATTAAGTTATTTAGGTTGTTTACTTTAATTTTATACAATTTAAACCAAGTTAAACAAAGCCTATTAATTAGTAAAACAATAATCTTGAACATTTCTATAACAATAAATTTGAAAAAGGTATGAAAATAGTCTACTTAAATAGTTATGTAATAATTCTGGTACAAACAGATTAATCAAAATTTACATAATATTGTACATATTTATGATGATGAAGTAGGTATACGAGTAAATGTAACACAATTGGTGCAGTACTAACGATAATGTTTAAACAACTATCTAGATTAACACTAACCTGAGGAAAAATTAAGTTTTGAGTTGACAGCAGTTTCCCTAAACATTATCTCAGTTTACGGAATTACATTTTGTAAAAGCCAGTTGGGTTTTCGCTAAGATCGCTTTCAGCTAGATTTACTTTTTTTTTTTTTTTTTTTTTTTTTTTTTTTTTTTTTTTTTTTACTCTTAGCTACATTTAGTTACCAACACCACTCTTCAGACGTCTTAGACAATATGGTACCACTGCAACCAGATTAGCCCACGAGATCGGGATGAGTTTCAGCAAATTAGCCACCCTGATGATGCTATACAAATATAGCGAAACGTCGGCGTAGAAGAGTTTTTGAATTATTGACCACCCCTCAACTTCATTGGCATAGACATGCGCCTACCTAAAAGTAATGCGTCTGTCGACACACGATATTCGGGTAGAAACATAATGTTATGTTATGTAATGTTATGTTATGTATGACAGGTAGTTGATAAAAGGTCTATAATTACCAAACAGTCTCATTTCAAAATAACGTCACCTTTGCCGTATTACGTTTGTAATCTGTCCATTCACTAAGGACACGTAGGCGTATCTCTACTTCCTCTACGTTTTGTAAATATGTTATCTCTCTTCAAATACCTACCCATTATCTTATTTGAAAACCGGAAAACTGCCAACCTATGAGTCAAAAATTTCACAAAAGGGGAAAGGATCATTAGTTAGGTAGGTAGTTTGTGAGATAGCGAAATCGGTAGGTACGCTTAGGTATTTTTAACCCAACTCGGCCTCACCTGCATAAAAACGGGTTCAATTTGAGTTATTTTAAATTAGTTTATTAATTTGTTTTTCTGCACAAGCGCCAAAGAAATTTAGTTTCTATAAATGATGACATTATATGATCTATTCGCCAGTCTTAGTCTAGTTGTTCCGAAAACCTGGGACATTTTGGATTAGCCATCGTAGAGGAGGTAAACAGCCGATCCTTATAAAAGGGCTGCCCAAGTTACTATTATCAACCAGTTTTCGTATTCATTCTTTGTTCGGTCCCACTTTGCGTGTAGTTGATCAACAATGGAAATTTTGGATTTGCTATCGCGATTTTGGATTCTCGACTGATTTTCTTCATTCTTTTTTGTTCAATGAGGAATCCGGGCCAGATATGCAACAAAAACTTGGGAGTTTCAACTTTATTATCGGTGTGGTAAATGGGTGAATGGATCCGAAAAACCATGATTGTCTGGTTTAGTTGTGCGAAAGCTCTTAGATTTCATTATTTTCAATGTCATTGTTCGTTTTCACAATGTAAAAGCCCTTCACACGTTATTATGTTAGTTAGAACGGAGAAGGGTACATCCAGTAAAACATGATCTATTCGCCATTCTTACCAAAATCATATACCTACTACACATACATAGGGACGTCTCTGTAATGCATGCATTTCTTACCAATATATTTTAACTTCGTTCCGTTTTGTTGTTGTCACCATAGCACATGCGCAAATCTGAAATTGGTTATTACGAACGAAACTGTTAGACTAATGGACCCATTTTGATGAAACAGTCTATAATTATTGTGCCAGTTTACGAATTTGGTTCCCTATCCATGCATACCTCAGATGGTGAATGCCGTTGGATTTATGGTATAGATGCGGTAGGGTACATGAATAGGACTTGCTGCACGCGAAATAGAGCCTTCCACTTAAGGTTACAGAAGCAAGGTTATCCATGTTGGAGGACCACTGTTAGCGGCAAGTTCAAATCTACAGGGTATTTGGTTTCTCAACGAGGCGTATTCGATTTATTTCGAGGCGAATTCGCATTATTTTGCCCTTCTACTTAATCAGATTATTCAAAATACCGCTATCCATAAAAATAGGATGGTAAAACTATGAAAACCAATGAAATAGGAGGTGAAGGATTGAGGGATAAGTGTGCGTAGTACATACCTATCGACGAAAAAGGAGGCAATCTGGGTAGGAAATTTCCTTCTCCATGGCTTTGTATCATTTTGAAGTTATTGGTCTTGTGGATTTAGCACTTGTCACAGTCGCAAAATAAAACTTCACCGAAGGTTTTCTCTGTAGAGGTTAGGTACCGTATTATTGAAGGACCACTTTTACCTATCGAGTGCTGCCTGCCTTTAGTCTAGCTCTGTTTCCTGGTATGTGAATGCTAGTATTTTTAATTACTAGTCTTCACTTAGGTTAGTGTCGTTTTTAATTAGTAATGACGACCAATCTGCCGTTCAAATTAATCGGTCTCCAAAGAAGATGTAGGTACCGGGGGTAGTGCTACGGTTTGAGCAGGCTGGTGAAAAGTGCGTCAAAAGTTTTGTTCGCTTTTGCGGTGCAGAAGTGTAAAACCGGGAAAGAAAGGAAATCCTACCTGTCTAAGTTAGTTGTGGAAGTAAAAAGGAGGAATTTATCGATTGACCAGTCAATTGACGTTGGTAAGTGGCTGCTACTGAATGCCGAGAAGCGTTCCCAGAAGGCATCATACAATACATATTGCACTTATAGCAAGCGGGGTGATGGCCTTGCGAAGATTGATTCATCCTCAGGTAATATAGTAGTAGTATTTACCTAATCATGATCTGAACTTGAGTGGCCAACCTTCCGGCTGAACTATTCGTATTTTTGTGAATTCGGTAAGAAACATTAATCTTAACAATACGATAAGGGGCCATGTGTGTTAGGGGACTTGCGCGATGTCAAATGTATGTTGAGTGAAAATAAAATGGAACTTAACACAGGGTTGTCGAAATTGAAAAAAAAGTCATTGTCGGGGATAAACCAGGCCTTCCGGTACAGCTGTCACTTTACTGTGTCCAAAACAAAAATATTTAACCATTTCTGTTTATTATTCGGGAATCGAGTACGAATTTTACAACGGTATTAGGGTGGAAGAGCCAGTGTTTTACACCTTAAGAGAAATTTTGTCTTTGACAAGCAATGAAGTTATGTTTTTTCTTTTGTTCAAACTTGAAGCTTACATCTATTGCTGTATCAGGATGTCCTCAAACTGCTCAGTATTTGAAAAATCACTAATTCAAGTCAGAAAACATCATACATTTTTTTTTATTTTGTTTTTTAATCAATTTTTTGACCCAGTATATTCGAACTTACTTATTTTTATTAATCTAAATATGAAATAAAATAATATGAGTATTTATAAAGACAAAGTTGAAAATATCACAAAATATGTAGGTACAAGGGTTTTTCAATACCATAAGTACAGTACGTTTCTAATGGTAAACTAGCAGCTTCTCAGTTGCAATGTTTTTATATAAATATAAAAAATAAAGAACGAATAGAGATCCGTATTGACAGCACTGTCAATCACTGAGGGTAGTATCTGTTTGGGAACTTGTAATTGACATTTGCATTTTCACATGATATCTTTGTTTATTTCCAAAAAATGATAACAAAAATGCAACCAGCACCAAAAAAAACTGATTGAGAAAAACATGGGAACAATCAAATTTGGAAATGTGGAGGGCTTGGTGAAGCAAAATAGAATAGATAAAGGAAATAGATAGCGAAATAGAAAATATAATATTGTTTCTCCCTTACCAAAATCACAAGAAACAGCACCAAAGAAAAATCAACACGAGGTTCCGTTGGGTAAACTTCTCCAGATTTTACAAAAACCCGCCTGAAACCTTTGACCGCCTTTATACTTCACTGTGAAGGTATTTTGTCAATTGTTGTTAATTCAAAAGGATCAAGCCAGTAAAACACTTTTATGCCTTATTATTTAAACTTATTGGTGAGATGTCAATCACTGGGTCCTTGTCAAACACTGGTCCTTCCACCCTAGGTACATCCGAGTGCATACGTTTACGGCGAAGGAGCGTGAGCGGTGTTCCTACACAACGGGGTACCCCGTTCAGGCGGGTAACATTGCGTTCACGCTCGGCCTTCCCTTCGTCTAAGTAATTTTTCAATTGTTTTGTCTTCTATTTTATCTACGTATTTATCTGTTTATATAAAAATTAACGTATATTTCATGTCCTTCATGCGCGGGCGTGCCATTCGTCGATTGGAATGAAACTTTCTACAACTCATTCCTCGCACTCCCAGGACGTTCATCAGGGTGTCTACTAGATCTCTAAAATAAAAATCGGGGACTTTTTGGGGTTCTAAATTTTAAAAATCGGTGATCTTTACAGGCTTTAATTTCTTTAGGAATAGCGTACCGAAATACTTACCAGTAGACCTACTGTAATCATGAGTGGCCTATATAAAATTAGATCTTCATAACTTCTTTATTGATTAAGTATGTTTTATGAATCCCGGTACTGCCATTATATTATGATTATTTGGTTACCGACGCCATAAAAATCGGTGACTTCTATATTAAAATCCGTGACTTTCGGAAATATCCGTGACCTATAGACACCCTGTTCATAGGCTATCGGAATCTTCCCTAAACCCTTATCGTCGAACTGACCGCCCTTCGCAACGGGTAAATACGCACCGCGATAAACCCTTCGTTGTTATGACGACTACTTTGATCAACAATGAATGATGAAGTGTATCCGCACCAATCTGAACCAAAGTGGGGGCGAATTATAGTAGGTACTAGATTTAACCATTTATAACTATGGTTACCGCGTTATCATGAAAAAGAAGAAAAATCTTATAAATTTTATATTAGTACTTATTAGATTATTATTATTAGATAAATGTTATATTAATTATTTATCTCCGTCTTAGGTCTGTCCCCGCGATCAGCCAGTTGAATAGTGGCTTAATTAAGTTGTATGCCAACACTGAATAGTGTATCCTCCCTACCTCTTCTTCTTTCTTCCATATTAATCCGCTTTTATTTTATTTTATTATTTTCGTTTCTATCTTTTATTAGGGCCTCCCATTATTTTAATTTCCCCCAAAAATTTATTATCTTTTATAATAAGTTCATTTAGTAATACCCTTCACACGCGTCATATGTAATTTGTAATTGGTAACATTTTTATACTTTTTTATTTTTTGTAACAATTACCCCTGTAATTCTGGTGTGTATAATGGGCCACCAGGCCTTTTCACAATAAATGATTATAAATAAATAAATTAGGAGCTTTGGAAGACTATCTTTGTTGCGGTGTCTCGCGGCGAGGTACTGGTTCGGAAACTGAAAAGCCAAGATTAGCTGCCCAGAGAGCTCCTACGTTTCTTATCTCAATGGGAAGATTGGGGGAATAAAACATGTTAATTAATGCAGTTGGATGAAACAAAAAATCACTAAAAATGGTAAAAATCAATAAAATTATTGCTCGGGGTTATTCCAACAGCTTGTCCATAGATCGGCAACATTGAGAGACATGTCCATGTATTGCGCAACACCTATTGCACTAAGGTAACGAGAGAACGGAATTTACCAACTATGATAGATAGTTGGTAAATTATTTAGTTTCACATAGATTGTTTTTCAAGTATGTACTCAGTCATGCAGCTTGGCTAATACAGTGCATTTTCAAAGAAAAGTTGTGGGTAAATTAGGCATTTAAATTCTGATCATTGAGACCAACCATGTCCTGAATAAAGCTGAGAGGGCAGCCGTGTCACAAGATCGCAAAGAAAATTTTAGGACACGCAGCCAAACTCGAAAAATTTGTCAATTTTTGGGATTTTTTTCCGTAAAAATCCATATTTTTCACTTAATTATGAATCTAAGAGATCTGGGAGTGGTCGTAATCGATTCAGCGCTGAAAAATACTTCGATTGTGGCACCCCTCATTCCCTATTGTCAAATAACCGATTTTTTAGCATTTTTTTGGGCGACTAAATTGTAAATTTGAATCTGAAATTCTGGAGCGAACTCGACCCGTCGTTTGCCAAGACAGATTTTCCTGCGTTGGAACGAAATTTTCATGCCGTATTTTAAGGGAGTTATCGTCTGGATATACACGACGTTGAAATCGTGTTCTTTGATGTATGAAACCGATTTGTAGCCCCCCCCCCCCCCCCCACATTAAAATTTTTAAGCCATCTAAATAGCACGTTTTTTAATTAAAAATTCGCCAAAAGTAGTTGAATTTTTAGCGCGCGGGTAATCCGTTAGTTTTCAATAATTTTGGCTCTTACTTTGCTATTCAACTAATTTTATACGTCTATGTTTACTATAAGTGGGGAAGCCATGCTGCCCACTCAATTTAGCAGACCTTTTTAGTCGATATATCATGTTCCATGTTGGTATAATTTGGTTTTCCTTTGGTTACTGTAAATGAAGAAGCCATACTGCCCACTCAATATTTGAGAAGTTTTTAGTCGCTATATCATGTCCCATGTTGGTATAATTTGGTTTCCCTTCGGTTACTGTTAGTGAAGAAGCCATACTGCCCACTCAATATTTGAGAAGTTTTTAGTCGCTATATCATGTCCCATGTTGGTATAATTTGGTTTCCCTTCGCTTAGTGTAGTGAGGAAGCCATACTGCACACTCAATATTTGACAAGTTTTTAGTCGCTATATCATGTTCCATGTTGGTATAATTTGGTTTCCCTTCGGTCACTGTAAATGGGGAAGCCATACTGCTCACTCAATATTTGAGAAGTCTTTAGTCGCTATAGCATGTTCCATGTTGTTATAATTTGGTTTCCCTTCGGTTGCAGGAATTGGAAGAGGCGCTTCTCACCGATGGAACGGAACTCAACGGCAGCTCCCTCCTCCAGGAGCTCATCGTCCGCCTCCTCTCCGGCTGCCTCGGTCACAACGGCATCTCCACCTCCAATTACCAGATGTTCCTTCGGCGGTTGTTCAGAACTAAGTGCAAGGTGAGCTTCCTTCATTCATTAGCGACCTCCCACATCTCACGGTACAGTTTTTTCTCTCCCGCTAAGAGAAAAAAAAAACCCAGATAACCCGCCTAATTGATGGAGGTGAAAAATCTACTTGAGGGGCCCATTTGGTGCTCAGGAAGCGTCCCAACCCAACTCAGATTAGTAATGGGGCTCCTAACTAACAAGTAGAAAATAGAAAACTGCTGTGCGGAACCCCTAAGGACATTTAATCCTTCAGAAATCTAATATTTAATTTTTCCCTTCTTTTGACCATTTTGGTTTGGACTGAAATCATTCTCCCGAAGGTTATAACGAATGATATTCTCAAGTTTTGAATATTAATTTTTAATTTTTATCTCTTCTTATATTGAAAACAATGGTATAAAGTTTTTAATGTAGAAAAATATGAGTACCGGTTTGTCAAGTCTCGAAATAAGAAGCATTCTTTACAGAATTAGAATTTTAGAATTTTCAACCCGTTTTTTCCGCAAATTCTATCCTATTAACCCTGGGAAGTTGAAATTCGATGGGGCGAATCTTTCGGACGTGAAGAGACGGTTGAAATGATGGGGTCTTTCATGATCAGCTGACTGAGCTAAATCATTTCCTGTTCAAGATCAGCTGCGTGACCCTAATTCTTTCCTGTTTACCCTAGGAAGTTGAAATTTGACAGGGAGACTCTCTGGGTCATTAAGAGAAGATTGAAATGATGGGGTCTTTCATGATCAGCTGCGTTACCTTAATTCTCTCCTGTTCACCCTAGGAAGTTGAAATTTGAGGGGGAGACTCTTTGGGACGTTGAGAGACGATTGAAATGATGGGGTCTTTCATGATCAGCTGCGTGACCTCAATTCTCCCCTGAACCCTAGGAAGTTGAAATTTGATAGGACGACTCTATGAGACGATTGAAATGATGAGGTCTTTCATGATCAGCTGAATGAGCAAAATTATCTCCTGTTGACCCTAGGAAGTTGAAATTTGATAGGGAGACTCTCTGGGTCATTAAGAGACTATTAAAGTGATGGAATCATCCTGATCAGCTGAGTGAGCTAAATTCTCTCCTGTTAACCCCAGGAAGTTGAAATTTGATAGGGCGACTCTTAGGGACGTTAAGAGACGATTGAAATGATGGGGTCTTCATGTTTAGCTGCGTGACCTTAATTCTCTCCTGAACCCTAGGAAGTTGAAATTTGATAGGACGACTCTTTGGGACATTGAGAGGCGATTGAAATGATGGGCTCTTTCTTAATCAGCTGAGTGAGTGAAATTTTCTGCTGTTCACCCAGGAAGTTGAAATTTGAGGGGGAGACTCTTTGGGACGTTGAGAGACGATTGAAATGATGGGGTCTTTCATGATCAGCTGCGTGACCTTAATTCTCCCCTGAACCCTAGGAAGTTGAAATTTGATAGGGTGACTCTTAGGGAAAAAGAGAGACGATTGAAATGAAGGGCTCTCTCATGATTAGCTGACTGAGCTGAATTGTCTCCTGTTTACCCTAGGAAGTTGAAATTTGACAGGGAGACTCTCTGGGTCATTAAGAGACGATTAAATGAAGTGATAGTATCTGTCCTGATCAGCTGATTGAGCTAAATTCTCTCCTGTTTACACCCTAGGAAGTTGAAATTTGATAGGGCGACTCTTTGGGACGTTAAGAGACGATTGAAATTATGGGGTCTTTCATGATCAGCTGCGTGACCTTAATTCTCTCCTGTTTACCCTAGGAAGTTGAAATTTGATAGGACGACTCTTTGGGACATTGAGAGGCGATTGAAATTATGGGCTCTTTCCTAATCAGCCAAGTAAGCTAAATTCTATCCTCTTAACCCTAGGAAGTTAAAATTTGATAGGGAGACTCTCTGGGTCATTAAGAGACGATTAAATGAAGTGATAGTATCTGTCCTGATCAGCTGAGTGAGCTAAATTGTCTCCTGTCTACCCTAGGAAGTTGACATTTGAAAGGGCGACGCTCATGGTCTGATCTCCCGAATTCGTTTACAAAGTTTTGAGATTTATGGAAATCAACCTCATGCACGGTTACAAAGCTTCGATCAACTTTGACCAACCTGCTCAAATGTCCTGTTAACCAAGTGGTAACGGGAGACAGGGGATGACGAGATGTGGATTAAGAATTTATCTTTAATCTCGTTAATTAGACGTCTAAGGGTAGTTAAGGTTAGGTATGGTTGAGGAAGTTAAAGTTTACGCCGAAAATGTCCCGTAGTTGTGTCCCATGACTCTCTCACAACTCCATCCTCATATAATGAAACTCAAAGTTTGTTTCTAGCTTTCTATGTTCCCAATTGATGGTTAAACGGCTGGACCGATTCTGACGAGATCGGTCTAAAATTATCATCCAGTTCTGGCGCACAACATAGGCTAGGTCTAAACCTCCAAAACATCTTTCTACTTCTCCCTTCGCAACCAATTTGTTTGGTTCCCAAACTTTTATCATCAGGCAGCTAACAGGCAGTTTGTGAGCGGCGGAAATTTATGGCAAGTGGAGAAGTCTTTACGGGCTACGGGTGTTTCGATTGAAGCGTGGGTTGCGTTATTGATAGGTGATGGACTGGAATTTGACATTTCGTGCAAGGCACGGGACGGAAAACCGATTAGTTTGGCTCCCGAAATTTTATTTTGGTTGCCAAAACGCAGTTCAGGGAATTTCTTCGCGCGTGTTTGGTTTTGACGATTTCGATCAGCTGAGTGAGTAAATTCTCTCCTGTTCACCCTACGTAGTTGGAATTTGATAGGGTGACTCTTTGGGAAATTAAGAAATTATTGAAATCATGGGCCCTTTTCTAATCAGCTGGGAGAGCAAAGTTCTATCCAGTTAATCCCAGGAAGTTGAAATTTGATAGGGAAGTTAAAATACGATTGAAATGATGGGCTCCTTCATGATCAGCTGTGCCTGCTTAATTTTCTCCTGTTGATTCTAGGAACTTGAAATTTGATAGGGAGACTCTCTGGGTCATTAAAAGACGATTGAAATGATGGGTTCTTAGCTGATCAGCAGCAGTGAGCTAAATTCTCTCCTGTTTACCCTACGAAGTTGAAATTTGAAAGGGGGGGGGGGTCTCTTCGGGACGTTAAGAGACGATTGACAGCTGAGAGGGGTCGGGGTTCCGGCCAGTCCAGGGGCCCAGGATGTGTGGAGAGTCCCCACAACATCCGTTAAGGGCTGCCTGTTCAGAAATGGGCAGGTGGCCCCGGGAACCGTCTTGGTGGGTGGGTCCGGGCTCTCCGATCCTGACCGGCCGAACACGGGGAGGGGGGGGGGGGGGTGTCTCCACGAGGAAAAAATGCTCAGGAAATACAGAAACAGAGGATAACATTTGACATGATCACAGCAAACTACAACAAAGGGATAACATTAAAAATAAAAAGTAACAATTTTGATACAGACGGAAACAAGACGAAAAAGGATTTCCGAACTATGCAGACGAAATTTCAAGATATACCTATACACCATTCCCATTTTATTATAGTTCTGGTACATCTACAAATTGTATAAAACCAATAAATGAATTTTAAAAAAAGGAGAGACGATTGATATGATGGTATCTTTCAAGATCAGCTGAGTGAGCTAAATTCTCTCCTCTCCACCTTAGGAAGTTGAAATTTGAAAGGGCGACGCTCTTAGTCTGATCTCCCCAATTCGTTAAAAAAGTTTTGAGATTTATGGAAATCAACCTCATGCACGGTTACAAAGCTTCGATCAACCTTGTCCAACCTGCGCTAATGTCCCGTTAACCAAGTGGTAACGGGAGACAGGGGATGATGAGTTGTGGATTAAGAATTTATCTTTAACCTCGTTAAAGGGTAGTTAAGATTAGGTATGGCTGAGGTCAAAGTTTACTCCGAATGTCCCGTAGTTGTGTCCCATGACTCTTCACTACTCCATCCTTAGATGATGAAACTCAAAGTTTGTTTCTATATGTATGTTCCCAATTGATGGTTAAACGGCTGGACCGATTCTGACGGGATCGGTCTAAAATTATCATCCAGTTCTGGCGCAGAACATAGGCTAGGTCTAAACCTCCAAAACATCTTTCTACTTCTCCCTTCGCAACCAATTTGTTTGGTTCCCAAACTTTTATCATCAGGCAGTTTGTTAGCGGCGGAAATTTGTGGCAAGTGGAGAAGTCTTGACGGGCTACTGGTGTTTCGAGTGAAGCGTGGGTTGTATTATTGACAGGTGATGACTAGAATTTGATATTTCGTGCGAAGCACAGGACGGAAAACCGATTTGTTCGGCTCCCGATATTTTATTATGGTAGCCAACCCGCAGTTCGGGGTCTTTTTCGCGCGTGTTTGATTTTCACGATTTCGATCAGCTGAGTGAGTAAATTGTTCACCCTACGAAGTTGAAATTTGATAGGGTGAGTTTTTGGGAAATTGAGAAATTATTAAAATTATGGGCCCTTTTCTAATCAGCTGGGAGAGCAAAATTCTATCCAGTTAATCCTAGGAAGTTGAAATTTGACGGGGAAGTTAAAAGACGATTGAAATGATGGGCTCCTTCATGATCAGCTGTGTCCGCTAAATTCTGTCCTGTTAACTCTAGGAAGTTGAAATTTGATAGGGAGACTCTCTGGGTCATTAAGAGACGATTGAAATGATGGGCTCTTTTCTGATCAGCTGAGTGAGCTAAATTCTCTCCTGTTCACCCTAGGAAGTTGAAATTTGATAGGGTGACTCTTTGGGACAATAAGAGAAGATTGAAATTACGGGCTCTTTCTTCATCTGTCGGGGCTTGATTTTGCTACTTTTATACAGTAATTTGGCATGTAACGCTGCGGAGCAGCAGGGGTCCTCTAGTACAACTTAAGATAACACTCTAATCAGATACAAGTTGAAACTTGATTGCTAAAATTTTAATTGAAGCCGTTTTGGGAATGCAAGGTATGGAGCCTCCTTACACAGCACAAGGTGCCATGTAATTACCATAAATTGCGTTCTATCCGGCCGATTTCCTTAATTTTTTTATGCACAGAAGATTAGTATTAATGCATTTAAATGTGTCATCAAGCATTAAAACTCAGCTTTGTCCATTTTTTATAGCTTTTTCCTTTGATATCTCAAGTTCTAATTGAGATACATTTTTCGTTTTGGTCTAAGAACACTCAGTGAATCATGCCCTTTCATTTGAGATATCACATATAACTTAATTGGTTGAGTTTGAGAGGATGTTGCGCGGAAAACCGACTTGTTTGGCTCCCGAAATATTATGGTTGCCAACACGCAGTTCGAGGCCTTTCTTCGCGCGTTTTTGGTTTTGACGATTTCGATCAGCTGAGTGAGCTAAATTCTATCCTGTTAACCAAAGGAAGTTGAAATTTGATAGGGTGACTGTTTACAATAAGAGCTGATTGATGGCCTCTTTCCTGATCAATCCGGGCCTGATTCTGCTGCTTTTATGCTGTATTTTGGCATTCAGCCTCCGTAGTTACGAGCACAGTCTGGTTCAGCAGTCTATGCACCGACTATCCCGTACAGGTGAGTGAGTGCAATGCACAAGTAACCGGTTAGTAATAATACGATATTTACAAAATTTTGTTTGTACTGTTTACGTGTATACTATATGCTGACGTCTGTACGCTGCTGCAAAATAAATACTTATTCAATTTACAAATACAAGGAAGCTGATTCGCCACTCTCACTTGGGAGAAGTTTTCCTTTGTATGTACACCATCTTCTTTCATCTGATTTATATTTTTCCACCGAATAATGGACTCGTTATTAAATATTTTTGGTTTTTGCACAGGAACAAGGAAGAGATAACCCGTTCAACACTGACATAGATTTCCAATTCCTCCCTCTTCGCACCAAAGTCGAGATCCTTCACGTTTTGTGTGATTTTCGTTTAGATGCTGACGATGTCATCGATGTTCTCAAGGTACGAATCCACTTTAGCATGTTTAGTGTATTTTTACTGTACGAAACGAGGGAATTCATTTATAACATTAGTTTCCTTCTTCTTCAGCTTAGTCCAGACAGAGACTTTTTGTTGCGCAACATTGTTGCGAGTCTGAATCCCGGCAGAATCGAACATTGAACAATGTTGCAGGGGGTGTATTGCGGGTCTGAAACTTAGTATTCTTGAGTGCCATCGAAAAATGGGATTCACAGCAACAATGTTGCGCAACAGTTCATTGTGGGCGCGTGTTCGTAACTGCCGCGCGTCACAACCTTCCTTATCAACTGATCTTTCAACACAGTGATGATGGCCTCACAAACTTCTGGAACAAACACAGATATCGATTGTTTCGATATTTTTAAAGTGTACATCGAGCTGGTGTACGAATTTCCACTGATCAGGAATCGAAGCGTAGCTGCAAGTCTCAAAGCATGAGAAATCGTTTCTCTGTAGTTGTTGCACCCTTTCGAAATTCGAGAACCCACCAATTGCAAAAGTTCCTCAAAATCGATGGGACGCATTCGGATGAAATTGACAAATCCACCTCCATCCTCCAATCTCAAGAGTATCCAGGAGATCGTGGCCATGTTGACTTGCCCTGAAAAGCTGACGAAGCCAACGTCTTGGTTTCCGTCGTGTTCTATTTTCGTCACCAGCCACTAATAAAAATTGGTGCAGCAGCAGCCACGAAAATTATTTCCGGAGACATCGAGAATGAAACTGCTCCCCTTGTGTGGACACGAAACATTGTTGCGGGGCAGCTCAAAAAACTTCTGCAACATTGTATCGGGACAGTTTGGAACAGCTTCGCAACAATGTTGCACAACTAAAAGTCTCTGTTTGGACTAAGCTTTCTGCTACTAGTGTAGTTTTACAATTGCAGTAGCTGTCTGTTGTGTAATTATTCGTATTCCGACTTTTATTTTTCAGAATTTAGATTCTGACAGCCTTAGGGTTCATCCGCTGGGATACGACGAGAATAAATCTGCCTACTGGTATTTTTATGGAACACGTTTGTATAGGGAAGATTATCCCAAGGTAAATTCTAGTTAATATACGTACTTCGTTATATATTATCTTTCGTGTTTCATTTAGTCTGATTTTTGTCGTGCTGTGTTTTTAGCAAGGTTACACATACGTTTCTAAACATCTCATTCGAACTACAATGTCTATTACCTTTCTAAATTATATACATGAATGATAGTTCATTATAGATGGTTGCATACTCATCATAAAGAAATCGTGCTTTCGTAAAATTGAATTATTTCCGAGATTTGGATAGTTCTTATTCATTTCTTTAATTCACAGTCCTGTGCTTAAGTATACAAATTTCCAAATTATGATTTAGTATTCAACTTGTGCTTTGATCTAGATACATCGATGACCTTCCAGATTTCGATCTCTTAATTATGCAACCATGTGGTACACAATGTACCATATAGCCTAATGGATAGATGCGAGATAATAATCGATTGTAATTGCGTAATCATAAATAATTGCGAGATTCCTTTTAGTGAATTTTCGTCAAAAATGAAGCTATTGCAATGGCTCCAAAAATTTTAAAATAAAAATTGTCTATATTGAAATCCTTTTTAAAGCTTTCTGAAACAAATCCTTGAGTTTACACGTTTATATTATTTAGATACCCACCTAATGATTCGTTTAATAATCATAAACAGGCGTTCTGCAATTAAGAGCGGCACAATACAGAAATAATAAACCTATGTGTAATTACTTGATGCATTTTAATTATTTCCCGTGACTTAGCAGTTCTAATTGCCAAGTAGGGAGGGGGAATCGAAGATAAATAAAAGTCAAGTATACAAATCATTGAATAAATGTTGCCACAAGGTTTCAGAATCAATACTTTGATAGGAATAGTTATTTTGTAGACTCATTTTATTTCGACCGTAGGTAATACTACCAACTCTTTGTACCGCTTCAATATTATTTGTGAAAATGAACGTGGTTAACTTGATCTAACTCAGAAAAACTCACTGTTTATCGAGCAGTATTATTTTTAAGAGTTTTTTTTAGGGTCGATTTTTTTTTTTACTATTATTATTTATTTATTTCGTTTTTTCTTTATACGTTTTGTTCAAAGAAGTTTCTTTTTATTGCCATTCATGTATAATTCAATTTTTTTGTTTGTATTTTTCATTTTAATAGTGCAGTTTTTTAGTTTAAGGCCCAAGAATTTATTTATTTAATAAGTTAATTCTTTATGTTACGAAAGTTGTTACTTTATGTTACATTAGCCTCATAGCCCAGGAGGCTAATGTAACAAGTGCCAATAAAAATTCTTCTTCTTCTTAAGTTATAAACAAATATTTCCAGCCTTCTCAGGTTCTAATCAGTCAATTTGGATTGTATAGTAGAATAATTAGGCATTATCGAGTTACTGATTTTTTTCACTTGGTTACTTAAAAGTAGACAATCTTCAAATTTAGATGCAATTTACGACGGTATTGGGCTCACTGCTGTATAGGGTTTAATAAATTTAACGAAATACGTAGGTACTTCAACTAGGTTTTATAATTATGTAGGTACCTGTTCAAATCGGGTTTTAATTTTTCAATTTGACATGGGTATGTCTATGGGCTGGGGGTCATGTGTTTAAGCGAATTTTTGAAGAAAATTAAGCTATTGCTCTCGCTTCAAAATTTGTAGAATGTGAATTTTTGAAAAAAATTTATGCAGAAATCCGTTTCAGGCTATTCTGAATCATATTCTGAAGTTTAACGCATTTTTTAATGTATGTATGTATGTATGTATATATGTATGTATGTATGTGTCATTCCAGACGATAACTGTTCGTAGAATTGTGCTAGAAACTTCAAACAAATTTTAAAATTTTAAGGACACAAAACGAAAGTTCAAGTTCGTTGGCCAGCATGATCGGATTACATCTTCGGGTTGAAATTTTCAAAAATGTAGTCAAAAATTTTAAAATAGCCTGTTTTTTGCGATTTGTTGTGCGAAATAATTTTTTCAGTATACTAACATGTGGTATATTCGGAATCAGCGTAAAATTTCCTATAAGAATATGTATCAAGTTTTCAAAAATTTCAAAGTTAAAAAATCAGTCAAAAATCGAAATAATATATAAATTTGCTAGTTGTAATACTCGGTAATATTTGTATGAAACATTGTCCAAATTCAGATTGAACTACTCTTATGGAAGTATCCCTGTATAACCAATCCTAGAACCATGCTGTTTAAAACGTAGGTAGTAGGTGCTTGTTAAAAACAAAAAAAAAAAAAGTAATCAAATTGTCAAAAATTCGCTCATGGGGTTATGCTGCATGACTGGACTTTTTTAAATTCAACCCAATTTTCAGATCAAAAATTGTAACGCGATACCGATAAAAAAAATCGATACTATTCTGCAATAATGAAATCAGAAATCGTTAGAAATTTTATTGGGAAGTTCTCAAATTGCATGACTGCTTATAAAGTCTCTTTGTTAGTGAGCTAAATTCTCTTCTGTTCATCCTAGGAAGTTGAAATTAGATTGGGAGATTTCTCCTCATAATGGGCGAGATAAGATGAATTAGTTAATTTTTGTTTCTAATGAAATGTATATATTTGTCCATTTTTAGAAACGGAAAAAGAAAAAAGACAACGATAAGCATAAAACAAAGAAGAAAAGAAAGGATGACAGCTCAAGCGGAGAAGAGCAGCAGGAAGAAGAAGATACGGGTTGGCCACCGGCTCTGGGATCCTGGCAAGTGATGTGCTACACGGAGGAGGATTGGCGGAAGCTGGCGCAGTCTATGGCGCATTCCACCTGTAAAGAAGAAAGAGCGCTCTATCAAGGTGAGCGTCAATGTTTACCTATTCATGTTTTGAAATTATTGTGTAATGAGAAGATAGAATTAATTAGGGGGGCTCCAAGATGATGTTTCAACAGCTGATTTGATGTGTTACGTATGACTGCTAGCCCCTTGTAATGAGACCTATAAGATCTATTGCGACATTATCTAGATTAGCTAAAAACTTCCTCAATATCCTCTTCATTCGCAAAGTTGTATTGCTCTGCTGTTTCCGTCTCCACAGCAGAGACGGCATCCTACTGTCTGATCTTATGGATATAACGTTAAGGTGATAAGGACAGTGGCAAGTTTGGGGTGACCCAGTTTGCAAATGTCCTTTTGCGTCATTGACAGTATAGCATTAGGGCTTTTTTTGTGATGGTAGGAATCCGCTTTTCTTCCCCTCCCACTTCTTGACTGTTGAGTTACGAAACTACTAGTGATTTCGAGACAGGGCTCGTTGTAGCCAATTGGACAGGGTTGTGAAACTCTATTTGCAAGTTGGTCAGTATCCTCGTAACTCTCTATTCCCTCACGAGCTAGCACCTATAGAGCAACATCAATTTATTGCCATGGGTCTTAGCCCTAACGGAACTGAGGCAACTTCAGGTCATATTTGAAGTAATTATTGAAAAGACAGAGATTGCCTTTAGTGCGCCGGACTGCCTATGGGCCAGTTCCACCATGGAGGATCACGAATTAATCCAGAGTTAGTCCAATTATCTCATTGCTGTTTTTAAGGTATAACTCCTCTTTTGATTAACTTTCATTGGTGGAACACGCCCTAGAATACGTAGATGCTTGCACGTTTGAGTTGTTTCCTGGCAGTCTCTTGTGCACATAGTTAAATTGCAAGGGTTTCCGCCTGATAAATGGCAGGGAGTCGCATGTACAAGGGGTGGGACTAAAATTGGGTCCCTAAATCCAGCCGTACCATTCATCATGAACCCATCCTTGTACCACACTAGTTAACCTGACTCAAATAGAAGTAAGTCTTTTATTCCTGAGTTCACAGTTATTGATGCTTGCCCTAAAGGGTTGATCAAAGTTTTAAGAGCCACTCTAGTGCTGCTGTGGAGGTTGTGTTCATTGCCCCTGTTATGCCACAGCATGCTAGCCTTTTGAGTTTGCAAAGTTATTCCTGGGCAATAGATTGGCAAGTTTTTGGCCACCATACAACAGATGCGTTTGTGACCTCTGGTCTGAGATAGCCTTGTAAGCCAATGATATCATCTTGGGGGAAAGCTCATATGTTTTTAAATCTGCATAGTTGGGGAAATCCCGAGCATCCATCATAGCCATCATCAACACATGCATAAAGAGGAAGAAACAATGATAATAATGACGTGGAAATCGGCCTAACTTTCAGTAGATAGAAAATGGGGCAAATTTTACTTTGCTGTTGGAGTTTAGGAGTTTAAATGCAGCATCCCATCCTGCAAGGAGCTTAAACAAAACTTATCAAGTTTGATCTAGCCATCAATAGGATCGTGTCTGGACATGTAAACCTTCTGAGCTTAGGAATTCACCAACGTTTAAGCTAGAAGCCTTATATGCAGGGTAAAGGACACCCCTAACTATTTTTGAAATTACGTGTGTATTTTATTGATCGCCTGAAATGCGTGTTTTCTTGCAGTGCTCTCAGAAGATTTCCTGCCCGAAATCCCTCGGCTGTTCGAGGAGAAAGAACGGCTGCAGAGAAAACGCCTTTTGGAGAATCAGCCACGCCGACAGTCGCGAAGAATAGAAAAGTTGAAACAGAAGGAGCCGGTCGTACCTCCTCCGACGGAAACCAAACCTCAGGGGAAGACTCGACAAGATAGGGACAAAGAGAGAGCCAAACGACGAAAAGGGTAAATACTCAAAGGCAAAAATTATTCTTGATAAGAGTAAATTATCTCTAATTAACTTTTAGGTTCATGTAATTGATTGTCGTTCATTGAAATGTGGATTTAGAATCGTCTAAAGCTAGCTTTATCCATTTTAAGCCAGGTAGGGCATATATGCTCACCCAATCAAATCTTTTCTCCCTAACCAGGTAAAAGCTTTATTTCAGCAACTGATTACCTAGTGCTTTCATTTTCGTTCACACCATTTATCTGCTCATGTGAGGGTGTACATAATCGAGAATCCCTAACGTTTTTGAAGCGAAAGGTCGTTTTTTAAGGCTTTTTTATGGCTCAGTGGTCTAAGGCGAGTTCGAAACTATTCGATGCTGAGGATCCTGGGTTCTATTCCCCGGTAACGTATTTTATCAGGTCTGGGGTCTTGTTGCATTTGGCAAAGTTAACCTGTGGGATTTAGTTTATAAAAGTAGAAATACTCTTTTACTCAAAGAAACCAAATTGAATCTGTATTTTTAAAATGGGAAAAATCAAGTAGAGTAAAGCTTCAGCTCACAATCAATCGAGCGATTTCTTTGAGACTTCGTATCTCAAGACAGCCATTACAGAGCCATCTCGGCCTGGTGGATGGCGCTCCACTTTCCCTACTCAGGCAATGGATTTCTTGAATTCCGGAACTAAATCACAACCCCTCGTCCACTTTGGCAGGACTATAATTAAGATGTTTTGTACAAGATTTACAAAATTTAAACAGAACAAATTGGTTTATTATTGTAATTGTAGGGTGTTAGACGTCATTCATTAAAGATTGTCATTGGCTCAAGTTTATAAGTAAGTTGTAGTGGACCTTGGTGTTTGTAAAGGGTTTTTAATATTCCAACGATTTCTTACGTACATTTCATTCATGATTGTTTGACCAATTATTGAACATTGATACCATTAATTTATTTTTCCATTTTCGCGTTCATTGTGATATTTCAGCGATTACTTTCTACCTATATTTGACTCGTGATTGAATGAATGATTACCTATTGAATTATTTCGATCCATTATAGTACTATTAGTTTTCTCACTTTTACCCGCATTTTCAGAAATTAGATAGCAGATGCCCAACTATTCCTTGCTTTAAGATGTTTTTCCTCTTGTCTTTATAATAATTTCTTACAGTTGGAAATACACTGAAGAATTTTGTTTCCTAATCGATTGTGTTTCATTAGGTATGATCGTAGATACTTTTCCTACCACAAGTTTATTACGGACTGAAAACAGTGATCTAGACTGTAGTGTCCCCGATTTGATTATTATAGTTTATCAAGTTTATTAGCCCAGAAAACCGGGTAGACTTCTCTTTCAAATCCACATGACGATATGTGACCAGTGGGATATAGGTGACCCATGAAAAAGTGGGAATAACAGGAATATTTTGCGATGGCGGGTGATAACCGTTTCAATTGGTTGATTGGAATACGATAAAAGTGTTTTGTGGTAATAACTAGGCACTTGTTGGTGAAAATAATGTTCCAGGTCAGAAAGTGCAGGCGAGGCTAGAATCGTAACTGGGTTGAAAGAGTTTAGAGATTCATATTCTATCTTTCCTATTTTATTAAGTGATGTTTTTTTCTGTAGAAGGTTGTTTTCGTTGACCTCTATTAATAATTTATTGATGAGTGTTGTTTTACCATTTTATTAATCAGTTTGTTTTACAGCATTGTGTAGGATTTGAACCAAATTTCTTCTAACGAACTCATTGTTTTTTCGTAATTCATTAATATTTTGTAATAATTGTTATAGGAGGGAGCAGAAAGCCAACAGGAAAAGATCGTTATCCCGGAGTAACTCGGAAAGTGAATCTAGTTTAACTAATGTCCTTCCATCGGGTCGACAAACAAATAATTCTCTTGCTTCTGCCACTGGTGAAATATACATAAAACCTCACAGCTCTCAGTCATTTCGGAGTACACTGTAAGTACTTAAATACCTAATTTGCAAGTTAATTCTAACAATTAAGTTGAAATTAAGTCCTTCAAAGTATTAATATGTCATGGGCCTGGGAATATAGCTTGCTAGAAAAGTAAGATTTCAAGGATAAAAATTGAATTAGTGAATTGTACATTCAAGCTGATTTTATGGCCAATTCAATTGTAGTTGTATGTATTGCATTATCAAGCCAGTGAGTTGACATGAAGTTTCATTTGATCATATCATTAGAAACTAGTTTGAAATTCTGGCACAACTAATATTTTGTGCCTCCCCCATCTGATTGCTTTGTTGGCGTGGCTACAGTGACGCCCAAACATTGTGACCCCATATCTCATTGCTGTAACGATATCGCTACAAAAATTGATATTTATTCATCTTACATTCATAATGGGTGTCATTGAAATAGTTTCAGCAAGTAACAACATTTGATGCAAGAATGCAAAAACGTGTACACAGTAATGTGGGCTTTGGAACCACAGGCATTTTGGTTGCATACATATAAAGGCAGGCTTCAGAATTAAAATGTCAACAAAAATGTAACATAAAATATGAGACGTACATTATTCAGAATCATCACCCATTGAATCTTTGCCCGACTTTCTAGCCTGTCTATGGTCCAATGCCGGGAATAGACAGTGAAAGTCAGGTTTCTACAAACGTCTTAGAATTGTAGATTTGGGTTGGCTCACCTTAATTCCCTCGAATTGCACTTTGAGCCTCAAATCACGTCCTAGTTGTACAACTATGCTTAAATACACCACAATGTTGATGATAGTTTTCCCATAGTAGGATTGAGCAGGTTTGGTATCATATTCCGAGCCTACCTGAGTAAAGCCGGATGTCGACAGTGTGAGGCAGCTTGCTTCAAAATCCACAGTCCCTTGTCTCAGGAGATACCAGGTGTGTTCGCCTTGAGCTGGCTGAGGACAGGTTTTTTTGGCTTGTAGTGAATCAGCCGAAGGTTTTGGGTGTCGAGTTTTGTACTGAACTGTCTCGATACCCATCTTCAAACTAGAGTGTGAGCCTCAGATCACGTCCTAGTTGTACAGTTATGCTTAAAGACACCACAATATTGATAACAGCTGTATGATAGTAGGGTTGACCAGTTTTGGTAGCATGTTTCGAGCCTACCTGAGTGCAAAGCCGGGTATCGACAGTCTGAGGCAGCTCGCTTCAAAATCCTTGGTCACATGTCTTGGCTGTAATAAACGAACAGCTCATGCCTCAGTCAGAGACAGATGTGGCAAGGCATGCCCAATGTGGGCAGTTTTTATGCCCTGTCTCGGTGACAGGCTATCTCTTCTAGATAGAAATTTTCTGCTGGATTGATGATAGTTGTCTGATAGTAGGTTTGAGCAGGTTCGATAGCATGCTTTGTATTCGACAGTGTGAGTACGGCCCCTTCGAAATCCTCAGGTTACGTGTGTTGGGATGTCAATACCAGGTGGGCTCATCTTGACCCACCTGGGGACAGGATTTTTTGGCTTGCCAGAATCAACTGAGGGTTTCATTAGCGACCCATGCATCAAATCTAATGATTTGATGGCTCGCATCCAGCATTTGAATTAGTTAGGTCCAAGTGAGTAGCGCATGCCTCAGTCTGATACAGATGTGGCGAGGCATGCTCGATCTGGGCAGCCTCACGTTGTCTGTACCCGGCTTAATATTTGAATGATTTGTCTGAACCCCATACAAGCATCAAGAAAGTAACTTCTTCTATAATCTATTTTTATTTTATTGCTGATTTGAAGTTTTTTAATGTGCTTGAATATGAGTAGGTATATGATTTTAATATGATGTGTGGTTGCAGTAGGTATTACCTAGACTCCTGTGCTCTTCTGTAACTTCCAACAAAACGAATTAGTCGTCTATAATATGAAGAGAATTGATAATCATGATTAAAATTGCAGTGTTTTACTTTTTATTTGCCTGTTCACCAGGTTCAAAAGGACACATGAAGACTTGATGACCGGGTTGTACAAAATTCTAGACAGAGTCAAAGCCCACGATGACGCTTGGCCGTTCCGTGCACCTGTAGACGAGAAATTTGCTCCCCGGTACTACGCTGTGATAGCTCGTCCAATGGACCTCCAATCCATGGAAGACAAATTGGACAACGCTGAGTATGGATCGCTATCAGAATTCAGAGCCGATTTCCAGCTGATTGTGGATAACTGCAGACAATACAATGGTTCAGGAAATGGTAAGCATGGCAATCAAGAAACTAAATTTCAACTAAGTAACTTCTTGTTTTGTTTATATACGCGATATTACGACAATATTTATATTTTGGTTGCTGTGTCGCTATTGGCTGTCCCAGCATTCAGTTCAGAGAAAAGTTGTGTAATTTAATTGATAGTAATTTTGTTATAAATAATTGATAGTTTTTTATTTATATTTATTTGGCATCAGTTACAAATTACACTATACAGCCAACACTAAGTAATTGTTATGGAATATGTACAATATGTACAGCTATAGTAGTACATAGTAGTATCACAGCTTCAGACCGCACGCTTGTAGGAAGTTGAATAGAGAAACTTATACTGGTGGAAGTTGAGAGCATAGTGCGACGTCGAGATTATGTGGTCTTTATAGTTCTTTGTCCCACTTGTGGAACAGCGTGGCTCTTTGGTTGTGTGTCTTGGTGCACTCCATAATCAGGTGCTCTGCAGTTTCTTCCGTTCGGCAGGTGGAGCATAAGCCACTTTCCTCCTGATCAATACGGTGTAGGAATGATTTGGTGACGGTCACCCCGCTTCTCAATCGTGTTATCGCCTTATAAAACTGTTTTGGTAGGCCAGCGTAGGATTGATGGGAGTGCCATGGTGTTGGTGATGTTGCAGGGAACAAGGTAGTGGAGCGTCGGCCAGAAAGATAAGTAGAGTGCCATTCTTGCCATCGAAGGAGACACTGAACTTTAAACATGGGATGTAAATCGGAGGGTTGGTATATGGTCCAATTATCTGGTGGGTTCGGTTGGGTTGTCGCAGTTTTTGCTGCCCTGTCTGCTTTCTCGTTGCCTACCAGACTTTTGTGTGCTTTTATCCAGCAGAGTAGTGTATAAGTAGTAGTATAATGGATAGTTATGCGGTTTAGTTTTATTGTCGAAGTGATAATCACAATATTTTTGTATGTGTTCTTATTGGTACAATCTATTTTTCTTTACTGTCTGGAGTAGATTATACTTTTAAAAGCCAATGATACTAACAATTTAAGATACGTCACCCCAATACCATCAACATACCTGTCAGAAATAATTTTTCTCAAAATTCACTCAATTCAAAATATATTCTAATTTTGTGCTTGCACTTTCCAGAGTACACTGACATGGCAAAAAGGCTGCAAGCCCTTTTTGAAGCTTGTGCCGAGAGATTTTTCGAGGCCGAGCCTAGCTCAGATGACGACCTACCCCAACTCAGAAGAAACATCCCAGACGATATTGACCAAGATGACGACACCCTTGGTAGCTCGTTGACGCCTGATGACAGACCACCAAGGTAAATGATGTTTTTAATTTATTCTATATCATCTTATGATTTATCTTATCATGGAAGCGTTCAGATGAGTTATAATAGTTGTATAAAAGGCCTTGATATGTTACTGGAGCTTTTTGGTTCATATTATTCATTCTTACATGAATTGTTTTTGTTTTTAGTATCATCAGTGCAAGGAGTCGAAGTCACAGTTTGACGAGCCTGAGTGGGGAGAGTATTGTGATGTCAGAAGACTCGAGTCTCACAGCGGATGAGTACGTTCCTGGACGGGGGAGGGTTCGGGGTCTCATGGAGCACCAAAGCCGACGAAGGAAGCGGAGGAAAGAGAAACGGGACAGTCGGAGGTCAGCACTTAGTGACGGAACTGACTCTACCTCACGATCCCGATCCACCTCCACCACAAAACCACCTCGAGGGCTTCCCAGGTACGATACATGCATACAATGAGCGTTACCCTCGTATTTCTTTAATTTTTTATTTGAAAGATGAGATTGAGTTGAGATGAAACCTATTTAGTTTTTTCGCGAGGCACGTGTCGATTTTTAATTAAATTCCGAAGTTTTGATGACGTCACCAGTGCACTTGGCTGGATACACGAAATGTATGATCCATGAGTCCGTTGAGACAACCTAACGAGTGACCTTGATGACATTGGTGAGAAATGCTCTGCTGCAAGTTGCGCCACCATCCCCTTGCGGCAGGAGCAGGAGAGTTGACTTGTACAAAGAAACATTCCTGCTCTATAAGCGACCATTCCGTTTACAACATTACAACTGCAAGCAACCGAGTTCTATTATATTTTCTATTCAATTCCATTATTTTTCGTACTAAAATGAGTCAAGTTGAAAGCAGTTTTTTTCAGTGCACGAGTGCAACTCAACTTCTACTCTATCTACAACCTTCATCAGCTGGTACCTCAGCAGTGTCAAACCAAAGTTTTCTTCTCTGAGGATCACGAGGGAACACAAAAGAAATGTTTCTTCCCGTATTATTGCTGGCATTATAACATTCTCGAATAAAGCCCTGTTGTCTACTCATATTTGACACAGAATTAATAATATTAAGATTAACTTGGGAGAAAAACGTGCATTCGAAAAGTAGGGCAAGATCACAGTTATCACAGGGGGATGCAAGTTAGCCACCAGGCAGGAAACTGGTTGTTAGAAGATTGCTCGCGAGAGTGCAATGGGGAAGTAGTTGGGTATGGGTACTATAATATCCATTTAAGTTTGTCAACTTTTGAGCTGATCTGTTGAAGAAGAAGCTAAAAAATGTGACGTCACCAGTTTGCAGTAGGTAATTTTATAAACTAAGTAAATGTTCAGGATTTAGCCTGAACCATTTCACTTTTCCCCATCAGTTATGAACACAAAAAAAGATTCTGGAAAAAAACGTGATAAATTCAGAACCACGGGTAACACTCATTATATTCGTAGCACTATAATGGCTATGGCGTTATGGTTCTTTTAAAGGGGCTCCGAACATGAAAAGCTCGAGATAGAGCAGTAAATAGTACCCTTACCTTTGTGTCTCGTCATTTGTTGCCTATGACCGCAGAAGTGTCCGACTCAATGAATGTTCCGTATCGAGACTGGAAGTTGGTGTAATGAGTAGGTACCTATAGTTACTTACTATGTAGTATAAAAAATTACTTATGCACTTACCTGTATTATAACTTTCCTGCATGAAATTGTCAGGGGGAAAATGACTCCAGCACACTTTCATCAACTTGTTAACCACAAAACTCTTTTCCCGGTGGATTGCAACAATCCACCCTTTTCTCTAAGTTTCATCCCTTGGGAAACATATGTTACCCGGTTCATTACAACCAAACACGCAGCACATATCCATTGTGATGAACTAAAAATTTATATTATTTATTATAATCAATAAATAAATTCAATGTCGCGATGGAACCAATAATTAAAATATTTGAGACTCATCAAATCATGAATTGATCGCGTGTCTCAATTAATCAAGGACGACCTCCTGTGATTGGACCTCATTGATAGAATTTTTATAAAATCCTTTGTTTGATTTTGCATTGTTTGTCAATAAATTATACATTATAGTTGTTCATGCATGGAACTACTTCAGGTACGAGGTTGACCAAATAAATGGCAGTCTGACTTGGGATTCATTCATTAGAAAGTTAATTTATTTGTAACCTATATATTGAATTTCCATTAGAGGGTATTAACCGTACTATTATTTGTCTTGTGTTTCAGGAAAGAGAGACCCATCTTGAGCCGTGATACCAGCAGTGATCGGAGCAAAGAAAAACCTCCCAAAAACTCGACTCAACGTAGACAGAAAGCGGAAGAGGATTTTAAGGATCGTCTTGCTGATGATGAAGTTGACCGGTCAGCGAGACCCAAAGTGATCAATTACAAAGAAGAAGACACGAGCGAAAGCGATTTGATGTCGGACACTAGCGAGGACTCGTTTACGGCAAATAAGATCAAAGCCAAACTTGCTAACAAGAAGGTTGTCAAGCGAGCTGGGATTATTAAAAACATCGAACTCGTTGAAGAGCTGGAACAAGTCACTGAGGAAGTACTGAAGGTAATTTTTTCAAATTTTGCTTTAATTTGAAAAAAAGTGTACCAGGTTGGGTGTCGCACGTAGCTTTCTCGTATCCATAACATGCATATACTGCCGTACTAAGAACAGATCCCGTATCTGCGTTTTTGGTCATATTGAGTTAATGGTACTCCCCGATTGAGGGGGTGGGGGGGGGATGGGTTGGTTTCTTTTGATTTGTCAGTCTCGAAGTCGGATCTCAAGGGGAAATGCCTCGAAAGCGGTTTGCAATTATCACAGTAACTACATGTTGGTTCGATTTACTAATGAAAATCCCATAACTGGCGTTTTCTAGAGCAAAAACCCGTATCTGGGCGTCACATGTCACGATTATTTTATAAGAATTCAGGTACATACGAATTTCGACACTCTTGAAAGTCCAGACAAGAATTTATTTCTTAGTATTTTAGGACCCATGGCGTCTGATACGATTTCAGAATCAGTGACAGATACAATTTTTCATCCCAATATTTTGATCATACGATTTTATTTACTCTTGTCAGATCAGATACGGTTTTTGGAGGTTGGCTACCGCGATTATTTCTCCTAGTATCCTGCATGTACGAGAAAATACTTTTTTTTCGCCTCTTACAGCGGTACTAATTTTGTATTAGAAAAAACGTATCAGTCTTATTGCCAAACAAAAACTCGTATCTGCACCAGATACGAGGAAATCGCCTAGTAAATATGTTCTACACCTTTTTTTTCAATTTTCTGACCAAAATAATGTTTTTCCAGCCACACCATGCGATTAAGCGAGAAATTTCCTTTGGAATGAGTGCTTTTTGAGCTCGAAACAACGTAAAATAGAGCTAATATAAGGAATTTTCGACTCAAAACCTTGAAGCGCGTTTTCCCAAAAGTAGGGTTTGGTCAGATATGGGACCTATTCCTAGTCCGGATTTAAAGTCTCACAAAAATGTTTGTAATAGTAATAAGTAATCATCCTTAAAGATTCCATAGCGGGTTTCCTATGGTTGGGAGAAATGGTAAATCAAGATGTAGCGTAAAACGTCTAAATTGGTCAATTAGGAAATGAGAAAAGGATGCTTGATGTAATTTACGAATGCGGATGCGGAGAGTGAAGTATTGATTTGAGAACTATGATACTTTAAGGGGATCATCTCTAGCATCACTCGCACATTCCCTGAAAATTTCTTCAAAATCGTATGATAACGGTAAAAATTAAGCGTGTTACAAGGATTTTACATTTGCGCTTGTGCAGCTGCTAATCACAATCATGTTGACATTAATATGAAATGGTCTGACCCGTCACATCCTCCAAAGTTGATCGAGATCGGGCAAGTAGGGTGCGAGAAGATTATTCTTGATGGAAAATAGGTTTAAGCATGCTCATAGGGAAGTATTAATTTGGGACCAATAAAACTGATACGAACCATCTACGAGCTACATTTCCACAGTTTCCAGCTGATTTTGATGCAATTTTCAGAGAATGTACGAGTTAAGATGTAGGAGTATTTTTCTGTCTCTAGTAGGAGCTATATACAATTCAAATAGGTACTATATACGCCTAATACGGTCGCCAAAAATAAAACGTTTTGTTGCCTGAGGTAATTGGTATTTTCTATGAAAAATCCCGCCTCTGTTTATTCCAAAACAAACATCACTCAGAATCATTTTGCTACTAGAGAAAAGTTGTAAAGAATTAAAGTTCGCATTGAAATAAACAGATTTCAGATTTGCATCTCTTCAAATAGATGAGTTTCGGCAAGTAGAATCTTTATATTTGGTTGGTGCTGGAATGGTATTCTTAGTTTGTTCATACTACTCTCATTCATGTTACAAGTTCCAGTGAATAATTGAATAATTACATCAGCTTGAGTAAGATATACGAAAAGTGATATCATTATGAAGAATTTCAGGATTGGGTTTTTTTTATGCCCTACAACCTAGCAAAGCTGACGTTTGAAACAGAAGTTCGGTATTGACATTGGGCTACTCGGCAGAAAATGCTCTTCCAAATTCCAAATCAAAAAGTATCACGTCCATTGTTTTCAAACTTCTACAGCATATTTTACACATCTGTACTGAACTACTGTAAAAATTCGGACGGGTCACGATAAGAAACAAAAATGATAAAAATCGTCAAAATCAGATTTCCAACAGCAGAGTTATCCATTTCAGATGTACCGTTTCTCGGAAACCTTGAATACCTGTGAAACTATGTCTTGAAAACATGGTTCGTAAAATGTAGAAGAACATTTACTTGCAATTCAATTGACAAAAAAACGTACATTTAACTCGTACATTACCTGAAAATTGCATCAAAATCAGCTGGAAACTGTGGAAATTTAGCTTATTAAAAGGATTTGCAGACACTCGATAGACATACACGAAACGTAGTTGTTTAGAATGGTCTAAAACGTAAAATACGGTTAGAATTTTTTATTTTGGTAAAACAATTTTTGTCATTTTCCATGAATGAAAACAATGCTTCTGTTACCTGTAAATAGACTCGGATTCAATAGTTATAGTACTTTATCCACACCCATGGGTAATATTCATTAAGTCAAATGAGTTAGTTGTGTAGGTACTAATATGAATTAAATATAATGAAATGTATTCAAAATATAAGGACAGGCCAGTAAATTGTTAAAAGCCTTGTTACATCATCCTCATAATGTGTATTTTATCAGAAATGTCACAGCTAATGTAGAAAGGAACAGTTTGCAATAGTTGGTTTCAAGAAATTTCAGGGTATTTGTCCAGTATGGCTCATGGTACTTGTGGTATTCAGCAATAAATTATGTGTAGTTGTTTCCTTGTTTTCACCGTATCTTTCAACTTTTTGAAACTTTGTGATTTCAGGACATTACGAGGTTGTTGGAGGATACACCTAGATTTTCGGATTTCTCCTCGAACTCCAACTCACCCTTACATACGCCCAACTATGTTGTTGAAGATATTGCGACGATGGAAGGTGAGTTCCGACGGAGGATGTCCAGCGCTCGACCAAGAGATCGCTTCTCCAATGAGGCACATCGTCGACGGATGTACAAGGAGCAGCTGGGAATCAAAAGAAAGCGGGAAATCCAGCGTACGATCGACCGCCTCCAACCTGGTAAGAGCAAGGGCAACCTGCTCTCCAAAGACAAGAAAGTCGAAGAAACAGGTGAAGGGGGTGAGGCCAAACCAGATGAGAATGACGTGAGTGCTCCTCGTATCAGTCTTGGTAAAATTCTGGAACCAGATGTGTTGGGTTTTGGAATGGGGGAGCCTGCTCCGCTGAAGAAGGAGTCTGAAGATGAACATACTCAAGACAAACTAATGATAGAGGAGGATATGGAAGTGAAAGAAGAGAAGAAATTGTCGCCAAAAGAAGAAGAAGATGCGGAAAAGAAAAAAGAAGAAGTTGTTGTAGAAGTTAAACCTGCCGAGACTGTTGAAAAGAAGAAAGAAAAACCAACTCCTAACCTTAGTGCGTGGTTTAAGGCTTTTGGTGCCCCTAAACCAAACAATGCTCCTAAAAAGAAGCCTGAACCCGAAGAAAATAAAACTAACGATAGAAACAAAGAGGATGATTTGGCTGATGAAGAGAAGAAGGTTATAGGAGGTGATATTGAACTGCCTGCCCGAAGGCAGAGGAAAACTAGCACTGGAAGCAGTGTCTCAGAAAGGTCTTCATTTAGTCAAGAACCGTTGGACGGTAATTCTCCGAGACCTAGTCTGGATGAACCTTACCAATCACCACAGCAAGAAATCAAGCAGTATCATCATTCTCCTATCAATGGCACTATAAAAGTTGGGTTTTACCAGGATACATGTTTTCCGCGTGGTAGCTCAGAAAAGAGCAGTAGTTCTCCAAGAGATCTTCCAAGTTGCTCACCTCGTGACTTGCCAAGTGTTAGTCCACGAACGCCCTATATTAGTCCTAGGAATACACCGATTGCTTCAAGAGATTATCCAAGTGCTAGTCCTCATGCGCCTTATTCAAGGACTTTGGTTATGAGCCCTAGAGATTATCCTGCTAGTCCCAGGACGGATTACAATAATGAAATGATGATGAGGAGGGAGTATCCACCATCATCCAGCCCTAGGGAGTTTCCTAATCCAGTCAGTCCAAGGGAGTACATTTGCCCAGCAAGTCCCAGAGAGTATCCTAACCCAGCAAGCCCTAGAGAATATCCTAATCCTGCAAGCCCTCGAGAATATCCAAATCCTGCAAGTCCAAGAGAATATCCTAACCCTGCAAGCCCCAGGGAATATAGGGCTCCTCAAAGCCCATTAGAATACAGGGTGCCACAGAGTCCGAGGGAATACCCACCCGCTAGTCCAAGGGAATACCCTAATCCTCCCACTCCTCGGGATTACAGGGAGCCTGTCAGTCCAAGGGAGTATCCGCCTCCAGCCAGTCCTAGGGATTATCCACCTCCCGCAAGCCCAGTGCCTCAAGAACCATTGGCTAGTCCTCATCCAAGGGATGATCGACCACTTTCCAGGCCTGATTATCAAGCTTACAATGCACCTAGAAGTCCATCTGCTCCCATATACGCTGGAGTGCCTTCTTATCCTTCCCATCTGTACTTTGAAGCCAACAAGCAGGTTGCTGAATACCGGGCTAATTTAGAAAAACCAACTTCAGTTTATCCTGTGAAAAAGAGAGCTTACAACGAAGTTATCAGTACGTCACCTAAGCCTTCACCTGAACCACCAACTGTTTTCAAAAGTGGAGGGTCCTTCACACCAACACGTGGGGCAATGGAACAGGAACGAACTTTCACCCCCACACCTGGCCGGCTTCCTGGACCTTCCACAACTCCTACCTTACCTATCGGGCTGCCCCATCATCCTCTGCAACAGCATCTTATCGACCAATATGCAGAAGAAAACCGTAGAATATCTTCTCCTTTCTACCCGACTGAAACTGTGTATAACAAACCCCAACCTCCTCCAACGATGTTTAGCTCTCAGTTCATTAATCGAGGTGATCCCAACTCCAGTCGTAGCAGCACTCCACTGCAACCAAATTCCCCAACGTCTGTTCCTATCAATTATTCCAATGCTGGCAGTGGTAAAGAACCTTCTCATTCCCCTACACCTCCTAAAGAAACTACTGTAGTCAATGCTTCAACGCTGAACTACAGCAAAGTGACGACCAACGACTTACATGTGCCTAAAGTAAGTACATCTTCTCCTCTCGCTTATAGTTCCAACAGAATCGAAGAGATGTTGCAAGATAAAGTTAACCCTCAGTTTAACAGGTCACTGGCCGATTTACCTCATTTCCCCTCTGGTCAGGACCTGTCAAAGCTTCAACAACTGCATCAGTCAGAAATCCAGAGATATTCTCAAATGGCTAACCTAGGTTATAACTATCATCAAATGATACAAGGCAAAGGCCCTACTGTGTACAATCATCCTATGCAGGAGTTGATGCAAAGTAAAGCTGGAGCGTTCGGTAATATGATGCAGAGCAACCTTGGACCCTACAGCAGGCCACTTCCTGAGATCATGGCTGGTAAGGCGGAAAGGGAGGTGCCATTTACTCCCAGAGCTCCCGCTAAGGTTGTTGATAAACCTCCGAAGAAGAATAGAAAGAAGAAAGCAGCAGAAAGTGCAACATCCGGGTTTCAGCAATATGTGGCACCCAGCACAGAACCATCTTCCGTGCCTGGGAGCGCTTTCAATTTCGGCCCTCCAACGCCACAAGGGCTCAAAGAAGGTTTCGGAACGCCTTACCTGGAACCCACGTACTACGACGGGACCTCGGCCAAACCTCCGTTTTTCCTCGGTAGGGGCGCCACTGCGTATCCCCCCCACCACCCGCTGATCTCCCAAGCTCAGTACCAAGAGTACCTCCTCCACCACGGGGTCATCCCCCCGGCCCCCGGATACCCCTCGCCAGCAGCCTACCTCGGTATTCACTCGCCCATCAACAGGCCTTCTTGGTTATAGCTACCGTAATTCGATAATAACGAACACTCTCCACGGACCTCAATAAATTATTTATATTTAGCCAATTTGTAAAATTATTCAACTATTATAATAAAAGTTAATGCAGATTATCCCAATTTTCCCACATCACGCCATTGATAGCATATTACTAAAGAAGGAGTTTTTTCCTCAACACTCGATGTCTGGATCAATCCAGGATGGTAAAAGATTTATGTACGAACGTTACCTCTTTCAACAGACTTGGTATTAGTGACTGACCAAACTTCATTTGTTATTTAGAAATAGGTAAATTTGTTTGCCTTTTGAACATTGCATCCACGAAGAAATTGATAGTCATCTGAAAATATTACTACTGAGTAACTACATAAGAGATAGTTTCACTAAGAGGGAGTACCTCAAAAAAGTACTTCGTTTTGATTAAGATTTCAATTTGAAAACTATGTTTGGTCGTTTATTTCAATACATAATTTCCCGAGAAAAAAATTATATTTTATCCTAGAAATAAAAATGCTATGAAACCTTTCGATAAATATAACAACCCATATTAAAGAGAAAGAGTAACATCTTCAACAATGAAATATATTCATATTGGCTTCCTATACTGTTTCGCCAGCCTAAGGATTCAAAACCTTGATTGAATTTCTGCTGTGTTAATCCTCTATATTTTCTGCTTCAAATGTTATACTTAAATGGCTCGTTTTAAAATGAAATATTATTTATTCGTGACTCTGTGCTGCACTGATATTGTTAATCTTGGAATAATAATGAATTATTATTTCCAACAATGAATTGTCAATCGAACGGTTTATTTCGACTTACCGTTTTTCATTTGGCGCAGTCACAGCTCCCCCAAGTCTGTATATTCCTTCGGACCAATCATAATGTATATACGACTAGCAAGTAAACGTGTACATTGTAAAGAGTGTTTATATTTTATTTCGTTGTTTTGTTTGTAAATTTTAAAAAAATTGTACATACCATTTTTTTGATTCCCACGAAAAAATTATATCATTTTATTGTACAGAATCAGATTTAAACAGAATTTTAAAGAAACATCCTGTCGGACGGCAATTACGTGCCGTTGTCCGGGAAAAATTTTATTATTTAAGTTTTTAACAGAGGAAAATGTATGCTTAAATACGTTTTCAGATATGACAAGAAAAAGAATAAAGCTTTAATTATCTATCAAATATTCTATAATAATTATTTAATACTTAAGTCACCGTTCAATTAATAACTTATTGATTTTACAATGCCTTGATTATTGAGTTATGCATTATCGTACTTCCCCGCTGTTTTTTTCAGTAGTTATTCTCTAAATCATGATTTCTATCAGAAATTTTTTGAGGAACACGTTGGCCTACAGTTCCGAAGTTTTATACTCACTTAGTCTCCATTCGTTCGTCGCTGTAGATCTGATAAGTTCTAAGAGAAATATAGCCAGGGTGTGGTTTTAGGTCGCGGTTGCTGCATCGTGTATAGTATTCATTGAAATTCTTTTCTGGTACATTTGTTATTTAATTTAGACACTGGAGACGATAATGAACGAAAAATAGTATGTTGTCAAAATTCATTTGTCAAAAATAACTACAAATTTCTGACTTGATAACTTTTTTTTAGTGTTTTTTTAACAATAAGAAATGAATTCGAAGTCAATTAGTATAAATGAGCAGATTCATTTTGTCACATTTTCGTAATCTAAGAATTCGTAATCTTCAACGACTTTTAACTACGTACGAACATTCTATCTCAGAACTCTGGTTGGTTTGTGTAAAAATAGATAAAAAGAAGATGAAATTACGTCATTTGATTCTTTTCCACTTGTCAGCCCAGTTCCAAACAACGGATACACTACATATTGCACCTTTTTGAGAAGCCCTCGAGGGCATATATTTCAGCGGAGGAAATGAAGTAGAACTCGTAAAATTGTAAATTCATGGAAATTCTAAGTTGTTTGTAATTGACGTGAACTCAGAAAACATTGAGGTCTTTTCTGGCTTCGAACCCATCGGATCGCTCGTGCTGTCGCATTGAGGTTTTTCTTTTTAAAAAGGGGCAATATTGAGTGTATCTGACTAGTAGATGTGGGGTGAATATTGTTTGTCAAATAGCCCTGGTCTTGACGAAACTTGTCAGCCCAGTTCCAAACAACGGATACACTACATATTGCACCTTTTTTAGAAGCCCTCGAGGGCATATATTTTAGCGGAGGAAATGAAATAGAGCTAGTGAAATTGCAAATTCATAGAAATTCTAAGTTGTTTATAATTGACGTGAACTCAGAAAACATCGAGTTCTTTTCTAACTTCGAACCCATCGGATTGCTCGTGCTACCGCATTCAAGTTTTTCTTTTTAAAAAGGGGCAATTTTGAGGGTATCTGACTTGCAGATGTGGGTGAATATTGGTTTGTCACGTAGCACTGGTCTTGACGAAACTAGGTAAAATTTTGAGCTTAAAATGGTATACTGCTATTTTCATGGGGAAGAATCCAAATTTTTAAAAATTGGTAGAAAAAAAAATGCATTATATTACTGACACATTAAGTTGAACGTCTAGCTAAAACATTCGAACTTTTGGCCAGTGAAATTCAACTTTAAGACAAGCATTTCATATCCCTTAAGTTTAATCGAATTTTCATGTAGTTAAAACTGGTTGCGATGTTCAAAATGAATCGCAATTTAAATTGGTGAAAGTTCAACTTAATGTGAATTTATATTAGACACGATAATAGCAAGGGAAAATTTATTATAACATGAATATTATGAATGACCGAAAATGCGAATTCGGAAATAGGACTTAAACCGTTTATGTTTGGTTTATAATTTTCCTCCCTTCGATTAATTTTCAATTGAAACCGTAATTGATATTTCAGTATATTACTTATTGTCACTTTACATCTATCATGCAGCAACGGACCTAGGGACCATGGTTATTTGTAGTTATATTCAGTTTTACGCGTCATATTTGTATTTTCCATTACACCAAGAGAAATAACATAATAAACAAGACTGAATCATATTTTTTCATTTTATGTGTCTTTAATTTTAAACGTCATTCAATCTAAATAGGAAACCAATCAACCTTTTTCATAATATTATTTATTGCAACTTATTTTTTCGTTATTTGTTTCGTGCAATACGGAAGTATTAGTGTATATTCAAAATATACCGTCAGTTACTTTGAAGTTATGTATACTTTTATATAAGAGTGCTTAGTTTAGCTTAGAAAAACAAAAAATGAAATGTTTAAACCAAAAATGACTTACGTCGAAAAAGATCCGTGAACTCGTTTCACGTTGCGAAATAATAAAATAAAGTGTACTTGATTTTTAGCAGCGTACGAATTATTTATGCACCTTCTCCCAATTGAGTGGGGTGTGTGGGAATGGATAAGAAATGTAGAAGTATAGTGAAGGGATTCGAAATACAAACTGTAAATTGTAGATTCGCTTCAACTTTAGGAAAATTATTGCACTATTGCGGCAATTTTTCGGACTTGGGTCGGGAGAGGGAACGAAACAGCCAATCACATTGAAAGTTTATTTGTGCAGCATGGCCTTATGAGCAAATATTGACGTGAAACTGCACTGATGGGGTGCAGCATTGCCTCATGAGAGAATTTTAACGTAGGAAAGATAGGAGTTTATTTGTGCAGCATGGCCTTATGAGCAAATATTGACGTGAAACTGCACTGATGGGGTGCAGCATGGCCTTATGAGCGAATACTGACGTGAAACTGCACTGATGGGGTGCCTCATGTGAGAATTTTAACATAGGAAAGATAGGAGTTTATTTGTGCAGCATGGCCTTATGAGCAAATATTGACGTGAAACTGCACTGGTGAGGTTCAGCATTGCCTCATGAGAGAATTTTAACGTAGGAAAGATAGGAGTTTATTTGTGCAGCATGGCCTTATGAGCAAATATTGACGTGAAACTGCACTGGTGAGGTTCAGCATTGCCTCATGAGAGAATTTTAACGTAGGAAAGATAGGAGTTTATATGTGCAGCATGGCCTTATGAGGAAATATTGACGTGAAACTGCACTGGTGGGGTGCAGCATTGCCCCATGAGACAATTTTAACGTAGCAAAGATAGGAGTTTATTTGTGCAGCATGGCTATAGCAAATATTGACGTGAAAGAATTTCAGAGGTGAGAGCCAACCCACATTCTCTCTGGCTCGGAAACTGGCGCTGCCAAATTCCCCACTTTTTCCTTTGGTTGGCAGCAGCAGCGACGACCACCTCTTCACCGTCCATGGCGCAAACTGTAGTCGCCCATGTAAACGAAACAATTGAGCAATTTCTATTGCTCAACTTTATTGGTGCAACACAGTGCAATTAATTCCTTGCAACATCTTGACGCAACACGAGGCAATTTTATTGCTTTGTGTTGCGTACAACTTTTCTAGTGCAATTTTATTGAGTTGCGCAACTTTTGTTGCTCGTGTAATCGGCCCTTTTATTGAGCTAAAGGATTGGTAAGTAATGCATGCTGTACAGCAGTGGTCGCCAAACGTGTAAGCGACTGAGCTACCTTAAACATTACTGTGAGCTACCCAACAAAGTAAAAAAGTCGAAGGAGGTCAGAGAAGCGCGGGGGGGGGGGAGTCGTTTATTACCTATGAATAAACATTTCCAGCTTATTTCAAATCGAATTGAATTACATTTCTAAAATTGCCTTAAGGTGGAATTTCCCTGACGCGGCTGCGGCGCCCGATTTTGTCATGTAGATACTCAGCCGCCGCGCCGCGCTGTGAAAGTGAGTTTTCTCAGAGAGGCGCGGCAAGCGGCGCATACCTAGGCTCCAGTTTCGATTTCGATCATGTCGAGCGAGAATATTGTTGTGGCCCTTTTATTGGCAGAGGAGGAATTATTGTTGATGAGCAAGGAGCCTCACGCACCCATGTTTTCAACTCGGACAGAAGAGGGCTTTTTCAACATTCTCATCGACTGCCACCTGATAAATGATGAACAACGGTTCAGATCTTTCTTTCGGCTGAACTTCAAACATTTTATGAGCATGAAGCTAAAAAAATTATTTTACAATGCAATGGTTCATTCCTTGTTGGTTTACGGTGTAGTGGCATGGGATTCAACATTTGAATCAAAATTAAATCCCCTAGCAATCACTCAGAAAATCCTAATTAAATTTTTCTTAAAAAAACCGATCAGATTCCCGACTTCGTCAATTTTTTCAAGGAGTTCGCAGTGCTAGATTTAAAAAAAAATTGCAGAAAAAACTACTTTAATATTTATTTATAAGGAGTTCTGTAGTGGTTAGCTCAAAAAAGGAACCTCAGTATTACGAGGGCTGATGATGAGATCACCCTGCTTACGCCGAGAATGAACTGCTATGGGACAGAGGTTGTATTCATTTGAGGGGGGGTCCCTCGTTTTAATTCTCTCCCATCCTCCTTGAAGGGGAAAAAGGTTTCGCTACTTGTTTTTTAAAATAAATTGACAAAGTACTCGTATTTCATTTCAACCCTTTAAGTATGCCTTTTGGAATTACGAATCATGTATTCGACCGATTTATTGAAGTACAATTTCGTTTCCGTGGTGGATTTTCAATTTATTTTTCCTGTTTTTCGTCGATATCCTTGTAAATTTTGATGGTTATTTTATTTTACATTTGTGAAAAAAAAAAAAAAAAAATATATATATATATATATATATATATATATATATATATATATATATATATATATATAATAAATAGGGGAACGGGGGGCTCATTGGTACATGGGGCACAGTGAAACATCGAGTATAATTCAAATAAGAGAGGGAGTTAATTGAAGGAGCAAACACCAGAGGGCGCTACAGTAGCCCCTCTTTCACCCGACGCCCTTGTGCCTCCATTCTAGTCTTCCTTGGAGAGCCGTAGTAAAAAGTCAGATCTGCTCATAGTCAACAAAAATTTTGGATTGACGAATTTTTTTCATTCAGGACATTAGTAATAACTATTTTCATTTCATGCTACTGATGTTTTGAATCAGTTTCATGTGCAGATTAGGCTGTATGGTTTACATTGAGTTATTTTGTTTACAATCAGGCATGGAATCAAAAATATACTAAGTAGGCGACTGGGGCTGTTTGAAACATAAGAAAAGGGGATCATTGAAACGTTTCAAGGTGCCCCAGTCAGATGTTTCATTGTGCCTCAATTCTATTAATCTTAACAAATTTCTTAGACGACACCAGAGATGGTTTTCCTACCAATGTGATAAACCCTTAACTCCAGCACCTCTGCAGGACAAGCTGAAAGTTATGAGGTTATTAGTAGCGCTCTGAACACAGAAAATAATCGAAAGCACATTTTCGTTAGCCCAGAAGATTCCCGTGGTTTTCTTAATATAAGGCTAGTGCTAGAAAAATATCAGAAAAGGAAGTGCAAACGGGAAAATTATATTCCTACAAATACTCCTGAACGCAACTCAATAGCCGAGAAAAAGAAACTAGAAGAATCCAAAAGGCACGGGGCTAAAAGAAAATAATTCAAACTACAAGAATAAATGCTGCTGCCAAGAAAACTGCAGCTGATGAATCATCATCATCAGATGAAGACATCGCTATTCCCTTTGTTGATACTGACGATGACATGGAATTCAACGAAGATTTTTTCGTTGTTGAGCCCTACAGTTTTGCCGAAATGGAGAGACTACTAGTACCAACAGACTACGTCCTAGTGCAATATTCGGTTGGACACAAATTCAGGAAGTTTTATGTATGACGGATTATCAACAACAAAGATGTGGAAAGAGACTATGAAGTCAAATTTTCACGACACACATGAAATAAAAAGTTCATCGAGCCACTGTGGCTGAAAATGTCATAAAAATGATTTTGCAGCCTAATTTTTCTCGGAACACTAAAAAACAAAATAGATTTGTATCTTTCGGAGTAGATTTTTCGCTGATGAATGTGGGGTAAGTAAATAAGACTGATAATGTGAGTAAGGCTAATAATATGGGTTGAAGATTTATTAGAATTTGACCAGTAGAACTACTTACTAACTTAACTTAGAACTAACTTTATTTTGACTGAAATGTATAACAAGCATAACATTCTAACTTATTAAACATTTAAATTTTCAAGGTTGGGAAGAATAACGTTTTATTTGAGGCGATTTTAAAAGAAAATATTTGGTTGTTTAAAAATGGCATTTCTCGTAAATTGTACTTGTTTGGTCAATGCCTACACAATATTTTACTTGTTCGGTATTTTTAATGGTATTGACTATCTTATTGAAGGACTTAAAAAAGCCGCAATTTGAAAGAATACGTTCCTACCATACGAAGGAAATGTTTGGAAAAAAAGAAACTTTTTCATGGACGAATGCTTTAAAAACTATTTGTACCTAGTCGCCTGGTAATGGATTTTAATTTTCATGAAAATATGTTTCTTTTTGACCAATACATGTGATGTAATAGGATGTTTCAAACCTGAAGTTGCTACAATTCAGGTTCTGTATTTTCGTATTGCAAAATAAATATGTAGTTTCCGAAAAATGCAACTGATGTTCTCATACAACACCCCTTGTTTCACTGTTCCCCATGGGCTGTTGCAAGGCACCCCACGTAGGGGGCACAATGTAACAAAAGTCAAGCAAAATTAAAATAGTTATTGCGATGACTGTGTGATTAACAATCGATTGGAAACCTAGCAATAGTCTTTAGACATGTTAAAAAGTATTCCTATACCGGTTTGATTTCAATACAATTGAAAATGAAGCCAGGAAAAATAAGAATAGAAAAAGTGTTCCATTGTGCCCCCCATTCCCCTATATATTTTTTTTAAAGATACATTACGTATGTTGATATAATAAATTTAATTATAATTAGGATGAGTCAGCGTCAGCACTCCGACCCCCAGCACAAGTTTTCTTATAGGGGGTCGTAACATTGTCATTTCCTAAGTAGGTAATATGTATGTATCATCTTTATCACAAATAAAAATGTATTAAAAAAAAAAAAAATTTACCACATCGTTTTGTTGGTGAGAGAAGACCTCACGAAATATGGTACAGCACAAGTTCCAGTACCTATTTCTGCTGAAGAAAAAGTCGCCCTAACTTTGAGGTAATAATTGTCATAACAGCCTTAAATTCCAAAGTTTTGGTCCGATTTCGATATTCGATCGGTTTTCAGGGATGTGGGGTAAATCCTAGATGATCCTATATAATGTAGTTATTTCAAGCCCATGCGCATGCGCGAACGTCAGGGATGAGGAAGCTATGTGCTAGTTTGGCAAAGTATTTTTTATTATGAGTAACAATTGGTTGGTACATACATTTCTAAATGCACAAACAAGTCGCTCTTTTCAGAGGGATGTATAATTATGAGGGGAGAGAATGTTGGTTTGGTACTGATTATCTTATGATGAGTCTGAATTTGGCAAAATAGAGTATCCCTCTATAGAGAACCCGTAATGGAGTAGAGTAACAGTAAAATGGAGAACCCCATTGCGGGTCTGCATACCGTAGGCGCGTGGCTAGACTGCTTCCTCGACCAGTCCGGCCGCAGCCGCGGCGGCTGTCATGTATCCCCGTCGGGAAAATCGGTTTAATCTAAATACACTGAAGGAGTGAAGAGCGTCTGGTCACGGGCCGCAGCCGCGTCAGGGAAATTCCACCTTTAATGAAGAATTCTGAGGAAAATCCTTTTCAATACTGTAGTGAACGGTTCTGTAATGACGTTCGACGTTTGCTTTCTTCCCAACAGTTACAGTTGCGTTACAAAGTAAGCACACACATTTGTCCTTTACCTGGGTAAAAAAGTACCTAATCACTTTCCCATTCAACATGAAAATGATAAGTTTTTTGCTGGAACTCGCCATTATTAGAACAATAACCTCAGTCCGAAGTGCGTATAAAATACAAGAGACATAAAATAACTTCACTCACAATCGAACACCCGACAATAGACTGTTGTTTTGTTTTCATGTGTCGTCGGTCTGAGATGCGAAGCGCAAATCAGATTAGCCAACCCACTCGCCAAGCACTCTCTTCTGAAATTTCCCCGCGAGCTACCAAAAATTTCCCTGTGAGCTACCAGTAGCTCGCGATCTACGGTTTGGCGAGCACTGCTGTTACAGGGTGGCCCCCAACTGGAAAAGTCAGGGAAAACCTGGAATTGTCAGGGAATTCTTTGCGTCGGGTAAAGTCAGGGAAATACACCAAATGTCAGGGATTTTTTAAATGAAAACTTGGTGTAATAATTTAAAGCGTTTTTAGGTAGGTATATTATAACTCCTAAACAATCAAACTTCAATAGCGTACTTTATCATACTAGGAACATATTATTTCATAGGTGAGTTATACGAATGAAAAAAAAAGTTCCAGTCATGCAGCATGATCCTATGCGCGAATTTTCGTAAATCATGGTATTATATAATATTAGATTGTTTTGAAATTTGAGCTTTTTGAGTGCAAGTAAATTGTTAACTATTGATTTTATTGTAAAAAACGTATTCTAAATAATAATCTCCAATTCAAATAGAGGTCTTAAATTTTTAGCTTTTTTGCAATTTTTATCGATTTATTAGCAAAGTTCAATGAATTTTAAGTAAACTTTTCAGCATATTTTTTTACATACATTTTTTAATGTTCTATTTTATATTTGATAAACTTTATCTGAGCAATATTCTACCAGCAAATATGAATTCAACGATTTTTGGCCGTTTTTAGCTATTTTTAGTGATTTTTGAGCACATTTTTTGAAATTTGACCAATTTAATGTGCTCAAAAAGTGTTGTCCAACGAACTCATCCTTTCTTTTGAAATGCTTGATTTTTTGGCGAAAGAACGAAGTTTTTATCTCAATTCTATCGAGAGTTATCGTCTGGAATGACATATATATATATAAAAGCGTTAAAATCCAGGAATCATTTCAGAATGCCTCAAAACAGATTTCGATGAAGAAAATTTTTGAAAATATTTATTTTAAAATTTTTGAAGCCATTGCAATAGCTTTATTTTCTAAGAAAATTCGCTAAAAACAATTGTGAAGAGTTGTGGTTAAACTGTTCAAAAGTAACAACGCCACACGCACATAAAAAGTGAGTGGATATGCCATTGGCTTCCCTGGTAACTACATAACTTGTGAGACTACTGTACTACATTTTGTTGTGAGAAAAATCAACTGAGTATTGAACTAGGGAGAAAAAACCCAGGAGAGTAGTGGATTGATCCAGTACCGTCAACTCATACAACTTTGTGCCACTTTTTTGGTTTTTTGAGCGTCAGAACTTTATTTTTCGTCGTATCTCGTTGAAATGTTTACCCAAGATACTTACACATCTCAGTGATCAAATGTCGCTAAGGAAAAAATTCCATCTGTTCAGCGAATAGAATGGGAACTATTTATTCGTGGCACATTCATTACCCCAGGAAGGTGCAACTTTGAGCCACCATCTTTTTTAGCCTATAATGAAATGAAAAACCTAATGTGGCTCATTGTGGCGGTCTGAATCTTGTTAATCAGCATGTTGACTTTGCAACGTAATACAAAAAAAAATTTGCCCTCGGAATTTTTAGTGTTTTTTCGATTTTTTAAAAAGGTGAATATAAAAATCAATGCAAGGCAACTTTCTGTTCGTTTTTATTATAAAATCTTAAAAATTCATACAAAAATATCCCAACAAATCTTCAACTCGTCCAGCCACCTTTCTCCGATTCTGAGCACCCATTTTCTGTAAAAATACAACGAGAAAGCATTAAATTTTATTGCAGAAATAATAAAAAAACGGTGGCACAAAGTTGTACCCCTAAGTTCCCGTTTCTAACACATCTGGTCATATCATAGAAATAAACAAACTTCTGATAACACCAAATACTGTAATTGGTAGCTGACAGTATAGGGATGAAAATATGAACTTACCAGACTATTCAGAAATCCGCAGCATACTCATCCAAAGGAGACTCCCAGCACAAACTGAACAATTCTCTTTTAGTGGACTAGAGAAAGAGCTACCTTGCCGGCACTGAAATCCACAGGGAAGACTTGCGGAAGCGTCGGCATCCTCTTCTACCATCCCGCTGCTTGTGGGAATTTTTTCGAACTAATAACTTCAAGTTTGTTACCGTTAGAGAGCATAAGGTTCAAAAAACGAGATTGGCACAATGTTGAACGGGGTGCACAAAGTTGTATGAGTTGACGGTAAGAGTCCCAAAACTAGTTTGCATACATAAGCTAGGACTTCTCAGGAGGGTTAAAGAGGGGGAAATTGGACCATTGAAATGTGGAGTCATGTGTTATAAATTCACAGAGCAACTTTCCAACAAAAGATTTTTGTGGGATGGAAAATCAGGAAGTTATACTCTCTCTGGCATCAATGGGTAGTAGGTGACGAAAAATTTGAACTGTTACGCTCCAGGAAAATAACTCTCACAGTCAAAGAGGTTTGGTCACCCTGGCCTCATGGCTCTGATCGTTAGAGTGTCGCAACTTCGGGAAATTAATAATAATTTCTCGTAGTTGTGACGACGTGAGTTCGAACTCCTGTCGAGGTATCAAATATTTTTGGGCCGTTACAGTGGCGCAGCCGAAATAGGACCCGAAATCATACGAAACAATAATTAATTAAATCCCTCTCGAGCCAAAAGACTGTAAACATCACATTTCCTGTTGTTATGCCTTTCATTTCCTCACTCACTTGAGTCAAAACACACCGTGACAATGACCTCGCTCGACTGCTGACTTGTTCCAGCGAGCATCTGCTGAGCCAGCGGCCTGCAGTTTCACTCGTCATTCGTCCGACCCCAAACCAGCCGAGACGGCTGGTATTTGACTCCGGGGAAATGTTACGCTCCAGGAAAATAACTCTCACAGTCGAAGAGGTTTGGTCACCCTGGCCTCATTTGAGGGACCATAAAATATTAAATAAAAAGTCATGCAGCATGATCGTATGGGTGAATTTTCGTAAATTATCGTATTACATTTAGGTTAAATTGTTATGATATTTGAGCACTTTGAGGGCAATGACAGTTTTTTTTCCGATTTCCGTTTTAGAAGCATTTAAAAGTACAATAAAATGTAATACCCAGACGTCTATGTTATTTTTATTAATTAAGTAATTCTGGTTAGATGTAAGAGTGGTCGTGTACGACCAAATCGTGCTAGATTTTGTAAATAAAGCGATAATCAATCAATCAATCCCCAGTAGACCTCGAGCTTTCGTTGTGGTCACAAGCATGATTGATGGAGAAGGGGGCGTATTTACGATAATCAAAGCTTAACGGCGGCAAAGCGACAACTTTTGAAGCTCGTAAAGGAATTTAAAAAGGTAAACCGATTCAAATTCTTATGGGTGAAGAAGAATGGTCAAATTATGTTAAGGAAGGATGAGAATTCCGAGATCTACGAAGTGAAGCTACCCAAAGTAACGTCAAAAAACGAACAAGCTCCAACTACACCACCGCCAACTACTTAATTTGGATGCTTCCCGATCAGTCAACGAATATTATTACTCGGCCCATCAAAGAAATATCAGCAAACCATCGAGCTGAAGCTATTTGTTGAAGTACAAATTTTAATTATTTGAGTTTAATTTTTTTTGTCTTATATGGATTTCTTAGCTCTGGGTATAATTCAAAATTTTCGTCCGACAGCAAAAAATGTCAGGTTTTTGACATTTCAAGTCTTTACTACTTTACTAGACAGTAAAGACAGACTATTAATGACAGTGATTTTTAAAAAATTGTGTTCAAAATTAAGGGATCACTGTGTTTTTTGTTTTCTATTGGGGTTTTGAGGGTTGAGCTGCGCTGGAGGCGTGAAAGTTGGTTGCTAGGAGTACAACTCAATGACAGGATGGTGCGGATAATTTTAAGCAAGAAATGGTATACCTATCTCATATCAACTGTCCTCTCGAACTGAAGAGAAAGGAAAAGGGGGCAGGAGGACCCAGAACCCACTAAGTGCAAGCAAAGTGATTATACCCAATCAGATGAAGTGAAAGGAGGAGAAAAATTACTGGTTTCAACAATTTGGTGTGGGACGCCACCTCAGGCGCCGACATGGGGAAAACGCAAGAGGGTTGCGGGGTCGTCAGAGACGGACCCCCGTGAACGGGCGGGGGAGGCCGAACATTCCGCCTGAAGCGACGGCGCCCTCCACCCCTCCCCGAGACCGGCTGGTCTTGGCCGAGCGCCCCGGTGAGGTGGGGGGTGAAGCTATGTAAATCACGACGCCACCCCCTCCCGGTTTGTCCGAATCCGAGTCCAGGTTGGAAGTTGCTACCCTTAGCCAAGTTTTTCGTTCCTGGCCTAGTATTTACGCCACTGTGTTCCCTGTGAACGGTTACTCTCTCGAGAACAACTACTGCGTTCCCTTCGCTCCTCCACCAGTTCCACAAAAGCAGAAGAGTGAGTGTTTCCCCTATTAATAGATAGAGACTGACAAGTGTTCCCTCCCCTATTCGTGAACAATCACTGTTCCCTCCGCTCCTCCACCAGTTCCGCGAAAGCAGAAGAGCGAGTGTTTCCCCAATAAGAGACAGAGACTAATAAGTGTTCCCTCCCCATTCGCGATCTCAAGCAACTGGAATTCTACGAACTGGTAACATTATCTATTGCTTTGTATCTGTTAAATGTTCCTTGTTGTCCATTCTGTAGGACTGGAAGTTCACCTCGTTGGAGGTCTGCTAGTGGCGTAGTAGTTACGAACACCTTAATGCTACAAATTCTTATTAACAGAAAACATTCATTCATTATAAATCTTCGATTGTAATTAGGTATCTTGTATCTTACGAAAAGCTTCCCATTTTCATCAACTAAAGTTCTCTTCTGTACAATTATTTTCGTATAATTCATCAATAATATCCTGAACTAGAATTTGAATTTAAAGTCTTTTAATAAATCATATCCCGTGATTCCCTACACTGGTAAAATTCATCTAGATTTTCTCATGATCAATACTTATCATTATTTATCAGATTAAACATTTTCTTCAGTCCAAGTCAAATCGTCCGTTCTAATAAATTAGGATCAGGTACTTCAAGAAGGTACCAAAGGAACCTGCTTGAAGTGGAGTTGATCCAAAACTGCTTGGTGTATTTGTAAGCACTTTCGATCATAGAGAAGCTTCACTTCTCCAATAATCCGGCCCACCGCTTAGCAACACCCTACCAACGATCGACCCCCCTCAATTAATTGAGGGGAAGCTTACAAAGGGATAATTCTAAGCTTTACAGAAATGGAATTATCAGTGGTGAAATATATCCTCATTTAAACATTTACCAAATCTGTCACTTTTGATAATTTCGAATTTTTCAAGTACATTCAACATACCTCCCTTTGGACAAAAATGAAGAAATTCTACAAACTGTTTATCTGTGTAATCAAAATTGTAACTATGATTGGATTCCTCAAGATGTTTCGCAAATGCAGACTTACCCTTATTTTCCTTGAAATCCTCCTGATGCTCGTCTATTCTTTCCCTGAATTTCCTACCAGTTTGACCACAATATCTGTAGCCATAAGAGCATTTTAGTTTATAAACCCAACTTTTATCCTGAACATTGATTTTGTCCTTAACGGATCCTAGTAATGCTTTAAGACTATGATCCTCCTCGATGATAGAATTTTGCCGATTTTATCAGAAATTTTCCCATAATAAGGTATACTTATCCATTGCTTTTCTTCTAAATTTACGTCTTCCCTAGCCATATTGGAAACTTTTTCCCTACTCTTTTTCCTATGAACCTTATCCCATATGGTATCAACGAGATCTCCTCCATATCCGTTACTACCGGCTATGCTTTTGATGATGGCTTTTTCTTTTGATAAATTTTGTTCACTCATTGGAATAGATAGTGCTCGGTTGATCATACTATGGAAGGCTGCATGCTAAAGGGCTTAAGGGTGATTTGAAGGACTATGGCTTGTTATATCGCTATATGTATATTTTCTATAAATTGAAAAATCGTGCTTCTCGTTTACCAAAGAGATGTACTGATCAAGAAAATTGAGTTTATTTCCGCCGAATTCGAGGGTAAATTTGATAAAAGGATCTAATTTATTGATTAGAGGTCAAACTTCAGAAGTGTCCCAATTATGGGGGTCGCTATACTATTATATGTTGCATTCAATCATTTCGACTCTTAATTTCTTCTTCAACTAATTCTGTACGTCCATGTTACAATATGTGAGGCAGCTGCAGGTACTGTCCACTTATTTTGTTCAACTTCAGTAGGAGTAGGTATCCTAGGAATGAAGGATTTACAACACCACACTTTAATATTCAAACATCTTTATTTTATCGTACAATTTCATAACAAGGGAAATCCTTTTAGAAAACAGCCTCCTGCAGGCGCTCTAATGAATACAAATTGAAAGCCATTGGTGCTGCAATAAAAATATACACGTTCATTGAGAAATACGGAGAGAGCCCTCGTAATTTTGTTTATATAGGTAATTTTATTCCTCAAACAATAGCTGAAGGATTATTGCTGTACAGGCAATACAAAGTTTATTTACAAAAACGATAGCCGGTGAAGTGTTTTTTTGTTGAAGCTGGCGGGGATAGAAGTTTAAAGAAAAACTGAAAAGGTGAAATGAAAATCTAGGACAATCGGTACAACGAAAAAAACGAAGCCTTAGAGATTGTACCTAGTTAACTTTAATCTAGGATCACTAATTACTTACCTATTCTAGAGGCCCCAGGCGAAACCTACTTTTAAAATGAGAAAACCTGGCTGGCGCATATGAATTTTAGGTACCTACTATTATAGTTTTTTGAAATTAACGCCATGAGGTCTTCAGGAGGTTTGCAACGCTAGTGAACATTACAGTTGTCCTCAGTATTTGTAATGAAAAATTTTAAAAATAAATTTATAAAAACCAACGGAGGGAGACCAAAACACGTGGTAGCCACGGAAATTTTCAAATAAAGTTAGCTTATTAATCGATCACATTAGGAAACTCAGTCGTTATATCTACGATTCGAAATCTTAACCCAATATCGCCAGTTCGTAACATACATCGTACTCAGGAAAAGATGCCTCAAGAGTTGGAGCGTAAAATAAAAAGAAATAGAACTTCTCGTAGGTATTAGTGGCAATTTTGAAACTCGAGATGATCCTCAATGTGGTTATTTTACACTCTAATTATCTTACGAAATGATTCTTGAAGTAACGAGAGAACAATAATTGTCTTTGCCACACGCCTCTTAATTTTTCACAGAAGTTGTTAGTTTGTGGATAATATATTTTTGTTGCTGGTCGGTCATGATGGGTTGGGTTTTTAGTAAGATAACAGGTTTGAAACCTATCTACCTACTTTGTTACAAAGGGCATTTTTAATTATTGAACGTGATGAAGGCAAAGTGCTTTTTTCCAAGGTCAGCTGTGAATGTTGGAGAGGAATAAGTGCAGAAACAGCGCATTCTGGCGGCAGTTTTATTAAGTCTGTCAGGTTAGGGCTGCTAGGGGGTTTTCCATTGAATTGTTACCTTCCCAAGGGTTACATTTTAACATTTTTCGCGTTGAGGTAAAAATTATAACAAGTTCTAATTTTCCCAATTGAGTTTAAAAATGCTCCGCCAGGATGCTCAATGGTCGACAAAGCTGACCTTGGGAAAAAGCAATTCGCCTTCTTTGCGTTCGAGCATTAAAAATGCGAGAAAAAAGTTGAAAACATGCAAGCGTGATTCGGCCTTTAGATGAGTAGAAATCAAGACGATTGTAAGCTCATTTAATCATGTATAATTCCACCTTCATTTTCAAATAAGAAGTCATGATTTTTTTTTTTAATTTTATCATACTTTCGAGTCTACGACAAAATTAAGCGCTCCAAGTTTGAAATCTACTGCATAAAGTCAATTGAGTTGAGAAGGGTAGTTCACTAGTAAATCCTTAACCTTATATTTGTATGTGGGGTAGTAGGCTTCAAGAAATACACATCCTAGGGTTGTTTGAGGGTGAGAAATAGGTTGCCTTCTCGTATTTGTTTATTTTGCTTAGCGCTTTCGCCTTAATGGCCTTGTCAGGGATTATTTTATATATGAGGGTCGTTTGGTTGGTACAATTTCCATTGGGCAGTTTGAATGTGTCTTCTAACTTTTGTAGTCTCTATATGAGGTCTTTTTTTTAGCGAATTTTTGAAGAAAATTAAGCTATTGCTCTCGCCTCAAAATTTGTAGAATGTGAATTTTTGAAAAAATTTTATGCAGAAATCCGTTTCAGGCTATTCTGAATCATATTCTGAAGTTTAACGCATTATTTTATGTATGTATATATGTATGTATATATGTATGTGTCATTCCAGACGATAACTGTCCGTAGAATTGTGCTAAAAACTTCAAAAAAATTATAATATGTTAAGGACACAAAACGAAAGTTGAAGTTCATTGGCCAGCATGATCGGATAACATCTTCGGGTTGAAATTTTCAAAAATGTAGTCAAAAATTTCAAAATAGCCTGTTTTTTGCGATTTGTTGGGCGAAATAATTTTTTCAGCATACTAACATGTGATATATTCGGAATCAGCGTAAAATTTCCTATAAGAATATGTATCAAGTTTTCAAAAATTTCAAAGTTGAAAAATCAGTCAAAAATCGAAATAATGCCGTTCGCTAGTTGTAAAAATCGGTAATATTTGCATGAAACATTGTCCAAATTCAGATTGAACTACTCTTATGGAAGTATCCCTATATAACCTATCCTGGAACCATGCTGTTTAAAACGTAGGTAGTACTTGTTAAAAAAAAAAGTATGAGTACCTCCTAATTATTTTTAATAATTTGATTCCATGTTTGTCTATCAAAATCATAAACTAAAATTTCTCTACACGATCAATAGCGACTGAAATGTCGAAGATTTCTTCAAAAATTCGCTCATGGGGTCATGCTGCATGACTGGACTTTTTTATTTATTTCAATCATTAGGGGGACCCATCATCTTGTTGCTGCTTTATACTGGTTGCTGCTGTATCTTTTAGCATGTTGTTGAGGGGAGAGGAGGTTTAATTTTACTGCATGATAAGTGATAGCTTACATAATTTGCATATTTTATTAATTTTAAAAGTAAAATTAAGGCGAAAGCGTTAAGCAAAATAAACAAATACGAGGAGCTAACCTATTTCTCACCCTCAAACAACCTTATATGTTATAAGTAACCTTATATTCAAATGGAATAACCTTGATAAAATTACTGCGGTTATAAGCAAAAGTGCTGAGAGTTACGCATGGTTATAAGTGAAATTTAGAAATAGATTTATTGAATGTCAAAAACTGAGATTCGGGAAAAATTGCAAGGGTTAGTAAGACATATCCACGAAGAAGGTTTATATCAAGACATTTTTCACATCTAATGCTTTATAGCAAAATAGATAAGTTTATCAATTTATAGCGTTTCGATGTAGTTGAGTAATTATTGGTAGGGATTGCAACTTTTGCAATATCAGCTAGAATTATTAAGATAATAACTAAAATCCATTTTTAATTCAGTTGTACCGTAGAGATGGTGGCAATTAACGATTTTCTAGATCTAAAGTATATTTCTTAAAAACATTGTCACAATGAGAAATATTTATTGAAATAGTTTTTATGCTAAACGAACAATTACGGGTTACAACGTCGAAAGCAGAGGCGTCTGGCAATGTGAAATTATTCGAATTCAACGTTATAATCAAGATTCAGTAAAAATGTTGAGGCACCTTGAACATACTTTCATTCCAAATTTGCTCAATTCGACTCGAAAAAACCCTGATCTGTAACCAAACTTATTGCACATCTGTACCATAAAGCTAAAACGAAACAGTCTTAAAATTTTGTTAATAAATTCAACTTGTTAGTCACAAAATAATGAAACGGAAAAAAAGATCATAGAAAGAGAGAACGAAGTGGGATTGAAACCAACATTTTCAAACTCAATTATATCACAAATACGAAAATACTGATTACATAAAAACGAAAAATGCAACATTGAGTATAGAAGAGCGAACTTACCAACATATTTCTTTCAAAAATTTAACAAAAACTCTATAGGGAACATTTCATAGATTGAATACTAAGACGAAATTGGGTCATCATATTGACAAGACGAAGCGATTTTTTTAAAGCAGTTCTGTCGAGAACGGCAAATTTGCTAATATTTGTCAATGATGATTTATGATTACGACTAGTTACTGTATAGAAACTATTGCTGCACACATTTTGCCGACATAACAAAAAAATAATATACATATCCAAAATAAAAGGTTATAAGAAAATACTATAAGGACAAAGCGAAAGGATACTCTAGGGAGTCTTCGCTATAACATAAAGTTCATCTACTACCAACTCGTAAATAAACGGTATTATTTACCCTAAATTTAACAATAAATAAGTACTGGGACCAACATGGCACGATGACTAGATTTTTTGACGCTAAAACAAAAGCTCCAACTCTTCTTAAAATGCAATAATTGTTTACGGAATATTATTTCTAGTTTTTCTGTTTGTGTCTCGCAGTGGAATTAAGGTCCTATTATTTGCTGGTTTGAGACTTTTTCGTGACGGCGGGAGAATCTTTGAGGAACGTTCCGGATCTGCAAAGAAAATTTACAAAATTTAAGAGAAAACTAAAAAAAACTCGGCGCTCCGCGCCTCGCCAGGGGGCAAGCCCCTGGACCCCCGGTTACCTCTATTTACATACTTCGGACGAAATTATTGAAACACAGAATGTGTTTGCGTTGTCGCGCAACCAAGTGACAACCAAACAAGCGTCATTGTTTACTATTCATTTATAACATCAATTTATATAGTTATAGTATGAAACTACGAAAAAAAATACGAAATAAATTCGTGATAAATCAAGAGCGATTTATCAAGTAAATGTCCTAAAGAGGCTACATACGAAATTACAGCTTCCTAGAATGTAAAGTATAGAAATTAGCTTTAAAAGCCACTCATCTGATCCGGACCCTGGACATCGTCAAGTAAATGTCCTAAAGAGGCTACATACGAAATTACAGCTTCCTAGAGTGTAAAGCATAGAAATTAGCTTTAAGAGCCACACATCTGATCCGGACCCTGAGCATCGTCAAGTAAATGTCCTAAAGAGGCTACATACGAAATTACAGCTTCCTAGAGTGTAAAGCATAGAAATTAGCTTTAAGAGCCACACATCTGATCCGGACCCTGAGCATCGTCAAGTAAATGTCCTAAAGAGGCTACAAACGAAATTACAGCTTCCTAGAGTGTAAAGTATAGAAATTACCTATTCAAATTATTTAACCTCCGCTTCACAAATCAAACCGTTTTCGTAATACTCAGATCACCTGCTATGAATCAAATCATCGAAACACAAGCTCAATGAAATCATCAGAAATTAACAAGCGGTTGCCAATCATGTTCACAATATAAATATTGAGAATGATCACCTGTGTGTAAACAATTATTTATATAACCATGCTCATAACTCAGTTTGTTGGACACGCACTTCGCAGTAGTTAACATAATATTGTTGGATAAATCGAGAGCTTTCGAACGAATGGTCAACGAATTTTGTGGGATGAAAAACGACGAAGTACCATATCCCTAGCAACGACTCGGTTGTACGTGAAAATCATCCGTCACACATTTCGTTACCATCCCGCGTTCCATTTTCGGCTAGTTAGTCCATGGCTAAAACACATTCTGTGTTAAAAAACAGGATGTTGTAAAGGCAGCAAGTAAATACAATTACCGTAGTACCGCAGTTAATTTGAATGTCTCATTCCCACTTGGGGAACACACCTCAGTATTCTGGGTAGAAATAGTGGCAATTGAGGCTGTGGCTGCGGAGAGCGTTAGGAGGGGGCAACATGGTGCCCACGTCCGTATCCTCTCTGACAGCCAAGCCTCGATAAAAGCATTAATGGCCCCAACCATCTGGTCTGGTGTTGTATACAAACCCTCAACACCCTAGCGAAACACAACCGGGTTTGCCTGGAGTGAGTGCCAGGGCATAAAGGTATTACTGGTAATGAAAAGGCGGATGAGCTCGCAAGAAGGGGCTCCCAAACCCCTTTTGCAGGGCCTGAGCCAGCAGTTGGCCTACCAAAAACTACCTTCAGCAGGATCATCAACATGTGGGTTGACCAACAGACCACAAGAAGGGTCCAATATTGGGGGACATGTCCACAGCAAGCTCATGGTGGCCGAACCCAACACCAAACTTATTGAGGGACTTCTCAGGAAAAACCATAGGGAAATTAAAACAATAGTCGGCCTTATAACCAGATTTGCACCTACACCACATAGCGGTCACACAAAACTCAACCCTGTGCAGGCTATGCGAGGAGACAGACGAAACAGTGTCCCACATAATCTTCGAGTGCCCTGCACTCACCTATCGCAGATTTGAACTCTTTGGGGCACAAACCCTATTGATGTCTATTCGAAGCGAACAATTAATCGAAGGACTCACATCCCTCACCAGAGGGCTGAATCTATTTGATTACTTTGAGTACAATAAGCCACCAGGCTTCCATGCTTGGGGCCCAAAATAACTCCACCCTGACAGTTTTCCTATGGGTGATATTCTCGAGACTTGGACACTAGCGCATCCTTACATCGATGCAAGGTGAAGTCGAAGATATTTCACCTTGTTGTCATGGTGACGAGTAAACTTATGCGAAAATGCGCCATTCGTAGCCACAGCTGGACAACTGCATAACAAAGTCTTACCTAGTTCCAAGTCAATATTTTCATTATTTGTAATATGCAAGGTGATAAATTGTATGCAAATTACATCAAGTTATTATAAGGTGATGACCTCAAACGCTACGAACGCAAGATTTAATCTGTGGGGTAGAGATCCATATGAAATGTGTGTTGGGGAGTTGACACACAAGTGTTCTAGATGTTTCAGACATCAGCTGCGAAGATGTTGTGGATTACCTATCTAGTTTTAGAACTGTTCTTTGAATCAATTGAAACCAAAAATCTTTAGAGTACTGTGAAAGTGGTCATGTGAAAGGATGTGCTATGAGAGCTCTGCCAGCCGGGAATAGTAATTATCGCATGTGGGAAGGTAAGTACCTAGAGGGAAGGTATACCTACATACTTTCCGCATATTATTACTTGTTCGTGTACTTCATTGATAAAAACGAAAGTAGGTACTTAACTACCTTTTTTGTCCCTAAAATTTGCGTAACTGCAACAATCGCGCAATAACTGCACTGCCAATGCCGTCTTTATGAAATCTTATCTTCAGAAGAATGCATTTCAAGGTTTTTCCTTGCAGCTGGTTTTTAATTCATGTTGCATATTCCCTGATTCGATATTTGACAAACTTGTTAATCAGCAGTTGTATTCGTCAGCAAAGCAACGACACACCTACTTTGTTTAGGCACTTTAAACCAACAGCAAATCTGGTAGGACGTACGTACCTACCTAAGTAGTTTAGTTTCTTGGTGTAGCAACAACTTGCCTTGTTTACTTTGTTGTTGACAAACTATCAAATCTCTCCTTTTATTCATTCAATATAACAAGTAAAGCTTCCTCAGTTAAGCATAGTACTACGAACTTATAATAAAACGCTGATGAAGCTACCTGAGCAATGGCTATGTACCTACACAGCAGTACAGACATCTGAGGAATTTTCGATCATCTTTTCTTTACTATTTTTCAGGTTAATAGTTATTCTCAAAGCCTAAACGAATGAAGTTCTTTAGTTTTCTGACACTGATTAACTACAATAGTTAGTAGGCTCCTAGTCCAAATAAAAACTCGTTCACGTTAGATTGGTATAGTTGACAGCAATGTACAATCAATTATTGCTCTGGCAGGAACGATTATTATAACATTTAGTCGAATTGAAAATTTGTATTGCTACAATATTATACTTTTTGAAAACAAAACTGTTGAAAAATGGCCTTATAGCCACGAATTATGTTGCCGTGAGACTGAAAACTTCTTGTGAGAAATAGGTTGGTCGAGTAGCGATTCATTGACGTAGAGGGCAGTCATGGTCGACTTTGGCTGAAACGCGAACCTACTCCAGGCGTGACGTCACGAGAATATGGGCCATACATCTACATCTACCCCAGTCAAAGTTTTGATGACAGAAACTGGAGAATTATCTTGGACTTTACGTCGCAAGCTACTATGTGGATGACACATTACAACCATTAACGTCAAAAATCAACAACTTGAAAGCATTTGTTGTGTGCCAACAACATTGTAAATATCAACATATACATTTTCCTAAATAAATACGAAGCCCAAGTCCCCCACACTATCCTCAAATATACATTACAAGCGGAGGTCAGGTGATTTGCACCTACCCCTTCCACTCATCAAGATTTGCCATTCTCCCTCCAGCTGTCAGGAACTATAGAAGTGCCGGACAAACTGAGTTGGATACGATCCATAATTGTATTTTCATGCTTGATCATTTCACCTCACCAAGGGTTTCCTTCCTCCTTCTATGGAGACTCATGATTCTGGATGGATCTTTCAGTACTACCCCAACAAAATCTCATTATTCCGAGTGGCAGTACTTCACACCTTATTTTGTGCCCTCCCTCCACGGTATTGCGTCGATATATTCAGAATAAGTAATTGAAAATAGAGACCAGGAGCTGTGATATGCCGTTGGAATCCGAGTGCTAACTTTTATGGATCAAACGTTAGAGCCCTCCAAAGTTAAAAAGTGACCCTATTCACCCTGGTTTACGGTAAATATTTCTTTTGGACTTAAAATTATAAATTACGCATCTCTTTCCTGAGGCCGATCTGGCAATAAGGTTGCAAAATCTGGTGTCAGCCTCTAACTCTTAGTTTGCAATTCGAATCTTGCAGGAGCGAATGTTACACCTCATAGTGAACACTCCTTGGTGCGTTTGCAATGAAAAAATCCACAAAGATCTGGAAACCTCCACTGTATTACCTTCCATTGTTACACTTCCTATCTCGTGATTTATCTTTCAAGCAGTATCTCACTCCAAACATCGTAGAACATGTTTCTAGAACCAAATCTGCCGAGAAGAAAAGAGGAGAATCGGAAGACACCCTATGCCAGACAATTAATCAATTTTCCACAAACTGAAAAAGAGCTATGAAGGATCTATTTACACTCAGTCAGGTTGTAAGTCTTCAGGTTGGCTCTCAGTCCTCCCTTTGAAAAAGCATAACTGTGAGCATAACTATGTCTCCTTGTGAATTCAGGAATGCTCTAGCGATTCGGTACAAACGCCAACCTGTTGAAATGCCCAAGTCATGTGTTGGATGTGGCGATGGAGCGTTCACTTTGCAACACGCATTGGATTGCAAAACTGACGGACTTGTCACCAGGTGCCACAACGAGGTTAGAGACTTAATAGGAGAATTAATGTCAACTGCATGGGGGAACTGCGTGAAGGAGCCCATTAGACGGGAGGCATTAGGATCCGAACCAATTCTACGAGGGGATTTGGTGTGTCACGGAATCTGGGAGCCACAGAGGGAGGAGTTGTTTGGCGTCCGTGTCATAGACTCTTATGGTTCTCGTCCCATCTCTTCTGTCCTATCCTCAGCAGAGTAAGAGAAGATGCGTAAGTATCTGAATGCATGTGAAGATAGGCATGCCTCATTCACACCACTTGTATGTTCAGTCGATGGACTATGTGCTCGTCAGATGAATGCCTTCGTAAAAGTATTGAGTGAGCGCTTAGCAGACATGGAATCGGCCTCAGACGGTAGTTCGAGGTTGGTTAAGAGTCCGCATCACAATGGCTGTATTACGTGCATCTTAGAAGCACAAGAAGAAGATGGAGAAGTGCGGAGCTTGGGTTTGGAGACGGAGCAGCACTTCAGTTAGGCTTACAAGAGATCAAACAATGAACGATGAAGAGATCAAAATTTGGCATATATTAATGAAATTTAATAAAAGTTCATAAAAAAAAGTATCTCACTCCAACACAGAATTCAATGCCACCCCATCATGAAAGCCCTTTCCAAAGCACTAAAAAAGATTAGAACGCTAACACCACACGGATTATGCTGAAAGTTTCAATCACTAACATGAACTGCTTCCACATTGCTGGAACACTCCATGCCAATTGATTTTAAGCCAACTCATCAACCCTAAACGAACTCGTCAACATTAGCTATACTGTATAGCAATACCTTAAACATTGCAGACCACACCCTACCTAATATTTCAAGTTAATCATGCTTGTCGCGAGCTATCATCTAATTCTGCACAGAATTGTACTCAGCAGAAACTTATAACTTAGCGGAAATGAAAACAAACCCTGTCTCTTTTCAAGTGTTGGTTAGGTACCTAATCACGCTAGTGTGGTAGCATCAGTTTACCTATTTTGTTTCTACTTAAATGGTTTAATTGAGAACTTCTTTATCATCGTCATTTCAATTTCATGCCAATTTGTATACTTGAAACAATCCAATTCATGTAATAACCTTTGGGCTACGTGGGGGTGTCTCGCAGAAGTCTGCCTTGGTGCCTGGGCTTTGGCTTGGGAAGCTTTGGTTGCAACGCGAAACGTCGAGTTTCGAACGATCTTCGAACTTCCTCCGGCAGAGGACGTTGACGACGGCGAAGGGTTTCCACCTGACCCAGATCCTGTTGAAAGGACGAGAACAATTCAATAAGAGATGAAACAAATAAATGAATATGGCTACATAAAATACATGAAAGATACGCACAAGTAATCATGTGGAAATGAGTAGCATCAACGGTAATAAATATACGCTAAGCGTCCTTTGCAATAGATCACAATGAATGACAACAACTTATAACCATATAATCATTCCGTATGTCATCAAGTTGCATTTACAAAGTTACAATCGTGCAGCATGCGCATAAGAGCTAATTATTATTATTATTTTTTTTTTTTTTTTAGAATTTAAGTTGCGTCTTAACCGGGAGGGTCATTGGCGGCAATCAAAAAGGGGAGGTGTCAAAAGGGACACTGGAAGTGGCACGATTCTAAGGGGAGTCATGCAGACCGTCCGTCACTAAACAGATTGCCATCACGGACTCCACTGGCAGATTGGAGGGGGAGAAATAATAAGTGCTAAGTGCATAAGTGCTAATTATTCGTTATTTTTTTTAAAACATTAATTTGATTAGAGCGATTTGTGAGCACGGATTTTTAAATATGAAATTTACGGTAAACGAATCTTGTCTGAATAATACACGGCTATGGAAACCAAGTTTAGGAATTGTATACAATTTTTAGCAGTTTTTATCAATTTCAAACACATTTAACTGATATTTAAGTACATTTTTCAGCACGATTCTGTGAACATAATTCTCAATGTTGGATAAACCTTTCTATTCTTATGTTCTATACTTCTTTTCTAAGCAATATTCTGCTAATTAAAAAAAAAAATAACAATAAATGAAAAGTAACAACTTTAACCAGTTTTTGCTATTTTTAGTGATTTTTGAAGCAATTTTTTTAAATTAATTTGAGCGTTTTACGGTGCTCAAAAAGTGCTGGCCAACAAAGTCGTCCTTTCTTTTGGAATGTGTGATCATTTGGCGAAAGGTTTTTTTAAAATTATTATCAACTGTATGAAGAGACATCGTCTGGGGTGACACACACAGGCTGTTAACACATCTGTCATGAACCTTATAGGTAACTATCGATTCTACAACTAATTAACATTAATTATTATTATTATTATTAATTATACCAACAATTTAAACGTTGTTTTTTAGTTTTTTCACAATTTTTCATGCTTTCTACCTTATGACTTTAAAGTGGCCATAATATACGTTTGAAAGCAGAAAATGGCCATAACATCTGAAAGCATACGAAAACTAGGGATGCAACGAAGTAAATCAGGATTTGCAAAACCACTACCTATTTTTTCATTAGTATTTAGTTCCTTGAAAATTTTTCAGTTCAACACCCGCTCTATGGGGAAAACTTCCTCGTGACCTCAGCTCTTCAACAGTATAATCAAATCAATGTTTACTCTAATATGATTGTGAATGACAATTTCGTTGGCAGGCTAAAAAAACAACTTCGAGTTCAAGAGCACTGACAAATCCCCAAACCACCAGCTTCTGTATAATAAACCGGCCTCCTTATAAACCATATTCGGCCTCCGTACAATGAAACAGGCCTACGTGATAGATAGTTTTTAGATTTTTATAGTTTGGTGGTCTGGATGCTCGCAAGTTCGCATCTCAAAAATAAGGCTGTCCGCCCAGTGGACGCCATTTCACGCGAAGAGGCGAGAAGAGGCGAATTCGCGCGAAGGGTTCGCCTCCCTTTCAAACACACTGTTTTAAATGAGAGCCCGTCCACCGCAAGACGCGAAGTGGGGCGAAAAGGGGCGAACGCAACGAGAATCAAACCAGTTTGTTTTTCAACGCGCCAACAAGCGAAATGGATGTTGACAGTGTGTTTGAAGGGAGGGGAACCGTTCGCCTCTTTTCGCCTCTTCGCGCGAAATCGCGTCCACTGGACGGACAGCCTTAAAAAACATCCTAAATCAAACATTTTAGCGAAATACAGATTAGTTGGACAAACAGATCAGATAGAATATGAAGAACAATAATTGGATCTAGATGGCACTGGTGATGGGGGGGGGGGGGGGGGGGGGGACGTGCTGTTTAACGTCTAGTAAAAAGGAAATAAAGGGCTTTCGTGAAAAATTACCCTCCATGTTTGGTGAGGATTTTCCCGTTTTTCACGTTGAATCGAAGGAAAACTCTCTGATCTCTCCGACTCCGCAATAACCGCTTTTTAGACATTAATCGAAAGGTTTAATTTTAATCAGTATTCTTCATATTCAATTTTGTGTATTTTCAAGTGAGAACTCGGTTATCTTCCAAACTTGAGATTTTTTCCTCAAATCAGATTTCCGTAGACCTTTCCGTTTTCAGATGGCAATAGCCTCAGTTTTTCGAAATTCGCCAAAACTGCGTTCCATAGCAAAAGCATACTCACTGTAGAATATATTCATGATAACTTGAAAAAACTTTGTGAAGGCTGAGCAATACACAAAAATGCCATTTATTAATTGTTTTATTAGTGCCATTTATTTAATGCATGCATTGTTTGATTTTCTTAAATAAGAAATACGGTACGTACTGAGCAAACAGCTACTAAAACCTCGTAAGTAGTCATTGTGTAAAGCATAAGAAAACCTAGGGGCAAGCGTTATTTTTGTAAAATGTCAAAATCCTAATTAAAAGTTATGATATCGTAGTGAAACGAGTTTAATCGAAGAACAATGCGCGAGGAGAATGGAAGAGATTACTAGAGGATAGCGAAAATTACTTTCCTAATAACCTTAAGGGTGAAAGAGGAGTTTCTACCAACAGATGTCACTTGCGTGTACCATTGAAACTTTTATTACTACTTTAGGTCGCACGAATGGCAATGAGGCAGTGTTCATCAGCCGATGTTACGTTTTGAGACGTTACGAACTTGAGGCGTTTAGTGTATAATTGTGGTTTACTTTATATGCTTATTATGTTCAGTCATACTCCATGTCCTATGCATCAATTTCGGGTGCACTCATACATCTTGGGTTCACTCGTGCCTTATGAGCCTGGGTGCACTCATAAGTTCCGGGTTCACTCGTGCCTAACACGTTCGAGTGCACTCCTACCCATTTTCCATGGCCCGGGTGTACTCATACAAAACCCGACCCAATGGTCTTGATCCTGGCCACAAATCAGAGGCGTAATGAACAATTATTCAATTAGACCTATCCCCTAAACGCCTCCAACAGTTTAGACCTAAACCTACCCAACGAAACGCTTGCATACGAGTCTGCAACACATTGGGACATTTTATGTCTTTAGTTGAAGACAAGTATGTGTTGCAGACTCGTATGCAAGCTCTAAGAGCCACTCAGCTGATCCGGACCCTGGGCATCGTCACGTAAATATGCTAAAGAGACTACATACGATATTACAGCTTCCTAGAGTGTAAAACATAGAAATTAGTTTTAAGAGCCACTCTTCTGATCGGACCCTGGGCATAGTCAAGTAAATGTCCTAAAGAGGCTACATACGAAATTACAGCTTCCTAGAGTGTAAAGTATAGAAATTACCTATTAAAATGATTTAACCACCGCTTCACAAATCAAACCGTTCTCGCAATATTTGGATCACCTGCTATGAATCAAATCATCGAAACACCAGGTCAATGAAATCATCAGAAATTAACAAGCGGTGGCAATCATGTTCACAATATCAATTATTGAGAATGATCACCTGAGTGTACACAATTATTCAAATAACCTTGCTCATAACTCAGCTTGTTGGCCACGCACTTCACAGTAGTTAACATAATATGGTTGGATAAATCGAGAGCTTTCTTGAACGAATGGTCAACGAATTTTGTGGGACGAAAAATGAGGAAGTACCATTTCCCTAGCAACGACTCAGTTGTAAAGTGGAAATCATCAAAATATTTTCGTGAGCAATTTTCCGTGACGTTTTTTAGTTTATGTGCCATAAAAAAAAGAAATGGTATGCCCTCCCTTGTTATAGCGCTTCATTTCATTGTCATCGGAATTTGGGAGTAGTCTATATCATTTTAAAATCCCCATCATTAGTGATATTTCATAATGTAGGTTTAATACTGCATATATTAAATCCATGAACAAGTTTTATGCCATCCATGACTAAGCTAAAATATATTTTGGAATGTAGGTTATCTTTCTCCAAGTTATTTTCGTTTCAGGGATGGCGTTCGATGAGTTAGACATAACATTAGTGATGCTATATGCCCCTTAGCTTCTCTAGAATGGCATTGCTGGTGATTAAAACGAGCTTTCAAAATAATAAAAAATAAGCCAAAAATAAAAAAGAAGCAGGCCATACTTGCTACGGTTAGAGTTCTGTTACCCAGAGGGGTCTTCGGCTTGTTTTGGTTGGCGGAGCCCGGACGTGACCTGGCCACTCTATTGGTCGCAGGAGACGACGTGCGCGAGGAGTCGCTGGAACTTAGCGGCCGCCCACCGCCCGAAAGTCGTCGCCCAGGTCCACCAACTGTACCGTTCATATTCACGCTGTCTTGCTCCTTCCTAGCAGGTTTAGGCTCCAAGTAGCGTGGCTTCACCTAAAAGCACATACTTCGTTATTTTCAGCCATGGATAAAATTTCGGTGAAGGTAAGTATCCAAGGAACAGACAAACAAGAGTATGAATGCTTAAAAACGATGGTGTCTCCTCATGCTTAAGGATAATGGACATCTTTCCATGCAACATACAATGATTCATTCATACATTCTCATAAAGCATCACAAGCACTTCTTACATAAACTAACCTCTTGTACCTGCTTTGCTAGTACCTATTCTAATTTTCATTAGTGAAAAAGATTTAGGAGTAAGGGACTTCAAGAAAGACTAAATGTAGCTCCTCGAATGCTTAAAAATGATAAATCCATTTATTTAATAGAGACATCCTCAAACCCAGCCATAATACATGAACTACTTAGCTAATAATTCCTGATTAGGACTCGTCCCCCACCAAATCTAGCGTTTCATAGAGATGGGAGAAAGGTAGGTACCTACATGGTGAACTGAGATAGTTCCAGCGATAATGTAACGGAATAAATTGAGAATATTTAAACTAGTACAGCATCTATAGATGAATATCCTATGTGTGAGGGGTGGATACTACGTATAACATTAATTCCTTGCCTCCATTTCCATTGATTCTGTGAATCTATCATATGAATTACACATCCCTAGAAACAATTTCAAAAGTTTATCTTATCACCAGATTTATAGGAGGCTGTTTGAGAATATTTAAACTAGTACAGCATCTATAGATGAATATCCTATGTGTGAGGGGTGGATACTACGTATAACATTAATTCCTTGCCTCCATTTCCATTGATTCTGTGAATCTATCATATGAATTACACATCCCTAGAAACACTTTCAAAAGTTTATCTTATCACCAGTTGAATGTCTTTGGGAGGCTGTCTGTTAGCCCTTTGCGGTCGAAAGTTGAATTCCGATCGTGTCCACAAGGACGGGACCCGGTCAGGGACCGGCATTATGCATGTACCTTACAGGACGACTTATTTATTACACGCCATTATATCTTTCAAGGACGATAAGCTTTTTGCAATAGGTTACCTAAAAACGGTGCATCACGTTTGAAGACATATTCATCAAATAAAAGCACAGATTATCTATTATTATTTTTTTTTTATTAATTGTAATCATTTCCCCAGAACAAAAAATATGAAAAATTTTGGACGACGTTATTCTTTATTTATTTAGAGTGTCATGTTTGAGATGGGAATATGATGAGCAAGTTTTCACCATGAAGGAAAAAACACATTTTTCTAAACACAGAAAACTAAGTACAATGGATACCGCGCACGAAAACAACACGAGGACGAGTTATCAGTGAGAAAATAATGATAAAAAGTCGAAGTGGTAACCAGTCACAGAAAGGTTTCTCATATTCCTTCCCAATGGGTTAATTTTATCAATAAAGTGCTGCGATCTATTGTCAAAACCTTCAGTAAAACCTACTGAATTGCCCCCAATATTTAAAAAATACCAAGCTACCACCGGGTTTCGTCTGTGAAGACCAGAAAGGGCGCCGAGCAGTGACCGGCATTCGACCCCTATGAGGTAACAAGGTCGCCGAGCAGGGACCGGCATTCGTCCTGTGAGACATCCCTCTCTCAAAATGTTCCGTCTAAATGCGGATATTGCCTAGCCGGGTCCTGACCGGGTTTCGTCCGGAAAGGGTTAACTATTCACAAAATATATTGAACAACCCTAGATACTTATTATGAACCAAATTGATTACATCAGCTGTAACACAGAACTGTAAGGTATTCATTCACGTGGAGGCTTCTTAATCTAATATTAGATGAAGAAACTCGGATAACAAGCTTACTTGTGAAAACTTCGGGTTCACACGAGGCCTAGGGAGTGAGGAAGCAGTGGGTTGTGCCGTGCGATTAGCAGAGGCTGAAGAACTCTGAGCGGGGGCTGTCTGTTTCGAGGCAGCACCTCTTTTCGGTCCAGCACTAGCTGGAGCGCTTGGAGCTCGAGCCGTGCCGAGGTTGGCACGCTGCACATTAGGAGATGCAACCTGGGGCAAGGCATGGGGAAGCATCTTATGATGTAACAGTGCGATGCAAGGCCAACAAATAGTGCTGAGTTCTACATCACTCATACTAGGTATAACACAGCAACATAATCACACAAAATCAAACATGTACAAGCTTATCAGAAACAGACCAAACAAGTGTTTTTCACACATAATTTTTTAATTTAGTATTTACCAACATTAACTTCATAACAGTTCCGTCCACATATTGACAATTGAACTGATATGGATGATTGACCGGTCATATTAAGATACAAATGCAGGAGGTGCGAATCGGAAGTGAGATAACTTACTTTACTTCTCGAAAGGGAAGCAGCAGTATGCTGAGTGATGGATGACGGGCCAGAAGACGCGTGGTCAGAGAACGGTTGTGCGGAAGATGGCCTGTTGGAAGTCCGTTCGCCAGGAGGTCGGGATAAGCTGCGATCACTCCATCGAGGGCTTCGTACTTCCATAGACTGATAAAATTGAAGAGAGAAAACAAACAAATTGAAAAACCCCGCTTAAAATGCAAACATAGTAACAGAGCGACAAGATTTGTGATGTTTATCACCTTCGAAACAGAAGCAGATCTGGGGCCTGGAGTGAAAACCAAGCAAGCAAGCTCTTGTATTTTTTTCCTCAAGCTCAGATCCATTTGGGCCCAGGACGAAGTGCGAGCGGCTCTCCCAGCCTGCCGCACCAAACAGTCTTCTATTGAAGTTTCCAACTGAGTCAGCAATTCCAAAAACTCCTGTTGGCAAATTTCAATTTCCCCATCCATAACTTCAGTAAGAAAAACTACTTATACCCTTCTTTCCCCTGAGAAATTTCTGCCTGTAGCACCTATGATCATTGTTGTACCATATACTATTATTATAACTATTGGTAATTAATTATAATGCAGTCTTTATGAATAGAACTGCAGTCAGTGAACGCTGGGAGTAAAATTACTTACAATTTTCCATTCTACGTCTTCGGTTTCAGTCCTGTGTATTTTAGCTAACAGAGCTTTTATTTTCTTGTATGCTTGGCAAGATTGATCAGGGCTCAGGTTTTTGGAAACTCTCAGGAGTGTTTCTTCTAACCTCGTGACTGTCCAAACATCTTCCTTACCGATGGTAATAAATCTGAAATAGAATTAATGAATTTGTTTAATTTTCTTCAGAAATAGCTAATTATTGTTTATGAATAAATGTTATCAAAAGATCGAGTTTTTTAAGGTGGTGATTTGGGTTTGATGTGTTATGATTGATGTTTTTTCCTATGGGTACTTGCTTAGTTCTCAAGATGAAATACTGCTGCTCCGCCCTTCCAATCCAACCGAGCTGAGGTTATGTTACACGTCTTACGTGTGACTTATGCAAAGATTGGAAAAAGCGTGTGAGACCTACGGCCCCTACGCCTCTTTGCCTACCTACCCGAGATAAGCAATCTCTACACTGTGGCGTCCTTTCACCTCCGAATTGGCTCTTCATGATGATCAGCGTGTCTTTTGATTTGAGCTGAAGTCCGCAGAAACGAGTTTGGGTCAACTATACAGAACGGTGTTGTTCGGTGATGAAAAGTGCACGGCTTTTTTTTTTTTTTTTTTTTTTTTTTTCTTCTTTTTTGAGAAAAGGGCGTTTTACCAATTGATAATAGGCACAGCGAAAAAAAAAGAACGGAGATTTAGCGTGTGGTGGAGAACTTGAGGAATATTTCAGATAACTCAGAGAACAGATGAAACCGGTGATGTGATAAAAATTAAGGCGTTGCGGTGTACGAAAAGGGGATGCCAGACTTATCAGCCGATTCGTCGACCTTTCTTTGACATCCCCTACCCCCACTCTGACGAACTTCTCATCAGAAGAGAAGTCATGAACGACTGTCTCCACTTTAGAAGACCTAGAAAGATAAGCCGTACACTTTCACGGTAACACACGAGACACACCAATCGCAAGTGGAAGGTCACCTCGATGCCGTAGGTCACACATAAGACGTGTACCAAAATTTGGGTTGAAACTACACCCCTTACCATCTTAAAACCTGCACTTGAGAAAGACTTGCCCTATTTGTCAGACAGATTTCTTGTCAATCTTTTAATTCTGTGTGATAAACTTAATTCCCATGGCGAGTAGCACCAAAAGTCAGGTGTTTAAATGTTAGGGTCAAAATATGATGATAAATAACGCATCTATTGCCGTAAATACTGAAGATATAGATTCAAAAGTACTTCAACATATTCGCTCATTCTCAATCAGATATTACATAGAATATAGTCTATGGTTGGTTGGTTTGGTTTCATCTTATTCAATCTTGTGAGTTTGTGGAGGAGGGAGTAATGAACGGCATCTCCCTTTTGGATATACTGTTTAATTTTGCTCTAGTACTTTCGCCACTCATCGGCCTCTTCATTCATTATACATTATATACTATTATATATATTCCATGTTCTATAATTAATCAACCCCCTATTAATCTATCTAAATAATCTTATTTTTTAAATCAATGACTAATAAATAACCCAATCTCAAGGAGCCAAAGACCTTGGATGACTCCCATAATGGACAACAGATGCTACCTACACTATCAAGCGGCTTGATCAAATGCTTGGGGCTCCAATTGATGGGCGCTTCAAGTGTACTTCAAGCAACCCTTAAATCTTTTGATCAAAACTCTAATCAGTTGAAGCTGAGAAGTGAAGTGTGGAGCCTAATGGTGTCAAACGTAGATTTGGGCTTCCTTCCTGGTCATAACATTGGTTGCTGTGAAGCGGAGAAACCACAAAAAGAATAAAAGACGGTGGTCGAAGGACTGGTATAAAATGAAGAACCGCTTCACGCATTATTGGAACTTTCTACTCATGGACCAAGAAAGTTTCGATAATTTACTCGATTTAGTCCGCCAAGACATCGAGAAGGACACGAAAATGCGTGAGGCGATTCCTGCAAGTCAGAGATTGTCTGTCACGTTGAGGTACCTAGCATCTGGCATGGATTTAGAAGACCTGAAATTCCATGGACCGCCTTCCACCGCTTGACTGACGCAATGCTTGGTGAAAATTGCCCTAGACTACCGAGCGGCTTGACCATCTGCTTGAGTCATTCAAACTTTTTATCAATCGCCGTCAATGCTTGTTTCAAGCGTCAAACGGGTTTCTAAACTATCAATCACGCTTGACACAATCAATTTGCTCAAGCATTTCATCCAGCCGCTTGATAGTCTAGGGCAACAAGAAGCAGATACCTACACACCAGAATGGTATGAAGAGTTGGGGGACCCCAAGCATAAAAAATTATACCCTACATGCTCCTGAAGAGGCCGATATGCGGCGAAAGTACTAGAGCGAAATATAACAGCATATCCACGTCGTAGTTTTTGGTTGAGCTACCTAACAAACGGCAACCAGTTGCTTCAAGTCTAGTTCAGTTATTAACTTTTCCACTAACTGTACATCTCCCTTTAACATGGTAGTAAAAGGCTTGACATGCCCTTCCTTTTTCTAGTTTTTATCATCAGACATGAGAAAAAACGTGTTAGTATATTATGTAAACTTACGCTTCGCTAGACAGAATGTTGGAGAAATGCTGAGTAAGGTATTTGATGGCCGCTTCATGAAGCTTAGTGTTGATGCTGAGAACGGGTTGAGCCCACCTCACATTCGGAATGGTTGCTTCCAGTTTCTCACAGCCCATTATGGTGTCCAGGACGTTTTCAGAACCCTAGAAACATGTGAATAAGCGATAGAATCCTCAACTGCGTTTTTCCGAAACTCTGGAGTTTACTCTCAAACTTTAGCCTTTTTTACTCAAACTCTTTAAGTTAACAAAATTTGGCTCAAAATCAGGCTGGGTTTTCTCGACCACTGAGTTAAATCTTCTTGAGGGTCGGTCAAGAAACCCATTCAAGTTCATTAGTTGACCAACCTTTAAGAAACCCATAACATTTTAGATTTGGCTCACAAATTATACATGATACATCTGTTGGGGATGTGCCTGCTATCTCAGCATTACTGCAAATTAACCCTAAGGGATGACATTTAAGGGTTGAAATATTAATTAAAAAAAAAAAAAAAAATCAAATTCTCGAAAACTTTCTGCATAAAAGGGTTAGTTTTTTCGTTCTATCAAGAATTTAGATAGAACTCAGTTTCAAGAATCGAACGAGACCACATGATTGACCACCTGAGACCAGCTCATTGCATGACCAACCGTGTACGCTCCAGAAGTGAGGAAGGGAAAAACCATCAACATGAATGTGAATCACAAGGCGTCTTGCAGGACTGAATTTCTGCTGATTCGCCTCAATTGTATTCAGTTTTCTAGTAAGTTAAAACTTCCTAAAACATGAGTTGCCAGAAATATAGGTGCATGTATTTACGTATACTAGTGACCTGCACAGAAGAGCTATCCAACTAGCTATTTGATTGTAATAATAAACCAAATTAATTCGCAGCGTTTTTTCTTACATAACAAGCATAACGTGGTTGGTGAAAATGAGGCACATCCCTTTAGAGACCAGAAGTTTTTAAAAAAAGGCGGTTTTTCTATAATGTTGGTAGCTTGAATTGCTGTGCAGCATATTGTGATTCGCAAAATCCGCTTGTTAAAGAGTGTCAAATGTGCCACACTTTCTTGTACGTAGTTTAAGATGCTAATCATTATTACAACTTCATTGTAAACAGGAAGGAATCAAGTAAAACACGGCTTCCACTGGTCCTCCTGTTTTCTCTAGCCATGCCGAACAATGATTCGCATCTTAGAAATATTTTATAACATTTATTATTTAATAGAACTGAAGATTTGAAAATTATGCACTTCATAACTAAGTAATTAAGTTTCTAATGGGATGGTACCTTGCAGAAATGTAGGTACGTTCAACTTCACGTCCCAGAAGAAGGCGGCTTCTAGGCCAATGTACGAGTATTAATATTAATTAAATATAATTGTTTTGGATCAAATAAAACCTTATTCATTGATCATTGTTCTTCTATCAAACGGCAGCATATTAACAGTATAAGTAGGGAATGAAAACCAGACCCCCCACCCCACCCCCTTGCTACCATTTATAGCTTTAAAGTTAACATTCAAAACATGGGGCATGCTTTCTTGATGTTTCATTTTTTGCTGGTTTTGCTTCTGCTTGAGCAGAGATTTTAGCTCACTCAGTTGCTTGTTAGGTGGAATTTGCATAACAAATTCTTGTAATGTTAACGCAGTTAGTTCCATACTAAACAAAATTCCTACATTATAGCCACTTACCATGTGAACAATATGTTGTTTATAACATTTGTCCTGCAGTTCTTTGGGAAGGGACGCGAAGCCTTTGGTTGGCCAGACCCTGACGAAATACCGAGTCGTCCAACGGAGGCTTTTTCTGTAGATTTCATCAAGACCGTAAGCTGCGGCTAGTGGAAGGCATTCCAGGACACCAACCGTACAACCGGAACAAGGCTGCAACCAAACGAGTAGAGCGTTCACAAGAATGATACTTTAAACACAAGTATTGTTAAAACAATTAACTCTCATCTCTTCATACACTCTTATCACTTCAAAAATGTTGTGTAGATACCTAGATGGTGACCTTAAGGCCACACGAATGTATGGCACGGTGCAATACAAGAAGAAAATATTTACATTTTTAATAAACAACGGCACACATAATGTTGTAAGTTCTATTACTAACCAATATGTAAGTTGAAGGAGAATTACTTTTACCTGTTTTTCTGGTCACCAGGGATTAGGTTTCAAAATACAAATATTTATTTGTAATACTGTGTTAAATACTTCTAATGAGTTTACACGCTAGATGGATTTGAATATATCATGGAGATACATACGGAACTTTTAGGCTAGCTAAATAGTTCCTTATGTGTCCCCACTTTTTTCAATTCCATATTTCTCATGTACGCAAAGGAGAAAGTTAATCTATCATGAAAACATGGGAAAGACGAGATTCCGAAACAGTCGTCAAATTCATTTTTTAATAGGATAATGACAGATTTACATTGGTTTGATAGTGGGCATATTCAGGACTACACACTAAAAATTAGGTCGTAGTAGAAGACTGTTTAGTGCCCACCCACCCAGGCTGACACTTTTTTACGCCACCCAGCCATTCACCATCTCGAATGCGGAGGTGGTGAGGAGAACTCCATATTGCGAAAACAAAATTTGGGGAATAAAATCAGATGACGAGGTACCAAATCACTAGTTCACACTTTTGTGTGTAGGGGACCTGTGAAAACGCTCAACTCCCCCATACCGCATTTTTGCCATTAGTGATCTTCCCACCTGTTGACGCTATCTGACAACCTGACTACCTAGTTACCTAGGTACATCTCCGAGCTGTACTATTCCATATGTATCAAATTATTCATTGTATTATTTTGTGTTTTTTTATCTAAACACCCAATAGTTTAACAACTCTCACCAAAATAAAACATACATAAGTCTAGCGCCGAGGAGTGGTTGACAATAGAAATATTATTTTGTTCATTTGTATTTCTAATCTAGTATACTATTACTTTTTTATTATCTTATGTATCATCTATTGTCATTACCTCCAAACATACATATATCTTCCACCAGTTACTTTTAAATCACATCATACCATATAGTCCAAATTGCGTGCATTCAAAAGCACGGGTTACTACTGGGTAGTTTAAAAACTTACCTTGTGGAAGAAATGACAGTATTTAACTTTGAGAGTGTACATGATGACTTCCTTCAGTCCTTCAAGACACAGCATATCGGCGAGCGTAGCAAGTTCTACGATATTAATGGTTTCAGGAATGTTGCTGGCACCGCTGTAGATATGGCATAGTGCGAAGTGGACAGCATTATAGGAAAACCTGAAACCAAAACAATAGAAATTAAACATAATTCAGATCACAGCAATTTATTAACCATGTTTTATTTATCTATTTTATTCGAATTGTCTTAATGTTCACGACATTGCTAGCAAAATAATCTGCAAACAGAAGATTAGCTGAACCGAATGGTAGCACTTGCAGATCTCTCCAACTCCGTTACAACCGGGTTTCACACTTACACACGTCACAACCAGTTTTTAGTTTATTTCTTATGCTCGATTTTATGGATTTTCAAAGGTAGAAGTTAGTTAAAGTGTAAGGGCCGTATGCAAGAACGCACCTTTAATAAAAGGACCGTTCCTTTTACGAAAGGTCTCCTTATAGGATCCTTTAGGAATCCTTTTATTCAAGTTCCGATGCAGAGAGCTCCCTTTACAGCTGCGTTTAAGGAGACCTCCTTTAACTTAAGGGACTGTCCTTTTACGTTCCTTTCGCGAATTTCTAATGCAGAGACCTTCCTCAACGCCTTCGTTAATCTACCGTACCTTAAATCGGTCTGGAATTAAAAGGAAGCCTTTTAATTTAAAAGGCTGGTCGCGAGGTACCTTTTAGCTTCAAGGAGCTGGTTTTAGGTCGTGAACATGATAGATAGGTAGTTCAAAGTTCAATGAGATATTTTCGAATTAATCCCAATTGGGATTGGGAAAGTGGAAATTTTATATTAGTGAAAATTTGCTACAGTGCAAAATTCCATTCCAATATTAGATGATGGACTTGATATTTTTTTGGCAGAATACTGGTGAAATAAAGTTTATTAACTATAAAACAGAACATTCAAAAATTTATGTCCAAAATGATGCTGAAAGTTTTACTACTTGAAATTCATTAACATTCAAATTCATTAACATTTTTATAATCGTATTGTATAATGAAATTGTTTTGAAATTTGAGCTTTATGCATGCAAAGAAATTGTTAACTATTAGTTTTATGACAAAAATGTTTTTCTAAATAACAATCTGCTGTTCATAAAAAGATTTTGGATATTTATCTTTTTTTGATAGTTAGCGAATTTTCGTAGAAAATGATGCTATTGTAATGGCATGGAAATTTTTAAAATCAAAATTTTCGAAAAATTTCTTCATTGAAATCCGTTTTCAGGCATTCTGAAACGATTCCTGAAGTTTACGCTTTTTCATATATATATAAATGTGTGTGTGTGTGTTTGTGTGTGTGTCATTCCAGACGATAACTCTCCTTAGGATAGAGATAAAAAATTCTGTTATTGCACTAAAAAATCAAGCTTTCCAAAGGAAAGTATATGTTCTTTGGATTTTTGAGCACATTATTGGTTAAATTTTAAAAAATGTGCTAAAAAAATCACTAAAAATAGCTAAAAACGAATTAAAATCGTTCCATCTATAAATTTTAACATAATATTGCTCAAATAAAGTTCATAAAATGTGAAATAAAACAATGAACAATTTATGTACAAAATTAGGCTTAAAAATTTACTTATTTTTCCTTAAAATTTGCTATAAAAGCGATAAAACTGCTAAAAAAGCTAAATATCCAAAATCTTTTTTTGAACAGCAGATTACTATTTGGAATACGTTTTTTGTCATAGAAATAATAGTTTCAAATTTTCTCTGCACTTAAAAAGCTCGAATTTCAAAACAATTTAACATAATATAATACGATAACTTACGAAAATTAGCTCATACGATCATGCTGCATAACTGGAACTTTTTTATTGATTTTTTAGCAAATTTCATTGAAATTTAATTTCATTGTTCAGCATAACTTTGTATATAATTTCATTATTGTTTTATTTTATGGCTAAGCAGAGATTTCGTCTGGAATGACACATATAGATATAAATAAATAAAAACACACAAACACACACACACACACACACAAATATATATATAAGCGTTGAACTCTAGGATTTGTTTCAGGATACCTCAAAACGGGTTTCAATGAACCAAATTCTCGAAAATTTTGATTCAAACAATTTTTGAGCCATTGCAATAACTTCTTTTTCTATAAAAATTCGCTAAAACTGAAAAAAAAAGATTAAATTTCAAAACCTGAATTGAAAATAATTATTTAGAACACGTTTTTTGCCATAAAATTAATAGTTTACGATTTCCTTGCACTCAAAAAACTTAAAATTCAAAACAATTTAACATTATACAATATGAGATTATACGAAAATTCGCTCATTCGGTCGTGCTGCATGACTGGAACTTTTTTATCGATTTTTAAGCAAATTTTAATGAATTTTAAGTAGTAGGGGAGAGTTGGGTAAAGTGGGGTTGCCTGTAAAGTGGGGTACCCCCTCTCTTTAGCAGACAGGTGGTGCTATCTCTTTATTTCCAAGTTTACTGCAGTACTCAAGGTCACCCTTCAGTCCTGCTTCGATCTCCAAGACGTTCGGTCACGTTGACAGGTAAGAGAGCATTGCAGAGTTTTTCATGCTATTTTGAAAAATGTTAGCTTTCATTGAAAAGTTACATGCTGGTCAGAAGAAGTTGATGATTCCCAGTTTCAAGCATGTTTCATAACTAGTAACATTTACTGCATGTTTTAGGACGTTGCACAGCATTTTAGGTCATTTCTATTTGGGGTGACGCCATATTTTTTTAAAAAATCGATAGTCCTGCTAGTGGGGTACTTAGTAGAGGGTAAAGTGGGGTACTACCCCACTTTACAGGAACCATTTATTAAAACCCTTCAATAAATATATTTCACACGAAATTAATTTTTGTTCATGAATCTTTGCAGTATATCTTTACAAACATGACCACCCACCAAAAGAAGAGGAAGCTCCAACAATGGAATCAATATGATATGGAGGAGGCCGTCAGCTCGGTGCTGGCAGCTGAAATGGGTTACAACAGAGCAAGTGATCACTTCAACGTTCCCCAGACAACTCTAGAAAGAAGGGTGAAAAAGGCCAAGTCTGGAATGAGCTCCTACGATGCTTCACGAAAAGGTGAGAGAGAATAATTACCTACCTATAGAGGATAAAAAAGTGCAAATTAATAGATACCTACTTACTCAGAAGTAACAACATGCACCTGTGGAAGTAAGAAAGTAACATTATTCAGAAGTGCTATGGTTTATTTCTGTTGTAGGAATGGGACTCAACCCTGTATTTACTGATAAGCAAGAGGACGAATTGGCAGCATTCATCCTGGAAATGGAGAAAAGGATGTATGGTCTAACTCTTCGTGATGTGAGACGTCTTGCATTTGAACTAGCCCAGAAAAATAATTTGACACATAACTTCAATGAGAAGACAGGTCTGGCAGGAAAAAACTGGCTATACGGATTGCTGAAACGGAAGCCTCAATTGAGTTTGCGGTCCCCTGAGGCCACCTCTTTAGCACGATGTATGAGCTTCAACAGGGTGAATGTAAAGGCGTTTTTCGACATTCTCGATAAAACCTATGAGAAACATCAGTTCCCACCTCACAAAATATTCAATGTGGACGAGACTGGCGTTTCAACGGTCCCAAACAATTCAAGTAAAATTCTTGGGATGAGGGGCAAAAGGCAAATAGGTGGTATAACTTCTGCTGAACGAGGAACGTTAGTTACAGCAATAATCTGTATGAGTGCTGCTGGTACTTTCATTCCGCCAACTTTCATCTTCCCTCGGGTGAGACCATCGATTGAGTTGTTGGAGGGAACTCCTCCAGGAAGCTCGGCTGAATACCACCCATCTGGGTGGATTCAAAGTGATCTTTTTATCAACTGGTTTCGCAGGTTCATTACATTCTGTAACCCAACTGAGAAGGACCCTGTCCTGTTGATACTGGATGGCCATGCAACACACAAGACTTTGGAGTTCATCAACCTGGCCAGGGAGAATCATGTTGTGGTGCTGTGTTTGCCGCCTCATTGCTCCCATCGCATGCAACCCCTAGATGTTTCGTTCATGAAACCATTGAGTACCTATTACTCCGAGGCCATAAGAGTTTGGATGAGGGAACACCCAGGTCGTCCTGTAACAATTAGACAAGTTGGAACATTGTTTGGCACATCATTTCTTAAAAGTGCGATCCCAGCTTCAGCCATTAATGGTTTTCGCAAAACGGGTATTTACCCTTTTAATTCAGAGATCTTCGAGGACTGGGAGTTTGCACCATCCCAGACAACGGACCGCAACTCCTTTTCAAACCAAGAAGTTGACCCCCACCAACCTTCAACCAGCAGCAGAAACATTTCACAAGATGATGATCCTCCTCAAGCTGCCACAACGAAACCCACTGATTCGTCTTTCAGCTCAGTCGCTCCTACAGCAATAATTCCTATCCCTCATGGAGAGCGCACTGACACAAATAGGAAGCGAGGCAAGACAGCTTGCATAACTGAGTCGCCATACAAAAACGAAGTTCTGGCAGCCATGCAGTTGAGGGAACAAAAGAAGCAGTCGGCTGAACAAAAGAAGCTGGCCGTTGAACGAAGGAAAGCTGCTGCTCAGCAGAAGAAAGCTCTTGCTGCTGAGAAGAAAGTATCCGCCAAAGCGCAGAAGGGTGGTGAAAAACGAACAATAACCGTCGAGAAGTTAACACGAAGGAAAGAAGGGGAATCAAACCAGCTCAACATACGATCTAGCATGGATCTCAGAAAACATAAGCCAGTTGCGAGCGTTGTTGATGAAAGTGAGAGTGACTCGACAGATAATGAAGATGGTGGTGAAATCTGTATAATTTGCCAAAGGCCCTTTGAGGACGGTGGATGGGCCCATTGCACCTTTTGCAACGGAGGGGTGCACGAAAGGTGCACTGGTCTTCAGGATGAAGATATGGAGGACTTCCTGTGCCCGATGTGCCTCACTCTCAAGAAAGAAAAAATAATTAAAAAATGAGTTTTAATAGAGTTCAGTTGATTTTAAATAATATAATTATATATTTGATGCCTACTTTGAGCACATAGAATTATTAAAAGACTGGCGCGAAGACTTCCAGGATTAATTCAAACAAGTTATTTTTTTAAATTCCTGGTATTAATTGTGACAATTATTTTTGAAGAATGGTAGAAAGTTTTGTATTCGTTACAAAATCTTGTAACTAAGTCATCTCGATTGAGTCATAGATATAGTGTGTTCCATTGTAATTACAATACCATTTTTGTTCGAAGACTGTTTTCGTTTTATTAGATTAAAATACAAATGTGATTGAAAATCGATATATATTTACAAAACAAAATGTGATGTAGAGCTAAGACTGAGCATCCATTAGATGTATGTTCATAATTTACAAAGAGAAACGTTATTATTTTGAATATTTGAGATTAAAAAATTTGTTCAGCAAAATGTCGAATCTATGCAGATGAGTTGGGTAATGTGGGGTTGCGTATCAAGTGGGGTATTCCGTAGTATTTCCCCCATAACTCCGGTGAATATGCCTCAAATTCAGCAAAATTCGTTCACAGTTTAGATGAGATGTTACTAATTTATTGTCATAAATACTTGGAAGCATTTCATACATAATCATGTACTTTTTTGGCACATACCGTCAGGTACCCCGTTTTATACGCCACCCTCCCTAACCCCAACTCTTCACTACCCCTCTTTACCGGAAACCATACCCCACTTTATGGGAAAGGATGTATAAAGTGGGGTACTTGGACTTTTATCAGTCATTCATTTGTTACTAAGAAACGAAAAGTTACTAATCAACCAAACTGGTATGCAATGTAGATAACATGTTAGGCTAACTGCCATATAAATTTGGCTTTAATTGAAGCAAAATCTTGGAAGGTGTGAAGCACGAACCAAAAAGTACCCCACTTTACCCAACTCTCCCCTACCTATGTTTTTCAGCATCATTTCGTTCACACATTTTTGAATAAACTTTATTAGAGCACTATTCTGCAAAAAAAAAAAAAAAAAAAAAAAAAAATAAATAAATAAATAAAAATAAATAAATAATAATAATAATAATAATAAATGTAATAATACGACAACACAACATTATACAATTCGATCATTTACGAAAATTCGCTCATACGATCATGCTGCATGACTGACACTTTTTTTGGTTACATTTTGTAATGATTTGAGCTATCCAAATAAAGAAACGTTGCATCTGACTACCCGCTGTACGAACGCTCCCTAGAGGCGTGGCAAAGGGCAAATTCAAGCGAGATGATCCCAAACCCAAAGGTAACTTTCAACCCGTACGGTGAACTTCTCTCCACTTCTGGTAATGGGTGACCTTAAAACGAAATAGCCAGATCAAGTTCTGACCCCCTCCAAAGGCCCCCTTCAGACGATGCAACTCTTTGCAATTAATCCCAAATTTCCACTTTTCAATTAAAAACCCAAGGAGAATTCAGAAGGAAAAACCCCTTCCACATTGTGGCGGATTAACGGTACCGGGGTGCATTGTTTGCTTGTCAAGACCATATGTAAAGTTTGAGAGATAGGTAAGTACAATAATAGGTACCTACTGTACACCTTGAGAGCATTGACCTCTGGCTGTGACGAAGTAACACTCTTTTCTCTCACACATTTTCTCGAACACGTTTCTCTTTCTCACACTCTTTAATCACAGATAACCAACAACGAAATCAACACAAACAAGTGATAAGGAGAAAGATTAAGCTTGAAGATGGTCTAAGGGAAGCTATTGCAGCTAACTGTCCCTTAAACGATCCTTTGCTCGGAAAGGATCCCTTTACGGATAAGGTTGATCTCTGCATTCCGTTTTTAAAAGGGACACCCCTTTTAGCTTCCTTTTAAGTTTAAAGGAAGTTAAAAGGAAGGAACGGTCCTTTTATTAAAGGTGCGTTCTTGCATACGGGCCTAAAACTCGGTTATAACGGAGTTGGGGAGATTTGCGAGTGTGGCCATTCGATTCAGCGTGAAAGAATACGTAGAATCCGGTCCCAAACACGTATTTCCTTAGGGGGTCATTTTTCACAAAAACCCTCGATTTCATTTAAAAAATCACGTTTTTCAACATACAAACACTTTTCTTCCCCCATTGGCAAAGTAAAAGTAAATTTGACCAGACTGTTCAAAAGCTTACGGTTTGTGGAAGTTTTTACAGTAGCAGGCGCGTGCATTCCGTGGGATTATCCGTGCCATCTAGCAAATTGAAAAATACGTAGTTTTTCAGTTTTGAAAATTTGTTGACTTGGGGGTAGATTACTGGGTGCCGGTTCAATACGCGCCCCACGCTCAAACTGCCGCCCCAAAGTAGCCTCACTCTTTCCTGTCCAGAAGTAAACACCGTGTTGACAAATACTTCGCCAGTTAGTACAAACGATGAGTGTGGAAGGTGTTTCTTTATCGCAAATACAAAGGGCAACGAACTATCTAAATCAACATGATTTCCATTCCTATAGGAGTGATCAGTTATCTTCTGAATTCAACCGGTGCACGGAGCATCGAACGATCCTGGCTCGACTCAAAAATTAATATTTTAAAGAAAAAGAGAGGGACGACGTGGGAGCTGTTCCAGTCTCACCTCGACAGGTTTTGCTGGCGGCAATTGAGAAAAGATGATCCAGATCTATTCTTGGCCTTCCTGAAGGACGTGAAGGAGGTGCATCGGTCCTAATCCCGTTCCACGAATTGACAAAGCAGCTTCTGATTATTTTGACATCTAGGTAAGCCCCATGCACATTTTCCTTTTTTTCATTTGTTGTGGGGCGCGTATTGAACCAGAAACACAATGTGGGGCGTGTACTGAACCAGAAACATGACTGTGGGGCGCGTATTGAACCGGCACCGATTACTGACTGTTACCTGCATAATCTAGCAAGTTAGGTGGCCTATCCGAAAGGAAATTTAACGCTCTTTCCAACAGCATCCTCAATTTTTGGTTTAATCTATAATCAAGGTAGTTATGGCCATTTTAGTAACCTAAGGTCGAAAACACGAAAAAAATCTTAAAAATTGAATAACTCGAAAACGAAGCGTAAAAAAATCTCTATGAGGAACTTTCGATCGGAAATTAGTTGCAGAATACGTGGGTGAAGTTTTACGGATATAAAGTGAGACACCCTGTGAAAGTTGCAAAAAATTAGACTATTAAGAGTGGACCTCATTTGATGAGTTTCCCTACCTTATTTGATAAAAGGAAACATGCAGATCATAAATGTATGCCAACAAACCACAGTCAATAAATTGTGAAGGGATGAACATTTACGGTGCCATGTCAGAATGTATCAGCTTGTACCTAGCTTTGATATTTTCCCTCTAGTTCCGTAAATTAAGTTTACAGACCACATAAGTAGATCATTAGTAAAATAGGAAATGTAGTTATTTTTAAAAATTACAACCTGGAGGCTTAGAAAAATTATGGTGCCAAAATTTATAGGGAAAACTCACATTGCTGTTTCGTTTGATTCAAAAAATATAAACTTACCCTTGTAAGGAGATTACATTCCCAGCACTCTCAACCCAACCTCCTGACAGCATGCCAGCAAAATACTGACATCTGGATGAGAGTATGCACTTGTGAGCTTTGATCCTTCGACCGCCCACGTCGATCGTAACGTCGGGGGATATCCCGTCCAGGAACATCCGAAGGAGGTCCTGCCCGAGACGGGACGAAGCGGCTCCCCCAGGACCGCAGGAGTCTTCTGATCCTCCTTCGCTGCTTACATCTGCCGAAATTGTAAGCATACAAGACAATATTAAACTAATTGCCTCAGGGAATGACAATCTCGAGAACTCAGAGAATTCCTCGGAAAGGTACGTAAATGATGATCTAGAGTCAATCCAGTCACTTTACAGTTGAGGGATAACTCCCAGCTCTGGATTAACTTTTATGGTAGAACAGACTGTAATAAGCCTGGCAACATTAGGTTTTTAGGCTAATTAATTCGCACAAAGCTGGAAAAGGTTTTATTCAATCTCTTTGCAAGGAAAAACAAATTATTATTATTATTATTATTGAAGTTAGTACAAAATTTCCACTAGTGATGTTTTTTGTGTCCGGAAACCTCGAAATCTTTGTATTTTTTATTTTTTTATTTTTCTATTAACTCCTAAACTATGCATTTTAAACACATGATGACACACGCTAAATAAACTTCGTAAAATGTGTAAAGCTGTATATAATTTTAATTATGATTTTTATTTTGGAAGATTAGAAAGTTGAAAAATAATTGTTCTAACTTATTTTTTGAAAAGTCTACCAAGTTGGGTGTGGCACATGCTCGTATCCGTAACATGAGTGTATAGATAGATGAAATGTTTTCAAATGATCTTAAAATATTCCTTAGCAGGAAATTGTAAATCAAGAGAGTAAAACGTCAAAATTGGTCAATTAGGAAACGAGAAAATGATGCTTGGTGTAATTTATGTTTGCGCATGTGGGAAATGAGAAGACAATTTGATAACAATGAAATTGATATGGGACCATCAACAGACTAACCTGCACTTTCCTTTGAAAATGTAATCGAAATTGGATAAAAACTTTGGGAATTAAGCTAGTTAAAAGGATTTCACATTTGTGCAAATTCAGCAGCTACTAATGATAGAATCTTGTTGAAAATGACGTGGAATGATCAAATCGTCTGATCCCAACTATCCACCAAATTTGAGCGAGATCGGACGACTAGGGCAAGAGAAAATGGTGCTTGATGGAATTATTACGTTTACATGTACATATATGCAATGGTGATATATTGATTGGGAAACAATGAAACTACAGCCTAACCTGCACATCCTCAGAAAATGTCATCAAAAGCGGATGAAAACTGGAAATTTAAGCTTGTTACAAGGATTTGCGGGCGCACACATACACACATATATTGGCACAGATCGAAAGTTGCAATGGTCTAAAACAGTGGCCTGAGAGGCAACACGAACCATGAACTCTAGTTTTGTAGACCTTACGATATCTGAGAGCCTAAAATCGTTTACAAGTTGTACCTTCTTGTATGTGGATCATTGCCGTCTCTTTATTCAAGAGTTTTTGTGAATAACGATCTATAAAATATTACGGAATTACACATACGTATCGGTGATTAGGTATGCATAAGCATTTCTTCATAATGGTCGTTACAAGAAAAGTCTAATCCAGTGAAAGATCTTTCCTTGGACCATTCATTAGGAATTGAAAAAGCATAGGTAATTCATTTTTAATCCTAACAAAATATTTGCAAATCAGATAGATAGGAACTCTCTGCAAGCTTTCTCTTGGCAATTTCGTACGTGCTCAAGTGAAGAAAATATATGGGAATAGGAAAAATTCTTAATGATTAGGAGGAAGCATATCATCAGTGTGCATGATCTCTGGGGGTGATTATAGTTCGAAGTTCGAAGAAACATAAAACAATGATATAAACTTAAGACATTAAACAAGAATTATGACTACCTAATGGAGAAGGTCCGATGCTGCTCTGCATACTGCTGGTGTTCGAAGGCTCAGTATCACTATTAGCATCCAATGCTTTTGAAGGGTAGATATGAGGGAACAAACGGCTGCGAATGGAATAAAAACGATCAAAATTACATTTAAATGCATATTTCATAATACTAAAATAGATTTGTAACTGTATTATTAATTAGTAACTGCACTTATGTGTTTTGTCTACTGTACGTAGTAAGAAGCCCATAAACAATGGATGAGCCGAATTGAAACTGGATCCATCTATCAGTACACTATTTATGTAAATGTGAACAAAAAATGGTTGTTTAGTTTTGGACTTATTTGCTGTTTAAAAGATGTTTGGGTGAATCCAACTGAATTGAACCAACTTTGTTTAGAAAGCTCTGAAACACAAAGAACGTCGAATTTCGACCTCAACCTTTGTTTCGAACCAAGCTGAGCGGGAGAAAAATACTTCTAAATTAAAAAACAGACTTTCAATTGGTTCAATTCACTAGACATTCACTAGTAGGGTAAATTCATAGTAAATTAACTCATTCCTAGATTGGTCACTGATTAAAAGAAAAGGTTACTCACCTCAAAGAACGTGATGATGAGGAGTTTGCAAGTACTCTAGTATTGTCGAGCCAAGCACTTGTTTCAGATGGAATGCTTCGAGTCATGCGGTTGCTCCTAGTCATTTCTTTAGCGGACTCCCAGATTTTGGCGTCGGGCTGAGCATCCATATCGGATAGTTTCACGAAACTCACAGGCTCTTCAGCTGCTTGCGTAACATCATCCTGTTTAGGAGTGATGTCATTATCCACGGACATGCTCTTGTTCGAGCCGCTGGATTTCTGTTCGGCTGGATCGGTTTCCGGTCCATCTTTGGAGAGATCACTGATGATGTCATGACTAGGTGTGGAAATCTCGAGATCGTTGCTACTGATGTTGACAGCTTTAGATACGTCGTCGATGACAAACGTTCTATTGTCGTTACTCGATTCGTAATCGTCGCTTTTTAAGCTACAACTCATCTCTTCGATCTTATCAACCCCCTCTCCATCAGACGGATTTTCAACAGATTTTCGAGCCTTCTGCTCAAACTCGTGCCTTGCACCGTTCTGGATTATTCTACTCAATTCGGAACTAGGTTTAACCGCCCCATGCCAAGAAGTCTCCATTTTACCATTACATCTCTTCTGACTTGTCTCATCAATAGATTGTGGTCCAGAATTGTCATATTTATCATTAAGCTCCAACTTCAAACTCCCATCATATGAAATGCTACTAGATCTTTTGTGAACTTTGATGTTCTGTCCATCAAACTTCTTGTCACTATTCCAGGAATGCCTATTGACTGGGTTCCTCATGCCAGATGGAAGCGTCCGACGGCGAGGAACAGGGGATTCGTCATTTTCAATAAACATGTAAAAACTCTGCCGTTTGGTCGAAAATGCGGAGTCAGTAGTTGATCCATCGGAAATGGAAGCAGGTCCGTGATCTATGGAAGAATCGAATAACATCCTACCCTTTGTCTGTTCTGGATGTTCTCCACAATCTAAACCAGAATCAGAACTGGTAGATGTACTTTTTTTATGCCCAGAAAGCCGTTCATGGAGAAAATTTGGAGCTTTAGGCCTTTTCTGCTGAAGGAAAGGTGAACCAGGTTTACTTTTCGGGGTCGAGGAGTCTTTGTTGTTACCATTACCTATGTCTATAAACATCGAAAACAATTTCTTCTCTGGTTGTGGCGTGTCTTTGTCGCGTTTTTTCAAACTGGTTTCACTATCGGAATCAGTTTTCAAATCTATGTAAAATCCACATGAAGAATTGCGGTCAGATCTCTTATTAGTGCAGTCACTTCTTTCAGAGCTGTTGCTCATGACACTGTCTATTGATGGGTATGGGTCGTCCAGAGGCACGAAGAATCCCAGACCAGAGTTATTGTTGCTCTTTAGTTTTTCCTTGGTTTCCAAAGATTCTAACGATCCTTTACCAACATCACTCATGTCGACGATCCAGGAAGTGTTCAATGAAGAGACAGCTTTGACTTGCGTTTTCTTAGGCGGCTCTTCTTCTTCCTCAACAAGTCCATCATAGCCACCAGAAAGTATCGGAGCACAATCCGTCTTTCTTCGAGTCATGGGACTTGATGTTAAAGACACGTCTGAAGCTGAAAAATCAGATAATGGCGCTGCTCCAGAACATATAGGTACATTTTCAAAACGGTTAAAAACGCATTCTGACTTGTCCTTAGAGGATACAGTTTCTTCTGTAGTGTCAGCCTCTCTTTTAGACGAAACTCCACTAGCAGAAAGAGAACTGCTTGGTTCAGAACTATTTGACATGTTTGAGAAAGCAGAAATTTCTAAAGATAAATGATTTGTATCCTGTGATTCAGGAACGTTTACGCTCAATTTCTTAACTTCAGTCGTATCTATAGTAATATTATTTTCTGCGTGAAAGCCGTTTTTAGACTGTTTGCTACCGTTTGAAGGAAATGATTCAAATGCAACATCGCAATTTAAGGAATCAGGAGAATGGTCCTCTTCAGGACCAGAAATGGGGAGACAAGGAATAATAGGTAAGGATGAAGGTTGGTCTTCTCTATGCTTATCAGAATTGTCTGTTTTAACTTTATATCCGTTGGCTTTTTCATATTCTTCCTTCAAAAGAGCCAGTTTTTCATCGTCGGGATGAAATTCAAAAGTGTTTCTTCTAATCAACAATCTTTCTTGGTTAGTATTTGTACTATTCTCTTCTTCTGCACTTATATCTACTTCAGACTTGATTTCAGTAGGTGGTAGATTGTCGTTATGAGTCTCTATGATCTTTGGTTGTTCACTAGAAGACGCTGAATACTTGTTGATTTCAGGAATGAACATTTCATCCTCGTCGATCAACGAAGACGCATCTATAAAGAAGTTATTTTTTATGGGTTCAGTCTCAGTTTTGTATACAGTGAGGGGAGTTATATGCTCGAAATCTCGTTTAGGTGGGGTGAGTTGCGGTTCCTGAACTAATGTAACGTCATCGCACTGACCATAGGCGTCCCAGGTACCTTGATCAGATGATCCAGAAATCGGGCTGTGACCATCGTGTGGGATGTCATCTCCAGATACAACCTAAAACATAATACAAATACTATTAAAAAATTAACCCTTTTGAGAGGAACACAAGATCATTAATATGCCCTAAGGCAGAACTATGAAATGATATTATTGACAAACACAGAAAAAATGTGCACATCTATATGACGAAAGTAAGTGATTTTAATTCTACTTATTCTGCAGAAACTCCGCTTCAAATTTCATTATCATCACGATTAGGAGAGAAGATAGCCTCAGACTCAAATCAGCTGATCAGGATGGTGCTGCACATTATAATTCTATTTTACATGAACTATACAGTATCCATTAACTAATTTCAGCATAGTAAGTTGGTTATGGAAGAATTTAAACTGACCCCTCATTCAGTTGATCAAGATGGTTGCACTCATTGAAACATTATTGTCTACTTGTTCTTGTCAGGATCCGTTACAGATTTAAGCATCGTAGGTCGTTTGGAAAAGAAATCGACCTCACAGCTCACTCTGCTGATCAGAACGGAGTCGTCCGTAGCAATTGGCTCCGTTTCTTATTTCAGCCTCGTAGTTCGATAAGGAAAGGTATTACCTACAGCGCTTACTCAGCAGATCTGGGTAGTTCTGCGTATTTTAATTCTCTTCTACGTGTCCTAGAGAGGCTACGTTTCTTATTAGAGCATCTTAGGTCGGTTAGGAAAATAGTTATTAGCCTCACAACTCACTCAGCTGATCAGAATGGTGCCGCACGTATCCCAGAGAGCCACCATTTCAAATTCAGCATCTTAGGGCGATTATGCAAGAATTTAGCCTTACAGCCCATGCTGAAGATTAAGGCAAATTTTCACGATCTAATTCTATTCTACCTACCCATGAGATTACATATCTAATGTTAGCATTGCCTGTCGATTAGGAAAATTATAATCCTCATATCTCAGAAAACATTGTTTTTTCTTAATATGTTTTTACCATGACCTGACCGCCAAAAAATGTAACGAAAATGACACGCCACGGACGCCAGTAACCAGACAAGAGAGCATACGGCACCACGTTCGTCAGCATCAGCAGTTATGAAACATTGTGTAATACTTCTAACTATATTTCAAGACCATTCTCATTGGCATGTTCATTCAATTGTCACCAGAAAAATATCTGAACGGCTCATAAGCGATACGGTCTTCAAACGATACGACAAACCACAAAAAACAATTACAAAACATCAAATACCAGCCAACAGATAAACCAGGCTATCGACACAAGAGGTAAAAGCGTGTTCTTCAATGTTTAGCTTTTAGGCTATAGGTGGAAAAATGGGGATCCTGGGGTGGACCACCCCAGGCAAGGTACAGAGCGCCGTAAGCGATCCTGCCATAAGACAAATACTAATGTCAATAGTTGGTGATGATGACAAATGGCAATGAGGAATCATTTTGGCCTACTGAGCGCCGTAAAACATGCGATCCTGCCATAAGACATAGAATATTAATGTCAATAGTAGGCTCCCTGAACATTTATCGAAGGTAGCGATATGCAAAATCGGAACGGCAGGTAACAAATGATCTTCGTTTCTGAGATAATTTATTAATAATTAAAAGCCGCATGTCGTCGTCCGACTGCTTCATTAAACAAAATGAGGTTAATTGTTTAATGTGTCCCACTACTGGAAGACTATCTGTAAAATGGGAAAAGGAGACTGCAAACCGTTTTTTAACAGGACATAAATTGACAGGTAAGTAAAACATGCTCGGCGTGGCCGAGTATATCTAAACCCTGTTTGCAAACGGTCGAAAATGGGCCTTATGGAGATAATTAAATACCTCATTAATACGAGTGATATTTCACTTTAAGTATTTGAAAATCACTCGTCTAGAATGGACTAATTGTAGTAACCAATAAAAAAGGCGTTTTATGGCCGGCTGAATAGGTACTCGTATAGGGTTCAACAACCCTTATGGTGTCTTTTAATAAAAAGGAATAAGTTTCTCAATATTGTTGTTGTTGTTGTTGGGTGAATGGGGTGGATGACATGAGCAAATTAGAACTTAACTCTACAGGCACTTCCAGAAACTATGATGGTACTTTGCTTCTTCAAAAGATCAGATTATTTCTGCCTGTAAATGAAAAATCCCGGAATACATAAGTAGGTAGGCAAATTCCCACATAACTACTTCTGTGTTATAGGTGTATAATACAACCCCTCATCTGTCCCATAGTAAACCTTGCGGTAAATGAATACTAAGATATATTGGCCAGTTAGTTCTATATAAATGCCGCCAACTGCATATTGGTTTATTATTTCCAATAATAAGCCTATGTGATCGTGTAGCAAAAATTTTTATAACCCCCCCTCAAACTTTGTCACTTTACGTTTCAAGGTACTTAGAATCCAAATTTGAAATGTCCGTCCGCCGTCCGCCGTTCGCCGTCCGGGCCATAAAAGGCCTAAGAATTGACTTAAAAAACCCGTTCTTTCGCACATAGACTCCATTTGGGGTCTAGTTGGTCCTAACGTTTAACCATCCCGATCGCTTTACTTGCATAGATGCTATGGGCCAAAAACGGGCAAAAAAGTGTGTTTTTCGACGCGCTCACGCCTGGCACGCTTTGGCAGGGGGTCACGGTGCGGTGGGTGGTGAGGGGGGGGGGGGGGGGAGCGGGTGGGTGGAGTGAGAGGAGGCGCCGGCGCCGCGGCTTGTGGTGGGTACGGCGCCGGCGTTCGTTCGAGGCATGAATATGTTTTTTTCAAGGTCATATTTATGTGTTAATACCATAGCTTTTCCTACGCATATTTAATAACATATCCTCTCGACTTTTCGTACGTACTTAGATAATGATATTATTAAGGCAATAACTATTTGAATAGATAGGAGCTCAAATCGAGAAATATAAACATGCGTATATAATTATAGAAGTATAGGTTGTGGCAACTCGAAGTAGGACACGCCGAGGAGTCTGGACGGGCCTTATGACGTACGCTAGCCAACTAAAACTACGATCATACTCAATTGAAAAAATAATAAACCTTTGTGAAATAATTTGCAGCGTTTTTTATCTCAATCCGTTCTCGAGATATGATTTTTTAAAGGTTTTTTCAGGAAAACCGTGTTTTTTTCCTTTTAAACTCAGATTTCTCCACTTTACTTCATTCAATTTTAATTTTTGACCACATTTTCGGAATCAGCACTAAATTGACTATAAGAATAGTGTACTTGGGTTCTTAAAAAGTACCATCCAAAGGCCCTCACATCAGCACAAACATTGACGATTTTGAAAAAATAAAATTTCTGAAAATCTTTAAAACTTTACTACTCTTTTAAAAAAAATCCTGGAAACTGGCAAATCTCATGAAAACTGCTTCATCTAATATACTTTCCAACGGTATTATCAATTTTACTTTATTTTGTTATTTAGGGGAGAAAATAATGTTTTAATGTTAAAAAATGTGGGGTTTTCAATGAAATTGTTGGTTTTCTCGAAAGATGACCCTCCATGAACCAACGAGTGTGGGGTCGGTTTCTATGTATTTTTTCTCGCTGGATCGAATGGAAACTCTTGCAGATCTCTCAACTACGTTATAATCGAGTTTTATACTTTAATTAACTAGTTTTAGCCCATAACACACATACATTTAATCGTTACAAACAAACTAAACATTTGCGATTTTAAGTGTAAAACTCGGTTATAACGGAGTTGGAGAGATCTACAAATGTTACCACTCGATACTGCGTGAAAAAATACATAGAAACCGACCCCATACTCGTAGGTTCATGGAGGGTCATCTTTCGAGAAAACCAACGATTTCATTGAAAACCCCACATTTTTCAACATTAAAACATTATTTTCTCCACTAAATAACAAAATAAAAGTAAACTTGATTATACCGTTGGAAAGAGTATTCGACGAAGCAGCTTTCATGAGATTTGCCAGTTTCTAGGATTCTTTTTAAAAAAGTAGTTGTTTTAAAGATTTTCAGAAATATTATTTTTTTCAAAATCGTCAATGTTTGAGCTGATGTGAGGGCCTTTGGATGGTACTTTTCAAGAACCCAAGTACACTATTCTTATAGTAAATTTAGTGCTGATTCCGAAAATGTGGTCAAAAATTAAAATTAAATGAAGTAAAGTGAAGAAAGTTGAGTTTAAAAGGAAAAAAAACACGGGTCCCCTCAAAAAACCGTTAAAAAATCATATCTCAAGAACGGATTGAGATAAAAATATGCAGTTGGCGGCATTTTACTCCATTTTTGATGTAGTTTTACCCAATTTTTTTTTTTTGCATTTGCGAGAGACTCAGCCTATATATCGAGGTCGCAACTTTTTAACTTATTTTGGAACGAAGAACTGAGGACCGCACTGCAAATATGGTCTTGGTGTGCTAAATATGTAATGAACCTTGAAGAAGAAGAATCTTGGAATCTTCTAATGTATCAATAAAACAAGACCAGAGTTCAACAATTCAACTTTTCATTGGTTCGGCTATTCGACTTTTCAGTGATTCCTTTAGTGATTTCGATGTAACTAGCACCCGTATTTACGTAAATGTACATCGGACATATAAACTTGATACACATAGCAGGGATTGTGATCTCTTCTAGGCCAAGCTTAACCTGAACTATCCCTAATTTGACTGTAGAAATAAGGATACTATTCAGACCAACGATGGATCCTATCTTCGTCCATACACTCGGCCCGCACTATGGTCATCTCCAGAGGGTTCTCCCAGGAATGCCTGAACCAGACTCCCCCTCATCTTTGTGAAGGCGGTTATAACCCAGGATATTTATTGGAACTGCAGTATTTAGCTCGGGTACGTGATTGCTTCTTTGACGGGGATCCTGATAACGTCCCAGTTTAGAAGTCTCAACTAAAGAAATTGGTCTCGTCCTGTCGTGAAGCACATCGTGCTGACGATCAGATGGATCGTGCACTCGCCTCTAGCAGTGATCTTTTTCTCGAGAACTTGATCACGGCGTCAGGTGTGTGCAGCTCAGTGTCGGCGAGTGTGCTTCCATCGAATATCCTCTTCTGGGACGTGAGATTGTGAGGTTCTCTCCCCAACTTAAGCCACAAACCCTAAATCCCAGACAAAGTGAACCGTGGAGATTATTATTTGTGCAATTATGGGACTCGTGAAGGAGTGCTGAACTTGCTGGGAGTTTGCCCAAAAAGGGTGCACTTTCTAGGTAAAAGAATCTTGAGCAGAGATGATTTCGTGGGTCTGCTGAATCGGAAAGAGGATTGTATCGCGTTGGTAAAGTTCTACAGGATGGCCTGGTGATACAGACGCGAGTTGGTAAGGGAATTCAACTGGTAATTTTCCTTTTCTATGGCATTTTGTTGTTCTATTTGGTATATTCATTATTTCATACTGTTCGTACATTAGGTAAATTCAATTGCATTGCCTAACTAGATACGTAATACTCAGACAGACGGACAATACAAAGTACCAATTGTACTATGCTTATAATTTTGGTTACCTATTTATTTTAATTAACTATTTTAATGTAACTCATTATTGTCATTATTGAAAGTTATTGTGAAAATAAAGCATGTTTTCATTCATCCATTCGTCATAAAATCTCCTTCTTCTACTCAAACTATAGCTAGAATGATAGTGCAGTAATTATAAAGAGAGATAACACTCACCTCAGTGACAGAATCTTCACGAGTAGGGTCGGTTTTGGGGCTTCCTCCAGTGATATAACCCGAGCTGGCTTCTTCTTCGCGGAAAGTGAGACTGCTCTCCTTCACCCAGCTCATTTCATAATCGACCGAGTACGTGAACTGCTTGTTAAGTACTTTGAGAGCTTGTGCCCTTTTCGCTTCTATTTCCCGCTCGACATCCTTCACTTCGGGAGGTGCCTGCAACAGAGCATCGATTATGTGTTAGTAAACAGCCTATGACAACAAGAGGTGATGGATAGAGTGATTACTCCTTCAAATGTGAGAGGCGATTAACCTGCTACACCCAGAGAATATCCTGAAAGTTGAATAAACTATCAGAGATATCTGCAGCTGCAGCATTTTCAAGAATCAAGAAGGAGGAACTACTCCTATCCATCACAAACCTCATGAAACGGAAGTTCATACATTCACCGAAATCAGAGGGAATGACAAAAAGGTCTGCCGAGTTGGGAGTGGCACATAACTTCCTCGTCTCTGTAAAGTTTATGTAAAGATCACTGAAATGCATTGCATAATCTTAAAATATTTCATAGCGGGTTCCTACGGTTGGGAGAAATAGTAAATCAGATGTAGCGTAAAACGACAAAATCATTCAACTAGGTTTGCGCATGATACTTCATTCTGCGTATTGATTTGTGAATAATGAAAAGATTTGAGAAACTACTGCCAAACTCGTACATTCCCACAAACTTCATAAAAATAGGATGATAATTAGGCTTGTTTCAAGGATTTCACATTCGTGCATGAGCAGCAGCTACTAATGGTACAATCGTGTTGAAATTTATATGGGTTCGTCAAGTCGTCTTCTCCCAACTATGCTCTAAATTTGAGCTCTAATGCTTGATAAAATTTACGTTTGGGTATGCGCAGAGTGAAGTTCCCAATATGAATTTGGGAACAATGAAACTGGTAAGAGGCCGTCTATTACCCAACCCCGCAAGTTTCTGGGAAATTTCATCAAAATCTGAATGTTTTCTGATGAAAACTGTGAAAATTAAGCTTGTTAGAAGGATTTCAAATTGGCGCGTGCGCAGCAGCTTCTAATGATGCAATCATATTGAAATTAGTATGGGATGATTAAATCGTCCTTTCCCAGCTAACCCCCAAATTTGAGCATGATCGGAAGAACTGGGCAGGGGGAATACTTTACGTTTAGTGAATTGTTATACGCAGAGTGAAGTACTGATTTGGGAATGTTAAATTATTCAACCACAGAACCAATCAGTAAGATTTTCAACCTTATCGCAACATTAACCTCGTAACTTCATTTTTGAATAAAACTTCTAATATTTTTAAAAACTGAAAAATTGTTTCTAAACTGAGCAGCAACGTAATATGCAACGAATTGGGCAGTAGGTCGGGTACCAAGGTAAGGGGTCAGTTTAGGGTATTCCTCCAAATGCTTATCTACCATGGTGGCTTGCAGGTCGCATAATGGGCACAAGGGGGATGCAAAAACTCCACCATGGAAGACAAGCATTCACAAGAGGGTCGCAACTTCGAGAAATTAATAATAATTTCTCGTAGTTGTGACGACGCGAGTTCGAACTCCTGTCGAGGTATCAAATATTTTTAACCCGTTACAGGAACAACGAAACTGGTAAAGGACCATCTACAGCCTAACCCACATATTATTTGAAAGATTCATCAAAATCGGAAGTTAAGCTTGTTACAAGGATTTGCGGACACACGAACAGACACGGAACGAAAGAAAGTTGCAGCAAAAGGAACTCGAATAAGGTAGATATATTGATTTCATTTACCATCTTTGAGTGTTACAACATATTTGCAGATTAGCAGGTTGGGTTGGTTGAGGGTAGAGAATTTACAGGCTTCTCTGATAATGTGGTTTAATGCTATATGCTGAGCGCTTTCGCCAAATATATGGCCTCTTCAGAGCTTATTATTTGATTGATGATCTGTATAATGTTTAAGTAAAAGTTGGGATGCATTCGTTGAACGTCTTAGTCATGACCAGTTATGTTTGGTGATGTTACTAGGGTTAATTTTGTGCTAAAATCGAGAGAAATGCAATTTTTATGTGGAGAGACACATAGTCTGAAACTTGATTAAAAAAACATAGATTGAAAACTTGATTAAAGTTTATCAGTTCAGACATTGTGTATCTCTCCCCATAAAAATTGCATATTTCTCAATTTAAGCACAAAATTGACCCTAGTAACCAACATAACTGGCCAAGACCAAGAGGTTCAAGTTTCAGACTATGTGTGTGTCTCTCCACATAAAAATTTCATTTCCCTCGATTTTAGCACAAAATTGACCCTAGTAACATCACCAAACATAACTGGTCATGACTAAGATGTTCAGGAGGCATCCCAACTTTTACTTAAACATTATACAGATCATCAATCAAATTATAAGCTCTGAAGAGGCCATATATTTGGCGAAAGCGCTCAGTATAGCATTAAACCACATTATCAGAGAAGCCTGTAAATTCTCTACCCTCAACCAACCCAACCAACTAAGGACAAAGTAACAATCCATAATCAATATTTGCAGATTAGAAATGAACAATTTCATTTCTATACGCAGGCAATTTTATTAAAATATTTATAAGCGGACAAGCTTCACAAAATGTAAAGGTTGGTGCTTTGTCCAACTCCTTTGCGGAACAATCTGAGAGTTTTGCGTGGCGACGATGAATAGATTATAAATATAAGTCGGTTTCAAGTCACGGAAACTAAATACGCAATACACCATATAGGGGAGACAAGGGACCATAAGTCACTCTCAGCGCATTAGTTAATCGTGATGCGTTCTTGATTTATAATCCTTCATGTCCTTGGGACCGCGTCCTGCCCGCACGTATCCTTTCATTGGGGAGAACGAATTGATGATACGAACTTCGTTTTTGTTTGAACTCAACCCCTGAAAACCTGTTAGGAGCGGGTTACAATATGTTTGGTGACACGCATGAGAAGTATAATAAAACCGGTCAAGCAGCATGATTGCAGAAGCGATTTTCCCCCACGTGGATGAATTTGGATCAAATTTCTGATATTTTTCAAGTGACTAAATTCCTCAGAAGGAAATTGTTGTCACTGCCACGTTATTCTCCTAGAATTATTATCTGTTATTTGTTGTGTTTCATCCTGTTATATATTGGGTAAGGAGTATTGTAGTGCATTTTCGTTTTAATTTAGGGGTTGCAATTATGATTCTTCATCTTATTAACGAATTTTTGAAGAAAATTAAGCTATTGCTCTCGCCTCAAAATTTGTAGAATGTGAATTTTTGAAAAAATTTTATGCAGAAATCCGTTTCAGGCTATTCTGAATCATATTCTGAAGTTTAACGCATTTTTTTTAAATGTATGTATGTATGTATGTGTCATTCCAGACGATAACTGTCCGTAGAGTTGTGCTAGAAACTTCAAACAAATTTTAAAATGTTAAGGACACAAAACGAAAGTTCAAGTTCGTTGGCCAGCATGATCGGATTACATCTTCGGGTTGAAATTTTCAAAAATATAGTCAAAAATGTCAAAATAGCCTGTTTTTTGCGATTTGTTGAGCGAAATAATTTTTTCAGCATACTAACATGTGGTATATTCGGAATCAGCGTAAAATTTTCTATAAGAATATGTATCAAGTTTTCAAAAATTTCAAAGTTGACAAATCAGTCAAAAATCGAAATAATGCCGTTCGCTAGTTGTAAAAATCGGTAATATTTGCATGAAACATCTTCAAAAATTCGCTCATGGGGTCATGCTGCATGACTGGACTTTTAGTAGTTTCCCCTTCCCCATTTCATTTCTGTTAGTGTTGTTGTGCTCCCAATGTTACTATTTCATGTGCATACTTTATTTCCAGACGCTGTGAGGCTTGCTGCATCTTTTGCCACTCCCTCATAAGTTTCAAGTTTTCTTTTATGTTGGATGGTTTCACAAACATTGATGTTCCTAAAGGTATGTTTGTTCCTTATATTAGTTGCTAGTCTTAATATTCAGTTTTCTCTCTCGTGTTATTGTTGACGTTTATGCATGTATTGTTTGCTCCTAGGATGCTCGGAGTTTTTTAGCGAATTTTTGGAGAAAATTAAGCTATTGCTCTCGCCTCAAAATTTGTAGAATGTGAATTTTTGAAAACATTTTATGCAGAAATCCGTTTCAGGCTATTCTGAATCATATTCTGAAGTTTAACGCATTTTTTTATGTATATATGTATGTATATATGTATGTATGTATATATGTATGTATGTGTCATTCCAGACGATAACTGTCCGTAGAATTGTGCTAGAAACTTCAAACAAATTTTAAAATGTTAAGGACACAAAACGAAAGTTCAAGTTCGTTGACCAGCATGATAGGATTACATCTTTGGGTTGAAATTTTCAAAAATGTAGTCAAAAATTTCAAAATAGCCTGTTTTTTGCGATTTGTTGTGCGAAATAATTTTTTCAGCATACTAACATGTGGTATATTCGGAATCAGCGTAAAATTTCCTATAAGAATATGTATCAAGTTTTCAAAAATTTCAAAGTTGAAAAATCAGTCAAAAATGGAAATAATGCCGTTCGCTAGTTGTAAAAATCGGTAATATTTGCATGAAACATTGTCCAAATTCAGATTGAACTACTCTTATGGAAGTAAGAGTACCTCCTAATTATTTTTAATAATTTGATTCCATGTTTGTCTATCAAAATCATAAACTAAAATTTCTCTACACGATCAATAGCGACTGAAATGTCGAAGATTTCTTTAAAAATTCGCTCATGGGGTCATGCTGCATGACTGGACTTTTTTTTTTTTTTTGCTGAAGATGGTCTTTGTTCAGACCGAAATCGGTACACTAATAAATTGACGCTCCCTTACAGGGGAAGTAAGGAATTAAAGGAAGTAAGGAATTAATTATTACCTTTTCTTCACTTCCCACACCCCTGCAGGGAATAATCCGCAGATTCCGCCACCAGTTTTTAGAATAATAATTCTTCACATCTGCGTAATTAGGTTTATGAAAAGAATAATGTTTAAGTTAAATTATTTTGAAATTTGAGCACTTAGTGTACACAGATAATTATTCATTTTTTAGAACAAAATATGGTTGCCAAGTTGGGAGTCGCACATAGCTTCCTCGTATCCTCAACATGAATGTATTGATCATCGAAATGTTCAAAATTATTTTAAGGTTCCAGAGCTGGCTCCTATGGTTGGGGGACCGTAAATTAAGATGGAGCGATCAGGTGGGATTAAATTCATGTGGAGCGATGAAATCGCATTTTCCCCGCAATAGGTATATAATATTATAACAATAATATTTCATATTCGCGCATGAGCAGCATCTACAAATGATACAACCATGTTGAAATTCGTACCGAATGATGTTTTCCTAACTACCAGGTGCCCATTTCATAAAACAACAAGTTACAAGTGTAAAAGTTAAAAAGACAGGTACTTGTAATGCACAGTAAAGTAGAACAAGTGTTACCAAACAAAGAGCACAAGTGTAGAAAAGTTACACTTGTAGAAGCTAAGTTTACAAGTGTAGCAGAAAAGAAAAATTGGCGTGTGGGAACTAACAAAATGAACGTCAAGCGGGATGCCGAAATACCTATAAGTTTTGTCAGCGAATCATAATGTGAAAAAGTTCCAGTCATGCAGCATGATCGTATGAGCGAATTTTCGTAGATCATCGTAACATTATATTATATTACTGTTTTGAAATTTGTGCATTCCGAGTACAAAGAAATTGTTAACCACCAATTTTATGGCCAATAAACTCGTTCCAAATCATATTCTACGAATAAAAACAGATTTTGGATGTTTAGCAATTTTTCAGTTTTTCAATCGATTTTTCAGCAAATATTGATGAAATTCAAGTACATTTTTCACCATAATTTTGTGAATACATTTTAGAATGTTTTAGTTCATCGTCAATAAACTTCTTTCGACTACGATTCTGATAAAAATATAAATTTAACAGTTTTTAGACGTTTTCAGTCATTTTTAGTGATTTTTTGAGCACATTTTTTGAAATTTGACCAATTTAATGTGCTCAAAAAGTGTTGTCCAACGAACTCATCCTTTCTTTTGAAATGCTTGATTTTTTGGCGAAAGAACGAAGTTTTTATCTCAATTCTATCGAGAGTTATCGTCTGGAATGACACATACATATATATATACATATATATATATATATATATATATATATATATATATATATATATATATATATACATATATATATATATATATATATATATATATACATATAAAAAAGCGTTAAAATCCAGGAATCATTTCAGAATGCCTCAAAACAGATTTCGATGAAGAAAATTTTTGAAAATTTTTATTTTAAAATTTTTGGAGCCATTGCATTAGCTTCATTTTCTAAGAAAATTCGCTAAAACGGTTCTAAGTACCCGATAGGATGTTTATCGTACATGACTAAGTGTAATGATTGGAAGACAGACAAATTATAAACTGAAAAGTGGAAAAAGTGTGTATTTGATTTCAACTTATTCTGATGGCTGGCATAATCGGATTTTTTTCCCCTTCATCCAGCGAAAATAATCATTTCATCAAGTCTTGATGCTGCTGGGTTAGGAATGTCATGTGTAACTTCGAAATTATCTTCACTTTGTTCTTCAATGATGGGGAGATCCTCAATACCCGATCAGGAAAAATTGCACAGGGTCACGCAGCATTTGAATCATTCAAGGGTCTTGGAAGACATCCTAAATCTCTCGTTAAACTCGAAAATACCTACGAAATAAGCGTTTATTCGTGACCGAAAAAATCGTTGGCGTCTTCTACGCTGAATGAATTATTCTTGCCTGTATTCTTCAGTAGAAGATGATTCCCACATATTAAACACCGAAAAATGGTCAACTCACAATGCTGGAAAATAACAAGTTTACAGGTGAATGGACGTAGGTTAAAAATCGGCCATTTTTTACAACTGTAAAACAATGACTTGTACAAAATGATGGGGAAAAACTTGTAACTTGTCCAAATTTGCCTGTACACTTGTTAATTTTCACTGTGCATTACAAGTCTACACTTGTATCTTTATGAAACGCTTGCACACTCATTTTCTACAACTTGTACATAAAATCGGCTTATAACTTGTCACTTGTTGCTTTCTGAAATAGGTCCCTGATGTGAGCGAGATTGAACAACAAGGAGGTGAAAAAATGTAGCTTAATGGAATTTAAGTTTGCGCTTGCGCAGAGTGAAGTATTGATTTGGGAACAATGAGATGGATAGGGGACCATCTTCTGTCTGACCAGCACATACCCTGAAAATTTCATCAAAATCGAATGTAAACTGTGGAAACTATGGTCGTTACAAGGATTACATACTCTCGCATGCGCAGCATCTACAAATGGTACAATCAAGTTGAAATTTATACCAGACGATCAAATCGTCTTTTCCTAACTATCCGACAAATTTGAGCAAGATCGGACAACAAAGACGTGGAAAAATGAAGCATAATGGAATTTTACGTTTGCGCATGTGCATAGTGAAGTACTGATTTGGCAACAATGAAATGGATAGGGGACCATCTACTGCCTAACCCGCACATTTCCTGAAATTTTAATCAAATTCGGATAAAACTTTGAAAATAAACTTGAAACAAGGATTTTGCGGACATACGACAGACACACAGATAGACACGGAGCCAAAGTTGTTCAGAATGGTCTAAAACGTAAAATGCGAGTAAAAATTATGTTTTTGGAGACCAAAAATTGTTTTTCTCCCGAAAGCGAAAACAATGCTTCCGCTACTAATAGGTAGTCTCGGAAGCAACACCTGCTCTACAATATTCTGCAATTAAAAAAAAAATTATTGAATTTTGTTGAACAACTATTTCGATTTTATCAAAATTTGGCACTTTTTAATGAAATTTAAATACATTTCAACAAAATTTTGAGCACAATTTTTTCAACTTTCCAGTTCATGGTCAATCAACCATGTCTGAGAAATAATTCGGTAAAAAAAGCAGAAATTTATTGATTTTTAGCCGTTTTTGTGCTTTTTTTTTTTTTTTTTTTTTCAGCGACTTTTTCTGTAAAGGCTGTCCACTAGGTCGACAGAGCGGATTTTTCGATCCGTCATTTCCATGATTTATTGAGCGATGAAAGGAAATTCGTCCAATATTTCAGGATGTCTCTAGAAAAGTTTTTGAGCTTCATGAAATGATTAATCCACTGATAGTGAAGCAAGACACTACATTTCGACGAGCCATCCATCTATTAGAAAAATAACCAAGAAAGTGCTAAAAACTTCCAGTCATGCAGCATGATCGTATGAGCGAATTTTCGTAAATTATCGTACTATATTATGTTACACTGTTTTGAAAATTAAGGACTTTGTGGGAAAAGAAATTGTTAACTACCAATTTTATGGCCAGAAACCCGTTCTAAATAATATTCTGCGATTAAAAAAGAGATTTTGGATTTTTTTGGAGTTTTTATACATTTTTTAGCACATTTTAATGAAATCTAAGTACATTTTTCTGCATAAATTTTGCACATAATTTTCCATATATATAATATTTTATGCACGAACGCTTACGAAAATGGCCCAGGTCGAAAATTTTTCGCTTCGACCTTCGTCCACTAGGTCGATGGGGCGGTGCGAAATGTTTTGGCGTCGCGCCGCGTTCCAGAAGTTTGGAGAGCGGTCGAGAGCGAAAATTTTCGACTCACCCGCGCCGCGCCGCGCTGTCGACCTAGTGGACGACCACCTTAATTTATGCAATTTTATTGTGCTCAAAAAGTGTTGTCCAACGACAGTCATCCTTCGGAATGCTTGATTTTTTATTTTGAAGTTTTGGAACCATTGCAATAGTTTCATATTCTACGAAAATTCGCTAAAAATGATGTACCAATCAGAGTGCAATCCATTCCTGACGCTAAGTGTCCTTTCCTATCCGTCTGTTCTCATCTATTATATGAAATTCAAAAGTCATTACAACAGCAACAAAAACGCCAATAAATGCATAATACCCGATTAAGACCACAGGGTTTCCATTTACCGTGACGAAATTACCTGCCTACAACGTATATGTGTCTTGTAACAGTAGGTAGGTACCCACCTTTGTAAAATCCAACGTTGTGGGTTTCCGTGACACTTCTCGAACTAGAATAGACCTGAAAGAGTCTGAAAGCGCATCCTGTTCAGCCAATTCCCTTTCAAGGTCCTCTTCTAGATGAACTATTGAATAGTAATTCGATCGGTTCGGGGACTCCTCTAACAGTGGTACCTGTAAAGATGGAATGAAGGGCTAATTTAAAACGACAGAATATACGTAGTGTAATAGAGGCTAAGGTGGGTCCTCCACGGCTTTATCCTAGGCTAACACGATAAACGTTGGTAATGAATTGTGACTGAATGCAATCAATTGAGGAGGAGCCATGCAAAACCCCACTAGTCCGTCAAATCAAAATTTTCAGAATTAAGGAAAAACTGTTTCATATTGTTCTACAGATAAACATTTACGTATTTTAACTTTATTGTCTTCTAGGAGACTTTAGAAACTAAGTAGTAGATATACTCGATTCAAATCACACTGCCACTAAAGTTGAAAAAATCCTAATTTTAGTTTGGACAGATTTTGATTGATTTTTTCTTACTTTTGGGGTTTTGGTGACAGCATATGGAGGACTAGGTAAAGGGGTTTCGGTCTTCCCCATTCAGAGGAAAAATGGAAACTAGGGTAAAGATAATATGCCATTTTAAACGTTTTAATTTACTTAACCAAATTTTTTAATTGTTAAAAAGGGAATGAAATTCAATTTGAGTTAATACTTGAATATAAAACTTGAGTAAATCAGACGTGGAAGGAAAAATTGAAACAAATAATTATGAATAATAGAATAAAATACTAATAATTAGTACTAATAATTAATAATACCTTAATTATTAATTAATTAATACTAATACATAGAGAAAAAAAGTATCAGCTGACCTGGAGTATCTTATCACACGATCCATAGATATTCTGGCGGAAATTTAAAGTATCCCCTGGCCGAATTTTGAAGCACCGGTTAGTTTTACTGTTGTGCTCACATTGTATGAATACGTTTGAACCAGATGGAAACGAATGCCTTACTTTTTAGCATTTCACGCGAACTACTGGTTTTTGCCTTTCTCCTCGTACCTTGATTACCGTCTTTCGCTGTCACTGTACCATCCATTTCACAATCACCCATTTCGATGAACATAAATGATCACTTGGTATAATATCAAAATTCACTGATAAACGTACATGTTGCCAACTTAACAGATAGCTAAACAAGAAGCAACAGGAGGGTCAGGTGAGGCTAGGTATCTGGCTTCCCATTGGTTGCTTGGACAAGTGGGGTTCTGCGTGATTCACAGCTCTGGACATTTGTGGTTTTGGATGAAGTACAAGAATCTACTGTATTGTTTTGACGTGATCTGTGGGGTTTTGCTCGACATTGAGTGAAGAAAGTGGTACAGCTGATCACAAAGAACAAGAAACCAATGGTAACTAAAAAAAAGTTTTTTGTGACTTGTGGGGTTTTGCATGGTTCCTCCTCAATTGTTAACTTATGCTCGTTCAAGCTTAGCAACAACGTGACTCGTAACTGTCATAATTGTAGTAAAATGACTGACTAAATTAGTTTTAGCTATAATTTCTTACAAACTGGACGAACACAACGAATACAATTTTAGTCAACAAGGATTGGTTGGTAATTCAGTAACAAGTAACTAGACACATGGTGGTGACAACTGTATGTACTTAGTCAAACTATGACAAGTTACAACCGAGAAGATATGGATTTCCTCCAAACGTGGCATTGATAATGATAACAATGGATCTGTTGATCAATTCTTCCCTCCATCAAAACCGTAAGTAGGTCACTTTATGCAACGTCAACTTCCTTAATTTAATTGTTAAGACTTAGGTCACAATCATAATGTGTCAACATATTTATCATACTTCATAAACTAACAATAAGCGTTGTTTATTTTTCTGTGAATCATTCTCAACAGTGATAGGTACTTTTGACCGCAACACAACATAACAGATCGTGACTTATCGGCACTTGTTCCGCTAGGTTTCCCCTTTTCTGATAAAACGCCCTCTCGTCTAGACAATATCCTTCTCCGCTCGTACCTAATTTGTTTCTGTACGGAGTCCCGAATCGCGCGATAAAACGAGCCATTGTTTCGTTGAAAGTTCGGTCACATCACCGTGAACCGAAATTGCTGTCTACATTCATGGACGTATTTTTTTCGTAAACGTCTCGATTTCCCGAACTTCCTGGGAGATTGAGATGCAAGTTGTGAAATGTTCACTCATTTTGGATAAGGGTTTACTCTTACAGGATATAAGACATTTAATAGACAATGTTGCACCCAATTGGTCAAAAACGTAAAACGCGAGTGGAAATTTCGATTTGGAGACAAACATCTCCCGAAAGTGAAAACAGTACTTCCATCACTTTTATGTAGGTGCCAAGCCATGTTGGTATCCATGCCAATGAATCTGCTGATGCTATTGCAAGGAGAGCCATTGGTGATAGCGCCATTGAGATTTTGCCTATGGGCATTGAGGATCAAGTATCCTACATTCAATATAAAGCCAATTCCATCTGGATTGAACAATGACAGGGTGAGGTCACTGGTCTGCGTGGTATCCTTCAGGACCTTTGCCCGGTTGGCCCTTTTGTGACCCAACTTTCAAGGAGGGACCGCATTGTGGTCAATCGGGTTGCTAATGGCCATACACGTCTTACTCACTGACACCAGCTTAGCGCAGGTGCCCGTGATGTTGTGTGTGGAAGATGTGGGGGTGATCTGTCCATCCGCCACTTTTTAGAAGATTGCCCAGCTCTTATGGACCTCAGAGTCCTGCATAGGCCCCCTCAGTAGGTTGATGTCCTATCTGGACAGTAGGCTGATGTCCTATCTGGGCCAGACAAGGTCCACTCCCCGTTAGAGCCGCAGAGCTCTACTACGAACTGTGATATTTTTAATCTGTGATATATTTATTTCCACCTGGTCATAGCTTTATTTCACTTAGATTTAATGTAAGCCTATTTATCTAGTCTTAGTTATAGTTTAGAATCGTGCCAGTTATAGTGTCTCACTTGACAATTCGTGCAATGCCTCTAATGACCCTTCAGGTTGAGATGCGGCTAAATTCTTAAATTTATTAAAAAAAATAAGTACTTCCGCTACCTATAGGTAGAAATCGGAAGCAAATGATACTTATCGGATTTCACGTTTCCGATTGTGCAATAAAAACTAACACTTTGCGAGTGGTAAAATTTATGGGGACCATCATCAGCCAAACCCGATTATTTCCAGAAAATTTCACCGAAATCAAATGAAACTGGAGAACCTAGTACAAGGATTTTGCATTCGTGTATGCGCCGCAGCAACTTAATGATACGATCGGGTTGAAATTGATTCGGGATGATTAAATCATCTTTCCCTATCTACCCTTAAAATTTGAGTGAGATCAGAAGACTAGGATGTAAAAAAATCGTGTTTAACGGAATTTATGTTTGCGCATGCGCAAGGTGACGTATTGATTCGCAATGAAATCTACAGGAGACCATCTACAGCATAACCTGTACATACCCTAAAAAATTCATCAAACTCGTATAAAAACTGTAGAAGTTATGTGTGTTGCATGGATTTGCGGACACACACACACAGAGACAAACAGGCAGACACGAAACCAAAGTTGTTCAGAATGGTAGGTATAAAACGTAAAATGCGAGTAAAAATTTTGATTTTGGATGAAAAAAGGAAAAAAAAACTGCCACCTCCCAAAAATGAAAACATTGTTGATTAACTTCTTTTGACTAAAATTCTGCTGGAAAAAAAAAAAAAAAAAAAAAGTCCAGCCATGCAGCATGACCCCATGAGCGAATTTTTGAAGAAATCTTCGACATTTCAGTCGCTATTGATCGTGTAGAGAAATTTTAGTTTATGATTTTGATAGACAAACATGGAATCAAATGTAGGTGCACACCTACATATAAACAAGCACCTACCTACTACCTACGTTTTAAACAGCATGGTTCTAGGATTGGTTATATAGGGATACTTCCATAACAGTAGTTCAATCTGAATTTGGACAATGTTTCATGCAAATATTACCGATTTTTACAACTAGCGAACGGCATTATTTCGATTTTTGACTGATTTTTCAACTTTGAAATTTTTGAAAACTTGATACATATTCTTATAGGAAATTTTACCCTGATTCCGAATATACCACATGTTAGTATGCTGAAAAAATTATTTCGCACAACAAATCGCAAAAAACAGGCTATTTTGAAATTTTTGACTACATTTTGGAAAATTTCAACCCGAAGATGTAATCCGATCATGCTGGCCAACGAACTTGAACTTTCGTTTTGTGTCCTTAACATTTTAAAATTTGTTTGATGTTTCTAGCACAGTTCTACGGACAGTTATCGTCTGGAATGACACATACATATATACATACATACATAAAAAAATGCGTTAAACTTCAGAATATGATTCAGAACAGTCTGAAACGGATTTCTGCATCAAATTTTTTCAAAATTCACATTCTACAAATTTTGAGGCGAGAGCAATAGCTTAATTTTCTTCAAAAATTCGCTAAAATGTACACATTTAACAATTTTTGGCCGTTTTTTAGTAATTTTTTTAGCACATTTTTTTAATTTGACCAATTTATTGTGCTCAAAAAGTGTAGGCCAACGAGATCATCCTTTCATTTGGAAAGCTTGAGTTTTCGGCGGAAAAACGGAGTTTTTATCTCAATCCGAAGAATTATCGGGAACTTGGCAATATGTCGACACATAAACTGGTCGACACCTCCTGTCGCCATATTTCCACACCAGGTGTTGAAGAACGTCGATAACGCACATCTTTGAAACTGGTCGACGGATTTAGGTATGTCGAAAAATTTGAGATCCGTTTTTCGCTGTATTTCAACAACAGGAGTTGAACATGAGCTAAAAACACCCCTCTTGAAACTGGTCGACTGCTAAACGACGACAAAAGGGTTGTTTGGCCACTACCTGTCCTCAGCCTTGGTCCCATGGGGTCTTTCAATCCGAGGATTAAATGAAAAGTCACATTTACGTTTCTAAACTGTTATGTGATCGTGTTATGAGACCACGAAACTATACACTTCATTCTGATCTACACATCCAACTAATCTGCATTTTTACTAAGGGATTGACTACTTGATGTTATGTATTTTTTAGATGCGAGCTTGCGAGCATCCAGACCACCAAACTATACACTTCATTCTAACCTACATGTCAGGTATACGAAGGATGTCGATGTAAATATGTCGACGTATCCCCATGGTTGACTTGGACGACCTTTTTCAACAAGGGGTGTTGAAAGTTGTCGACTAGTCGCTGTATTTTTGTGTCGCCATATTTCCAATGCCTGTGAAATCGACATTGGTCAACCCTTGGTGTTGAAAGATGTCGACACGGCTTCTTGCCCGTTTGTCGACCAGTTTATGTGTCGACATATTGCCCCCCATCCGAATTATCGTCTGAAATGTCACATATATATGCATATATAACTCTAGGATTCGTGTCAGAATGTCTCAAAACGGATTTTGATTATGCAAATTTTTGGAAATTTTTATTTTAAAAATTTTGGAGCCATTGCATTGCATAGCTTCATTTTTTACGAAAATTCGCTAAAAAGGCTAATTTGTTTTGGAGTGACTAATGCAAATTTTGCAATCACTTGCTCAACATCGTTGGTGGTAATATTGGTACGAAATACTAACTTAATTTATCTTAATTGAATGTAATGTTTAAATCTTAATAAATTGTTGTTTCAAGCATATTGGCTGTAGTCTTGTAGTGAGGTAAGAAAATAATTTGATGTGACAGGAGTTTCAACTATAAAATACAAAAAGAACGGTTAGGGTTACTGAGAAATGATAGGAAAATAGAGAAAGGCTCTACCGTCATCAGGTTCACAAGGCCAAGAAAGATATTTCATGACTCATGGAGTGGAAACGTACCTACTTATATTACCTGCATTTAGTTAGCCAATCTATTTCCTGGAATAAGTATTTATCATGGATAATGATGGGATTCCGAACAAAGGTTTCACTCACGATAGTGTCTAATAGTCCGGTAGCCCAGGGACAAAAACACGACTAATTTTACTATTCCTATAACATAGCATTTCCCCCTCTGAGGTAATAAAGTCGTGGGATATTGCCCTACTATAGGGAAATTAATTTGAATAATTTTTTTTGTTTAATTAGTTATGGGTTTTTGCCTTGCCCTTCGTAGGTTTGGTGTGTTGAGGGTAGAGAAATTTCCATAGGCTCCTCAAATAATTTGGTTTAATCGTAGGCTGATCATTTGGCCGTCATTTGGCCTCTACAGGGCTGCAACCTCAAATTAAACTTTTATCAGTTCAGACAATGTGCACATCCCCACAAAAATTGAATATTTCTCAATTTAACAATAAATTGAACCCAGTAAATAACACCAAACTTGCAAGGTAAGAATACTACAATCAAAAACTTAACAAATAACAATTGAGGAGCTGACATGGAAAAGCAGTTAAGTCCAAAAATCGAAAGACTTTTTTTTTTCGTCGAAGTGCAAGTAAACAGTCACGCCAACGGCGTGGGAAAAGCCTTAGGTCCTTCCGTCCTTGCTAGATCGCACTGTGAATAAATGTGTAACCTTTACATGGAGAAGAGATTATGTCCAACAAATCTGATAAGAGTTCAGAGGGAGTTCCTATGAAATTTGATTTTTGTACTTAACTGCTTTTCCATGTCAGCCCCTCAATTATCCCAAAACTATATAACTAAACATAAATACTGTCATAACAGGTCAACACCAAGAGGTTCACCTATCAGACAATGTGTGCTTATCCACACAAATTTTCACACATCCCTCGATTTTAACATAATTGACGCAAGCAACATCTCCAAATATAACTGGTAAGAATACCACTTTCAATAACCTAACAATAATTATTATCTAATCATGCATATAACTAAACACTACTAATGATCACTAGGTTATGACTGAGATGTTAAAGGAGGACCCCAAAAAACTTATATTTAAACATGATACATTTCACCAATCAATAACAAGGTAAATATTACACTAAAACCCAAATCTTTAATAAGTACCTATTAGATTAGCTATGACTAAGTTGTATAAGTAAGTAAAAATTATTGCAGCTCTGAAGAGGCCAAATAACGGTGAAAGCGCTCAGCCTACGATTAAACCAAATTATTTGAGAAGCCTATAGACATTTCTCTACCCTCAACACATCAAACCTATTTTTTGTTTGAAGGTTTAAGCCGCACCTCAACCAGAAGGGTTATAAGCGGCATTGAAAAATGTGTCTAAAGGGACACTGGAAGTGGCACGATTCTAAGGGGAGCCATGTTGCCATCCTTGACTAAAAAGGAGCACCATCATGGACTCCACTGGCAACTCGGAGGGGGAAAAATGAGGGGTGAAGTGATGACCACTGTTTAGCCCCAAAGTGGATTAAAATAAACGTGATATTTTGCAAACTGATATGTATATAAAATAAAAATTATAGAATATACATACTATACTATCCTCCCCACCCTCCTAATCTCAATATTCGGTAGTTTTGTAACTGGTACCTATGTAAATTTTCTGCCCAAAATTTATTTCCTGCTTATTTGTACAACGCTACCACCTGAAAATTCCAACATACTTTATCTAAGCATAATGAGGTAAGTTTTCAGTTCAATAAAACCTACTGTTTTCGTCTTGAATCCTTTGCTTCAGCATAATTCATTTTCTACTATCTAAGAAAGGTAGGTAGTTTGTTTAGGGTTCGTATCGTATATTATAAAGGAACTAATTTCAAACCTCGAATGAGCAAGGAGAACTAATTACAGCCAAAAATCGGTTCTTGAATTGCATTTAAAAAACTCGTAAACGAGTTCCACTATCTGCTTTACAAGCAGATACCATGATACATGGATATGTCTTCGATTGGGAATTTCATAATGGTCGTCCTCGAGAGTTAGGTATAAATTTTTTCCTGGACACACCAAGATCTGAAGATGTCCTCAGTAAGAGGACGAAACGTTATCAAATAAAACAATAAATGAAATAATTTCATTTATTTTCCCTGGGCCGCATCCCAACTAATTCCAACAAAACAACGGTTTACTTATAGAAATGTTGAAAATAACTGTGGAGAGAAGCCACCACAATGAGTTGTTGTTAACAGTTAACAGTCGACTGTTGTCAAGAGGATGAAAATGTTTCCTATGGAGTGGAGTAAATGATGCTATTGTTTTACGTTAAGAATATTGTAACCGGCTTATTAAAATTTCTTATAGTCCAATCAACTTAGTTTAGGAATGTAGCCAGGTACGTAGGGAGGGGCATATTGGTAGCTTGACATGTGAACATTTATCACATAAATCAAGCGCTTTCCAACGAGTGGCGAACGATTTTTGTGCGATGAAAACTGCGGAAGTTCCATTGCTCTAGCAACGGCTGGGTTGTACGCGAAAAACACTGAAATTGTGACATCAATTTTGCGTGACGGAAATTTTTGGTTGACCCCCCAGAGCAAAGACATATCCATGTCAAAAACCCCAAAAATAAAGTAATACAACTAAGACTAGATGTAAAATAGGCTAATAACTATATACATGCTACTATATACAATGCAAAGTGAAATCAAACTACGACTAGATGTGTATAAATATATCACAGATCGGATATCACAGTTCGTAGTAGAGCTCAGCGGCTCTCAGGTACAACAACAGGGACTGGACCTTGTCTGGTCCGGATAAAACGTCAACCCACTGAGGTGGCTGTTGCTGGACCCGCGGAGGTCCACAATAATTGAATTGAATAGTATGAATTTTATAATTTTTGAAGAACAAAGTCGTCACTTTTAATGATTCTGTGATGAATAAAATGCCGGAGAAACCAAAACGCTGAAAAAAATCATCCTTGAAATTCTATTCAACTTCATTAATTTGTCGTATGAATACACTTAAAAAACTTTTTATGTGATAAACAAATAGCCAATCAGCTCCATATCGTAAGATTATTGTCACATGATCCACTTTTAAAGAAACAGGACGCTAGCACATGATTCAGCAGGAAAAAATAACCTAGTCATGACATGAGGTAGTGGTGTACGTTTGGAATCTTCTCGTTAATAAACAAGAGAATTTTACGCTGGCAACGGTTGAGGGTGAAGTGTAAAAACTATTGCGTTTGTCAGTTTATATTTCTTCGTTATTGCTCATTCGCCAAGGGTCCTCTTCGAAATAATAAGCGAATTGATTAGAAATGGAACTTGGAAAATAGTTGACCGAAAATCAGGGCGAAAACCTATTGGTCCATTCACCTGTAAACCTGTGTTTTCTAGCATTGTGAGTTGACCATTTTTCGGTGTTTAATATGTGGGAATCATCTCCTGCTGAAGAATACAGACAAGAAAGAAGCATTTAGCGTAGAAGACGACAACGATTTTGTCGGTCATGCATAAACGCTGGGTATTTACGAGTTTAACGAGAGATTTAGGATGACTTCCAAGACCCTTGAATGATTCAAATGCTGCGTGACACTGCAATTTTTCCTGATCGGGTATTGAGGATCTTCCTATCATTGAAGAACAAAGTGAAGATAATTTCGAAGTTACACATGGCAGTGCTAACCCAGCAGCATTAATACTTGATGAATTGATTAATCATTTCCGCTGAATGAAGGAGGAAAATCCGATTATGCCAGCCATCAGAATAAGTTGAAATCAAAGACACACTTTTTCCTCTTTTCAGTTTATAATTTGTCTGTCTTCCAATCATTACACTTAGTCATGTACGATAAACATCCTGTCGTGTACTTAGAACAGTTTTAGCGAATTTTTGAAGAAAATTAAGCTATTGCTCTCGCCTCAAAATTTGTAGAATGTGAATTTTTGAAAAATTTTTATGCAGAAATCCGTTTCAGGCTATTCTGAATCATATTCTAAAGTTTAACGCATTTTTTTATGTATGTATGTATGTATGTATATATGTATGAATGTATATATGTGTCATTCCAGACGATAACTGTCCGTAGAATTGTGAAAGAAACTTCAAACAAATTTTAAAATGTTAAGGACACAAAACGAAAGTTCAAGTTCGTTGGCCAACATGATTGGATTACATCTTCGGGTTGAAATTTTCAAAAATGTAGTCAACAATTTCAAAATAGTCTGTTTTTTGCGATTCGTTGTGCGAAATAATTTTTTCAGCATACTAACATGTGGTATATTCGGAATCAGCTTAAAATTTCCTATAAGAATATGTATCAAGTTTTCAAAAATTTCAAAGTTGAAAAATCAGTCAAAAATCGAAATAATGCCGTTCGCTAGTTGTAAAAATCGGTAATATTTGCATGAAACATTGTCCAAATTCAGATTGAACTACTCTTATGGAAGTATCCCTGTATAACCAATCCTAGAACCATGCTGTTTAAAACGTAGGTAGTAGGTGCTTGTTAAAAAAAAAAAAAAAAAAAAAAAAAAAAAAAAAAAAAAAAAAAAAAAAAAAAAAAAAAAAGTAATCACAACTGATGAGTTTATTTTATTTTATGTCAAGATTTGATGATGTTATGATAGGATACTGTTAAGATTTCAACTGCCTTCAATACTGACCACATTGGACATCGAAATCTATGAATATTTACCTACATTTGTCTTTAAATCTACAAGATTAGTTTGATAATAATAAAGTATGAGTACTTTACAATTATTTTTAATAATTTGATTCCTTGTTTGTCTATCAAAATCATAAACTAAAATTTCTCAACACGATCAATAGCGACTGAAATGTCGAAGATTTCTTCAAAAATTCGCTCATGGGGTCATGCTGCATGACTGGAATTTTTACATTATGATTTGCTGACAAAACTTTAATTTCGGTATCCCGCTTGACACTGTTCACTTCGTTAGTTCCCACACGCAATTTTTCTTTTCTGCTACACTTGTAAACTTAGCTTCTACAAGTGTAACTTTTCTACACTTGTACTCTTTGTTTTGGTGAAACCCTTCTTCTAGTTTACAGTGCACTACAAGTACCTAACTTGTACACTTGTACTTGTTGTTTTATGAAATAGGCCCCTGACATAGACATTTCCACAATCTAGTTTGCGTACGTTATCGCAAGCATGGCTAATACAGCGAATTTTCGAAGAAAATTTGTGAATAAAACTGAGAGGACAGCCGTGTGACGATATCGCAAAGAAATTTTAGATCAAGCCGCCAAACTCGAAAATTCGGTCAATTTTTTACCTAAAAACCGATTTTTCCCACTTATTATGAATCTTAGAATTCTGGGAGTGGTCACAATCGATACAACACTAAAAAATACTTTGACTGTGATTTCTGGAAAAAGGTCATTTTTGCGAGTTTGGTTGGTGATTTGTTGTTTACCGAAGGGAAAGGACTATCAACTCGACCGAATACCGTATTCCTTAGTCAGCAGCACTCGAAGAGCCGACCGGTGTCGCGCTGAATAATTGCAACTACGAGAATGTCGACTTCCGAGATTTATCAGATAATTCAATGCCTTGACGTAATCACAACCGAACTTCAAAACTGCTACTTCATTTAAAAGGAATATACAAATGTTTTGAATTCACAGGTGCATGCTCTGTCGCCAGAAATTGCTAACAGCCAAGAAACTATCTGGCTCATAAAAAAAATTAATAAGATAATTGACAGTATATATGAAAATCTAGCATTATCTATTTAAAAAAAAAAAAAAAAAAAAAAAAAGAAAAAAGAACCGGCACACGGACAACAGAAACGATATTATTCTCCATTACGTTCTAGAAGGGAAAGAAAACATGAATATTATCAAGCGGAAGGTGATGTACATTTTAAGAACGGAATTAAATTGCGTTCTTGAGGATTATGAAGTTATAGGTGTAAGACGTTTAGGCACCATCCAAGCTTCTAGAAGTAGACCAGTTCACATTCATTTTGCTAATAATTTCTCTAAATCTAAAATACGCCAGACGGGCACGGGAATTTAGGAAGCATCTCTTGCCCAAGTTGTTTCAAGCAAGAAAAGACGGGAAGCATGCCGTCTTGATTGGAGATGAACTACTGGTTGATGGAAAAAAACTTATCATTCACTATGGACGAATTGCGTTGGAGGATTCTACATCTACTGGGTCAGAAGTGGAGATTAATCCGAATACTCCTCCAGAAAACAGGTCAAGAAGAAGATGAAATTCTACAAGAGATAGAACGAACATCAACACCGCTTTAAAGATAGTGTAGGCATTATTGATTGTGATCTATGTTAACTATGCAGTGCTCATTTATTATACGTAAATTGTGTAGACCTATACAGGGTGATTCCCTCGCAGATGTAAAAAAAAAATTTGGGTGAAACTACATCAAAAATGGAGTAAAATGCCGCCAACTGCATATTTTTATCTCAATCCGTTCTCGAGATATGATTTTTTAAAGGTTTTTTTCAGGAAAACCGTGTTTTTTTTCCTTTTAAACTCAAATTTCTCCACTTTACTTCATTCAATTTTAACTTTTGATCACATTTTTGGAATCAACATTAAATTTACTATAAAAATAGTGTACTTGGGTTCTTAAAAAGTATCATCCAAAGGCCCTCACATCAGCTCAAACATTGACGATTTTGAAAAAAGAATATTTCTGAATATCTTTAAAACTTTACTACTCTTTCAAAACGAATCCTGCTAACTGGCAAATCTCATGAAAACTGCTTCGTCTAATACTCTTTCTAACGGTATAATCAAGTTTACTTTTATTTTGTTATTTAGTGGTGAAAATTATGTTTTAATGTCAAAAAATGCGGGTTTTTCAATGAAATTGTTGGTTTTCTCGAAAGATGACCCCCCATGCACCTACGAGTATGGGGTCGGTTTCTACGTATTTTTTCACGCTGTATCGAATGGTAACATTAGCAGATCTCTCCAACTCCGTTATAACCGAGTTTTACACTTAGAATCGAAAATGTTCAGTCTGTTTGTTACGATTAAATGTATGTGTGTTATGGGGTAAAACTAGTTAATTAAAGTGTAAAACTCGATTATAACGTAGTTGAGAGATCTGCAGGAGTTTCCATCCAGCGAGAAAAAATACATAGAAATTGACCCCATACTCGTAGGTTCATGGAGGGTCATCTTTCGAGAAAACCAACAATGTCATTGAAAAACCCACATTTTTCAACATTAAAATATTATTTTCACCCCTATATAACAAAATAAAACTATAATTGAAAATACCGTTGGAAAGCATATTAGATGAAGCAGTTTTCATGAGATTTGCAAGTTTCCAGGATTCTTTTTAAAAGAGTAGTAAAGTTTTAAAGATTTTCAGAAATATTATTTTTTCAAAATCGTCAATGTTTGAGTTGATGTGATGGTCTTCGGATGGTACTTTTTAAGAACCCAAGTAGACTATTTTTATAGTAAATTTAATGTTGATTCCGAAAATGTGATCAAAAGTTGAAATTGAATGAAGTAAAGTGGAGAAATTTGAGTTTAAAAGGAAAAAAACACGGTATTCCTGAAAAAACCTTTAAAAAATCATATCTCAAGTACGGATTGAGATAAAAATATGCGGTTGGCGGCATTTTACTCCATTTTTGATGTAGTTTTACCCAAAATTTTTTTTTTTTTTTTTTTTTTTTTTTTGCATCTGCGAGGGAATCACCCTGTATAAGTAATTATTTGATACATCATACGTAAAAGTCTAACATTGTTTGTTGAGGCAGAAATGAAGGCAAGATATCATGTGCTATTTTTAATATGTATTTAAGGAACTCCTTGTAATACCTACGGGTTATACAATAAAATTGAATTGAATTGAGATGACCAACAAACCTCTTGTGGAAGGGGTTCGCAAGGTGAAGCTTTAGGCGTCAGGAAAACTTCGCTCTCAGAAACAGGGCTGTCAACGTCCTTGACTCCTCGGACTTTTATCTGAGCGACGACAGCATCTTCCTTGTGTTTAAGAACGTTCTTGGTGTAGATTTCCCTGCGGATAAAGAAATATACTCGTTTAATAAATTTATTTGGGTCAGTAAAATTTTAATCGCCTAAATTCAATAGTTCGCTAGTATTTCGACGGCACAAAACTTTAGCGAACTTTCATTATTTACGAGTACCGCAAATAACAATATTAAGTTGTATCAAAGATTGGAAGTTTGACGAATCAATGAGAAAAAGAGGTCAATATTGAGGAAGTAGCTGGAAAAAATATTATGCCGCAAGAGAAGTGTTTTTTCATCAATTAGTAATTAAAATGGGATGTTATGTCCCAAAAAAGGAAGCTAGTAAATAAATAATATTTATAAGCAGGGTGAACTCACTAAGTTGTTACAAACTTCAGGAGTCGATTCTTGAGCTCAATTCTGATCGAGAGTTCCTCTTACAGATTTTTTGAAAAGGCTTTGTTTTCGAGTTGTTAAATTTTAAAGATTTTTCGTGTTTAGTATCTTATGACACTAAAACGGCCATAACTCCCCTTAGAATCAAAAAGTCTCATGAATTTCGAACTTTTTCATTTTTCCGCTTGTATTTTGAAAACTATTCAATTTCCAAAAATGACCACGTTATAAGATTTAAAGTAGACAAAATTCCCCACGAAATGCACTAGTTAACTCCAAATTTCGCACCACCATAATTGGCGCTACAGCTTGAAAAACATCATTTTTTGCTGTTAGGAGAAAAAGTTGAAAATTAACATTTAGAAGTTCGGTAGCACCCACAAAATAACTTTTGAGACTAAGAACTTATTATTTCTCTGGTTTCTTTTACAAATAGTCACTTGTAATGAATTAATGAATGCCATTTACGCTCAGAAGTATCTACAAAAACTCATTTTATGATTCACTTACAAACAATTAAAAAGTGAAGGGACAAATGGATTTCAGAAAATTGTTTTTAAGACGTTGTATAATATTCCACTAGGGTATTTCAGAATGTTTTTTAAAATATACATAATAATATATAATATAATATTCTTTATTGTACATAGAACAAGTTGTCCCTCATAGTGAACAAGTATTACAACGATAGACAAAGTTTTTGTTTAAAAAAATAAAATTAAAAATATTCATTCAAGTTCTCAAGTTACAACTCGAAAAACATCGCAGGAACGCCGAAGAAATCGTTATGACCTACAAACTGTTAAAACACCCTATATTTAATTCAGGAACGAACAATAGGATGATGCATATATAAGCCCACGAGTCTACTTGGTTTTGAACTTCTGAAGAATACGTGAGGCTGTTCCGTAACGGCAACCTTCCACTCCCCAAAACGACATACAAATTGCGAATTTGCCGTCATTACATCGGAAGAAAATATGAATTATACATTAAATGAGGCAATCCGGATGATTCAGAGATCACTAAACATCAATAACTGATAAGTAGGTACCGACGAACCGACATTTATCGTCGACAGAAGTTCAAGGTAGAATATCTTCGCACCTACCACAGCAAGCAGGAAATGGCGAACTCGCACGTTTGAAAATATTTTTCATTACGTTTTCCGTAGTATTTTAGTAATGGCAAAGCCTATACTAAGCCATGAAGCTTTTATAAAGTTTCTTTTACGAACGATAAAATAATTTATCTTCTATACTAATACAGGGTGACTTACGGGAAACTGACGTTTTTCAAATGAGCCAAACTCAGTTGATTTTCAAGACACAAAAATTTTATTTTTACAAAATGAAAGGTTAATATCTACCATTTAATGTGCATATTCAGGAATGAGAAATTATGTCCATCAGGTGGTGGCCATCCTCTTGAATACAGGTTTCAAGTCTCCGCCGGAAATCTTCCATCACCCGGGCCAGTAGCTCTCCATCAATGGCATTCACCTCTTCTGTAATGGCATATTTCAATTCTATCAAAGTGCGAGGTTTGCGTACATAAACGCGTTCCTTGAAGTATCCTCACATTAAGACGTCACAAGAAGACAAGTCTGGAGACCTGGGGGGCCAAAGCTCACACCGCCAACGCATCCATGAACATTGTGAGGAACATTTTCCCTGGGCATGTGATTTCCCGTTTCGGTGATGTGCCGTGGCCCCCCAGGTCCCCAGACTTGCCTTCTTGTGATTTCTTTCTGTGGGGATACTTCAAGGAACGCGTTTATATACGCAAACCTCGCACTATGCCATTACAGAAGAGGTGAATGCCATTGATGGAGAGCTACTGCCTCGGGCGATGGAAGATTTCCGGCGGAGACTTGAAACCTGTATTCAAGAGGATGGCCACCACCTGATGGACATACCTAATTTCTCATTGCTGAATATGCACATTAAATGGTAGATATTAACCTTTCATTTTGTAAAAATTAAATTTTTGTGTCTTGAAAATCAACTGAGTTTGGCTCATTTGAAAAACGTTAGTTTCCCGTAAGTCACCCTGTAGTAGTCACTTTAGAGACCTCGGGATTCTGACAATTACAAGTTACTATGTTCTGAATTCCCTTCTGTTTGTTCGGGAGCGTACCGACTCAATCGTGAGAGGCAACGATGTTCATCAATATCCCACCAGAGGCAATAATTTACGCCCATCTGCTGCTCGACTTACGACAACGTTGACAAGTGATCCGGTACAGAGGCATAATCTTATCGGAATACGAATACGATTGTAATTGCGATAATTATTCGTTGATTCTGAGTCAACTGCGATTATATTCGTATTCGTGTAATCGTATTCGTCTGTCGGGGATTACACGAATACAACCCATAAAAATGCGTCACGGTCATCAATTTCAATAGGCCGTCCTTCCTATAACATGGGAAGCCTTGCTAATATTACCTAGCTTCAGAGGGATGTCCTATTGAAATAGATTTGAGACAAATAGGCTGGGCTCCAATCGTTGAATTCGCTTTAAGGACGTCCCTCTGAAGCTAGGTAATATTAGCAAGGCTTCGTATATTATAGGAGGGACGCCCTATTGAAATTGATGACCGTGACGCATTTTTATGAGTTGTATTCGTGTAATCGCCGACAGACGAATACGATTACACGAATACGAATATAATCGCAGTTGACTCAGAATCAACGAAAAATTATCGCAATTACAATCGTATTCGTATTCGACGATAAGATTATGCCCAACATAGGGTACATATGAGGTCTCGTCTTTTCAATTGAATACCGGTAAAAATTCAGACACTTCCAATTGAAATGTTCAGAAGTACTTTGAAGCGGGCCTTGATTGAGATTGAACTTTATGAAGTCTCAAGTTTTCAAAATGTAAATTGGAGGAAATATGTACCTGATTGAATTACTATATAAGCGTTACCTACAGATTATCGAACTATTTTTATTACTGTCATGATTTAATTATCTGTATTTGTATTGTTACATTTATTTTGTATTTCTGTTTTTTGTGTACCTGACTTTTGTATTGCCTCTTACAAAGAAAATATACATCCATCCGATATTGATCGGTGTGTGTGTGTGTCTATGCTTATAATAATTACGCAGATACACGTTAAAAAAAAGTTCTAGTCACGCAGCATCCGTATGAGCGAATTTTTGTGTATTATAGTTTTATATTATGTTACATTGTTTTGAAATTTGAGCATTTTGAGGACAAAGAATTGTTAATCGCCAACTCTATGACAAAACAACTTGTTCTAAATAATATTCTACGGTTCAAAACAGATATTGGATTTTTGGCAATTAATCAGTTTGTTCTTTCATTTTTCAGCAACTATTATTGAAATTCAAGTACTCAAACGGCCTATTGAATTTCAGACACCCTGTATATGGAAGACATAAAAATTCAAGAATTTGTTCAGATTACCACGTATAGATTTCCATGAAGAACATATTAAATTCAATTTTTAGACGGGAGCCATTGCAATAGTTATTTGTTCCTCGAAAATACGCTTTGTCATGAGTAGAAGGTAGTCTGGACATTAGAAAAACACAATTCCAATATTTCCCCGGAGCTAAGTTAGCTCTCGAGATAGATTTCGCAGAATCAAGATTCATCTAAAATCGAGGCAGGAAAAAATATTGAAGACGAAGCGAGCCACTGGTCAAGTATCGTATCAAAGTAAAACGACACCGGGTAAGTAACAGGACGCCGCGAAGTAAACGAGTCAGACGAAATATGATTAGGTGTGGACTGGAAGATGAAGTTGGCTCAGCCAAGCGGTAAATGAAACAGGAAATCTGAATTCTGAATAATTCACTAAAGAAAACTAAGATCTGTCCAAGAAATTCAGCGATTGACTCGCTAATTCAAAGATTCTCTAGCATCGCATTATTTCTCTATGTTCTCGCGCCTAGAAATCCAAGGGCTTTTTAGCGAATTTTAAATTCAAAGTTATTGAACATTTTCTTTATTGAAATCCTTTTTGAGGCATTCTGAGACGATTCCTAGAGTTTAACACTTTTTCATATGTGTGTGTGTTATATGTCATTCCAGACAATAACTCTCCTTAGGATTGGGATCAAAATCCCGTTCTTGCGCAAAAAATCAACCTTTCCAAATAAAAATAATATTTCGTTTACCAGCGTCCAGCACATTGAGGACATTAAATTGGACAAATTTCAAAAAATGTGCTAAAGACCTAAAAATGGTTAAAAACTTTCAAAAATCGTTAAATTTATAAATTTAAAACGAATTCAGGTAAAACAAAATTACGAACAATTAAATAGGAAATAAAACATTTTTGCACAAAATTATGCCGAAAAACGTACTTAAATTTTATTAGTATTCGCTGAAAAATCGATAAAACAGCAAAATCTTTTTTGAACCGCCGAATTTTATTCAGTTAAATTGTCTTTAAGAACAAATTATTTTCATATTTATTTAACACCATTCAGACTCATTCATTAAGAAACAAACGTCAACTTTTTCAGAAATAGGGTAATTTAAAAAAATGTTTAAAAATTAGCTAGTCTCACAAAATTAGTGTTAGAGACAGTCATACTTCACAAAAACTGCTTCATTTAATATTCTTTCTAACAGTATAAATTTATTTTCTTTTGCTAGAAAACACAAATCTTTTAGCCGTTCTTGGCTAACCTGTCAAGTCAAAATTCGCTACGTAAGTCGCATCTTCTAGGGTAAGCCGGAGTATGACTATTGGATATTCAATTAACATGCAATTTAAGACGGAATTCTTTTCAAATTGATTTATCCTTGTTTTGTCAACACAAACAACCTCCCCGATGGTCCCCCTAGTCTACGTAGGGTTATACGAAAATTGGAAAAATAATAAATTGTTTAGTACGGGATGAGTGATGATTGTACTTCCCCAATGATCAAAAGACGACTCATGCAGGCTGTTGACCGTTCAAGATAATAGAAAACAAAGAAGGACATACAACACCAACTGAAAACATCGGACTCACAATAAACTAATGAATCACTTCGATTACACCAACAACAATAACTTCAACCGATAAAAAACTGAATCGCCGACGTCGTGAGACAAATAACGATACTAAACTATCAGCATTTCATCACCTGATGCAGAGGCAAAACAAAAGAAGCAGCTAACAGGCTAATAGATATTGACAGCTCGTCAGTACTAAGCCCAAAATACATATAATTGGTGTACCTCATCCGGGTTAACTAAATGTTCTGACAGGAATGACTCTTCCTCCACTAATCGATACACAGATAATGTCAAGCATTGTGGAAAGAGTATCAAGAAAGCTTCAATGAAGTGGATGTCCGGGTGGATCAGAAGCGGACCAGTGGGTTGATTTTCTGCTACGCCATGGTCGTTAAGTCAACGACTGCGAGAAGCTAAGTAACGTGGATACTTCATGGGAATCAATTAGAGCTTTGATGTCTAGCAGAATTGCGTTGGACAAAAAACCTGGAGTGCGACCCATTGGTATCGGAGAGTGTTTGAGAAGGATCATGTGCAAATGTATGGCTGTTGTGACAGGAGGGGAAGTAACTGAAAGCTGTAAAGAAAAACAGTTCTGTGGTGGCCTCAGTGCAGGTATTGAATGAATCAATGAATTCAATGTTTGATGCAAGGGCTGCCCCCAACTCCAAATGGGGAATATTGTCAATTGATGCGAAGAATGCGTTCAATTCAGTAAATCGAATATTGGGTCTATGGTACGCACGAATGTATTGGCCCAGCTGTGCGAGATTCCTGTGTAACTCGTATAAGGGGTATGCAGAACTAATTCTTCGGGGGAGTAGAGAGAGGCTACACAGCAAGGAAGGGGTGACTCAAGAGGATCCTCTAACATCCTGTATGGTACATCCACTTTGCCTTTGATCCATCCGCTACAAACTCAAACCCAAGATGTGTTTCAATGCTGGTACGCAGATGACCCCTCCGCACAGGGGAGATTCTGTATCTAAAGAACTCGTGGGATCAGCTTTCACGTCATCACACCAATTTCGGCTACCATCCCCAAAACCACAAGTCTTATCGTCGTCCATCGAGAAGCGATCTTGTGACGAAGCAGAGAGAATTTTTAATGGATCTGGCATCAAGATAGCTACAGGACATCAATAAATCGATCAACGAGGAGAGAAGAGATAAAATGTGCCTGTGCGAGACACGATCAAATGCTTTAGCAAAATCGAGGGAAATTGCATCGACCTGTGTGCCACACTGGAACCCATTGAAGATATCATCAGTGAACTCTATCAAATTTGTGACAGTAGATCTACCTTTAACAAATCCATGCTGCACAGGCGTAATATATGTTGAAAACAATGGTGTGAATCTTGAAACAGTTAATTTTTCAAATAGTTTGAACTATACACATCATTCTCTCTCTCCTATATGTCCCACTAATCTGACTTTTTACTAAGTGACTGAGAACATGATGTTTTGTAATTTTGAGATGCGAGCTTGCGAGCATCCAGACCACCAAACTACGCACATCATTCTGACCTACATGTCCAACTAATCCGAATTTTCACTACTGGATTCACTGGAAGGTCGAAGAAGGCGCTCAGAAGGTCGTTGGATATCAAAATGGGCAAATCGGGTAATTCTGAGCAATTGCCTGCCCCATATACCTACTTTTCGGCAACAATTTGTTGTGTTTTCCTGTTACTATTAACAGACAGAACAATATATTGCAATATGAGAAAAAAAAGGCGAAACTGTTTAACCCTTACAGCGGATAAAAAACACGGTGCCACAATAATGATGAAATGAAATGAGACGCTATAATTATAACCCCGCTATAACTATTAATATTACGCTATAAATATTAATTATAGACGCTATAAATTAAATTGTATCAATACAGGTGAAACATAGAACATCCTTTCTGTTGAAATTTATTTAAAACTACGCAAATGCATCATAAAACCCAACCATTCCACTGTATTCTGTATTAATCTAGGACTTTTATAATCCCCACTTTTAGAATGATATATTCTGCATAATGTAATTGGGCTTGCCCGTTAATAAATAAAGAAATAAAATACATATATTTAATAAGATAAAATAACATCACTAGGATTCATTCGGCTGCAAATCATATGATCAATATCTGATAAAACATTTCAAGCGTTTCAATTCCTAATCATTTAATAAATTATGAAATTAAGATATTCCTAATATGTAATAACTTTTAAAAAAAACCTGGTGATTGTAATCACTGTTGTTTCTATTGTACTGTGTTGTTGTTGTTGTTAATTGTATTGTTGTTTGTGATTGCAAACCACTGTTGTTGCATGTTGTGTTGTTAGTTGTAATGAGACACTCAAGTACAAGACAAGGCAAATACAAAACATAAGAAATTAAATATTTTACTGAATTAATGCACACTTACATGGATAGGGTTAATTAGTCATTAGACATGCATAGGCTTTAATGCTACATACAGAAAACATGTAAAAGTACATACACACTTTAAGGAACAAAAACATGCGCGAATGTTCACAAAAATATCATAATTGAAAAAGAATATAGGCGCGGATAAGTACGAAGTTTATAACCTGAATGTAGACCATGCACAGGGCTTGAACAAATATCATGTGAACACACTCATACATGCTGCGAAACAAGACAAAAAGTTACAAGTTGAAATTAAAAAATAAAAATAAAATTCATGAGAAGGGAGTGTTTGCATGAAACATAAATTTACGATTAATACTTTATACTTTTGTTCATTCAACATTTAACTTTATGGTGTGTTTACTTACGAGCGCTCTTTGCAAAGGGCGAAGTTATGTAATCGGTCTGACAATTTGTTTCTAGTAGTAAAATTATCATCAGTGGAAGCCTCATACCACGAAGGCGAAAGAGCAAACCTATTCTGACTGACATATTACCTGAGGCCATGTCAACGACTAATGGTAATAATATCCCAACTTTAAGGACCGTCACACATAAAGGCTAGGTGATAAATTGCCTCCTAAGGATTAAGCGACACCCGTAGAATTTTCGTGAAGTTGCCGTTTGCCCATGTGAGCCGGGAATATGAGTCTGAATGATAGTTAAATTTTCAGCTGTGACGTTTGCGGTCATAATGACACAAGACACCTGCAGGTGGGATGTCAGAATCTTGTGGAAATACTGAACACCGCCAAAAATGAAGAGATTGGTCCACAGCCCCACGGTCAACCTACTATTACTATGATTATTGTTTTGCTTCCGAGACTGCAAGGCAGCGGAAGCTTTGTTTTCACTTTCGAAATGAAAAAAAAAAAATTTTTCGCTCCAAAATCAAAATTTCCACTCGCATTTTGCGTTTCAGAGCCTCCCGAACAAATTTGGTTCCGTGTCTGTCTGTCTGTCCGTCCACATTTCCTTGTAACAGCCATAACTTCCACAATTTTGATCCGATTTTAACCAAATTTTCAGGGATCGTGCGGGTATAGCTCTACATGGTCCCCTATCAGTTCCGTCATAATCGAATCAACGGTAGCCTCTGCGCAGGCGCAAACAAAATTTTCTTGTTTCGGTCATAACTCAGGCAATTGTGAACGGATTTCGGTCAGATTTTCAGGGATGATGCGGGCAAGGTTTCTTGAGGTCCCGTATTACATTCTTCGCGATCATCAGCAGCGGTACGCTAGGCGCATGCGCGAAAATCCTGGATGGTCCCATATTAAAATCAAAATTTTCCTTATTAATTTCATTTATTATATGTACCATTCAGCTTCCAATTTCCCACCTTATTAATTCCCTGATGCCAGAACCGGTCGTTTCTAGTTTTCTGGAATTTAATGGTGACGTACTGTGAAGGTCACGAGGAAGCTCATGTGCCAATTCCTTGGCAGTGTATTTTTCTTCCAGTGAAATCCAGTGCAGTGCTTCGCAACAAAACGTTGGGAACAAGTAGCTTAGCTCAAGTTCTTGTTTTAATGGTGAGCAGGACAACTTAGGTCCAGTAGAAGTGGAATGGAGGACTTGTGTACTCTTGAAACAACTGCGAGCCAGGGGCGGATGGGGGGGGGGGGGGGGGGTTAAACTTGACGTTGGGTCTTCCTACTCTACTCTGTGCGTTGGGCACACAAAATGTCCCGCTGTGCGCGCCCCTACCGAACTGAATTGTAACTACGTTCCCCCAGAGTCTTATCGCACGAATAGGTTCCATTGACTGAATTGGCGCCTCGCTTTTTATAAATCCATGTCCGCTGCTAAAATATAGATTAGTTGGACAGATAGATCAGAATGATTTGTATAGTAAGGTGGTCTGGATGCTCTCAAGCTCGCATCTAAAAAATACATACCATCCAGTAGGCGATCCCTTAGTAAAATACAGATTATTTAGACGAATAGATCAAAATGACGTTTTAAAGTATGGTTTTAAACATTTAGAATAATGACATTTAAAAAAAATATGTTTCGGAGGTTGAATTTGAATGCAAAAACATTTTGTCTCGAACTTGGGATCGAATTGGGTCTTTCCCCTTGGAAGTCCCACACGCTATCCACCACACCACAGGTGACGTTAACAATTACTGAATAATTACAGAACTTAGCTACCCATAAGGGAGCTTATTTCCGTTGCCAGTTGACGCTAGTTCGAATTCAGGTCGGCAGGGGCGCGCACAGCGGGACTTCTTGTGTAGGTACCTAGTGTCTGGTGTTGGTTAATAACCTATTGTCAATTTCGATGATGCCTTAACAACTACCCTTCCAAGTTCCCTTCCTTCTTCTACCACATCTATTTCTACCGAAAAAATTAAACCACATATATGAAGCAGTTGATAACTTTATACTTTTTCCATTATGAAAGAATACATTACAAGTTATGTATAGGTATTCTATGACTCGGGCTTAAACGAAGATTTAGTGTAGTGCAGTCGCGTTAAGCTGCGTTTACACTAGCGAAACTTCCTAACAGTTGCGCGAAACTTCCTCGCTGCGATAGAAGTTTCGCACCTCCCAAAACAGAGTGCAACTCAGAGCGAGACGTTGCGCGAGTAGGGTGAGCCGCCTCACCAAGCTCAAGCCTTCAAGCTATCCTCCTGGTTAATTTTACTCGCGAAACAATAAAGCCGCGTTTACACCAGCGAGTTTGTTTCGCGCAAAACACTAATGCGCGGATGAAAACCGACTGCCCTCCGGCTCACAGCGAGCGTCCTCACCCCGAAACGTTTCGCGAGTGGAAGGGCGTCTACATGGGCGAGTCTGCCTCGCGCAACGTCCTCGCGCAACTGTTTCGCGAGGAAGTTTCGCTAGTGTAAACGCGGCTTTAGAGTGACTGAATCGTTTCATTCAATCGTACAACGATTCCCTATTCGTGTAGTACGACTCACAGTTTAGCTTCTGTTTTGCTTGCTATAGAAAAACCTCTTTTCGCGCTGAGCCAACAAACGGTCCAGAGAAGACGCAGTGAGTAAACTAGCAACACTTTAATTTCCTTGACAAACTAACCACAAAACTCATATTATTAACCATGATACCAAGTGTTCTGCAGATATCGATTTTGTATTGCGTTCAAAAGTTTACAAATACAGTACCTATTTTGAATATTAAATTTCGGCACTTCGACCCACACCCGGGCCTGGAAAAAACCTCCAAAACTGATATTCTATTATAGATCCAAAAACTGCAATTTCCCATTCTCAAACACTTATGCATTCTTACCCAACCCACTTTACACATAAACTGTGGTAAACGTAAAACCTACCAACTTAAACTTCGTTTTTTTTTTTTTTTTTTGCAGTTTCAAAATTTTGCTGTTCCTAACGATATGATTCCCAATTTTTGTCATGCCCCCAGTACGGATTTAAAATTTGAAGGATATTTATCATGTTCAACGGACATTATTAAAGGTCTTCAAACAGATTTTTTGATTTGGGAAAAAATTAAAAATTGATCGTTTTTTGTGCATAATTTGCACACTTTTGCACAATCAATTATAATGATACAATTACTGTCCTGGCCCTTCACGTCGAATACATTCCACCTCAAAAGATTTCCGGACCCTTCTAGTTCTTGGAGAAATAATTTTGAATTAGTTATCGAATCTCATTAAACCGAAATCCAGTGTTACTCTTATCGGCTTTACTACTGACTGAATGACCCCATGACAGTTTGCTATCAGTAAAATTATATTTTGTCGTCCACTCGAAATGCGCCGAGCACGGGAAGTAACGTGAAGCCGTTCTGTGAAAACGGTTTTAGACACTGATAAAACACTTCCCAACATTCCAAATACTCAGAAGCTTGTCTTTGAATCTCAACCACTTCTATTTTAATATTCGTATTACGTTCATTCAATCAATGTAACTCGTGAAGAGTCTTGCAATCTCTTGCAGTAACATTATGAAAAGAAGCCAATTTCATTGAAGGTTTTCATAAACGAACAACAGAAGGAGGAAATGATACTTGAGAGCAAAGCACTGCGAAAAATTTGCAATTAAGAACCAAATTAACACACAAATTGCTGCTTTTAAATGGGATTTTGTAGACTTTCCCCCTCAAATTACTCTAAAAAATGTACGATAATCAAATGACTTTTTTATAACTCTTTAGGTGGATAAAAATGCCCCATATCCCTTCCAATTCCTTTCATGAAACTCCGAGGGGCTCTTTTTCTTGGAAATCCACTTATTACATTAAACACTATTCCAACCTTATTCTAAGAGAACGCGTAGAAGGAATTTTGAGTTAAAATATTACATCATTTTAAATAATTAATTACTAGGGGAGTTTTATGGCTAGTAGCTTTGCCGATTTTATGGTATGCTGCTTCATTTTGACATTGAAAATGTCTTAGTCGGCGGATCAACCGGAAATTTTGTTACAACGGAATTTTTGTTACGCAAAGAAAAAACGTCACGCAACCTATAAACAAGTTAGGTGTTGTTATGATTGTGTATACTAGCAATGAAATCAGTCTTTTAATTAACGTAATGTAAGTTTCTTTAGAACATTAAATGCAGGTGTTATTATTGAAGAGTCCGCTTCAATTCGGCCAGTCAATAATTATTTTATGTTTTCTAATTGTTATTTTATTTAAAACAATAAACTAGATTGAAATTACTAAGACATTTTTAATGCTCATAGCTCTTCTCTCATAAGAGAGAAAGTACGAGCGGCCTGCCGGTTTTAGTTTAGTTTCCTCAAGTTTTTCCATTGTTCCCTTACTTAGAAAAAATAACAACCATATCAAAGTAATGTACTGAAGTTGTCTAATTAGGTACTAAATCGAGAAAATAAATCTCAGTGACTTTTCTAACCATTTATTTGCAATTTAGGTAAAACTTGGGAGGGATCCCGTACTTTTCACGCGTTTGAGAACGAGGCATTCATAGAATTCAAAACTATCAGTCCTGTGAATTATTCAACGTGTAAACTTCGTTTTCATTTTATTCAAGATAGTTGACTATAGTTTGAGAAAAAGATAAGTAGAGGGTGAATGAGAGATTCATTCAAAATATTGGGGAGTAGAGTAAGGAGATAATAAGATTTGTTGGGGTCTTGAGGTTCAGTCAGTTTTTTTTTTTTTTTTCAAATTTAATTGCTGATAACGACAGTACTTATGTGCTCACTACCATTGGGTAGGTACTTACAGCACCAGTGTGGGCTACCAGTAGGTTCATAATTGTTATAGGTACCTATTTCTATAATACAATTCATAGGGATTTAAATCTTATTCTCTATCACGACAATATCACATGTAAATATCACTGATACTAATTAATTATTACAATATTTACAAAATTGGCACAATTCCTGAGTAAGTTGCAACTTGCGAATTACCTTATTATAGTTAGGTAGACTTAATGAGACTGGAATAAATTCTGCTCAAATGATCTGTATCATTTCTCTCATTACATGTGTTTGGTGTTTTCTCAATATATATATATATATATATATATCGCACCCGTCCTAGAATACAACTCAAAAATCGCGATTTTTGAGTTAGTTGTGGTTTTGAGAAGTAGAAACGGTCTAGTTTGTCTGTAGCAGGTGGAGATATGTGTAGGGCACTCTAATTCCGCTAGAGAGTGCGTGTGTCTTTCTTTTATGGAGGGAGTAACCAATTCACGTCCTAGGAAGAAAGACACAACTCAGTTGAGTTCATGGAGTCTGTGTCTCGTTTTGAGTTGTTTCCTTTTTGTGTGGAAAATTTTAACTTGTGTCTTTCTTTTCTGAACATTTTGGATCCTGACTGGTGAGATTTCAGTGTTTGAGTTGGAACAACTCAAAAATTCTTAAAAAATCAACAAAACCGTTCCCCCCACTCCCTTCCCACTGGCAAAATAACTATTTATTCACCATGGGGCGTTAGAGTAATAATGTAGGAAACAAGTTTCGCAAAGATAAATTATATTCATCGTGTTCCAAAGGACGGGTAGCCAATGGTGTGGAAGGAAAACTTTGAATGCGATTTGCCAAAAATGACAATTTTTGAGTTGTACCCTTATTCTAGGATGGGTGCGATATATATATAATTTCTTTAATTTTCCTTTTTCCTAAAGATTGTTCGGAGTTTAAAATTTGTCAATCTTCAAAGTTCCAAGTATGATGTTCCTCCAATGCATGTTTTGCAGAGGCGCATCTACCATCATAATTATTGATATCTGACCGATGCTTGCTAAGTCTATTTTTTATATATTGTTTACTTTGGCCTATATATTTAGATTCACATTGATCGCAGAATAAACTATATATTGTATTACTTACCAGATCTTTGGGAATTTGTGATTTTAATTTGCTAAATACTAGGTTATTTAGAGTATGCTTATCCCATGTGCTATTTTACAAGCTACTTTGCCTGATAGTTTTTTTTAGATTTGTTCAGATAAACCTTTCACATAAACAACTCCCCTGTAACAGAGTGGAAGAGCGTTTCTAGAGTCCAAGTTTTGTGCTGATTGAGATGTGGAGTTATGTTGTGGTGGGGATGAGTGGGGGTGAGCTGTGTGTGGATCAGGACTGGCTGAACCTCAAGAACCCAACAAATCTTATTTTGAGCAAAGCAGTCGAGAAACCAAACCTTATCTATAAGGAGAAAATGAAAAATGTACTATCTTAATTATATGAATGACACACTATCAAGTTACTGTGGAATTATTGGTACAAGAAAGGAATTGGCAACCATACTTTGAGGTGTTTTCTGAATGAATATCAACAAATGAGACGCGCTAACTGCAATTACTACGATCAGCATTCACGAATAGGTCGTTGAACATTAACCTGATTCATAATTTTGTTAATAAGGTCTCGGAACACGAGCTACCTCGTTATGCATGTATATCTCTGCGATTTCAACGGTAAATCTGAACACAATTCACAGGTCGTTAATTCTCTTAATTAGGATAGACTACTAGGGTAGAATATAAGATAGACGCTATCTAATGTAACAACACTACGCTAAATTGACGGGTCATAACATGCTGGACAATAGAACATCAAGCGATTTTACTCACAGCAGAAGGAGTGCACAGCATAATAACCATACAATCTGGAAAAACACCAAGGTATCTTTGCTCATAGGACAGCAAAATTGACAAAATACGATTAAATTTTGGAAAACTAATGAACTAATTCTTTTAAACTATGTGCCCATCAATCAAGATATCGAATGAAGTTGGATTTAATGAAAAATAGAGCTAGATCATAGGAAATTAATTAGTAACAAACCGGGAAAATGTCTAAGAAACAAATTTTACGCCTGCATCTCCCTCCTAAAATTTGTTGACTGTTCAGCTCTTAGGTTGAGTTGATGAAGAAATAAATATTGTGACCGTATAAGTTGAACAAGTAGGTTGGTACTGGTAAAAAAATGCAGTTCAAGATAACGAGATTGAGAATTCAACTTTATCTCTTAAGAGTTCAAATAACTGATAACACCAAATCACGGGGAATTATCCACGAATTTGAACACGCGGTATTTATATCGCCTGATCGTGCAAACAGGAAGTCCTCTACGATTTTGTTAAATGACTATGAATGATTTAATTATTTAATATGAATGATTTAATTACTGAAACACGAAACCAACGAACGAAACATCAGTTTTCGGTGAAAATTAAACGAGGTCACACAGTTACTTCTTCTAATGTTTTACTAATTTACAGTGAATTTACACTCAAATTCAGTGAGCGAATTTACACTCATTCCTCATGAGCTAAATTTCGTAAATTATCGTCTTACATTGTGTTACATTGTTTTAAAATTTGAGTACTTTAAGTTCAGAGAAAGGTTTAAGTACCAATTCATGAAATAAAAACTCTTTTTAACAAGATTCTAGGAATCAATTTTTTTTAAGCTTCTTTTTGCAGTTTTTGTCGATTTTTTGGTTAATATTGATGAAATTTAAGTGCATTTTTCAGAATAATTTTGTGCATAAATTGTATATTTTTCTAGTTCATCGTTGACAAATTTCCTTTGACTAAAATCCAGCCAAAAAATATGAATTTAACCATTTTTAGCCGTTTTTTAAAGACATTTTTAGTGATTTTTTTAAAGCACATTTTTTGGAATTTGAGAAATTTATAGTGCTCAAAAAGCAATGGCCAGCGAACTCATCCTTTCATTTGGACAACCTTGATTTTTAGGCTCAAGAACGACATTTTATCTCAATCTTGAGGAGGGTTATCGTAAGGAATGCCACAAAACGGATTTCAATGAAGCAAATTTCAGGAAGATTAAATTTTAACATTTTGAAGTTACTGCAACAGCTTCATTTTCTGCAAGAATTCTAATTACGATCATAAAACCAATTATAGTTCAATTAAAATATAATATCGCACAATATTTGAATGACTGGTGTCTGTTGTATTCAATCGTCTCTCCTCAGTTATCTCAATTTAATTTAACAAATGCAAGAAATTTCAACCGGAGAATGGTATAATGTTTGATAAATCATATGCAAAAATCTAGAGACCACGGATGTCAAAAGCGTACCTTGCTAAGTAATGAACTCAAAGATGCAAGGAAAAGAAATACTACTAACTAAGCTACTTGACAAAATTATGTATAAAGTAAAAAAATAAAATAAAATAGAATCTGCTATAATAAAATAAGAGTTTGCTAAGATAATAGAGTATACTACATTTTTCTAGGATCGTATTTTCATTTTTTAATTGAAAAATCAAACTGAGGTAAGCAGCTCACATCCATACAACTGATCCCATCAAGACCTTGCTGTTCACCACTATATTACAAAAAAGGTGTCAAGTTTCTCGTAGGACAAGTCGATGGATGAAGCAATTGACATAACGAAAGAGTGCGATAAAAAGAAAATTAGAGCATTATCATAAAATAAATTCATTTAAATCTTGAATGATGCAGTACTTGCTAAGTAGCTCACATACATCAAAACGTGAAAGAAGAATAGAAGAAGCAGCAAGCTGCAAGAGCTGGCCATCACGCAACAGAAAAGTACGGAACCAAAACGATAACAAAAGCCACAAACTATGTTTTTGAAAAATATTTTCAAAATTTCATAGAGCATGCGCATCGAACTAACCCGACGAAAGTCTCGATCAAGCGAACTGTTAGTCGATCAAGGAGGCACCCGGATTTAGCTTCTTTGGCACATCGGTTGAAGAGTTCCTTGTAGAATCGAGGAGCTCTGGTTTCTAGGAGGCTCTTGTGAGTTCGGACGCAGCCGGAGTGAAACAGCAAGTGAAGATCGGCGAAAAGACACTCAGTGTAAACCCTTTGGAAGAGTAAAAGAATAAAATGGTTGTTTGTTTCAGTGAGTATTTTAGCAAGAGTGCTAAATTATGAATCGCAAAGGGAACAAGTTTGGTTACCAGTTGTTGGCCATTCTGGAATTAGTCCCAGGGTTTTTTTAATTTTTTTAAATGTGACATGACAGCCTCAGAAGGCTGCAAAGGCTGCACGGGTGTACTGTCTCAAAGTCCAACTCTGACAGTTCTTTATTCCCCCAGACTGGCGACGAGGTGGTACAGTTCTTATGAAGCCTTTTGAAATGGTCATACTTAATTTCGTGAAACCTCCAAGACGGACAAGCCTGTCTACCTAGTGCCGTGTGACTCTTAAACTTAGAGCCGTACATATAGATATAGAACTTGGTTCAGATAAAGAAAACAAACAATTACAGGATTCAACAAATTAGAATAAGATTAAAGAATAAAGCAAAATAAAGAATCGCAAACAACGATAATATTATTTGGTGATTGAATAACATTTAACCTATGAACCTCACAAGACGATCGATAAACATCGACGTCTCGTCTTTACCACACTCCACCAAAAATTTCAAAAACTATTTTCTTCTTGGGTCACATTTTATCGTTACTTTTTTGAAGAAAGCACTCAAGAGACCAAGACTTTTTGGATTGTTTAGCCATTAGGAAAATATGTTTGGGGACGACTATGGCCTGAACTGCCCTCACCCAACCCTAATCATCTCTAAACGTCCCTAATCATAATTTCCTAATGACTATCAAACCCGAAAAGACATTGACCACCCCCGAATCTACAGGACTAATCATCTTCCCCGATAAATGTGTGCATTAAGCACCCTGGCAAAAGCACTAATCTTCCTTTAAAAATCGGATTCTATTCAAACCTGGGCCATTCACATGACAGTAGAACGCTCTAACCACTACACCATTATGCTTTGCTCTTCAGAGTTGCTCCATGACTAACGGGTCACCTAAATGGAGGGTCAACCTCCTCTCACCAGTTCGAATTCATAGTTGAGTGGGGTGGTTCAATCAACAGTTAGGACACACTCAGATTACACGAGTTTGACAGTGCACTCAGGGGACACTCAATGCTTTTTCAACTTAAGTTGGCAGCCCTGAAAGTATGTTGTAGGGGTAGTTTCCCAGGTTTGAGGGAAAAGGGACGGGAAAATTCCCTCTCGAATATTGCACCGTTGAGCTGAGGGTAAAACTCACCTCAATGCCATTTTTTGTTTATGAATCCTGTTGAGTGTGCATTTGTGTTGCACACTCAGCGTATCCTCAAGGCCGCCCTCAAATCACGTCCATGAATCGCGCAGAGTGCATGAATTCCCTTATCGATACACTTAGGGGCCCACTCAAGACTCAATTCCCTTCGATGAATTCCGCCCTAAAAGCAATAGTAGTGTCCCACTCGTCTGAAGTTTTCGAAATCGCCGGTAGAGCGTGGTAAAGTCAAGGCGCTGATGTGCACTGAGTGCAAAGTTAAGAAACACATACCCTACGTAGCTAGTCATCCCAAAGTGGATACGATCATCGAGTAGGCATATTTCCTCTTGAATCGGTTCATTTATTGAATTAATACATCATGGAGTAGGTATAGGTAGTAACTTGAAAAATTATTTGACTTTTCAGTGAGGAGAAAGAGCTCTGATGCGAGGGAATTAGAAGATCAAAGGAAAAGCATCAGACGGGAAAAATTGTCTCTCACCTATCTATTGATTTTTTGTTAATAAATACCTAGTGATTCTATAGGATGTACCATTTTCAGACAAAGAAAATGTTAAGAATTGATTCGACCAAACATTTTTCGAAAACAATTTACTATAAGAAGCATTATTCTCGTTTCTGAATATTGATCGTTATTGATCAGTAATTGAATGATGTATTGATGCTAGAAAAATCCCAATTACAGCAGTATCAGCATTATTAAAGGTGTACCAACCTAATAATCCCTGAATCTAAACAACTAAATAAGGTTTCTATGCCAAGATCATGGGTTACTGAATCAAAAAAATCAACCAAAATGCATTATGAAATTAAGATAACGAAATAATATTATAGTGAGTAGGATTTCAAGGCTAATACTAAGTAAATATTCAGTGACATCAAATATTCTTCAATATTTATACTTACTTGAAAGTTCAAAATGAATTAAGGTATAGATGGGACAAGCAACATAATAGCACATCATATGGTGGGACTATTCGAATACTCAATATATATGTATGTAAAGGATTTCTATTAATAAATTATCAATACTTTCCCAAGTAATGAAGGTGCTCCGCGATGATTCTATAAAGTAAGTGAAAGTTGAAAAGAGTAAGGACTAAAGGAATGATTATGGAGTACAATGAAGGGATCAAATAGTAAAGGTCTGATTTATGCATGATGCCTTTGACTACATAAGCACATTTATATCGAGGGTTATAAGCATTAAGAAACAGAAATCATCATGAGACCCCACATCCACTGGGAGAGCTTGAAGAAAGAACAAGATTTTGGAACAGTGGAACAACACAAATGGATTTGTAGGTCACCAAATCACAATGTACAATATTTACATGATTGGAGTAGATGATTGGCAATACGAATTATATTGGACGATTATTGACAATAATGTGCCCCAAGCATGCAGGATAATGGCCGCAGCCATATTGAAAAACAAGAGTGACATGATCAGAAGCTGGAAGTACCTGTCAGACCGATGTGAACTCGAGGGAGACTGTCAGGGAACCGGTGTTTGCTCATAAGATCAATACAACACGAAGACAAACAAAGACGATAGAAAGTTATCGAGGAGCAAACAACGACATTTAAAGCACGCGATAACCGAGAGATAAAGGTTCGTATTTATGGAAGATAAACTTGACGGATAGAAAAAATAATTTATGAAGGATCAGCGAATGATTTCTTATCGTGCGCAATAAGGAAGCGTCAAGCTTGAGTATTGCTTGTACCTGTAGAAGAAAGTGAGGCAAAATTGGTCTCACAAATTAAAAATTAGTCTAAAACAAATTTAAAACAAATATCTGCAACGTTCTAAGCAGAAACATACACGATATTAACTATGGAAAGGATGTAACACGCTGAGTCGAATGAGCTTTGGCAGACTGAAATCGGACCAATAGTAAGGTCGCTAGGTGGTTTTAAAGGAAAAAAGTCTATACGGGTGGAGGGGGGCACCCAAAATCAGCCCGATTTCCAATTACACTGGAGATGGGGTCATTAAAAAAGTGGTGTTAAGTAACAAGGAAAGTAACAGTGGACTGGGGGGTTTTCGAGGTCGCTGAATCAGAAACTGAAAGCCGTATTTCCAGATTGGCTCGAATTTTAAAGTTACAGCCCATACGCCTGTTTTTCTCATGTTCAATAATCAGAAAAATCACAATTAAAAGTTTTGAATGGCACTTCCAGGTTTAACCACCTTACTTTATGCTTTTTAGGGTGCTAAATACGAATATGAAACCGGATTTTTTCTATCGTTTTCCGTTTCAGAGAAATATAACTTCTAATGTGATTAAAAACTTTGTTAGCGAATTTTTGAAGAAAATTAAGCTATTGCTCTCGCCTCAAAATTTGTAGAATGTGAATTTTTGAAAAAAATGTATGCAGAAATCCGTTTCAGGCTATTCTGAATCATATTCTGAAGTTTAACGCATTTTTTAATGTATGTATATGTATGTATGTATATACTATATTTATATATTTCAAAATAGCCTGTTTTTTGCGATTTGTTGTGCGAAATAATTTTTTCAGCATACTAACATGTGGTATATTCGGAATCAGCGTGAAATTTCCTATAAGAATATGTATCAAGTTTTCAAAATTTCAAAGTTGAAAACCAGTCAAAAATCGAAATAATGCCGTTCGCTAGTTGTAAAAATCGGTAATATTTGCATGAAACATTGTCCAAATTCAGATTGAACTACTCTTATGGAAGTATCCCTGTATAACCAATCCTAGAACCATATGACGTCGGTATGTTATTTTATTTTATGTCAAGATTTGATGATGTTATGATAGGATACTGTTAAGATTTCAACTGCCACATTGGACATCGAAATCTATGAATATTTATCTACATTTGTCTTTAAATCTACAAGATTAGTTTAATAATAAAGTATGAGTACCTCCTAATTATTTTTAATAATTTGATTCCATGTTTGTCTATCAAAATCATAAACTAAAATTTCTCTACACGATCAATAGCGACTGAAATGTCGAAGATTTCTTCAAAAATTCGCTCATGGGGTCATGCTGCATGACTGGACTTTTAGCGATTTTTCCGATTTTTACTGGGTTTAAACGAGATTTGCGCCTGAACACGAAGCTATATAATCCAAATCCGGTTTCATATTCGGATTCAGCACCCCAAAAAACATCAGGTAAGCAGCTAAACCTGGAAACACGATGCAAAACTTTTAGTTGTGCTTTTGTCAGATTACTGAACATGAGAAAAACAGGCGTATGGGCTGTGATTAAAATTCGAACCAATCTGGGAAAACGGCTTTCATTTCTGATTCAGCGACCTCGAGCATCCCCCAGCCAACGGTTACTTTCTTTGTTGTTAATTCATGAATAGCTTTAGGGTCGAATCGTTTCGTTTTTTTTATACCTACTCTACAACTTTGAACGTACCTATACAACATTTACACACCAAATAGGGGGTTTTACACATCAATTTGAAGGATAAATTTTAAATAAAGAAATGAGCATTTTTACCTCATGAATTCATTCAGCTTCCCTCTCTGTTGTACCTATAGTTGTCCCTATAGTTAATTCATATCAATTTGTTGATTACCTATGATTCACGTTATGATATTCGAAACGTCTTATTCCTATTCATATTTACAAATTCCTTCCCCAACTATCATTATTAGTTGCACATGTTAATTTGTTCAATACTTTTTCAGAATTAAATTATTGTATTTACTAAATTTGTCCAATACTTTTCCAGAATTAAATTATTGTATTTACTAAATTTCTGAAATACTCTAATTTGATGTGTAAAAGTTCCAGTCATGCAGCATGACCATATAAGCGAATTTTCAAAGCTCATCCATCCATTTTATGATTTCCTGCCACCACTATTCAAGACATGTCAGAGTTCACACGTGATTGTTGTGACACAACTCGGTAAAAATTGACTATTTTACATCGCTAAATCAATTTTAATTATTCTGGACGTCTTAGACGCTAAAGTTTACGATATTCACATCATGATTTTCCTCCCATCACTTAGCAACGCTCAAGTTGAAATTTATTGTCTGCAAAATAAATGTTAACTATTAATTTTATTGCTCAAATTCGTCATATTGTCTGCAAAAAATTGTTAACTATCAATTTTATTGCTGAAAAATTTGTTCTAAATAACATTCTATTATTTAAACAAAGATATTGAATTTCTAGAATTTTTTACATTTTTATCGATTTTGTAGCACATTTTAATGAAATTTAATTAAAATTTTGAGCATAGGTTTGAGCTTTAATTTTTAAATTACCAACTTCATAGTTGATAAACTTTATTTGAGTAATATTCTGCTAAAAAAAAATAAAAATAAAAACACCGATGTTTAGCCTTTTTTGTCATTTTTTTGTGATTTTTTTTTAGTACATTTTTTGAAATTTGACCAATTTAATGTGCTCAAAAAGTGTTGTCCAACGAACTCATCCTTTCTTTTGAAATGCTTGATTTTTTGGCGAAAGAACGAAGTTTTTATCTCAATTCTATCGAGAGTTACCGTCTGGAATGACACATACATATATATATATATATATATATATATATATATATATATATATATATATATATATATACGTAAAACCTCCAAATTGATGTGTAAAACCTCCAATTTGACGTGTAAATCCTATAAAAATTGCTGTAGGATGCACGGTTAAGGAATTGTTAGAGAAAAACTTTAAAATGTGCAAATTTAGCCATCTCTAGGAGTCCGCTATTTTGTATTCCACCAATTTTGAGATGGTAAACTCAGGGTGGACTAAATGTTCAAAATCTAATCTCGAACCTTCTCCTAAAATTACTAGGTACCAATTTCGGCCTCAGCTCCTCGACTATATGTGTAGAAGTTACGAAAAACGGTGTGAGGTATTATCACTATATGACTTGACAACATAGGATGGAGCCCAAGTGTGAAATAAGGTCGAAAACTGCGATCTCTAAATCCTATCAACTAATCCGACGGCTTTTGCCAAGTTGATGGGGAGAGAAACGAAATTACCGGGGAAGTTTCACCTCCAGCCTGTCGTGAAGATCTCCCTCGAAGCCAGGAAAAAAATAACACCTTTCACCACGACATTTTTCGAAGCAAAAACGGTGGACGAATAAGTTGAAAAAATATCCCGTCAGGCGAGGCAGTGTAATGGTCGAGCATCTTCAGTATAAGGGAGGCGGGGATGAGTGAATTATGAGCTAAAAGGGAATTACTGACCTAGAAATGTCTTGTCGGAGTTGGTCATTTAGCCGGGTGTTGAGATGGTTGAGCTCAGCGGCGGCCTTTTCCCTTAGGGCTTGAGAAGCCTGGGTTGCCGCTCTTCCTGCCATCAGTCATGGTCTCTGGTCGAGCCCCCAAGCGCCGCTCTGTTAACACGAAAAGATGAAATATTATTTTCAATTATAATTAACCCGCTAGTTCGTCTAAGCACACTTACAAGTAGGTGGGATGAAAAGATTACTAAGAGGTTATTGCTAGGGCTTGGATCCAAGCATAATATATGCATTTTGCTTCCGGGGCGGGAGCAGTTTTCACTTTCAAGAGATGAAAAAGTCCAGTCATGCAGCATGACCCCATGAGCGAATTTTTGAAGAAATCTTCGACTTTGGGTCTGCGTGCTAGTGCGTACATAAATAGAACTTCTTAATAATTTCATGGCTGATATTTTCTAACCCACAGTCAGTATTAAAGCTACATCAAGTCCTAAAACAGTTGAGCGTAAAACATTAAAGAGAGCGACCGAGAGAATCGGAGGACGGAATATTTCACAGAGTAAACTCATCAATTGTGATTACATTTTTTTTTTTTTTTTTTTTTTTTTTTTTTTAACAAGCACCTACTACCTACGTTTTAAACAGCATGGTTCTAGGATTGGTTATACAGAGATACTTCCATAAGAGTAGTTCAATCTGAATTTGGACAATGTTTCATGCAAATATTACCGATTTTTACAACTAGCGAACGGTATTATTTCGATTTTTGACTGATTTTTCAACTTTGAAATTTTTGAAAACTTGATACATATTCTTATAGGAAATTTTACGCTGATTCCGAATATACCACATGTTAGTATGCTGAAAAAATTATTTCGCACAAGAAATCGCAGAAAACAGGCTATTTTGAAATTTTTGAAAATTTCAACCCGAAGATGTAATCCGATCATGCTGGCCAACGAACTTGAACTTTCGTTTTGTGTCCTTAACATTTTAAAATTTGTTTGAAGTTTCTAGCACAATTCTACGGACAGTTATCGTCTGGAATGACACATACATACATATATACATACATACATAAAAAAAATGCGTTAAACTTCAGAATATGATTCAGAATAGCCTGAAACGGATTTCTGCATAAAAGTTTTTCAAAAATTCACATTCTACAAATTTTGAGGCGAGAGCAATAGCTTAATTTTCTCCAAAAATTCGCTAAAAACACCTAGTCAACGAAATGGAAGTGTGGAAGTCGGTCCGCAATACCTTCTGGGGCTGCTAGCCCATATGCGATTTTTCCCTAGAAAAATAACCGTAGCTCAGTATCGTCAAAAATTCCCCTGAAACTTCCCCTCATTTTCACTGCCTACCTGATAACGCTTGGATCTTCGATCCAAAACAGTTTTCCTAATAAACTTCTTTAATTAATTTTTGATTGTTGGTATACCGTACATATCATCCCATTTACGTATTAAATTCCATTTAAAATAAAGCAAAACTACAATAAGTAGATAACTGAAGTGGTGATTGAAATATTCTATTGTAGCAATATTTATATTCTAACCTATAACTAGAATATCGGTGGTTTGAGTTTGTTTAGATTCTGTTTTGTTTCTCGCAATCGGTTTCATGCCTCGTATTTTAATTCGGGTACTTATATAATACATTTGTGTGATATTGTCCAGAAAAAGTGTTTTTCTCGCTGAAATACCTATCAATTGAGGATAAACCTGTAAATATGGATAAACGTCCACAGATATGATTTTGCAGGCAGTAAGTAATAATAGTATAATATGGTAGGCCTCTTTTCATATTTATCGTAGTTTTTAATGTTCGGATTAGTTAATATTGTGTAATATTTTCTTCAAGATAGTACTATGCTGTAATCAATATGTAGATTTGTGAATATGAAAGCGTACGTGATTTAAAATCATGACAAAAAGCCAATGAACATGCATATGAACGTTTGGCAGTTTATTATAAAGTCTTCGTATATTCAACAACAAGTACTAGAATTGGGGTCATTCTCATTTCATTTGCCGCTTTCATGTCCCCGACGACGAATTCTCCCAATTCTTGACCAAAACTAGCTATTTTGGGGAAAAAAGGGTAGAATAAGTTGGGAGATCAACGAAGTAATAATTTGACTGCCCAAAATCCCAATACACAGTGATGACGAATGAAACCTGAAATCCTGGAAACTCAGGAGTGTTACTGTCCCCTCCTACCTAACACGTAAGTAGAAGTTAAGTAGATACGAAACAATGACAATCTAAAACTGGCCAGGGTTACTAGCTGCAGTAAGTTGGTTCCTCTTTATTTAGAGTAAGGATTTACATTTTAAAGATTTTTCCCAACCCGTGAAAAACTAGTTTTTCAGTCAGTCCCCCATATCTCTTCTCAATGGGACCTCAGGAGTGTTATCATTTTTGGGATCAAGAAAGCCGATGGAAAATGGCGGGAAACAGTCAGTGTGAAGGTTATATTGTCCAGTTGAAGATGTGAGACTGTAGTGGAGTGCTTGGAGTTGCAGCAGTTTTTACAGCGAATGAAGCCTAAAAACATGTTGAGTATTTTTATTTTCAATCATGAGTGTTACACTAATTAGAGTGTTGTTAGTGCTTGAACAAAATAATTCAATATCAACAACCATATTGCTTGGTGACAGGTTTCAAACAGTAGCCATCCCCGAGTTTTGTCACTTCATCATCCTGTGTGACGCCATTTTTACTGGAAATTCTCATGAGTGTTACCTCTCAGGAGTGTGACCAAGGCTGGGTAACACTCCTGATAATACGGTAACACTAATAGGGTAACACTCCTGAGATTTAAGCTCAATTACACTGCCTTCAACATGAATTCCGTAAAATCTGAATATTACGTTTGAATGTGATTCTTTTGTACTTACTTGAGCCCCGACAACAATTTTGCCAAAGTCATCCATTTTACAGAAATCAATTTTTGAAATCTGGTAACACTCATGAGTTGGATATCATGTTTTTTAATACAAAAAAATATATAAAATACATCAATGAAAAACTCACTGTTCATCTATGGAACTCATATCTGCAATGTACAATGAGCAGTATTTGCCGATCTAACCTCATTTTCGAGCACTTTCATATTTCACGTCACTGAGGTTCTCAAACGACCCAAAGCGCCAAATGAAATGAGAATGACCCATTGAATACTAAAACTGTAAAATAAAATGAAATCCTTGACTGTTGCCCCTCCATAAGAATCGGCTTAGCTACGCCACTGAGGTGAAGGTACTCAAAATAGAAGGTTACAATCATTAATTTTAATTGTATCCATAAAACGAAATTCTGCATTCTCTATGATTGATGGGGGGGCTCTGCCCCTCCTCAAACTACGCCACTGGTTTATAGACAAATCGTGCAAACATGGTCTACTGGAGGAAAAGGCTTTAAAAGCTCACAATAGCTACGAAACGAAATGACCTGCTCGTAACCGTAGCAAAAACCGACAAGCGGGCAGATGTTTTCAAGGCGTTTCCCAAAGCGCAAGGCCCCCTCCTAAACCGTCTTTAAATAGGTACTTTGCGCTTTAATGGAACCCCATTTTTTACCGAAGGAAATCGCCTGAAAACTATTCGAGATTTAAAAAAAAAAAAATGGCCTTGAGAAAAGATAATGGGCCGCAAGAAAAACGGATTCTCGGCCAGCTCCGGGAGAATTGACACTGTGTAGGTCACAGGCCCTCATCACCAGGATGCGGCTGTCGCCCAAGTTATTCTGGAGGCATCTCTTGGAAAAAAAGAAGAAAATTAAGCCGGATCTGCATTACATAGAGCCCATCTGTGCAGCGGGGAACAGAACGGTTTTATTGTTCTATGGAGCTTTCATGCGTTGCCGAATTAAGTTAACTAGCACTTTCGTTTACGACGTTGTTTCCACGCTAGTTCAGTGGCATTGTCTCCTTTGAATTATTGTGAGAGAAAGGCAAATTGCGCGGATATTGAAAGTTTTACTAGAACCGGCATTTTTGCGATCTACATTGTTTACCTGCCTAAATACCTCACGTTCCAAAGTTATTGTGCTAAGACTTGATCCAAAAGACGGAAATTGGTAAGTTGTACCTTGACAGCGGGCCCACTAGTACCTATGGTATAGGATGCATATAAAGTCAAAGTTGAAAGATTATCATTCCCAAGTTATGCTGTTGCGCTGAGTGTCTTGAGGTACCCATTGCAAGGCTATTACTCCTTTATTCGGAGAAAAACTAAATTTACAATTAGGTACCTATACTAACTTGAAAGAGCTGGCATGATTTTCCTGTATTTTTTCTGATGGTAAGACCTCTGAGAATGCCTGTGATCATGTGATCAGTCCCTTTGATGTGTGTACCTCACCTAACTTATCTTACCTGGGGCCTATTTATTTCATAAAACAACAAGTGACAAGTTACAAGCCGATCTTGTTTACAAGTTGTAAAAAATGAGTGTGCAAGCGTTTCATAAAAGTACAAGTGTAGACTTGTAATGCACCGTGAAAATTTAACAAGTGTACTTACAGACGAATTTGGACAAGTTACAAGTGTTTCTCCATAATTTTGATCAAGTCACTGTTTTACAGTTGTAAACAATGGCCGACGTTTAACCTAAGTCCGTTCACCTGTAAACTTGTTATTTTCCAGCATTGTGAGTTGACAATTTTTTGGTATTTATTATATGAGAATCATCTTCTGCTGAAGAATACAGACAAGAAAGAAGCATTCAGCGTAGAAGACGCCAAAGATTTTTTTTGGCCACGAATAAACGCTCATTTCGTGGATATTTTTTAGTTTAACGAGAGATTTAGGATGTCTTCCGAGACCCTTGAAAGATTCAAATGGTGCGTGACCCTTTGCTATTTTTCACGATCCGTTATCTTAGGATCTCCCCATCATTGAAGAACAAAGTGAAGTGTGAAGATCATCTCGAAGTTAAGGATTACATTCCTAACCCAGCTGCATTAAGACTTGATGAACTGATTAATCATTTCCGCTGAATGAAGGAGAAAAATCCGATTAAGTTTAAATCAAATAGGTACACACTTTCTCTACTTTTCAGTGCATAATTTGTCTGTCTTCCAATCATTACACCTTGTAATGTACGATAAACATCCTGTTGTACTTAACACCGTCTTTATATTATGATTCGCTGACAAAGCTTCAATTTCGGCATCCCGCTTGACGTTGTTCATTTCGTTTGTTCCCACACGCCATTTTTCTTTTCTGCTACACTTGTAAACTTAGCTTCTACAAGTGCAACTTTTCTACACTTGTACTCTTTGTTTTGGTGAAACTCTTGTTCTAGTTTACCGTGCATTACAAGTACCTGTACTCGTTAGCTTGTACACTTGTAATTTGTTGTTTTATGAAATAGGCCCCTGGTGGCATGAGAGCGGAGTGGGTCAGACATCCCCATGTCAGTAACGACGCCTACGCGCAATACTTTACTAACAGAATCGCGAAAAAAAGTCGCATCGGAAGAAGTCGCTGATTTTAGGTGAATGAAACAGTAAATAGCATGAACGACGAATATAGTACCTTGGTGCAACACCGTACTATGTCAAAAAACGGCATTCTGAAAAAATCGCGTTTGAAGTTTTGATAAAAAAACTACCGTGTGCGGCTGTCCAAAGTTCTACAGACAAAGTAACTACTGCAAATAAATTACCATTAATCCCTGTTCCTAAGACATTTTTCTCATGATTTTCTGACCCTTATTTTCCCGGGAAAACTTGACATAGTATTTTGTTGCTCTCTGCACATTGAGGGATATCTGACTTAGTATACAACTGAAATATTTGAAAAACTATTGTTTTGTGTAAAATCTCGTCGAAAACTATAGCAGGAACTAAACATAACATTGACTTTATAAAAAAATAAAATAAAATAAAATAAAATAAATAAATAAACAAAAAAAACTCAAAATTAATGTAAGAATGTGCAATACATCAGTAAACGGTAAAAGCCAACAGTAAAAGGTAGATAAACTGAAAAGCGAACACGCAGGATAAGTGAAAAATGTCGGTCGGACGTGAAAAATGAATACAGTAATTGGCTGTATCGTATTTTGTTAACACAGCTATAATATCCGCCAATGGTTAACTGGAGTGACATAATATTACTTTACACTAAAAAATAGGCCACTGACGCACCCAATTATGGGTGCACGAAATACTATGTCGAGTTGGTATCTTGTTGAACTCACACTGAACACATATTTTATATGCATGTATATAATAAACAAATGATAGGAAAAATTGAAATCAACACCACAAAAATATTTTTATATTTCTGCGTCTGCCTTTTTCAAAATCTATGAAAGAAGAGAAAATGATTTTGAATGATTGTTTACGACGTCGACAGAGAAACTCGAGTAACTATGAGCCGTTGCACGTTGCGTGGTCATCTAATATTAGGTCCTGGAGAATCATGTGCACCTAATACGTTGCAATGAGCTATTTCTGATTGATGCAGCATTCTTTTATTTTCGTTGGGGTTCATTTTTCGAAGAATTTCAATTCCAAAACAATCATTGAAAGTCAATATCATCATATCATCATCTTTAGAATTTTAGCTCATCCAATAAATAATCCCTAATGAATCCTTATTTTGTTGGTACCTACCTACCTCTGGACCCCCTTTCTCGAACAAGGTCGAATAAAAAGGCTCAGAACTGAAAATAATAAACCAAAATGCACGTTCTCGAACCTCCATTGGAATGTTCACTTCTGAAACTTCAGAATGTGCTTATTATGGTAAACGTACTGCGGATGAACACACTACTACCACACAACCAGGATACTCATTACAGCTACGGGTCGTTGAGTTCAGGTTTCCGGCACAGCGATTATGCTAGTTTATCATCAACATTATCATTCCGCCCTTGTTTCCTGACCTCGCCTTCCCTTCTGTGGCTGTACTTGCTTATTATAATGTGGAATATCAAACCAGGTTGTGGGAAATCCAAAAATTGTGAATACAGGAAAACAAATAAAAACGATGAAATTTCTGGAGAAACTTTCCCATTACAGGGAAAAAGCTCAACATGAACACTAAAACTATGAAACTTAGAGTAGCGCATGCGCATCCTGTTAATGTTAGCACATCCTGTTTCGCGTAGCACATGCTGAAAATAGTTCGACAGTTATTACGAGTAAACATACACAGAGAACCATCTAGGAGCTAAACCATGTCAATTTCCTGATGATCAAAATTTGTAACTTAGTGTTTGCGAGTTTCGCACAGTACTAGGATTTACCAAAGACTAACAAATTCAACTAAAATAATTCAAAAAGCTGTCATTTTGGTGTTCAAAGATGGCCTTCCTGCATAAATTGAAGGCTTTCTTACTGTCGTGCGCCAACAAGCAACGTGTAAATTACATGAAGTGAAGACTTTTTAATAATAAACACGCAGTCCAACTAGGTTTGCATGCACTTGGCCCTGAAAATTTCGTTACCCGTCGTTATCATCAACATTATCATTCCGCCCTTGTATCCTGACCTCGCCTTCCCTTCTGTTGCTGTACTTGCTTATTATAATGTGGAAATCCAAAAAATTGTGAATGAAGGAAAAAATAAAAACGATGAAATTTCTGGAGAAACTCCCATTACAGGGAAAAGCCTATACCAACATACTAGCCATTGGAGCCATACCAGTTGTATGGTCCAACATCTTTCCCCACCACTCAATGGCTCATGCCATCTCCCTCCAACTCTCCAGAGCCTACAAATACTGTAGTCAACCAAGTTTGCTACTATTCTATGCTCATGCTTCCTGGTTGACCATTCTCAAACCTCTGACCTCCGCTCCTATTTCCCGTGCTATCCCTAATGAACAGTGAGTTTCGGACGATAGCACTTCCTCTCGTACTACTCCCGTGCCCTCAGTGCATGACAGTAGTACTCTAAACCATGAACCTTTCATTCAGACACGGTCAAAACATTCCTGGGCGGATTACCGTCAACCCTCGAAGAGTTGGGGTTGAATTGGGCAACTGGTCAGTCGGGCAACATTCATCATTAGTTATGTGATCGGGCAACATTAGTTTTGTCAAGTGATCAGACATTCGTTTTTATTGTAACGTACAATAGAATTAAAAACATTACATAATGTAAGCAAATAAATGCCATAAAATTTCACTAAAACATAACAAAAACGTTTGTTGGTCTGGATGCTAGCAAGCTCGCATCCCAACAATACATAACATCAAGTAGTCAATCCCTTAGTTAAAATTCAGATTAGCTGGATGATGTCAGATAGGTCAGGATGATGTGTATAGTTTGGTCTGTATGCTCGCAAGCTCGCATCTCAACAGTACATAACATCAAGTAGTCAATCCCTTAGTTAAAATTCAGATTAGGTGGACATGTAGGTCAGAATGATATGCATAGTTTGTTGGTCTGGATGCTCGCAAGCTTGCATCTCAAGAATATGTATCATCAAGTAGTCAATCCCTTAGTTAAAATTCAGATTAGCTGGACATATAGGTCAGAATGATCGTGTGATGTTTGAATGTATTTAAAACTAAGGTTGATGCGAGCATTCTATTTTGTAGGTCCTGATTGGAAGGGAGGAAGACACTGCTTCCGAACTGACCATAGGCCCAATTCGACATCACCCTTTCATTCACTATTACCCCTACGGAGCTGCGAGTTCCAGAACATAATACTTGCACCCATATTACGTGATATTTATGATCGTGTCACTCATATGGAGCTCTCAGTTCCAGACAGTGGTACTTTGAACTTCGACTTCCATTTACCACTCCGCTCTAAATTAGGGCAGTACAGATAGGGAGTGATAAAGTACAAAGTGCACACGTTCCTGGTAGATCTTAGACCCTTCAGGTCAAACCATAACACTTCCTTATAAGGAAGCAACTCACATCCGAATGGAAAGTCAGGAAATCTCGAAAAACGATGCAAACCCTATTCACAAACATTGATAAAAGGCGATTAGGTCGTGATATTACTATACTCACTACACCAATATTATGAACTCCAGCCTATTAGGTAGGTATTGACGGGGAGAAATCATCACTTTTCTTCCTAGCATAAAGTGGAATAATTTTCATGTCAACTGTCACAAGTTGAATAAATTGGAAGAGAAAATCATACTTTCGTACTCTCTACTTTTTTAGTAGTAGGTATGTATTTCCCGAGGTCTTGAACAATGCAGCGAAATGGTCACATTGAGTAAGGATCAATAAGAGAATTTCTTAAATCATGCAAATCCGCAAAGAGGGTATACCTTCATTGTGTCGGCTACAAGGTGGTGGTGAAATGGAACTTGGAGTGAGAAATTTAATTTACTCCTCTCTGATGAGTGAAAGGAGAATAGAGAATAAAACCGTCGGCTAAGAAGGTTGGTTGTATAGTTTACTCCTTCAACTTAACAGCATAATGTTATCAATCCGTAGTCCAAATAATCGCTGACTGCCTTGTTAGTCTTTGTCATAGCCACAATGTAATTTTTCCCTGCCCTGGCTAATTAAGAATGAATTTATTCCAGTAATCAATCATTATCACATACACTATCCGTCCATTGTCTACTAACAACTTACTGCGAAAGTGAACTTAAAATAAGTTAATCAACTGTTTTTAAGGTGATACAAGTTACTTGAAATGGGCCTGGTTGATATTCTTCCAACGCTATACAGCCAACGAACGGACATCCTTATAGCCAAACAAACTGTACGGAATAACTAACCAACCGATTGGTAACATATACAAAGCATCAATCTCACGGATGCGCATGCGCGTGTAAATATAATCACAAGCGGAACGTTGTTTACATCGTGAAAGGTGAGCTGGCCTCTTTTAATTGAAAGTGAAAATAGAAGGTCTTTAATGTTTGTTGAAACGTCCGGTCCCCCCTAGATTTTTATCTTCAATTTAAACTCATGTTCTGTTCATCTGGAGAAATTGCTGGAACTAGATGGAAAACCTTAAGAACTAAATCATTCGCAACGAAGTTGTGGAAACCCATTACAAAACGGAAGTTAGTTAAGTTATTGTTTGTTACTGATGATGGCCTAACCGTCCAAATCGAATTAACGTTGTAACTCTTTATTTTACGCACGCACGCGCGCGCATACACACACACAACACACATACCTATCTATTTATTAAAATAAGGAGAGAGCGGCAGTACTTGAAAACTAACAGGAAAACCTGATGTAAAGTAAAGTAACATGAAACCTATTTGCGCAAACATGGAAGGAGTGCTTTGTGCAAAATGATAAGAATAACGGAATGTTCCATCAATTGGATTGTGTAGCTTGCAGCATAATTTCCAAGTTTTTCTTCATTGTTCGCCAATGCTTGTAATTTTTGACATTTTATGTCTATACTTTGGCACGTAGAATCGATGGGTATTGCGTTTCGTTACCGAAAAGTTTTACTTTTGATTCTCTCTGATGATTTCGTCCGTGTGATTATATCGTTCGTGTTTCTATCTAGTTCTGGGAAAGTGGCCACTTTGTTCAATTTATAGGGTCATCGAAATCGGAAAAAAATAATTTTAATTTGTTGACTTAGTTCTTCACTTAGTTCGTGTCTTCGGAGGTGATAGCCATGAACCTGTCATCAAAGCTCGTGATGAGTTACTTAAACTCTTACAATTAGGTGGGTTTGAACTAGGCAAATGGGCCACTTCAAGTAGTCTTGCTTTGGACTCAATTCCTCACGATGAAATTAAGTAGATTCCATTGACTAAAGATTCTTCTACTGTCAACATTTTGGGTATGATATGGGATCCAACCGATGATTTATTTAGGTATGTTATCAATACGTCGGTCGCTCGATCAGCCCACTAAGCGAGGCTCGCTCTCACGAGTTGCCCGAATATTTTATGTAAATGGTTTCATTAGTCCAATAACGTTTTTACTGAAAAGCATTTTGCAACAATTATGGCTTGACAAACTGGATTGGGATGATTCCTTGCCACCGTTAATTCTTAAAAAATGGAATCGAATAACTGAGAAATCGCCCCTGTTTGAAAAGTTTGTAGAACGCCTTGAGACATAACTTGTTACCGTTCTTTGTTTATGAGGTACAGTAGGTTCCCACTAGATTTTTGACATTATCGTCAAATTATTTTGGAAGCTGTGGTAAATATGGATGAACCTATCAGAATCTCAATTTCATTTATAGGATGGATAACTGGTGCCATCAACATTGCAGAAATTTAGCCGGTAGCGTGAATGGTTTTGGTTAAAGCGAAACTAGCCGATGTAGATGTCAATGAAAATCAAAATAACTTTCATTTAAAGAAAAGAAGTAAAATAATTTTACACGTCTTTCTGTTCTTTGTTATCTTGTTAGCAATCCATTCACATGTACAAGTAAATTATCCGTTTCCTTAGAATACTATCCTATTTTTCTTCGAAGTTTAAGGCTGCTAGCAATAGTAACAAAGGAAATCCTATGAAGTTCCGCCAGAAGCAATTATCACGTTCCAGCGAGACCGTGAAAGTTATTAGCTAAGTTAACGCCACCTCAACTAACAAAGGGAATTCCTGAAAAGGGAATATTAAAAGCATTAAACTAGACCGCGAGGACTCGTGGAGATTATAACTGAGTAGGTACACCTAAGTGGATGAACATTAGTAAAGAAAGTTGATTTTCGCATTTTTAGTCCGGCAATTAAGACTAGAATCTACCTAATAGACTCTTGATAATGGGGGTACCCTTTTGCATAAAAAAAACCTTCGCCGGTTGCTCGATTACGGTTTTTGAAATACGCTTTTTTTTGCCAATATCAGACTTTTGAATATAACTTTTACAAACTTCTTTGTAAAATTGTGAAAATTCGTATGCCCATTACTTTTCAAAAAACTGACTTTTTGACGGTAAATTCGAATTCAGCGACTCAAAAAACATAAGAATACGAGTTTTCATAACTTTACAATGAATTTTGAAAAATTGTCATTTTTTGACATGATTTTGACGATTTCAAGACTGTCAAAAGTGGTTGCTGGCGACTTGTTTTCACAGCATTTTCGAGTTCAGCGACCCCAAAAACGTAAGTGTACAAAGTTTCACAATTTTACAAAGAAGTTTGTAAAGTTATATTCAAAAGTCTGACATAAAGAAAAAAAAAAAAAAAATCGAGCTACCGGCGTAGGTTTTTGCTATGCAAAAAATCTGAAAAAAATTCAGGGGTCATTTTTTTGACATTGACAAGCCCAACCCCCTGGAGCCCACCTCCCCCCCCCCCCACGGGGGACCACCCAACCACCCCGGGAGCCCCCCACCACCTGGGAGCCTCCCGCCAGAGGGGTAACCCCCCCCCCCCCGGAGCCCTCCCTCCACCCTCCTGGGAGCCCACTCCCTGGAGACCCCCCTGGGAACCCACCCCCTGGAAATAATATAGTAATCATCTATTTTAATAATTTAACAGTTTAGTTGTGAAAAGTTGATTGGCGTTTAAACTGAATAAACCATCAGTGGTTATGAGTTCGGAAATTGATAATGAAATGTTCTTCATGGAGGAAAATTAATACGGAATGGAACATCAAGTCTTTGAATCCTAATTGCCAACTCAATCCAACGCATATTACAATAAATGATATTGACATACAACTAGTAATTTCTTTCCTTCTACACATTTTTAAGTTGCAGGTTATGTTTTGACATGGATATGTCTTTGCTCTGGGGGGTCAACCAAAAATTTTCGTCACGCAAAAAAATGTCACATTTTCTAATGATGTTCACATACAACCCAGCCGTTGCTAGGGGAATGGAACTTCCACAGTTTTCATCGCACAGAAATCGTTCGCCACTCGTTGGAAAGCGCTTGATTTATGTGATAAATGTTCACATCTCAAGCTACAAATTTCCCCCTCCTTACGTACCTGGCTACATTCCGAAACTAAGTTGATTGGAGTATAAACAATTTTAATAAGCCGGTTACAATATTCTTAGCGTAAAGCAATAGCATCATTTACTCCACTCCATAGGAAACATTTTCATCCTCTTGCAACAACTCATTGTAGTGGCTTCTCTCCACAGTTATTTTCAACATTTCTATAAGTAAACCGTTGTTTTGTTGGAATTAGTCGGGATGCGGCCCAGGGAAAATAAATGAAATTATTTCATTTATCGTTTTATTTGATAACGTTTCGTCCTCTTACTGAGGACATCTTCAGATCTTGGTGTGTCCAAGAAAATATTTATAACTCTCGAGGACGACCGTTATGAAATCCCCAATCAAAGACATATCCATGGTATCTGCTTGTAAAGCAGATAGTGGAACTCGTTTACGAGTTTTGTTGGAATTAGTCGGGATGCGGCCCAGGGAAAATAAATGAAATTATTTCATTTATTGTTTTATCTGATAAAGTTTCGTCCTCTTACTGAGGACATCTTTAGATCTTGGTGTACCTAGGAAAAAATTCCCAAAATCGAAGACATATCCATGTAACATGGTATCTGCTTGTAAAGCAGATAGTGGAACTCGTTTACGAGTTTAAAATGCATACCAAGGATGAAGGATGGATCTACTTACCCACTCTTTTCTCCTTTTTTTTCTGAGATTTTGAACAACATTTTTGTATTAATTCTTAATCGTAAATTTGTTTGATATAGTCGCATGCCAGAGTAATAGTTTAACGACATAATCAAATCATTTGCATTCATATGCAAATTTTCGAATCCAGGGTTTGATCTGAAACAGAATTTGATGTTAAAGACTTTCCGAAAACTAGCCACTGAAATTGGTCGCACCATTGCAATATTGCTTCATTTTATAAACATGATATTTTTGACAGAGAATCATGATCATTTTCAATACACGAGACTGAAACCGGAAAAAGTGGATTAAAATTAATTCACATCATGTAAGGTAGATTCAATGGAGAGTTGTGCTGGGATAGTGGCTAGAAGTCATGAAAGCCCAGAAATAAGATAGGATGTAAATAGTGTTTTTAGTTCCCAAGGAATATCGCAAGCGGTTAACTACTCGACGAGGGAAGTGGGGGTGTTTGATTAATTTTTTTGACGCGCGAGATGGACGTGCAGTACTGAGTGATGATGCAAAAAGATTGAGCAACAATTCATCTAAAAAAGGATGAGAGGTCGCTCAATCCCATCCTCCTGATTTGCAAGTCTAATGGGGAAAATCACGAAGCGGTTAGCGGACCATAACGCAGTTTGAAGACCAAGAACTAATACGGCGAGATCGTTTGTATAAACATAAACCTTGTACAAATAGGTTCAGGATCCCAAATTGAGAGGTAAGTGGCGGAGGAGGGCTCTATTGTTGCCGAAGATGGATTTGGTTATGGGAAGTACTTAAGGAATAACGTTGGAACTACCAAATGATAAATAAACACGCTTGCCAAGTTGGGAGAGCTATAAAGCTTTATAATTTATGGCTGGGGATTTAGGTACATTTCGGCCCTGTGCACAATTTCGTAGTTCACGGTATTCTTTTGTTGCCTATAGGGGCAGTCGTGACGGACACAATTTGGTTTGTTGTTCTGTCGGGATTTTTTGTTTCTTTATTGTAATAATTTATTTATTAATAATAGCTGTGTTCCAAGCACCGCGAGTTCATGAACTTTCAGAACTGGTTCGGCGCCTAACCTTATGCGCACGTGAATCGTGTTCCTAGCGTTTTGAGTTCAGGAACTCAACACTCGCTAAAGGCCGTATCACACTAGCATTTTTTCTGCGTTTTTAATGCCAAAACGTGAAGAAGAAGTGCGTTTTTCCAAGGTCAGCTTTTTCGACCATTGCGCATCCTGGCGGAGCGTTTTTAAACTCACTTGGGAAAATTAGAACACGTTCTAATTTTTACCTTGACGCAAGAAAAATGCTAAACATAACCCTTGGGGAGGTTACAATTCAATGAAAAACCCCTAGGAGCCCTAACCTGACAGATTTAATAAAAACGCATTCCGCCAGAATGCGCTGTTTTTGCATTTATTCCTCCTCAACATCCACAGCTGACCTTGAAAAAAAGCACTTTGCCTTCTTCACGTTTCAGCGTTTAAAATGCGAAAAAAAATGCGGAAAAAATGCAAGTGTGATACGGCCTTAAGGTGTTCCCACCGCGTTGGGTTCATGAACTGAGTTCAATGAGTTCATGAACTTTTCAGACCTGCTCGGGGATAGGGTTGAGAACTCAAACTGAAGGAAACCTTTCTAAACCTTCCGAAAATTCATTTCGCCGCAAATCTTCACGCTAAATGCCTTGTCATTAGCCTGGTTGGTGCTTGTTGTGATATAGTTTTTCACATTACTTTTTCAATTTGCTTCATCTAATACTTATTACAACCGTCAATTTTCTTTTGTCAGCTGTCTACACATAGACAGAAAACATTTGTTTAAGGGTACGAACTAAATCACTCGCGACGAAGTTGTGGAAACCCATTTCAAAACGGAAGTTAGTGAAAAAACGTTGTCTAATTCTACGAAAAATAAATAAAGAGTTACAATGTTAAATAGATTTCGACTGTTACGCCATCATCAGTAACAAACAATAACTGAAGATATGTGTCATGAAGATCTAATGTGTCTTCAGTTATTGTTTGTTACTGATGATGGCCTAACCGTCGAAATCGATTTAACAGTGTAACTCTTTATTTTTCGTGGAAATAGACAATGTTTTTCACTAGCTTCCGTTTTGTTTAAGGGTAGTTTGGTAACTAGCAGGTAAAGCCAAACTAATGTTTTTCTCGTACGCACTTGGCCCGCCCTACCTTACTTGAAAAAACGTCGTTTAGCACTTTTTTGTCGCCTTTTCTCAAAAATAGCTCGAGGGATTTTGATGAAATTTTCAACAGTCACTTTTTCTGGGTAGTAATGATATCCCATACCCTTCATACCTGGGAAAACAGTCTGAGGGTGGCAATTAGCAAATAACCTTCAAAAAAGTTGAAAATGCCGTTTTTTGCACCTTTTTGGCCTTCTTCAAAATGCTCAAACGATTTTGATGACGAAGTTTTCACGTTACTAAAGACGACGCTAGCGCTGGTTGGTGCATTGAGTGTCAGGTGAACTATAGTGTCCCCACCGACGGGTTCTTGAACTCAGACGGGTGCTTGGAACGCACCTAATATAGGTAATTCAATTGTTGACCAGTATTGATGAAATTGGCGATGTTCCTTAGGTCCTTCGCCCCCTACCGCTCTTAGCGGCGGACCTTGTTAGTTTGAACCCTCTCCATTAGCGTGCACTTGAAAAACGACGATGCATGGCTGACCTCGCATTTCTCCACAAGATCCTGAAAGGCCATACGCATTGCCCGTATCTATTATCTAAAATAAACTTAAAAGCGCCAAGAATCCCATCCCGATCTCCATTACTATTTCACGTTCCGCTTTCGCCTACCAACCCGCAACAAGAACCAACCCCAACAATAAAATCTATTGATTGATGAATCAGCAAATTTATTAATGACAGCCCATCCCGATCTTGATTTTTTTTAGCATGGAACATGCTTTAGCCTTGAGCTAACTGCCCGAAAACGTTACGCGGAAGTGTCACGAAATTTTCTTATGATTTTCACGAACAACCAAGCCGTTGCTGGGGAAATGAAACTTCTGTAGTTTTCACCGGACAAAAATCGTTCTCCATTCGTTGGAAAGCTAATAAACAATGCCATTTGTCTTGTCACTTGGTTGAGAAGTTAAGCTTGGTTATAGTAATTGTAGACGCGCACCGTAAACAGAAAACTCCTTCTAACTTCGATTAGTATAACGTTTATGTCGAAGTTTTAATTTTATTTACATTTACGAATTAGCGGGAAGAAAGCATGTTCCATGTTTTAGCATTTTAGCCGAAGGCTCTAAGCGGAAAGCAACCGGAGGTCCAGGGGGGCGAAGCCCCCCAGGCGCGGTCAAGGAGCGGAAGGGCCGAGTTTTTTTTTTCACTCCTCTGAATCATTTAGAAATCATTGTATGAACTGATTTCATTAGTGAATTTTTGTAAAAAATGAAGCTATTGTAATGGCTCCAAAAATGTTTCAATCGAAATTTTCGAAAAATTTCTTCATTAAAATCTGTTTTGAGACATTTCGAAACTAACCCTAGAGTTTAACGCTTTTTCATATATGTATATATATAAATCTTTCTTGTGCCAAAAAATCAAGCTAAACAAGATCGTTGCCCAGCATTTTTTAGCACATTAAATTGGTCAAATTTCGATAATGTGTTAAAAAAATCACTAAAAATTGCTAAAACCGGCTAAAAATTGATAAATTTATATTTTTGCGCAGAATTTTTGTCAAAAGAAGTTTATCAACGATGAATTAGAACATTAGAAAAATGTATGCATAAATTTATGCTGAAAAATGTACTTTAATTTCATTAATATTTGTCGACAAATAGATAAAAACTGCAAAAAAAAAAAAATTCAAAATTCAAAAGTGTACTTGAATTTCAGAATAGTATTAAGAACGACTGTAGAATTGGTGTTTACATTTTCTTTTCACTAAGTCCACAATTTTCCAAACAATGTAACAATGCCTGTGGTAAATTCTTGTCACGCCCAAAACTATATCAATTATTAGTCCGATTTTGCTGAAAATTTCAGGGTGCGGGTTAGGTCCTAGACGCTCCCCTACAACTTTCACTGCCAACAGACCAATAGCCGCATGTGCGCATGCGCAAACGTTCTTATAACGACGATTTTCCCTCATCTATTGGTGCGATTTCATTCAAACTCGGGGTGTGGTTGAGTTTATGTACCAAAAAAATGCCATATGAAATATATCGCGATTGGTTGAGTAATAAATAATGCGCATGAGCAATTCTAAAATTGACTGACAGGCAAAACCCCGAGCCTAATGGACCGATTTTGATGACATTTTCAAGGATTGTGCGGGTTAACCTCTAGACAATCTTCAATCGATTCCATCGCCCTTTAGATAGTGAATGCCGTTGGATCAATGGTGCGATACACACTTGCGCAAACATGATTTACAGTTCTATTTCGTAGGTATATCAGCATGTCTACACATATATCTCTGTTCTATTTTTCATCAGTCGTACCTCTTATGTTCTTCAACCGTTAATTTACGAAAAGTTGCTCATAGAATCATGCTAAATGACCGGAACTTTTTATTTCAACCTGTTAATGTTACTCTTACTCGTTGAAATGACATTATACATTGTATCCGAATGTATTGGGTTCGCCCATAAATAAATAAATAAACCGTACCCATATACTCCGCCCTCCTTCACACAAACCTTACAGATTTTTCTTCACTTCTTTATTCAACTTAATATCTTGTAATTTGGCACCCACCTGAATTATTTTAGTTTCTAAGAGGTTCAAGAACCCTCGTCAAAAGAGGCGGGCTTGAGATGAAATTATGAAATAATGTTGGTGGGTGGTGTTGAGCGAGGCTTGACCTTTCTTTTCGGAGTTTATTCGTAGCCTATAAAAAGCACGGGATGAGCCGCATATTTTTATCCTTGAAACTGTGGGCAGTATTTTGCCAAGTAAGAAGGTCCTACACAGTTCACTCATATTCAATTAAAAAATTCAAAATTAAAAAAAAAAAAAAAAAAGTGAAAATTTAGATGTAAAATTAAAAATGTACATACATTGATTTTTTTTTCTTTAATTGAAATTTTAGAATCTGCAAGTTTGTAAATACATTATGTTACGTGCAAGAAAACCTCATCTGCTCATAGCTCATCTGGTTGAAGCGTTGTTACTATAGTATGTAAGTTGAGGGTTAGCGAGGGTTGGTCAATAATTCAAAAACTCTTCTACGCCGACGTTTCGCTATATTTATATAGCATCTTCAGGGCTACAGTACAACAGAGGATAACAAGTCTCAACTTCATTATTATATAACTGGTAGAGAGAACTAACATAAGGACACGAGTTTGAACTCTGTTGAGGTATAAAATATTTTTGGTCCGTTACAGTTGGCTCACGTCAGTAAAGCTCGAAATAATACGAAACAATAGTAATGAATCCCACTTCAGCCAAAAGATTGTAAACATCACATTCCCTGACGTAGCATCTTTTACTTCCTCACTTGAGTCAAAACACTCACCCTAAAGAAGAGATAGGGAGATAGAGATGAGGCGCTTTATCGTGAACAGAAAACACTACTGCGCATGTGCGGGCAGATGAGGCGCCTCATCTCCAATAAGACAAATTTATTTCACCTAAACATAAGACGCTTTATCCCTAACCAACCTATCTCATCTCTTCCTCCCAAACGCAAAGTAACCTTACACATCGATAACAGTGATATTCATTTCTTGTAGGTATTCATGATTAATGAAAATTATATTAATTTTCTTGTTCATTAATTTTCAAAATCTGCTGTTGCAACAGTTGCACTTTTCGTGAATAAGAAAAGAACTAGGAAACTTAGAAATGCTGGGATAGAACAACGGGATAGGCGGGAAAATCCCTTGGTGGTTCAGCGTTACTTAAAGATATGTAGCGTCACTCTAAGATGAAATGCTAATTTGACCCTCTTGATTTTATCAGGTTACAATCCGTTGTGGCTCGTCCCAGATGATAAAATCCCCAAGCACCTTATCCCGATTGACATCGTTTAGGAACTCTCTAATGACAACGCTCGACTGCTGTACTTCATCCAGCGAGCATCTGCTGAGCCAGCGGCCTGCAGAATCACTTTGTTGTTCGTCCAACCCCAAACCGGTCGATATGGGTGGTATTTGACTCCAGGGACGTTTTACGTTCAAGGAAACCTTCCACAGTCGATGAGGTTTGATTAAATCGTCCTCATAGCTCATCAGGTTGGAGCGTTGTACGAAACTAAAGAGAAATTTCCCCGTAGTAAGGACACGAGTTTGAACTAACTCGAAGACAAGTATTTTTGGGCCGTAACAATTATGTAGAATGAGATTTCATTTCATAATATCTATAATTGTATTACAACAATAATGGTTCAAAAGAAAAATTATGCTAAAACTCCTGCTCCTGGCCTCAATTAGGTCCTCAAGTAAGCTCCCAGCCTCATACACTTAGTTGGTTTGTTCCAGCACCTCGAGTTCTTAAAATGGGTCACATGAACTTCTTGCTACGAAACGAAGGCAGGGTTGTGAACTGAGCAGGAAAAAGATAACCTCGCTGAGACGTATAACATCCTATGCTGTAATTTATTTTCTGCTTTTTTGACGTTACCAAGCTAGTATTCTGCCTCGTCTGTATCACTTTGTAACGGTTTTACAATAAATTATTCTGTGGATCGCATAAACAGAAATTGCAGTTTGTCTTGCAGGAAACATAGTTTTTTTTGCCAAGCGAGTTTAAGTCTTGAGGAAGGCAACTTAGGATAGGTTTTCAGACAGCGTTCCAGCGTTTGAGTTGTGACAACGAGAGTCGAGAGGTGATGGAAGAGAGTAATTTCTCCTTCAAAGGTGAGAAGTGATTAACTTGCTACACCCAGAGGTTGTCCTGTTGGTTGTATAAACCGTCAGTCATTACCCCAGATGCAGCGTATTCAAGAATCGAGAAGGAGGAACTACTCCTATCCATCACAGAGTTCATAAAATATCAGTTGAAAAATTCGAGAACTCATCCCCACCACCTCAGTTCTCGTTCTGAATTAGTTGCTTTCTTTTCATGTTATCTTAACCACGCTGGAACAAACCTAGTAAGGGCATATTAAATTTTGATCGCGAAGCCCTCTGGCTCAGAATGTTTCAGCCCCAATTAAAATGAGATTTGAATGTCCAATATGAACTTTGAGTAGGAATGAAGAAGAATTTTCGAGTTTTGTGGTGTACCATCGCAGGTATTTGAACATTCGTTTTAGTTAATATTTCTTGGATGAGGATCTTGGTTCAGTTTACACTCACTCTGAAAATTTTTTATTCTTGGTCATACTACAATCATATTTAGCTATCATATTTTGATGAAATTCTCTTAGAATATCTAATAGCCCTAGACGGTCCTGTATAGGTTTATCACTGCCAGGCCAATGCACAAAAGTGAGATATTAGATTCTTTACGATCCCAATTCAGTTAAAATTGGGAGTTGCGTAATTGAAGAATGATCTCTAATCGCGATGAAATATATGAGTAATCATTGCGATTGGATCAGCTAGTGTAAAAGTCGTTGTCAGGGGCCAATTCCGATTATTAAAATCCCAGGGATTCAGAACGTTAGATATTAGACCCCCCCGCTTTTGGGTGTCATCATTTCATTGGACTATTAGTAATCATGTGCTCAAGCGAAACACAAATTTCATGCACCACCTACTTGTCACGGTCTATGGAAGGTTACATTACTGTCGGATCTTTCAAGTCAGGCAATACAGTTAATTAGGTATTATTACTGATTACTCCAAATATCTCATTATTGAAAAATGAAAGTGTGTGTGAGATTTTCCTCAAAGGTTCCATAATATACAACAAAAATGTATTTCTTATAGTTTTAAGAATGTTTTACGAACCTAATGGTTATTTTTTCATTGATACAAGCGTAGTAATTGGATGCTCTGTTTGAAATTTGTACATATTTAATACTAAGGCTGTGATAAGAGAGGAGGGGAAGCAAATCGGTAAGGTCATTGTTTACGTGCTGCGCTCTACCTCGAGATTCTCAAATTCGGAGCCCCATTGCCTTGCTCCATTAGAACCCCGTAATTGACGTTGTCTGAAACAGTACCAATCTTGAAAGCGATGTACCTCCGAAACTCGTTTAGCACTCTCTCCAGCCGATACTTAAGCATTGCATATGACGGATACCATACAGGGGAAGCATACTCCATGGTCGGGAGGACCAGAGAATGACGAGAGCGACCAAACTTGTAAATTCCCTGGTATTCCTTTTCAAAAATCCTAGAGCTCGCACTGTTTAGCCAGCAAGCACCTCGATATGCTAGGAGAAGTCAAGTGGCACAAAACCCCCAGGTCTGCAGACCTCGTCAGCAGACTACCCATAAGAGTAGGTACAATTATGGTTTTATGACTTATTGAAACATTGACGTTTGGAATTAGTTTATGCAAAATATGGATATGCCTTTTTTCATTATGGATTCACATAGAATACTGCCTAGTAGTTTTGGTACTTATATGAGATGAATATCAGGTCAAATGCTCAAAGATTATTGCTGAATGAATCACGATAGAATTCATAGCCATTTTGCGTCTAAAATAATCCAGTCGACTGAGACCTACTGCAACATGTACCTTCTTAATCTGGACACCAGAGTAAGAAATTTCATACTTCGTATGATCATACGATACCGTTGCTTTGAAATTTATTAAAACCCGTCTACAATATAAACTGCAGATCCCCAGCATTTTCCCTCGAAATCGGATAGCAGATTTGTATAATTTTGCCGTGGAAATGTTTACCACTGACAGGCCGATAAGGGAAATGCAAAAAACAAGTGGACGGAGGTATTGATTTTTAAGGAGTTTTTTTCTCTCTCTCTCTTTCTCTCTTCTACATAAGGATTCCTTTCCTATAGGAGTGATGAATCATCTTCATTACTTAATAGTCAATGGAGATCATTGGTTGTTCATGCGGAATAGGATGAAGATAGAATTCAGAAACAAGCAAAATTCGTCCACCAAATAATACAACCCTTTTACAAGATGCAGTCATAAGTGAAGAAAGAGTGGGAGATGATCCACCGTAATAAGTATTTTGTACAGCATTAGAGCGCATTCTATCGGAGCCATTGCAGAAGTGGAACTTTAAGTAGAAAAGTGTAGGAGGACATCATTGTGCAGAAAGAATGTTACTCTGTAACTTTCGAGATATTCTCAACCTTTGGCAAATCAACAAGATTGTTAAACAAACAAAACGACAAACTAACAAGATCGATAAAATTACCGAGACTAATTTAATTTGAGGCAATACTGCTAGGAGAGCCAACTTTTATGACAGAACAAAGAATACAAAATTTCTTCTTCCTTTACTGCAACAATACAATAATAAAACTTGAACTACCGTAAAATACTTGAATGAATCAATGGATTACAAAGTGATACAGGACAAGGAAACACTGAATTCTTAGTGTAATTACAAACTAAACTCATCTCGTTAATTTATGAAAACCTCATTAGGCGGTCACGAGATAGACAACAGAGAAACCTTATAGAACATCTCGTAATTTTTATAAATTATGTTATTACAAGTATTGTGATTATAATTATAATTATTACATGTAATTTATGTTTACTTGTAATTATTATGGTTTTTCAATTACAATTACAAGGTAATTGCAATTGCCACTGAAATTACATTTTGCACAACTCCGCCAACCCTTCCACGAAACAGACCATGGAGTTATAGTCCAGTTCATTTTAGTTGGTTCATTATTAGTGGTAAAATAGGAAGGAATATTTTCACTATAGAATGTGGGACATCTTTACTAGACCAAACACCTCTTGCGTGGGAGTCCGACGATGCGGAAACAACGTAATCTTCAAGATTGATTTTTCATTCAAAGACAATTTGTTAATGATATTTTTGCTTTGACGTTAATGACTTGTGTATTGCATTGCCGTATTGCATTCTTCGTACCTATCACGTCCTTGCTCATTCAAGTATCTGCTACTGAAATGGTATCGCGCTCCCATCGTTCTACAAATAAAAGGGAAAACAAATTAATACTGACGTTGCGTGGTGGGAAACCTTCTCTCTCGTGCCAACTCCAGAAAAAATACTGTTGTGAGAGAAAAAGGTAAACCACAATGCAGGTTCTCAGGAAAACGATTTTTTTGTTACCATCGAGAAGAGATCGAACGTAGCAACGTTGTAATGTTCCCTCGGTCTCGCGTGTCTCGTTCGTTTTATTTTCCCGGCAGTTGGCAGTTGTGGGCGGCGTTTGCTCTGATTCAACGCCAGGTTACTGTCCTTAATACAATATCAGTGGCTTGTCATCGGAAAATGTACGAAGCAATTTTTAAAGGCACTTGAAGTTCCACGATATCTAACTTTCTGTCATTGCCAGTGATACAATTCAGAAGAAAGTCTGTGGCTATTGAGTGGTTAGTTGGAACAGCTTTCTGACTTATTGTTACGTGAACTTATAGAATTAAGTATGGTGACAAAATGAGACGGGGATATATTTTGAAATTATTGTTTCATGTAAGTTTATAATTCACTTTATCGCCTTCTATACAAGTTGTCTGCAATTTAATTGACGTAATGGAATTTAATGGACTGAAGAAGTTTGAAGATATAAAAAAAACTTTAAACGGTGACTCCCCTTTATCCCTAACAAGTTTTACCCTTAAAAACCACATAAAATTGAGCATAACAAATGAACTAAAAACTGGTTTGTTTAAGGGGGCAGGGTAGGTTGAAACTTTCAAAAAATATTTTTTTTTAAATATATTTTATTAGTTAAAGGAACATCTTGAGAACATTTTAAAACCATCAAAAATAAATTCAGAGTAATAATAAAGAAGTTATGAACGTTTCACTGGAACCAGTTCAATGAGCGCCAGCTTCATAGGGGTGGTCTTCTGCCTCGTCGAGTTCCTCATCCAATTTCCTTTGCGCTCTTGACTTTGCTTGACGGGCTTCTTTCGTTTCTTTTTTTAGTTTTACGTCACTGAAATATATTCTACTGTGGACAATCTTTTTTAGGGCCGTAATGCATTGTTTCCCTGGATCCAGGTTGAAATATTGTAAACCTTACATTTCGCAATGAGTCCCCAGTTGAAAGTTGCAACAGCTTCATATGCCCCAACCTGTAAGGTGTCCAGCCCCACGAAAACTCTTTTAGGTAGTATTGTCCATAATACGTTGTTGAATGACTCATTCAAATTCTGAGTTTTACCATGGAGACACTTGGAGAGCAAATCTGGCTTCGCAAGATCATGAAATATTGGGTGAAGTGCATTCATAACGGCTTGAGGAAGGTGGAAGTGCTCTGCATGTTTATACTGCTCCTTTTCCGTGTTGAATTTATGGAACTTGCACCACGTTTCACCATCTTTTGGACACAACTGGTGGGTAGGATTTGTGTCTGTGGAGCCTAAGTGAAAAAATGTCGCCCATATTGCTTTTTTCATTGTTTCTACATCAGTTAGAATGTTCCGGCGAATGGCCAAACCATAATACGTTTGAATAATCAAAATCTTATCATCTGTCAGTCTCCCTCGACCCCCAATCGTATAACCATCTGAAAGTTTAGTTTTACCGAGTACCTTCTTCAATTTCCTCAGTCTACTGCCCATGCGCTTTTGGATGTGACCCACGCACTCAAGTTTTTGTACTGGGCAATGCTCACCATAGGGCTGAGAAGCAGCCACCTCTGCAAAACCTTTACAATCTCCATCTCCAAGGTAATACACGTAACGAATGTTTTTACATTTGGAATTTTCAAAAATTTGTTTTGCTCCACAAACCTCCATGCCACCACTGGAGCCATTGTAGTTAGCTTTGCAATCGTCTTCGTGGATATTTTCCATCTTTTTTTTGCAGAGGCAAAATTTTGACATGACGTGAATATCGACAATTTTCCCATTTTCATAACTTGACGCAGTAACAACACCGTTTAGAGAAGAAAATCCACGTTTCTGCCAGGTTCCATCCAAGGCAACGGTAAGGTCACGAGATCCATCATTCAGCCGAACAGTTTCCTCCAGAGCTTCATCCATCGATTGCTGGCCAACAAACGTAGTAGCATTCCTTAGTAACTCGGTGTATTTCTTCAGTTTTGTTGGCGGGGAAGAAAAGTTCATTACTGCGCAAAACATTTTGGCAGCTTCTCTTCCAACACCTATGGATCTCAAAGCATAAATGAGACGGAGGTTCAGACCAAAAAGCTTTAGTTTCCTCCCATTTTCTTCAACTCTTGATGAATTCACGTACTCGGTAGAAGTCGGGCATGAAATACAAGAAATAGTCACCTCCATCTTCAAACCAACTCTTTTGTGAACTTCAAAACTCAGCTCGTCACCGCAATCCCTACAAACTGCTACAGACATGATTTTCGATGCCAAAGAAGCTACATCAACTACGTCATATGTAAAATCAGATGACAGCTCATCAAAGTTGCTATTCTGAGGTGAAAGTTTTGAATTTGACGCACTTACACACTGACGAGAACTATTTGGCGTTTGAAAAGTGTTTGAAGTCGAAGGAAGCACATCATTGTGGTGAGCTGGAAGTTCTTGAACAGCAGAAGCAACAGAGGGAGGGAGTTCTTCATTACCACATGAAACTCTTCTTGCAGCACGATTTTCTGGTAACATAGGATTATAAACGTACCTCCTCTTCATGAAAACTTTCTTGAGACGCAGCATTTTTGTAAATAAAGAACAGTTTTTTCAAAACGAACAAGATATCTGATAACACTGACAGTTCAGAGTTCACCAGAAAATCAGGCCTTCTTCTCTTTACGAACTAAATACGACTGGCATGGAAACCTGAAAATAAACATGGAACACACAACACATGGAATCATCTTTCCCGAGACGAGAAATAGAACTAGAGTATAGTTGGGAACAAATGGACGACACTTGATCGAGCATGTTTGAGAGGTTTGGGAAGGAGTAGGTTCGGTCCATGTAGTGAAACTTTGACACGTCCTCCTGAAAAAGTCTAGTTTTTTGTGCTTAGGTACCATTTTCTAAGCATCTGCTCAACCGATTTGAAAAATTCAAGATGTGCTACGTTTGTGGGTTCGTACACTACAAACTGATCGTTCAGCAATGATGAGATATGTACGGTTCATGGAGTAGGGGCAATGTAATGGGAATAAACGGAAGTAAAAAATTGTGTATTTTGAATGTTCTAGAAATGATCAGAAAAAAATTATTTTTCAAAACGGAACGATCAGATTACAATTCAGGTCATCACCTACAAGTGAAAAAAAAAATTAGATTGATTGCTTCAACCAATCCTTCAGAAAATGTACCTAAAGTAGGCTCTTTTTGGCGTTTCCGGGCAACCTACCCTGCCCCCTTAAGTGAAATGAAATGAAATTGTTTATTTGTAAAAGCCTTCCGGCGATACAAAAGTTCGTGCAGGCAGCGAAAATTCAAGTAAAATCTAGGTAGATTCTCAGTTGAACAGAAATGAAAAAAGCACATAAGTAATCAGGGTAGAATATTTAAGCAGAAAGAGATAAAGAAAAAACAATCTGTACGTTAAATGAAAAGAAATAATGCAACGAATCATACAAGAATTAGATATAGATATATAGAATAGACATAGTGCAAGATACATATTGAACAATGAGAGGCAGATGAAGAAAAGGTTGCACAAAGTACAATACGTTATTCAATGTAGTATAAAGAATACATTATAAAGAAGAAAGCAACGCAAGTACATCATAACATCATTATAAAATCCCACGAAGTGAGAGAAGAAAGAAAGGCGAAAATATACAGAAGACAGAAAATTAGTACAAAAATCCCTCATTCAAGAAAAAAACCCTAGTCCTTATACAATTTTTAACGAAGAAGAATATTTTTTTGCAATGTGGTAAGTATGTCTTCAAGAGAGAGTAATGAAGAAAGCCTATCAAAAGATAATTCATTTTCAAGAAAGAAAGAGTATCTCTCGCCACGAAGGACAGGGCAAACGCAGAGGGAATGGAAGACTGAATCAGGCAAATTATAATTACACAGTGGGCAGTCTACAGTGGTATGAAATTTCACCACAAAGCCTGGTACACTCAGCTTAGCATATAAATTTCCCGTTAGCCTGACTTGGGCGAGAAGCCTTTTAATTTGAATTCCCATGTCAAAGTTGAGATAAGAGGGCGATTCGTCCCCTCGTGGACAATAAATCTTGTATATAGGGCTGAATGAGGAATCCTGATTACGCAAACCATCCGACCGTCTCCAAAACAGCGCAATTTTCTCCAATAAACTATCCCGGTTAAAATTATGGTAATCGGTTTGTTTAAGTGTAAAACTCGGTTGTAACGGAGTTGGAGAGATCTGCAAGTGCTACCATTCTGTTCAGCGTGAAAAAATACGTAGGAACCAACCCCAAACTTGTATTCTCTTAGAGGGCCATTTTTCACGAAAACATTCGGACTGGGAGTTCAGAACTAAGAGTTCTGAACGGTTTACATCCCCTCTCTTTGCAGTTCGATTCAGAACTAGATGAATTCCGAACTGGTTCAGAACTACGAGTCCGAACAATCCTCATGAAATTTTTTTTTGTAAGTGAGTGGGGGACCCGATACGGAGGTCAGCGAAGATGTTTCCACTGTCTGAACCCCGTACCTAACATTCCTTTGTTTCGGGCAAAAATGGCCAACGGAGCGATCAGGTCCGAACGGAACATTTCGAACGAGCAATTAGAGAGTTCCTAGAGCTATCCGTCGGTCTCAATACGGCGTGCGGTAACGTGAAACTTTACCGCACCTTAAAGTCACGGCAAGTCCTTAACGGATCTAGTTGTAACGCTAATTCCATGGAGTTAATTTGAGTCCATGGAAGGAGGTTATTTTAGAAGATTACGGTTTTTTCCGTATTGCGATCCGTTAACGTACCTGTACGGACGGATGCGTCACCGTAACTCATTGCGCTCTGGCACCGGATTGTCAATACCGCACGACGTATTGTGTTTTACGGATCTACTAGGAACTCTCTATTAATTAATTGTTTTTTGTAACGTTAAAGTGATCGTTTCGGGAGTTTTGATACAAGTAGAGACCCGGCTTTACAGAACCAGATCCATCAAGATTTTCAACGCCAAAAAGTTGTCAACAAATTATTTTAGGAATAACAGACTTGAAAGGTCCCAGTGGGGTCCTTGATGTTTCAAGGGTCCAGTGCGTCAGCTGGTGATCTTTTTGCCCTAACATGTTAAAAAGTTTTTCCTTCCTTGCCACCAATGTCATTTATTGAATTTTAGTTTGTGCATGAACTGAATGGGTATAACATTGGGCGCTACCCATGTAAATAAATAAAACAAATACTTTGATAACTTGGAACCTACCCATAGAAGGGCAGCCATGTTATTGACATTACTAGGATAACCTGAAATCACTAATATCACGAAATGATAGATCATTGGCGTATTTTGATGGGAACGGAGGCTTAGCGCAATTTTCTGGATGGTGAAGATGCGTTGAGTCTAAACATGGAGGAGAAGATGCTATTAGAAGGTCGATTGTCATGCTTGTGCGGTGAAGGTTCCCAAGGTTGATCCGTGGTCAATGATTGCGGTCTTCTATTTGAGGTTTCCACGGGCACCAGGTTATGATTATACTTAGCTGTTCCTTCTTCCGTGCGTTCGTTATTACTGCTATTATTTTTTGGTATTCTTTTGTCATAGCTTGCGTAATGCATAGTAGTCCGAATTAGGAGGCATCGGATCAGAAACTTTGGCTACTGTTGTAAAAAGTTCCAGTCATGCAGCATGATCTTATGAGCGAATTTTGGTAAAATATCGTATAATATGTTACATTTTAATATAGATTAAACAACTTGTAGCAGATTTGAGCCATTGTTAGTCATTTTTGAGCACATTTTTTAAAATTTGACCAATTCGAAGTGCTCGAAAAAGGCCTACGAACTCATCGAAAGCGCAAGAACGGATTTTTAGGACGGCCTTCTGAAATTAGGCTTTTTCAAAAAAGGGACGACCTATTAGAATTGGTGTGGGGGCGTGTTACAACCCAAGCAAGAGAAAAAAAATAAAAACTCGGCGCTTTGCGCCTCGGCGGGGGGCTCCGCCCCCCTGCACCCCCCGGTTTATTTCTTTTTCCATACTCTGTATGAAATCATAGGAACACAGAATGTGTTTTTGCGATGATTCTATTTCCTTACCAACGGCTTGGTTGTACGTGAAAATCATAAGAAAATTTACACGCGGTTGCAATCATGTTGACAATATCAATTATTGAGAATGATCATCTGTGTGTAAACAATTGATTCAAATAACCATGCTCATAACTCAGGTTGATGGCCACGCACTTCGCAGTAGTTAACATAATATGGTTGGATAAATCAGGAGCTTTCCAACGAATGGTGAACGATTTCTGTGCGATTAAAATTGCGGAAGTTCCATTTCCCTACCAACGGCTTGGTTGTACGTGAAAATCATTATAAAAGGCGCATAACGGTTTTTTCTGTCGGTTTTTTGTGACGATTTTTTTTCGGTAGGTCATCGCAAAAACACATTCTGTGTTAAAATAAAAATAACCGTATACAAATCCGTTTCAAACCATTCCAAGACCGAATTCGTGGGGGAAAAAACCATAGGTGTGTGTGTGTGTGTGTATGTGTGAGAATCTTTATCATGTGGTGCAGTAATGTCCTCGTACTCATGGTGGTCGAATTTTACGTCACGATGCGGTTGCCAAGCAGATAGCAGGTGCTTTGTCATCTAGCGGTTGGGATGTTGAAAGAGAAGGACTATATTGCATGCCGAGTGACCGGGGCAAGAAGTCGGATATCGTTGCGATCAAGCTCGATGGGTCTGCCATAATGCTGGATGTCCAGGTTGTGAGTGGCAGCATGGACATGGAGCAGACCTGGCGGGCTAAGATAAGTAAATATGATAGGAATGATCTGAGGCAAGCGATATCTGAGGTAGAAGGAGTGGCAACCAATATCATCAAGGTCATGGCCGCGACCGTGTCATGGCGCGGGGTGTGGTGCGGGAAAAGCACCACGGAGTTACTCGAGGTGGGCATCTCGGCAGGAGTGCTCCGCGGTATCACCACTCGCGTCCTCAGGGGCTCTTACCTCAACTGGAGGTCATTTTATAGGTGCACTTCCTATCATCCCTCTCTTCTTCCTCCTCCTCCTCCTGCAAGTTCCTTCATCCCAAGAGCCGGAGGGTAAACCTAGGCGTCCTCCCTAATGTTTTATTTTATTTATTTTTAAATTTAATGGTGTGCCCCCTCCGCCTTTGAGGGGAGATTTGTAAAAAAAAAATGTGTGTGTGTGCGCGCGCGTGTGTGTGTGTCTTTGGGTGATAAATTTTTTCAACGCTGCCCAGGTCATAATTCTCAACCGCTTCTTTCTGTATTTGATCCCATATTTAGTCTAGTGGTGCAACGAACCTCAAAAATTTTGAACCGCATGATAGAGGAGAGTGAATGGAGGGGATAAGATAAAGCTGATAAAACGCGATTTCATTCAAGAAATTTCGTCGACACCAACTAGGCTACATTTATTCTCAACCGATTTTCGTGATTCTTATTTTGTTCGATTCCAATTTTGTCTAGTTGTGCAACGAACTTTGGGAATTTCGGATTTGCTGTCATTGGGGGAGGGGGTGTGAGGGTGTAAATACCGATTCCACAAATCTCCACTGATTTTCGTGATTCGATACTGAAGAAGAAATTTGGTTATTGATGCGATTGGTTGACTTGATTCTGTCACTAGTAACGGAGAGCGTGTTAACCGAACCCCAAAAACGACGTAGTTAGATCCGGTTTCCATGGAATTGGATATCTAAATCAGCCTTGGCCAAGTGAGTTGTGTTGGTATACAAAATTGAAGACCCAGTATTATATTTCTCTATAGACACCACTGATTAGATGGTGGGAGGGTTTTCACAAGGAGAAAATTCAATCTCCCCCCCCCCCCCATAAAAACATGATGGGCGAACCTCAGTTGTTATATAATGTTTCTAATAAAGAAATTTGGAGAAGAAAAACTCTCGTTTCCTTTAAATTCTACCCTTCATTTGTAAATCTTGATCGATATAGATCTTAAGATATTATTAAACATTTAAAGGTGGTAGTACATTTTTCTGTATTTCATCCTTTCTTGTTTCTTATTAAAGTCATTTCATTCTTTCTAATTAATGTAAATCTTGCTCGGGGAAGTTTCAACCTTTAAACGATCAGAAACTAGACCAAATTCATAGTTGAACAAAAAAAGAATCACGAAATTCGAAAGATAATTGTTAAAACATCGAGATTCATTAATATTACCCCTTCCATTCACCCCTCCCGTGATGAATTTTGAAACCCCTGACATACGTTCCAAAACTATATCGAATTCGTAATGGAACAAAGTACCTAAGAATGATGAAATTCAGTCGAGATTTGAAGATTGGGCAACCCTTGAAAGAGTCGGTAATCATCCCCTACACCACGACAGCAAATCCGAAATTTCCAAGGTTTGATGCACAACTAGACTGAAATTGAAATCGAACCAAATAAGAATCACTAAAATCGGTTGAGAATTGTCTGTTCACCAGTTTCTCTCATTTCCACTTGAATTTCCTAAATTACCGATTTTCTAACCTGCCCCAGCTTTTAGCGAATTTTTGAAGAAAATTAAGCTATTGCTCTAGCCTCAAAATTTGTAGAATGTGAATTTTTGAAAAACTTTTATGCAGAAATCTGTTTCAGGCTATTCTGAAGTTTAACGCATTTTTTTATGTATGTATGTATGTATGTATGTCATTCCAGACGATAACTGTCCGTAGAATTGTGCTAGAAACTTCAAACAAATTTTAAAATGTTAAGGACACAAAACGAAAGTTCAAGTTCGTTGGCCAGCATGATCGGATTACATCTTCGGGTTGAAATTTTCAAAAATGTAGTCAAAAATGTCAAACTAGCCTGTTTTTTGCGATTTGTTGTGCGAAATAATTTTTTCAGCATACTAACATGTGGTATATTCGGAATCAGCGTAAAATTTCCTATAAAAATATGCATCAAGTTTTCAAAAATTTCAAAGTTGAAAAATCAGTCAAAAATCGAAATAATGCCGTTCGCTAGTGGTAATATTTGCATGAAACATTGTCCAAATTCAGATTGAACTACTCTTATGGAAGTAAGTATCCCTGTATAACCAATCCTAGAACCATGCTGTTTAAAACGTAGATAGGATTTAATGCTAGTATTAAATATTTTCAATTTCTTTCTTATTGCTACGGAAAAGCCAAGTGACACTTCCCCATAATTTAGGCTGTCAATAGATGCACAGAGACTAAAGTTTGTCTGTCAATTTCTTGCTGTAGGATACTAGATTCGAATGCAACTGACTTTATATCACTCGTAATATAAAGCCTCATCATCGATTGGCTGTGGAAATACGTTTCTTTCATATGACGTCGGTATGTTATTTTATTTTATGTCAAGATCTGATGATGTTATGATAGGATACTGTTAAGATTTCAACTGCCTTCAATACTGACCACATTGGACATCGAAATCTATGAATATTTACCTACATTTGTCTTTGAATCTACAAGATTAGTTTAATAATAATAAAGTATGAGTACCTCCTAATTATTTTTAATAATTTGATTCCATGTTTGTATATTAAAATCATAAACTAAAATTTCTCTACACGATCAATAGCGACTGAAATGTCGAAGATTTCTTCAAAAATTCGCTCATGGGGTCATGCTGCATGACTGGACTTTTTTTAATGTACTGAAACTCATGATTTGAGGGCAGATATAAGACCAGTAGTCAATTTCCCGTTGCAGCCAATAAATGAAAATCATGTATCGTGTTTTCTCACGTCGTGATGTTGCACAATACCAAATTCAGCGTCAATCAGGAGAGAAATTAATGAGCACCCGAGCTAACTCAGCTGATCTTGGTGCGTCCTCACTTTGACAATCCTACACTCAATACCCGAGGCTCAATACATAATTTCAGCCCCCTAGGTCTATTAGGGGAGAAATGAACACCCGAGCGTCAATCGTACACATACCGAATTTCAGTCGAATTCATACTGAATTTCAGCCTCCTAAGTCTGTTAGGAGGCTAAAAAAGCAATATAATTATGACGCCATGCCATGATGGCTCGCGCTGAGTTTTTGGGCGCATAACCTTGAGGTAAAACATGATACATGTTAAATTGGGAAACTACAACATTACAGTTTCCCAACGAGCAACTTCGATTTAAAAATAGGTATAAAATTAGAAAACGGTAAGTAGTTTGAAGTGGAGATATCACGTTTTAAAAATTGAGGTAGTACTAAAGACAAAATTATATCCAAATAATACACCTACATAATATTTTAAAATTAAATAATTTTTAATCGATAGAAAACTGCAAGTTTATCAATAATTTTTATAAATTATTATAATAAATAATAATTAAATTTAATTATTTAATTAATTTATTTTCCAATAAACAAAATTATCACAGTAGTATACATAGATAGGGTTAAATACAACAGAACTCATGTTGAACTCAAAGTTAGACTTAACCCTTAAATAGGTGGAAAATTATTCCCCAATATGGAGTAAACCCTTAAATAGGTGGAAAATTATTCCCCAATATGGGCTACTGCCCATGGTAGGGGAAGAGTCGCCTGCAGAAATCGATAAGACTGATAACTGAATTGAAGAAGATTGCGCAATACATTAGAAAAAAGCAAGAAAGAAAGAGAGAAAAAAAACTAAATAACTACTAACTGGTTATTTTTACTAAATGATTTATCTCAATAATAAATATTTGCCGAAAAAATAATTTAGAAAAATATCTATTGAATCATTCTAAAGAAGTAGCGGAACGGAATCTTAGGGCGTCAATTAGAATTTCCTCTTAGTCGCCCTTTGTCTAATTATAGTGTTTAGGGTGCATGTCGTCCCATAATAAACTTGGGATTCCGAATCAACAACGACCAACGAAAAAAGACTTCGCTCAATATTCTGAAAACCACTGTATACACAATACACTGTATACCATCTACACTAGTTTGATTAGTTAGGATTTGAAGTGACGCCTGTTAGCTCAGCCAGATCCGTATTTATGCGGTGTTTGATCACCTGTTTGACCCCCTAGGAGACTTCCCTCTCGAAGTAGCGTGATGTTGAGGCCACGAAATATCACATTAACGTATTTCTTGTCTGCTAGTGCTGGCTGTGCTAAAGCGCATCTGTTTATTGACAAAAACTATCTGAAATACAAGTGGGGCCACAACACTGTATAATTATTTATAGGACAAATTTTAAATTCAAGACATCGTTACAGGATGCCTCAAAACGAATTTTCATGAAGACCATTTGCTAAATTAGGAAACGAATATTGATGAACACCCTAGAAGATTTATGACAGTTTGATACACAACATAGGAGAAGTTGCTGGTCGATAAAAACAGAAACTATAAAGCCTGAGATATTTCCTATAATAAAAGATCGCTGATAACGACTTTTGGAAGAATCAGTTCACGCTGGAGTGATTGTTATCGTAAAAAAACTATGGAATTCCAGTAAAATTACGAGCACGAATTCCGGTAGCAAGCCGGTTCATTATATTCCATCTCGAAGCTTTGTAATCGACCGAGAAAAGAATTCTCCTTAAGAAAATCTTCCCCAACATATGATGGTTTACTTTTCAAGATGTGAATGCTAAAAGCCAAATTTAAACAAGACTGGTAGGTTGTGTGTTATGAAACTCATGTGGGGTAATCAAATCGTCATTTCCCAACTACCCTCCAAATTTGAGAGAGATCAGGCGAATGGGTGATTCCCCTGAAAAGTGCGCATTTGACTAGGCAAAATTTTCAGTTTTTAAAATGGCTTGAAAATTCTAAAAGGAATGTTTTTGTGAGCTATCCAATAATCAAAGTGATCATATGTTAAGGGCCGCTGAATTTCAATTTGAGAATGTTGAAGGACAGCCTAGTGACGAAGTGAGCCAGGTGAGTGACATGACTCGTATTAACTAGCCTTCAAGGATGTGAAATGTCGTTGATTCGGTAGGCTTTGACAACTGAACTGATGTTTCTGTCTCAACTCACTCTAGTAGGTTTGGGGAAGTTGAATTAGTTGAATCTGTGCTGTTGGATCTGCTGTTTCTGAGCTTCTCAACTCATTCTAGCAGGAGTTTGGGGAAGTTGGATCTGTGTGGTAGATCAGCTGTTTCTGTGTGTCAAAACTCATGCTAGTGGGAGTTTGGGGAAGTTGGATTAGTTGGATCTGTGCGGTAGATCAGCTGTTTCTGAGCTTCTCAACTCATTCTAGCAGGAGTTTGGGGAAGTTGGATCTGTGTGGTAGATCAGCTGTTTCTGTGTGTCAAAACTCATGCTAGTGGGAGTTTGGGGAAGTTGGATTAGTTGGATCTGTGCGGTAGATCAGCTGTTTCTGAGCTTCTCAACTCATTCTAGTAGGAGTTCGGGGAAGTTGGATCTGTGTGGTAGATCAGCTGTTTCAGCGTGTCTCAACTCATTCTAGCAGGAGTTTGGGGAAGTTGGATCTGTATGGTAGATCAGCTGTTTCTGTGTCTCAACTCATTCTAGTGGGAGTTTGGGGAAGTTGGATCTGTAGGTAGATCAGCTATTTTTGAGATTCTCAACTCATTCTAGTAGGAGCTTGGGGAAGTTGGACCTGTGTGGTTGATCAGCTGTTTATGAGATTCTCAACTCATTCTAGCAGGAGTTTGGGGAAGTTGGATCTGTGTGGTAGATCAGCTGTTTCTGTGTGTCTCAACTCATTCTAGAAGGAATTTGGGGAAGTTAGAGCTGTGTGGTAGATCAGCTGTTTCTGTGTGTCTCAACTCATTCTAGCAGGAGTTTGGGGAAGTTGGAGCTGTGTGGTTGATCAGCTGTTTATGAGATTCTCAACTCATTCTAGCAGGAGTTTGGGGAAGTTGGATCTGTGTGGTAGATCAGCTGTTTCTGTGTGTCTCAACTCATTCTAGAAGGAGTTTGGGGAAGTTAGAGCTGTGTGGTAGATCAGCTGTTACTGAGCTTCTCAACTCATTCTAGTAGGAGTTCGGAGAAGTTGGATCTGTGTGGTAGATCAGCTGTTTCAGCGTGTCTCAACTCATTCTAGCAGGAGTTTGGGGAAGTTGGATCTGTGTGGTAGATCAGCTGTTTCAGCGTGTCTCAACTCATTCTAGCAGGAGTTCGGGGAAGTTGGATCTGTGTGGTAGATCAGCTGTTTCAGCGTGTCTCAACTCATTCTAGCAGGAGTTTGGGGAAGTTGGATCTGTGTGGTAGATCAGCTGTTACTGAGCTTCTCTACTCATTCTAGTAGGAGTTCGGAGAAGTTGGGTCTGTGTGGTAGATCAGCTGTTTCTGCGTGTCTCAACTCATTCTAGCAGGAGTTTGGGGAAGTTGGATCTGTGTGGTAGATCAGCTGTTTCTGAGCTTCTCAACTCGTTCTAGTAGGAGCTTGGGGAAGTTGGACCTGTGTGGTTGATCAGCTGTTTATGAGATTCTCAACTCATTCTAGCAGGAGTTTGGGGAAGTTGGATCTGTGTGGTAGATCAGCTGTTTCTGTGTGTCTCAACTCATTCTAGAAGGAGTTTGGGGAAGTTAGAGCTGTGTGGTAGATCAGCTGTTGTGTGTCTCAACTCATTCTAGTAGGAGTTTGGGAAGTTGGATCTGTGTGGTAGATCAGCTGTTTCTGTGTGTCTCAACTCATTCTGGTAGGAGTTTGGGAAGTTGGATCTGTGTGGTAGATCAGCTGTTTCTGAGCTTCTCAACTCATTCTAGCAGGAGTTTGGGGAAGTTGGATCTGTGTGGTAGATCAGCTGTTTCTTTGTGTCTCAACTCATTCTTGTAGGAGTTTGGAAAGTTAGATCTGTGTGGTAGATCAGCTGTTTCTGCGTGTCTCAACTCATTCTAGCAGGAGTTTGGGGAAGTTGGATCTGTGTGGTAGATCAGCTGTTTTTGTGTGTCTCAACTCATTCTAGAAGGAATTTGGGGAAGTTAGAGCTGTGTGGTAGATCAGCTGTTTCTGTGTGTCTCAACTCATTCTAGCAGGAGTTTGGGGAAGTTGGACCTGTGTGGTAGATCAGCTGTTTCAGCGTGTCTCAACTCATTCTAGCAGGAGTTTGGGGAAGTTGGATCTGTGTGGTAGATCAGCTGTTTCTGAGCTTCTCAACTCATGCTAGCAGGAGTTCGGGGAAGTTGGATCTGTGTGGTAGATCAGCTGTTTCTGTGTGTCTCAACATTCTGGTAGGAGTTTGGAAAGTTGGATCTGTAGGTAGATCAGCTGTTTCTGAGCTTCTCAACTCATTCTAGCAGGAGTTTGGGGAAGTTGGATTTGTGTGGTAGATCAGCTGTTTCTGTGTGTCTCAACTCATTCCAGTAGGAGTTTGGGGAAGTTGGATTAGTTGGATCTGTGCAGTAGATCAGCTGTTTCTGATCTTCTCAACTCACTCTAGCAGGAGTTCAGGGAAGTTGGATCTGTGTGGTAGACCAGTTGTTTCTGAGTGTCTCAACTGATTCCAGTAGGAGTTTGGGGAAGTTAGATTAGTTGGATCTGTGCGGTGGATCAGCTGTTTCTGAGCTTCTCAACTCATTCTAGCAGGAGTTCGGGGAAATGGATCTGTGTGGTAGATCAGTTGTTTCTTGTGTCTCAACTCATTCTAGTAGGAGTTTGGGGAAGGTGAATTAGTACTGTGTGGTAGATCAGCTGTTTCTGTGTGTCTCAACTCACTCTAATAGAGGTTGGGGGAAGGCTGATCAGCTGTTTCTGAGTGTCTCAACTAAATCTAGTAGGAGTTTGGGGAAGGTAGATTAGTTGGATCTGTGTGGTAGATCAGCAGTTTCTGCGTGTCTCAACTCAGCGTGTCTCAACTCATTCTAGCAGGAGTTTGGGGAAGTTGGATCTTTAGGTAGATCAGCTGTTTCTGTGTGTCTCAACTCATTCTAGAAGGAGTTTGGGGAAGTTAGAGCTGTGTGGTAGATCAGCTGTTACTGAGCTTCTCAACTCATTCTAGTAGGAGTTCGGAGAAGTTGGATCTGTGTGGTAGATCAGCTGTTTCAGCGTGTCTCAACTCATTCTAGCAGGAGTTTGGGGAAGTTGGATCTGTGTGGTAGATCAGCTGTTTCAGCGTGTCTCAACTCATTCTAGCAGGAGTTCGGGGAAGTTGGATCTGTGTGGTAGATCAGCTGTTTCAGCGTGTCTCAACTCATTCTAGCAGGAGTTTGGGGAAGTTGGATCTGTGTGGTAGATCAGCTGTTACTGAGCTTCTCTACTCATTCTAGTAGGAGTTCGGAGAAGTTGGGTCTGTGTGGTAGATCAGCTGTTTCTGCGTGTCTCAACTCATTCTAGCAGGAGTTTGGGGAAGTTGGATCTGTGTGGTAGATCAGCTGTTTCTGAGCTTCTCAACTCGTTCTAGTAGGAGCTTGGGGAAGTTGGACCTGTGGGGTAGATCAGCTGTTTCTGAGATTCTCAACTCATTCTAGCAGGAGTTTGGGGAAGTTGGATCTGTGTGGTAGATCAGCTGTTTCTGAGTGTCTCAACTCATTCTAGCAGGAGTTTGGGGAAGTTGGATCTGTGTGGTAGATCAGCTGTTTCTGAGTGTCTCTACTCATTCTAGCAGGAGTTTGGGGAAGGTGAATTACTTCTGTGTGGTAGATCAGCTGTTGTTGTGTCTCAACTCATTCTAGCAGGAGTTTGGGAAGTTGGATCTGTGTGGTAGATCAGCTGTTTCTGTGTGTCTCAACTCATTCTAGCAGGGGTTTGGAGAAGTTGGATCTGTGCGGTAGACCAGCTGTTTCTGAGTGTCTCAACTCATTCTAGCAGGGGTTTGGGGAAGTTGGATCTGTGTGGTAGATCAGCTGTTTCTGAGCTTCTCAACTCATGCTAGCAGGAGTTCGGGGAAGTTGGATCTGTGTGGTAGATCAGCTGTTTCTGTGTGTCTCAAATCATTCTGGTAGGAGTTTGGAAAGTTGGATCTGTAGGTAGATCAGCTGTTTCTGAGCTTCTCAACTCATTCTAGCAGGAGTTTGGGGAAGTTGGATTTGTGTGGTAGATCAGCTGTTTCTGTGTGTCTCAACTCATTCCAGTAGGAGTTTGGGGAAGTTGGATTAGTTGGATCTGTGCAGTAGATCAGCTGTTTCTGATCTTCTCAACTCACTCTAGCAGGAGTTCAGGGAAGTTGGATCTGTGTGGTAGACCAGTTGTTTCTGAGTGTCTCAACTGATTCCAGTAGGAGTTTGGGGAAGTTAGATTAGTTGGATCTGTGCGGTGGATCAGCTGTTTCTGAGCTTCTCAACTCATTCTAGCAGGAGTTCGGGGAAATGGATCTGTGTGGTAGATCAGTTGTTTCTTGTGTCTCAACTCATTCTAGTAGGAGTTTGGGGAAGGTGAATTAGTACTGTGTGGTAGATCAGCTGTTTCTGTGTGTCTCAACTCACTCTAATAGAGGTTGGGGGAAGGCTGATCAGCTGTTTCTGAGTGTCTCAACTAAATCTAGTAGGAGTTTGGGGAAGGTAGATTAGTTGGATCTGTGTGGTAGATCAGCAGTTTCTGCGTGTCTCAACTCATTCTAGCAGGAGTTTGGGGAAGTTGGATCTTTAGGTAGATCAGCTGTTTCTTTTTGAGATTCTCAACTCATTTTAGCAGGAATTTGGGGAAGTTGGATCTGTAGGTAGATCAGCTGTTTCTGAGATTCTCAACTCATTCTAGCAGGAGTTTGGAAAGTTAGATCTGTAGATAGATCAGCTGTTTCTGAGATTCTCAACTCAATCTAGCAGGAGTTTGGGGAAGTTGGATCTGTGTGTTAGATCAGCTGTTTCTGTGGGTCTCAACTAACTCTAGTAGGAGTTTCGGGAAGGTAGATCAGCTTTTTCTGAGCGTCTCAACTCACTCTGGTAGGAGTATGGGGAAGTTGAATGAGAAAATAAAGTTTGAAGGATTTTACTTATGCGCATGTGTAGAAAAACAATTAATTTATAAGTGATGAAATTTATAGGGGATCATCCCTAAAACTGTAGCGGTAATGTTATAATGTTTTCAAACTCCCGTATGTGCAGCAGCCACTAATGATACGATCTCCTTGAAATATGGGATGTTTAAATCAACTTGGAATATGGGATTATTAAATCGTTTGACTCAGACTATCCTAAGAATTTGAGCAAGATCAAACAATTATAACGTGAGAAAAGAAGATTAGATTTGTGAATGTGAACCATAAAAACTGTAGAATGGAGCTTGTTATGAAATGTTACAAGGATTTTGGCCACACGGACAGACACACAAACAAAAGTTGTTCAGAATGGTATGGGTGAACGTTCACTACGCCGGAGACGAGGACCGGGGAAGAGAAGGAAATTTTTCGGGCCAGAAGTTTAGTGTTAATCAGGTTAGGGTAGGGTCCGTAGCACATTAAATTGGCTAAATTAAAAAAAAAAAAATGTGCTCAATAAATCACTAAAAATGGCTAAACCGGCTAACAATTGAAACTCATACTTTTAGCAGAATTTTAGCAAAAAAAAAAAAAATTATCAACATTGAAATAGAACATTATAAACAGCATTTAAAAATTAAGCTGAAAAAACGGGGCAGTACTTTCTTTTTTTATGAGAGAAGAGCTTTGAGTATTGAAAATGTCTAAGTAATTTCAATTTTTTATTGTTTTAAATAAAATAACAATGAGAAAACAAAATAATTATTGACACACAATTACTGAATTTGCTGTAAGCCGGTCTCGACGATGCCCAATTCTTCCACGAATATGAATTCACAGTCCTTTTTTTAATAACTGGTATTGTGAAGTATCCATTAACATCATATTGACAAAATGATTCGGTCTGCTGGCCGAATTGAAACGGTCTCTTCAATAATAACACCATTATTTAATGTTCTAAATAAACTTACATTAATTACGTTAATTAAATGACTGATTTCATTGCTAGTTTAAACAATCATTACAACACCTAACTTGTTTATAGGTTGCGTGACGTTTTTTCATTGCGTAACCAAATTTCCGTAACAAAATTTCCGGTTGACCCGTCGACCAAGACATTTTAAATGTCAAAATGTACTTAAATTTTCATTAATATTTGCTGAAAAATCTATAAAAACTTCCAAATGAAAACTTACAAACCAAAATATCTTACGAATTGCAGAATATTGTTTGAGATTTTTTTGCCATAAAATTGGTAGTTAATTGGTATGTAGTTTATAATTTATTTGAATTCAAAGTGCTAAAATTCCTAAACAATGTAACATAATATAGTACGTACGATAATTTACAAAAATTCGCTCACACGAACATGCTGCATGACTGGAACTTTTTCATCTTCGCGTAACATCACTTACTTAGAAACACAAAGAACAAAAAAGAACATCAAACAACAAAGAACATAAAACAACACAACAAGCATAAACGGAACGTTAAAGAATGAAAATATGGTAGGTTTTTCAAAAAAAAATCTTATTTAAATCAAATAAATCCGATTTACATTTTTAAAAACCTGAATTTAATAAAATAAATCCGATAATTTTATTTTATTTTAATTTAAATCGAGATTTTTTTCAATCTTGGTTTATGGGAATGCTTATGCCACAATTTCTTCTGCGCGCATGGATCAGGAATTGCCCGGAAGTGTCTAAACAGGTTGAATGAAGATATGTTTGATTATTGAGCCAAACTCTGATACGTTTCTCCTGGGGGCGGTGAAATTTCATAACGATTGCTGACTGAGCTTTTTTCGTATGGGCGTTATCCATTTTCTGTGGTCATGATGGGGATCGGTGACTTCACTGAAACGAGCCGGGCTATCATTGATTCGTTTCCCTCACGAGACGGTGAAAGGGATTATCCTGAATAATCGCGCTCGTAATGTAAAAATGATGCCCACTTAATACGGCAAAAGGGCCTCGAGGAATTCGTTTGCATCTCGGACTGATGTAAGTTGGTGGAAAGTTCGAAAATGCGAGAGTTCCTTCCGCGTCGAGCGTACCTAAGCCCCAAGAAGGAGTGAAAGCTCTCGCTAGATTAGTATAGAGCTTTATTTGTCGTGCACACACTAATATTTATGACAGTTGGTCTACAACAGTGGTTCTTGACAAATGGACCACAAGCCTTTTAAGGGAGTATTAAACATCACATCGAAATATAAGTAGGTGAAAGAGAAAAAACGAGTTGGTTGGTACCCACCTATTTGCGAATTGTTTCTTGACAGCTGCGATTCTTATGAATAATTACAAGACAAAACTATTACGTACACTACGGATTTTTGGACTTATTTTGTTCTCCAGAAAATGAATTCATCAGCAAAATTAGGTGCCTCAACAAGCTTTCTTATATATCCAAAGGAATGGATTATTGATCATGAATTCATTAATTAATTCAAGAGCCGTAGGATATATTGGTTAATCAATTAGAAGCACGTTGAAGAAATTTAAAAAATATGAGTCATTACTAAAATTATTTCAATAGTGGAAATAGGGTTCTAAGAGAATTATGTGTTTGTCCATGGACAGAGGCTTCTTTAGACCTCGTGAATGTCCATCTAGAGTAAATCTGCAGAAGATACTTTACCAAGATAGAAAAATCAATTAATCAAGAAAACAGTATTTAATATTGGAATCGTTGACTAGTGTTGGACCCTCGTAGAAAAATATGCTATTGTAATGACTCGGAAATTTTTTGAATTATTATGTTTTATTTAAATCCGTTTTGAGGCATTCTGAAACGGTTCCTAAGTTAGAGCTTTTTCATATATACTTTTGGTGATGGAGATGACTAGTCCAATAGGTTTGGACTAACTTTGGTTGATGGGTTTGGTGAATGACCAAAACTAGTCTGGGTGTGGATATTGTTTTATATTTGGTGCGACGTTTCGGTCCGGATCTGACCCTAATCATGCAGATATAGTTGTTGCTTCAGTTTTAAAAAAAAACAGTGAACCGTGCGTGAGATGGTAACTTTAAATTATTTTAGTGCTAGGTACTAGAAGTAGTTATCACAACAAACACTGTTGCACAATCACAAGAAATCCGTTAACGGTAGTAGAGAACATTTAAAACTTTAACAAGCTTCAAATTACAACACTACAAACAAACAGTTATGGTACAGTACAGTACATCATTTGTACAAAAGGTGCAACAAGGTATCTTCCGTTTATTCTAGTTGGCTGAAGCTGTGCTGACAATAGCATGTTCCATGTTTTTTGCATTTTGGCTGTAAGCTCATAACAGTAATAATCGGGGGGTCCAGAGGGCTCGGCCCGAGTTTTTTCAATATGAAGCTTTGAATTCAAACTCAAATAGCTTGGAATAAAAACCCTCTGCGTTGTAGAGCGCTAGAGCTAATCAGAGCTAGCAGATATCAGATAAACTTGGAAAAACAGATAAACATAAATGTTTTAGAGTGATATTACTAATCATAAATCAACTCTCTACCAACTAAAATTCTCTTTTTCTGAAAATAACATCCGAATAACTTTAGGTTATAATAAATATAGTAATAATCCAATTCATAAATCATGGAAATTTGTTGAGTTCATAAAATGAAACAAACTCAATTACCACCTTAATGAAATAAAATAGCAATTCAAGATCGGCATAGAAAATTACTGAACATCAATCTCTTCAATACTTTCATATTGAATCTCCAGGTGTAGATATCAGAAACTGGTAGGAATGAGGTTTTATGAATGAGTTGCAACCATCGTTTCGAAAAATAGTAAGCTAGAACTTTTATCAAAAGAACTGATTGTGAGGTGGATCTCCAATCAAAACACCGACTGAATATCCAAGAACAGCCGAGATAATTGTCAGTCTCGAGTGTGCTGTAATGATGTTTTCAGAACAATTGACCCCAAGACGTGGTTCAAGATAATGATAACTCTTTTTCTGGCTTCAGAAGAACTTTATCTGTACCGGTCGATAAGGTGGATTTCAAATTCTCGTGATCACAAATCAATGTTGTACTCTAAACTTCCTGCACTTAAGGAGCAAGAGTTGTTTCATACACTTTTTCAAGAGGCGACGAGGCTTTGAATCAACAATTTGAATTTATGTCGACGATTAGCTCGACTGTGCTATTCTGAATTAAAGTGTTCAAAAATGAAAAGTTTTCCAAGAAAAAACTCTTGGAGCCACTTCATGCTTCAGCCATCTGCTGGCTCCCAATATCTGATTATCTGTTTTTGCTGCTTGCTGATTTCATGAATTGAATTTCTGGCAACTGGTTCTTCAACGTTTGAGAAATAATCATAGAACGCACTGAGCTGATCAGGATGGAGCTCGCCATTTCATTCGTCTTTAGATGCCTCAAAGAGGCTCATTATCAAAATTGACCTTCCTAGGGTGAACAGTATAGAATTTAGCACACTTCAAACTTTTTATTTGTAATGGCCTTAATGTTTAGGCAATACAAACGTCAGACCAAATAAATAACAAAAACGCTGCAAATTATTACACAAAGGTTTATTATTTATGTATTAGCATTTCTACGTAGATCTCTGGTCCATAATTATTAAACGCCGATTATAGTATATTTAGTATCGGAACTCGGAGCTTCGGACCTCACAAATGGGTTCAATCCATTACAGCAACGGAATCTCACAATTTTACGCTTTTTAATATAGTTGATAAACAAAACAATTCATTACCAAGTCATCTTTCCAACACATAAAAGTGTTACCTATATTGATATCATCTAATTGGTCAAATTTCAAAAAATGTGCTGACAAAATCACTGAAAATGGCTAAGAATTGTTAAATTGATATTTTTTAGCATAAGATTGGTCAAATAAAGTTTATCAACTATGAAATAGAACATTCAAAAATTTATGTACCTACGAAATTATGCTAAAAACTTGAACTTCATTAAATTTTGTTTTAAAAAATCTATAAAATTGCAAAAAATAGCCTAAAATCCAAAATCTCTTTTTGAATAGAAGAGTATCATTTAGAATACTTTTTTTTCTCCATAAAATGAATAGCTAACATTTTCTTTTCACTCGTAAATCTCCAATTTCTATACAACTTGAAATATACCAAAAAAAAAGTCCAGTCATGCAGCATGACCTCATGAGCGAATTTTTTAAGAAATCTTCGACATTTCAGTCGCTATTGATCGTGTAGAGAAATTTTAGTTTATGATTTTGATAGACAAACATGGAATCAAATTCTATCTACAGCATGGTTCTAGCCTTAAACAGCATGGTTCTAGGATTGGTTATACAGGGATACTTCCATAATAGTAGTTCAATCTGAATTTGGACAATGTTTCATGCAAATATTACCGATTTTTACAACTAGCGAACGGCATTATTTCGATTTTTGACTGATTTTTCAACTTTGAAATTTTTGAAAACTTGATACATATTCTTATAGGATATTTTACGCTGATTCCGAATATACCACATGTTAGTATGCTGAAAAAATTATTTCGCACAACAAATCGCAAAAAACAGGCTATTTTGAAATTTTTGACTACATTTTTGAAAATTTCAACCCGAAGATGTAATCCGATCATGCTGGCCAACGAACTTGAACTTTCGTTTTGTGTCCTTAACATTTTAAAATTTGTTTGAAGTTTCTAGCACAATTCTACGGACAGTTATCGTCTGGAATGACACATACATACATACATACATACATACATATATACATACATATATACATACATATATACATACATACATACATAAAAAAATGCGTTAAACTTCAGAATATGATTCAGAATAGCCTGAAACGGATTTCTGCATAAAAATTTTTCAAAAATTCACATTCTACAAATTTTGAGGCGAGAGCAATAGCTTAATTTTCTTCAAAAATTCGCTAAAAGACATTTTTTCACCTATTTTTGGCTCATAGCACCCATGAGAGTGGAGCGATCGAGCTGGCGAGAAGTTAGGACCAACTAGACCCCAAGTGGAGTCTATGTGCGAAAGAACAGATTTTTTAAGTCAATTCTAAGGCCTTTTATGGCCCGGACGGCGGTCAGCGGACCGACATTTCAAATTTGGATTCTACGCACCTTGAAACGTAAAGTGACAAGTTTGGGGGGGGGGGGGGGGGGGGGTTATAAAATTTTTTTGCTATACGACCACATAGTCTTATTATTGGATATAAAATCAAACTTTGAAATAGGCGAATAAATGATTCATAATACAATGAAACCCAGATCCAGAAAAAAAGCAGGTGGGGGTATAGGTCACCACCTCCAACCACCGGTCGGCAGCCATCCGATCGGCCCCAGGCCCCACCCACCTTGGCGGCTCCCCATGCCAGAAACCCAACGGCAAAAGCCATCATCACAACAGCCCATGACCGCGACCACCGGCAACACCCGGCTAATCAGGATAGATCCCGTCATTTTATAGGTATTTTAATGTATTTCAGAAAGTCTCCCTATCAACTTTCGAATTTTTAGGGTGAACAGAACGGAATTCAGCTCACTCAGCTGATCAGGATTAGGGAAGGGCAGTTCCACTGGTTTCATGGATCGGATATTTAGTCCGTTACGATCCCGGTATCCATCCCGACATCCTAACCTATGTGAGGTTTTTCCTTCATCATGTGTGGAGGGCGGGTCCCTTTGATCCGTTCCATGGACTTCCGTTCTTCCGTTCTAGGAATATTGAATCGTTCTTTTGTCTTTCTCACAGCTCACACTCTGCCTCTTTCGCCCGACTTCTCATCCTCATCAGGCAATAATGAAGTTTCCATTTTTCTTACAAAATTATAAAACCCTGGTAGGAGACCGCAAGACCAAACAAATAGGAAATAAACCTCAATAAAAATTTAATTAAATCCGAAAAAAAAAAAATATATATTTTTTCAAGTAAGAAGTTAATAGTATAGGTATTCAATTTAGATTTTCAATCAATTTGGTTTTACTCTAAAAAAAAAAAAAACCCAAATTTGCGTATAAAAATACCAACATTTCTGCTAAGGCATGGCGATGAAACATGCGAAGACGGTAACGAAAAAGATAAACAAAAAACACTCAAACCCTCGAATCTGAGCTACTTACCAATAAAATTACGTGCAAAGGCATACAGAGACAGATTGTTTGCTGCCCTCTTCCGTGTTTCCTACTAATACCCCCCCTCCTGTTTCCTCATTACTTACTAAGAATTCCTCTGGAGTTTTGGACTCACAGATTGAGTTGGAGAATTAAATGTTCCTGGAAAGAAAGAGAAAAAAAGGAGAAATTTCTTAGGAGGCACCCTCATAATTTCCGAGAATACCTATGGTAGGTTCAATACAGCCTAGTAGGAATTAGGAAAAATTGCACAGGGTCACGCACCATTTGAATCTTTCAAGGGTCTCGAAATACATCCTATATCTCTCGATAAACTCAAAAATACCCCACGAAATGAGCGTTTATTCACACTCATTTTTCACAACTTGTACATAAAATCGGCTTGTAACTTGTCAATTCTTACTTAATGAAATAGGCCCCAGGTGTGAAGAGAAGGGAATTGAGTTCTCACAGCTGATCAGGATGTAGCCCGCAATTTCATTTCTTACTTCAAATTATCTACCGGCAATTTGGTCTCGTATAAAGCGTAACGCAAGTTTTCACCTGACCCCCAGTCCAATCCATGTTAAAAACGCTGCAAATTATTTCACAAAGGTTTATTATTTTTTCAATTGAGTATGATCATAGTTTTAGTTGGCTAGCGTACGTCATAAGGCCCGTCCAGACTCCTCGGCGTATCCTATTTCGAGTTGCCACAACCTATACTTCTATAATTATATACGCATGTTTATATTTCTCGATTTGAGCTCCAATCTATTAAAATAGTTATTGCCTTAATAATATCATTATCTAAGCACGTACGAAAATGTTATTAAATATGCGTAGGAAAAGCTTTGGTATTTTAACACACAAATATGACCTTGAAAAAACACATATTCATGCCTCGAAGGAACGCCGGCGCCGCGCGCCGTACCCACCACAAGGTGCCGCGGCGCCGGCGCCTCCTCTCACTCCACCGCCCGCTTACCCCCCCCTCACCACCCACCGTGACCCCCTGCCAAGCGTGCCAGGCGTGCGCGCGTAGAAAAACACACTTTTTCGCCCGTTTTTGGCCCATAGCATCTATGCGAGTAAAGCGATCGGGATGGTTAAACGTTAGGACCAACTAGACCCCAAATGGAGTCTATGTGCGAAAGAACGGGTTTTTTAAGTCAATTCTTAGGCCTTTTATGGCCCGGACGGCGGACGGACATTTCAAATTTGGATTCTACGCACCTTGAAACGTAAAGTGACAAAGTTTGAGGGGGGGTTATAAAAATTTTTTGCTACACGATCACATAGGCTTATTATTGGAAATAATAAACCAAAAAGTATATTCAGTATTGAATAATAAACGGATGTAAATCCAACAATGGGGCTTCGAACATGAGAAGCTCCAGATAGAGCGCAGCACGTAAACAATGACCTTACCGATTTGCTATTCTTTTGTTACCTATAAAGGCAGTCGTGACCGACACAAGTTCTTCTTGTTGTTTTGTCGGTTTTTTGTTAGTTTGTGTTTCTTTATTAAGAATATAACTAAAATTTTTGATCAGTACTGATGAGATTGATGGTGAGGGGAACTGATTGTAGAGCGCAAATGGGTGACGCAAGGTATCAACAAGGGGAAAGTCACCACGTTCCTTCGCCCCCTACCGCTCCTAGCGGCAGACGTTGTTAGTTCGGAACCCCATTGACTGAACTGTTCCATCTAGGTATGTATATGAACATGATATTATTTTTGCCTTGTAAAATAGATTTGAAAACCAACTACCTAATAATACGATACGATGCTCGCTGACACACAAAATTTACTACTTAGTATGCGCAAGCGCATAGGAACGTGCTAAAATGTTCCCATGGCTTCTTATCTTTTGGCTGCCACTACAACTTTCTTCAGATTCACGACACGAACGCACCAGTCAGTTAGTTTGGTTTCGTATTTAGAATTTTATAGCGGATGATTGAAAAGTACCGATGGCCAAACGGAGCGACGCTATCGAAGAATTCAAATAGAGTAAGTTTGGCCCAGTAAGTAGGTATAATATCAGCTACAACATAATATGTAGCTTTATATTCAAACATTTATGTGTAATTGGCTTCCTTCATTCAGGAAACTTTATTTGCACCGATCTACATTGTTGTTGGTATTGTTGAGTTAAAACTGAAGACGAACTGAGTGACTCCAACATAGAAACCAAAAATCAGCAACAAAATAAGCAATTTACGGAAGATATCGAAAAGGTAAAACTCAGGATCACGTATGAGATAATGTCCTTGGCGTGCAAGAAGTTGAAACCATTTTTTCTCTCAAAAATTAAAGTTTCCACTTGCTTTTTGCGTTGTAGAACTTGCTGATAAATTTTGACTCCGTGTCTATCAGCCTGAGGTAAATCCTTGTCTTGCCCCAAATTACTAAACTTTTAGACCGAGTCTGATGAAAATTTCAGAGATTTGTGCGTGTTGGCTCTAGAATTTTCGTTACCGTCCGATCAATACCTAGGCTGTGTTAAATACTACTCATTTACTTCAAGGAATGCACGCGCCACAGGGAGCATCCACAATCATTGTGACGTTTCAAAGAAATTTACGGCTGGTAACACGATTGTAAAATCATTTTACTCATTTCATTCATAGATTTTACTAGTACCCACCAAACAACAAGTAGGTACCTTTTATTTATATATTCCTTCTATTAAGAAACTCATCCAATCTTCCTTTCCAAGAACCAATACATACCTATCCCTTTTCAATGAGACTAGGGTTTTGTGCTTCACGTACTACGATAGTACATTTTGATATATTGGAAATTTTTTTAACCTTTTAGTGCCTGGGATTTAAATGCCCAAGCGGCTCCCCCAGTCCTGACTTATTTTCCACATTTTCGCTTCTTTGACTTGCCTGTCTTCTAAAAAGCATAGCATGTACAAAATTCGCCCAAATTCCATCAAATTTGGAGAAATTGTTTGTTAAATTTGATGGCATCTGATAATGTTAAATATCTAGGTATATTTTTGTACATTTTGTATATCTTTGTTTACCTTTTAGTGAATTTTTGTATGGTCACTATTTCTAATATTTATTTGTCCGTAAATGCACACCTACGACTACTGTTTCTACTTCACTACTATTATTACTTCTATGTGACAAGAAGAAAAGAGACGTCACAAGTCAATGTAATCAATGGCTAAATGCAACTAATGCCCACAAAAATGGCAAAGACAAAGGGCTTCCTAGAAAGGGGAAGGGCGAAACGACGGCAGATGTTCAATGTAAACATTATACCAATGGTCAAAAACTCTTGTTTCAATCGCTCCGAGTCAAAGAAACTATAAATGAACCGAGAAAAGATGAATGGAATAACGTAGTAACTAAAAAAGAAAAACCGCATAAATGCGGACCTCGGCAGAGAGGTGCACCCCAGTAGGTCCATATATATGCTGACCCCGGCGCTAAAGGATTAAGGCTTTCGGGTAACTGTCTGTATAGTCCACAGAAGATGATGTCATGTAATGGCCAAAGTACACCACTAATCTCATTGGTAGTTAGCATGACATGAACTAAGAAGATTTCGTCCTCTTATCCTGGGTTACAGATTTAAAAAACTATGCCTACATAGGTAGGTAATTCTAGTGAAATATCTCTTACCGATGATTTAGTTTAATGCACAATATTGAGTTACAAGTATGCAAGTGGATACAAAGAATCAATCAATCATTCAATAAACAAAATCAAACAGTCATATGAATTATTGGAAATAGGGTTAACAGGTAGAACGTAATTTGAAATATTAATAAGGCTGATTGTAGTAATTCGAGCCTCTAGTATGTGCCTGAGAGGCACACGCAAAAAATGGCAAGCGGCTGAAGATTTGTTGGGGTTTGGAGATGGGGCAGTCTTGCATTTGGCATAATAGAATGTGGATCATCGTCTTTCCAGAAGCATAACTTTTTTCTTGTTTATCCATGAAACACAAAATGCCGTTAACCAGATCATTTTTTGCTGTTGCCAAATCCTTAATTTGTTAAATATATTGTTGTTTTCTATTAATAAGGCTGATAATTAATAAGTGATATGTTAATAAACGAGCAGGTATCAATCAGTAGTTAGTTACTATTACTCTGGCATCAAATTGCATACAAGAAGGTTAGTTGTATGAACATGGTGGTGCTCCAATAAGCACATACATTTTTAAGATGCTTGCATGTTGCAATGGATTAAAAGCTGAAGAATCATACACTGACAAAAACACAACACAAGAGCAGCTAGATAATACATTACACACAGGTATACACAGATTTGATTTTTCACGGATTCAGTGTTAGAATGATTTAAAACGTATTTGTATGCTGTTATTTTTTTCTCTCATGCTCGGGTAATCCTACTTTCCCCTGAATCAATTTTAGAAGGATTTCCCTTATAGTCAAAGCCTTGCCCGATTCACCCGGCTTCAGAGGGACGTACCAAAAACTGTACGTACCCAGGTCTGCCCTCTGGAGATATATAGCATTTCCTAACGTTAGTTTTGTTGATACGCAATCTTAGGTTTTAGTTATATAGGTAGGTATTTATAGAATCATCAATACAGGTAGAAGTACCCAGTTATGTGTGACAGGTAGGTAGCATTTCATTGGCAAAATGAATGCTAATATTTGTCAATAAGCACTAAGTAGGTATCAATCCACACAGAAGATATGTGAAGTTGAACAATTATCATGCATAAATTACATACATATAAGTATGGAAACTAAGGCCCAGCGCACACGGTGTGACTGTTTTGAAACTGCCGTTGCAAACTAGTTGCGTCTGAAACCAGTTTGCAACGGAAACAAAACTTCTGTCCGCACATGGGTGTACTGGCAAAGGGCTTGTTGTAAATCAGTTGCGTCTATTGCAATCAGTGGTTATAATTTAGTGCAGTAGGCCTACGTGTTGTTTTTAAGCCTTGGATTAGCCGTATTGCGCTTACTAGCTTTGTTCCAACAGCGCTTCGCGAGCGACCCCCGTGGCTCCTCCAGAGTTGCACAGAGTTGCCAAGGGGTTAGCTCCATGGTCGCCCAATTTCGTGTTTGATGGAACACTTCGGAGCTCCCCCAAGAGTTCAAAACGCGTTGACGGTAATTGAAGATTGACGTAACGCAGACGTGATAACAGCTTTGTTCCAACAAGGACAAAAGGGCGCCCTAGAGGAGCTCAGAGCTCGAAATTGCGTTCCAACAAGGTTATGGGGTTGAGAGCTCCGTGTTCCAACAGATCCTGGAGCGCCCCCAGAGCTGCTCCGGGGGTGCCCCAAGCAGCCCCACACTTTTGACGGGGTCTTGTCGAGAGCTCCGAACCCTACGCATGCGCATTTTAAAATAACCTGCTATCCTTGGGTAAACTACAATCCGCGTAACCTTTTTCAAACTGTTTCCACCTTCTCTACTACGTTTGTTATCACATCTCTCTCACGTTTGTTATCACATCTGCGTTACGTCAATCTTCAACTACCGTTAACGCGTTTTGAACTCTCGGGGGAGCTCCGAAGTGTTCCATCAAACACGAAAGTGGGCGACCATGGAGCTAACCCCTTGGCAGCTCTCTGCACCTCTGGAGGAGCCACGGGGGTCGCTCTCGAAGCGCTGTTGGAACAAAGCTATAACAAACGTGAGAGAGATGTGATAACAAACGTAGTAGAGAAGGTGGAAACAGTTTGAAAAAGGTTACGCGGATTGTAGTTTACCCAAGGATAGCAGGTTATTTTAAAATGCGCATGCGTAGGGTTCGGAGCTCTCGATGAGACCCCGTCAAAAGTGTGGGGCTGCTTGGGGCACCCCAGGAGCAGCTCTGGGGGCGCTCCAGGATCTGTTGGAACACGGAGCTCTCAACCCCATAACCTTGTTGGAACGCAATTTCGAGCTCTGAGCTCCTCTAGGGCGCCCTTTTGTCCTTGTTGGAACAAAGCTACTATGTCAGACTCAGACGAAGAAGACGTTGTTAACTATTATCAATACCGAAGACGGCGAAGGGTACAAAGAGAGCATTGGGTTCACCCTTATTTGAGCAAGAATGTGAATTCTAGGCTATTTGTAGCAGCTAGAGAGCTGTCACAGTCGGATAGGAAATTTAAATGTTTTTACAGAATGACATCCATTTCATTTTGAGATCCACACTATTATGGCTGTCAAAATACCACCAAAACACCACGAGGTCTCGTGCAACTGAAGTCTGCAACGCAACTGCAACTGTGGGTCCACGGTTGTATGCGACCGGTTTCAGACTGATTTGAGATCGTCAAAAACCAGTTGCGTCGTGTGCGCCTCCCCACTCCAATACATTGTCAAGGTCACAAAACAGTTGCGCGCGCAACTGGTTTGCAACCGCAGTTTCAAAACAGTCACACCGTGTGCGCTCGGCCTAAGGTGTAGTGAAATTAATGAATTTATGAGCTGTGCCAAGCTGCTTGCACGTTACTATGGTATTTTAAAAGCTCAACAGGATAGCATATGAACAGCTGTACAGCATGCAGTGAGAAAAATATCGCAAATAAAATCGTCAGGACAAGATGAGAAGGTTTCATTCAGTTAATGTAAAAACTTAAGAGTTGTCAAACAGGAAATGAATTTCTTCGGGAGCGTGCGTTAAAAAGGTAAGAGTGGTCAGACCATCATTCAGAACTTTCAGAACAAGTTTTCGCACGGAGTGAGAGTGACCAATTAAATAATCGCCGGAAAGGTTGCTTTTGAATTGACCGTATGCGTGAATGTGAAGTGGAAAAAAAAGGCAATCAAGAGAGAATGTCTATACAATGTATATTTATGTAATGCATTGAGGAGAATAATCGAGTTGAGATAGCGGTGAAAAACCAGCCGATGATCCATCAAGGTAGTTTTGACACGTTATGGGGACACCCCCCTGCTAATGGGATTAGAAACCCAGACGACTAGAAGTTATTGGAAAAACGGAATCCAACCCAACCAGATTTTTGCCACAGAAGAGGGAAGTAAAACGATAATTAAGCGTGAAAGGACGGCCGAGAATTCGACTCGGTTTTCAATTATTCACACTTACAAAACGTTATTAGGGTCATTGACGGGAAGGCCCTCAACCTAGATAAGAAAAAAAACCGCTTGCAGATTGCTGCACTACGGCAGTTTTCCACTGTAACGATCTAATATATTGCCAATGGGAGTTTCAGTCGGTATTTCAAGGGAAAATACGGCGAAAATGTGATGGAAAAGGGTAAATTACAGGTGAATGTGGGTGTTTCACCATGGCGGATTCCTATCATGAAGGTACAGAATAGGGCAAACCTCCGTTTGTTGGTTGAAGTTCCGAAGTGACGGTGAGAGCTCTGGAGAAAAATCCTTGGATGCTCAACGGGCAATAGATGAAGCCGGGGTTTTCTTCACGACGAAATACAACGGGAATATCGGTTAAATTACAAGTAAAAAAATCATGAAACAATCCGAGTACTAGAGCAATTTTTCATAGACCGTACGAACGAACTGGCGAGACCCCAGCCCAGAATCGAAAACTAAACTAATCGTGATCGCAGCCGCCCGCAACCAAGTTTGACGTACGACTGATACCGAAGGTTGCCGAACAAGTACGAAGATGACGTCAGGAAGAAGAGTTCAAGACTCCACACCACCACCAACAAATCGACAAACATATAGAGTTATATACTTATACATTGTCATTGGAAAACATGAAAATACCATATTTTTAGAGTTAGGTTTTTTTTTATGGTTGGCTTAGTTTAACTTTTTTTCGAAAAGTTATCGTTTTGTTCCGAAAGGAAGACGAACACAGAACTTGGATGTCCGCCACAATGAAACCTTACTGATAAGTAGAATACACCTACACAACGCACTTCGAATTTTTGTTCTGTATTCACTTGAGTGCCGATAATCCGAATTCCTTTGGAATTATAACGTGTTTATTAATTTCGGAGTTGTAAGGTATTTGCGTTTAATTGGAATATCTCATTTGTAACAAAAGCATAATGGAAGAGCTACAGAACAAACTACAAGCAGAGCTAGACAAATTTAAAGCTGTTGGAAAAGGTAAGCTGAATGCTTTCAAACCTCGTGTTTATTGATGATTGTCATTTTTGGAGTAAATTTATCAAATATAACTCACCTACTTTTGGTTTTTGCAGAATATCACAATGCTATTTCTCAACGGCAGGTGCTCGATGGACAGCTGCATGAAAATATGGGAGTTAAACAAGTACGTTCATTACAACTTAAGCTTACAACAATGGATAGGGAGTGCGAGTTAGCTATTAGGTATAAGTACAACTGGAAGCAAGCTTTGGCTTTTTAATTTCCTTAGGTAGGTAGATACTTATTTTTATTCAAACTTGTGGTTGGTAGGTAGGAAGGTTCTGGTTTGATATATATAGTGGGAAGTGCTATTTAACATTGTGGTTTCTACCTAGTGGTGTAATGATAGTTGTTGAACAAGAGTGTTTTATTTGCCGTAAGGTTGGATTAAGGATTTGTTGTATAACTATTCGAGTTGGCATTGTTGTTAACTACTCATATCAATTTTTCAAGGTTGATGTGAGATTTTTTCCATACTTTCCATGTAAAAACCATCCCATAGCAATCGTTTCAACAGTTTGTGAAGTAATCTATATAAAGAGTTGTAAAAATAGGAAGAATTGAGGAGTGGTGTGGGCGTTTGAACACCCCACCAAGCCCACTTCGTATTTTCCTTTCGTTAACTCCAACGAATAATTACTTTGAACTTGATTAAAACAGTTGGAAGCTGATTTTGCTAATGCTGCTTTGGGAAATACATTAAGGCTCAGGACGCGCAATATCGTCGTCCAATACCACACATTAAGCAGGACAGGCGCAGGCCATCACTGCCGTGTCCCACCAAGTCTGCGGCTCTCCTTTCAATAACACAGGAGCGAAAAAATGACACGCATCTGGCGACTGTTGCCTGGCCTGTGCCTGCTTAGTGTGCAGGGACCTCTAAATAGAACCACGTCCGCATCCTCTCTGACAGTCAAGCATCGATAAAAGCTCTAACGGCTCCAACCATATCCTCCCGAGTGGTATGTTGCTGCATGCAAACCCTCAACAACCTTGTTCGCCTGGAGTGGGTGCCAGGGCATAGAGGCATAATTGGTAATGAAAAGGCTGACGAGCTCGCGAGAAGGGGCGGGTTCCCAAACCCCATTTGTAGGGCCTGAGCCAGCAGTCGGTTTACCAAATACTACCCTCAGAAAAACCATCAACACGTGGGTCAACCAACAAACCACTAAAAGATGGTACAATATTGAAGGACACGCCCACAGTAAACTTATGGTGGCTGAACCCAACACCAAAATTACCGAAGGGCTACTTAGGAAAAACTGTAGGGATCTAAAAACAATGGTTGGCCTTATAACCGGCTTTGCATCCCTACGATTTCACCTACATCGCATATTGGTCACACAAAATTCAACCCTGTGCAGACTATGTGAGGAGACTGATGAAACGGCATCCCACATAATCTGAGTGCCCTGCACTCACCCATCGCAGAATTGAACTCTTTGGGGCCCAAACCCCAATGAGCTCCATTCAGAGCAAACAATTAATCTAGTGCCTCCCACCCCTCATCAGGTGGCTGAGTCTCTTCGATTAAACAAAAAACTCTCAGGAAAATACAATAAGCCAACTGGCTTCCGTGCTGGGGGCTCAAAACCCCCGCCCTGAGAGTTTTTCTATCTACATCTAAGAAGGACAGGCCCAGGCCATCTCTGCCGTGTCCCACCAAGTCTGCGGCTCTCTGTTCAATAACACAAGCGACAAAATACGACACGCATCTGGCAAAGACTGTTGCCTGGCCTGTGCCTGCTTAGTGTGCAGGGACCTCTAAATAGAAGTACACTGTGGGACATTTTTTTTGCATGACAGAGAAAAAACTCACCAACTGAACCTCATGTTCATTCTTTTAGGTAACACTATGAGAATAGTGATACCATAGTAGTATAAGGCTTTTATTCCTACTGCTCTTAAATCTATGTAAAATGTAGTAAAGCGATCTCTTTGGTTGATGATGAACAGTATGCTGGTTGAAGATAGGTAAAGATAGGTCTGTAATTCATCAAATTGATCTGATCAGATCTGAGTTGGTCACCGGGAAAAGTTTATTTTATGAGTTGGGTTTGTACAGGGTGGTTCTGTCAGGTGATGATTTTAGAAATTCCACAGCTCTTGAGAGGTGGACCTTGGAGAGTCAGCGACCTCTAGTTTTGCTCAGATGTAATTTAATTACCATCATGACTCAATAGGGTCCAGAATACTATGTTATGCTGTTGATAATTTTTTCAAAACTGGTTAGTATGCTTATCGCAATCGTAGTGTCCCGAGTTTAAAATCTATACTGAAGTGGGTAGATGTACGGTTCAGCCATGGGAAAAACGGGTGGATCACAACGAAGGATCAGACACCTGAAAATGTGGAGGTTTTTCGTTAAGCAATTGAAGTTAAATCCTACCCATAAAGCCAGTTTCACATGGAGCGGAAAGCGGAAGGACGGAACGCAATCTGATTGGCTGTTGGGACAACAGTTGAAGATGGTGGCTGCCATGTTGTCTTAATGGGCGGACGGCGGTAGAAAGTTTTATACCGGCTCCGCGTTCCGTCGAGCTCCATGCAAGCTCATTGGACAGTAATGTTGATAACCGCAAGTAGAGGTTTCAGATCAGGGAGGCTTTTAGTAGGAAGGTTATGGTCCGTTCACCAAGGTGACCGCTTCATGTGAACAATCTTTCCGACTCTGCCGCCCCTCCACTGGTTTTTCCGTCTTCCGCTCGTTCCGCTCCATGTGAAACCAGCTTACATCCTACCCACAACAGTCTCTTTGCCAATAAGCTGCACCACTTGGGATTTCTTATTCTTCTTTGCGTACTGTCAGAGATGAATGCACTGTTTTAGGAGACTGCGATCCGAATATTAGTTTGGCCCATATTGGATGATATACATTTTGTGGCTTGGAATCCTTTAAATGCGGAGATTTTTTTGGGAGGGGGGATATTAAATATTTTTGGCGGTCTATGAGGAAGAGGTTGGAAGATACAGACTGAATAAGATTGCTATTTTATTTGTACCCCCTTTTTTACAACAATGCTGATTAGAGATTTTTGTCTTGTCCTTGTCACAGACACAGCTTAATTGTTCTTGTTTTCGTTCATGAGTTTTCGAAGTGCTATGGGTGTAGGTACGATCGTTAATTCAGTGCAGTTCATCAAAGATTCCCATTTGTCAGTGGAAGAAAATTGCAATATTCGCGACATTGGCTGCCCCTTGCCATCTTTGCCTGGACAGCAGCAGGCTTTGAAAACAAAAGATCGTGCTGTAAGTTCAACGCCGCATATTATAACAAGGTAGATTGGTTTTTGCGAGATTGGGTATTTCAGAATTTCTGTTTTCCATTAAAGAACATTTTTTGTGTCTATTGTACGGATTTAGTATCGTTTGTAATTTGAAGATGAGAAAGATTATTATTCCATTGGCGTATGGTTGACATTTCTATTTGGCTGAGAAAAGCAACTCTTCTGTCCCCTTCGCGATACCCCCTGTTGATCTCAGTGCACTCCCTCAGTTTAAGGGCAGGAGCCGCCACTACTCCTAGGATATGCAAAGAAAATTAAGTTTGAGCTGACTGGGTGAGGTCCGCAGGGGGGCCCAATGTCGGGCCAAAGTGCAACTTGGTAACTTAGATCGGTGTGATGTGCTATTGCAGTGGCGGCTAGTCGGTTTTTTGAAGGCTTGGCTTAATCCCGGATAGAATTTCACAGTTCAGGATTGAAACTGGGATCAAAATTGAATAGCGTAAATTGAAAACGTTGGCTATTTCCACATAAAATGATTAGTCTGACAGAGCCTCATTTTGTTCGTGGAAATAGACATCGGTCTTCATTAACTTCCATTTTGTTAATTGAAATGGGTTTCCACAACTTTGTCACGAATGATTTAGTTCGTATTGAAACTGTACTGAACATGGGATGCACACCCACTACACAGTCACCAGTTTTGAAATGTTAGGTAGCATGAATGCAGTATTATGGACCCCAGTGACCTATGATGGTAACCAAATGCTAGGACTGCCCGAACAAAACGAAAGGCTCTTCAAGGGTTCTTCAACCTTCAAGAGTTGTGGAGTTTCTAAAACCATCATACCTGATGGAAACACCCTTTGTACATGTTTGCATGTGCATGTTTCAAAGTGCATTTGCACTTTGAATTAAACCTTTCGCTAAGTGGACTTTCTGCGAATTGAATTGGACTTTCCGCAAAATGAATGATACTTTTCGCAAATTGAATTTAACCTACATACGTGAAAAGATCAATAACATTAAGAAAGGAACTTTGATCCCTCCCTGTTGCTTGTTAGGTAGGTACCAAAGTTCTTCTAACAACACGGCTCTGCATTTGTGCAAATTACGTGATGGATATGTTTCTGCTGCTCCTAACTGCTACTCTTGGACGACCTCTCCATTAACTTTTGCTTTTAGAAGTCTTCTTACTCATGCCTATAAATTATATAAAATGTCAACTATAGATGGATACGTTGCGATCTCAGTTTTATTATTAATGAATGAATAATTTACATTCAGATTAAGTTCATGAGGTGCTGGATTATGTTTAAATCTACACTTTTTGTGCTCGTTTCATCACTTGCATGATTTGCTACAGTATATACATTTAGTTGAAGTTTTACATGTTGTCTTGATTAAAACAACAGATTCGCCAAAGGTCAATTTGCAGAAAGTCTAATTCAATTTGCGAAAAGTTGAATTCAATTTGCAAAAAGTTTAATTCAATCCGCTAAAGGTTTAATTCAAAGTGCGAATGCTATACGTGCACTTTTCCTCCGAAAACCATAGAACTTTCCATAACTAAAATAATTATTTCCCAACCCAACCACAACAAAAATATTGATTCAATTTTTCAGGTTTTCATTGTGCTGCTTCCCAAATCACCTAATTCAATTCAATTACACTTCTGGTTTTTCAAATCTCTTTTATAGGAACTGGATATCCTGAAACCAGATGGGGAAGTGTACAAAATGATCGGCCCAGTCCTGGTGAAGCAGGAGCTCGCTGAGGCCAAACAAAATGTGAGCAAGAGGATAGATTACATTACCGCTGAACTGTAAGTAAAATCGAAATAACATTCACTTTGTTCAGAAAAGTTTTAATTTTAGATCACTTTGTGAAAAAATAGGATTCTATATTTATAATTTATTACTGTCATCAACGAATTAGGTTATTAACATAATTATACATATTGTTGAGAGAGACAAAAGGTGTATTAACGTCGGCTGTTGTTAAGTGTTGCCCAGCTGTCCAGTTTCGGACTCAACCATAACTTCTATGTAGGTGCCAAGCCATGTGGGTATTCATGGCAATGAGTGCGATGATGCTTTTGTGAGGTGAGTCATTGGTGTAACTCCATTGAGATGTTGCATAAACGCATTGAGGATCAAATCCCCCACATGCAACATAAAGCCAATTCCATCTGGCAAGAGCAATGGCCGGGTGAGGGTGATATTCTCGTGACGTCACGCCTGGAGTAGGTTAGCGTTTCAGCCAAAGTCGGCCATGACTGCGCTACGTCAGTGAATCGCAACTCAACCAATCTATTTTTCACAAGAAGTTTGCCGTCTCACGTCAACCTAATTCGTGGTAATAAAGCCATTTTTCGAAAGTTTTGTTTTGCAAAAGTAATATTGTAGCAATAGGTAAAAAGTTTCAATTCAACTAAATAGTTACAATAATCATGGCTGCCAGCGCGATTATTGGTTGTAGGTTGTAGACAACGATACCAATCACACCGAACGAGTTTTTATTTGGACTAGGAGCCTACTAACTATTGTAGTTAATTAGTGTCCGAAAACTAAAGAACTTCATTCGATTAGGCTTTAAGAATAATTAACTTGAAAAATAGAGAAAAAATTATTGAAAATTCCTCAGGTGTCTGTACTGTGTAGGTACAAGGCCATTGCTCAGGTAGCTTCATCAGCGTTTTATTATAAGTTCGTAGTACTATGCTTAACTGAAGAAGCTTTACTTGTTATATTGAGTGAATGAAAGGAGAGATTTGATAGTTTGTCAAAGTAAACAAGGCAGGTTGTTGCTACACCAAAAAACGAAACTACTTAGGTAGGTAGGAATGTACGTCCTACCAGATTTGCTGTTGGTTAGAAGTGCCTAATCAAAGTAGGTAGGTTGTTGCTTTGCCAACGAATTCAACTGCTTATTAGCAAGTTTGTCAAATATCGAATCAGAAAATATGCAACATGAATTAAAAACTAGCTGTAAGGAAAAAACCTTGAAATTCATTCTTCTGAAGATGAGATTTCATAAAGACGGTATTGGCAGTGCAGTTAGGTATGTGTTACGCGAGTTTTGTAGTTACGCAAATTTTAGGGACAAAAAAGTTGATGAGGTACCTACTTTCGTTTTTGTCTATGAAGTACATGAACAAGTACTTTTAATTGTACGGAAAGTACGAAGGTATACTTTCCCTCTAGGTATTTACCTTTCCACATGCGGTACTTAATATTCCTGTCCTGAAGAGCTCTCATGGCACGTCCTTTCACATGAGCGCTTTCACAGTACATACTCTAAAGATTTTGGTTTATTATTTCCAATAATAAGCCTATGTGATCGTATAGCAAAAAATTTTTATAACCCCCCCTCAAACTTTGTCACTTTACGTTTCAAGGTGCGTAGAATCCAAATTTGAAATGTCCGTCCGCCGTCCGGGCCATAAAAGGCCTTAGAATTTACTTAAAAAATCTGTTCTTTCGCACATAGACTCCACTTGGGGTCTAGTTGGTCCTAACTTCTCGCCAGCTCGATCGCTCCACTCTCATGGGTGCTATGAGCCAAAAATAGGTGAAAAAGTGTCTTTTTTTTCTATATTTCAAGTTGTATAGAAATTGGAGATTTATGAGTGAAAAGAAAATGTTAGCTATTAATTTTATGGGGAAAAAAAGTATCCTAAATGATACTCTTCTATTCAAAAAGAGATTTTGGATTTTAGGCTATTTTTTGCAATTTTATAGATTTTTTAAAACAAAATTTAATGAAGTTCAAGTTTTTAGCATAATTTCGTACATAATTTTTTGAATGTTCTATTTCATAGTTGATAAACTTCATTTGATCAATCTTATGCTAAAAAATATCAATTTAACAATTCTTAGCCATTTTCAGTGATTTTGTCAGCACATTTTTTGAAATTTTACCAATTAGATGATTTCAATATACAGTATAGGTAACACTTTTATGTGTTGGAAAGATGACTTGGTAATAAATTGTTTTGTTTATCAACTATATTAAAAAGCGTAAAATTGTGAGATTCCGCTGCTGTAATGGATTGAACCCATTTGTGAGGTCCGAAGCTCAGAGTTCCGATACTAAATATACTATAATCGGCGTTTAATAATTATGGACCAGAGATCTACGTAGAAGGGCTGTCTAATACATAAATAATAAACCTTTGTGTAATAATTTGCAGCGTTTTTAGATTCTTAATTGATTCAAAGAGCAGGTCTGAAAACTAGATAGGTAATCCACAACAACTTCGTGGCTGATGTATGGAACATCTAACACGTGTGTCAACTCCCCAACACACATTTCATATGGATCGCGACGGCACAGATTAAGTCTTGCGTTCGTAGCGTTTGAGGTCTAATGGCTAATTGATCTAATTTGCATACAATTTATTACCATGCATATTACAAATAATGAAAATATTGACAAGGAACTAGGTAAGACTTTGTTATGCAGTTGTTCAGCCATCAGCCATGTCTACAAATGGCTCATTTTCGCATAGTTTACTTGTCACCATGACAACAAGGTGAAATAACTTTGATTTCGCCTTGCCTCGATGTAAGGATGCGCTAGTGTCGAAGTCTCGAGAATATCACCTTATGTGAGGTGTACCTTTTTAAAACTGAAATAACAAACCGTTGCTCAATTACGTGCAGTAATTTTAATGACTGATTCCGGATTTTCTCTTAATTTATTTCAGAAAAAGGATGGATGACATGATCTCGAACCTCGATGCGGAACAGGAGAAGCACAAAGAAAAACTTGCAACCCTCCAGCAGCAGTTTCAGATGGAACAAATGAAAGCGGCTTCCGCTAAATCATAATGAGCCTCGAATCGGACTTTCTCACTCCAATAACTCGTGTTGTGTTGTTCGTCTTAACATTAAATTCGTTTGTAATAATGGCTATAACAAATTCTTTATTCAAGAACGAAATTCACGCTTACCTACAAATCTAATAATACATTACTATATTTAATTTATTGTTTCATTGATTTATTGTCTGCCCCTACTCACAGTTACATAGTCACAAATAAAAATAGTGGACAACCGAGTAACAAATGATAATCAATGTTGGCTTTAGGACAAAATTACTACTAGCCTCTCGAAATGGCTATTCAGGGTGTATAAGGACTTGGTAAAGTATGGGAATTGTATGGCCTGGAAGAATCAGGGAATTTCCTTCTTGTTATTTATGGTAATATAGTACTACTTCATTTTTTCTTAAAACATATTCAACAATTTTGCCATTCGCTGGAAGATACCTGTGCCATTTTGACATTTTATGTCTTTGCTATGGCGCATAAACTAAAAAAACGTCACGAAAATAGTCTGATGATTTCCGTTTACAACCGAGTCGTTGTTAGGGAAATGGCACTTCGTCGATTTTCATCCCACAAAATTCGTTGACCATTCGTTCGAAAGCTCTCAATTTATCCAACCATATTATGTTAACTACTGCGAAGTGCGTCGCCAGCAAGCTGAGGTATGAGCATGGTTATTTGAATAATTGTGTACACTCAGGAGATCATTCTCAATAAAATATTATTGCAACCGCTTGTTAATTTCTGATGATTTCATTGAGGTGGTGTTTCGATTATTTGATTCATAGTAGGTGATCCGAATATTGCGAGAACGTTTTGATTTGGGCTTCCTACACTGTAGGAAGCTGTAATTTCGTATGTAGCCTCTTTACGACATTTACTTGACGATGCCCAGGATCCGGATCAGATGAGTGACTCTTAAAGCTAATGTCTATACTTTACACTCTAGGAAGCTGTAATTTCGTATGTAGCCTCTTTAGGACATTTACTTGACGATGCCCAGGGTCCGGATCAGATGAGTGGCTCTTAAAGCTAATTTCTATGCTTTACACTCTAGGGAGCTGTAATTTCGTATGTAGCCTCTTTAGGACATTTACTTGACGATGCCCAGGGTCAGGATCAGCTGAGTGGCTCTTAGAGCTTGCATACGAGTCTGCAACTAAAGACATAAAATGTCCCAATGTGTTGCAGACTCGTATGCAAGCGTTTCGTCTTTATGTTAAGTAATTTTGTTTGTTTGTGTGATTCTTCATTATAATAATTATTCATTAATAATATAATTCTCATATTTGACCAGTATTGATGTGATTGATGGTGCGGGGAACGATTGTAGAGCAAAAAGGGGTGGCGCAAGGTAGGTTCCTATCAATTCCTCAATGTGAAGGTAATTGGAGCTCCCTTCCTTTATAGTAGTAATTTTTTTTTTTTTTTTTTCAAATATAGCCATTAATCGGGGTAATAGTTTATTGTGAGGACTTTACTTAGCGAAAATCACATCTCCCATACATGTAAAACTATAATCTGATGTAATTTTCAGGACTTGATAAAGCACTTACACATTCCTATACTCCGATTATAGCTGATTCTACTCCTTCAATATCTGGAGTGTCACTGTTAGTTTAGATTGTTGAAGGCTTTTGGGGTACGGTTTCTTGCAGTTCGAAATTGTCAAACCTAATTCCAAATTACATTTTTAGTTTTTTACCAGGACCACCCAGAGCAAGATTGGCATGCCCATACTGGGTTACCTTAAGTGATTTCTGGGGCACACAGAAGTTTCAGATAACGAATGAGTCGGCCTGCTTGCAAGAAAGGGGGCAACCATGCATTTATTGGGATGGAACTGTTCTCAGACGTACCAAGATGCTTGATAAAAACTGTTTTGAGGGGTTGGATAAGGAACACAATCGGCACTGTAAAAAATCCCTGGAACAGAAACATGGAAAACTAATAATGAAGACACCTTGCCATTGACAAAGGACAGGCGGTTCAGAATCTTTTGGAACACTCGACCCAGAGGAGATGTGTTAGTGGACGACCTTGTAGTGGGTGTCCTCAGTCTGCTGGAAGAGTGGAAATGGCACCAGAATTTATAAGTTGGAAATAGGGTGTGGTGTTTACGGGTTTTCATAGACGAATTTGGATCATAAAAGAGATTTAATCTTAGTTTCACCAAAGCATTTATACAAAAGATTACAACAGTGCTGTCATATTTAATGAAGGAAGGATTGGTTTTTACCAATCTAATTTTTCACGCTGTATCAAATCACAGGCTTCCTCGCCCTGACTGTAAAAAGCGAATTTTACTCCAAGCTTTATAGATTTATGTGTGGGTACCTAATGTTTTGGACTGCTTTGCATTTAGCAGCTCATAGAATAATAGAAGAGTATTGCTCACACAGCTTCATTTCGGAGGATGAAGATTGTAAGATGTGGGTAGACACGTGCAAAATCTGGTCGCAATACGACCATTATAGGTACCGTAAAAACGTCAAACTTTACTCCAGGATTCACCAAATTTTTTTTCGATCTCAAATTTTTCCTGCTTAGAATGGTTCAAATTGACTTTGCTTGAATGCATAATAATCTCCAGAGCCTATAGAACATTTTAAGAGATGGTACATCTAAATATCATGATTGCACCATGTTTTTTTTTTTTTTTGTTTTTTTTTTTTTTGTTAAACTTTGGAGTAAAGTTACCTTAGGGTGTGTCAAACTTTACTCCGCTATTTAAAATCCGTCGTTATTGCACCAAGAACTGACAGTGGAGTAATGATTGACCTCAGAATCGAAAAGATTACGTCAGATATACTATTAAAAAAATTTATTTCTGCCAAAATTGACAAATTTTAGTCTAAATATCAAAATATAGAAAAATAAAGTAGTCTCTCAAGATCGATGCTCAGTAACTACGTTACTGTCACTTAGTAAATCACAATTCTAGTCAGTAAATATCACACATTTATAAACTCGTAATTGTACTCGTAATTTATAAACTCTTTCACCTCTAAAAATAACGGTAGCTTCTCGAAATTCAGCAAGATGATCAATTGAAAATAGATGAACTCGACTTTTAAAATCAATCTCTTCTAAAATGAAAATCGACCTACTTCTTCTAAATCACAGTACAAAGAACAAACTGAATCATAAACGATCAAAAAAGAAAAGTAGCACAACTAGGTACTGGAAAAACTTCTACGAATGACTTCTAGAAATATTCAAATTAAAATCGAAATGACTTGGTGTAAAAACCTCAAGAACAATAATTAACGAGATAGAATGGAAATTTAAACGAATGAAACGAATTCAAATGGAAGAAATATCATTAGAAAATAAAATCATCCAACTCTGGCACCCTATAGAATCCTCTTTTGGAAATGAGCTTTGGAGCTTGGATTCTTCCTAAAACATTTTTCCATGGGTAATCAAGGACATCAGGCTCTGTAGGCCATTTCCATGACTTCAAACTCTTATGCATAGAAGAAACTTCCGCAGTGTGCTCATCAAAACTCAGAATCTTTCCAGGGTACATCTGACCCATATATTTGATCACACAGAACTTCCCTACTTCTTTTTCTACTGGTGCAAATTTAATCGATTCTTTGTCCGTCAACAACAATTCAAACGCGTTATCTTCATGCTCTTCTTGCTGAAGTTGTTCCACGATCCTGTCAACATCATCTTCTGAATCATCCTGCGTTATGACGAGGTCACAATTTTCCTCCTCCTCATCTTCGTCGTAGTCATCAACAGGAATCAATGTCTTCTTCCCACCAGCTTTTCTTGACGAGGTAGACTGAGTTTGGGAGGAACTGGCACCTACTGGGGCGATGTCCTCTGACGTCACGCTTTTGCCAGGAGGGACGTCCATCTTTTCCCCTCTTCTTCTTTTCTTTCCATTCAGCTCTTCTAGCTTCCAATTGTTTCAAGAATGAATCTCCTGGGGAAATAGGCTGCTCTTGCTGGCTATCTATCACTCCAGGGATTCTCTTCAATAGAGCTTCAACACCACAAGGAACAATTCCATATGCACGGAATCCAGAAATCAAGTTGTTTGAGACATTTTCTTTAATGTTCTCCATCAGCTTCTTCAGCAATCGAGGAAAATCCTCCTTACGGAGAGTTATATTGCCAATATTTTCCTTCCATTGACCCAACAGTTTCCTCCATTCTGCCTTCACTCCTCTGAACACAGAAACGTCGAGAGGTTGTGTTAAGTGTGTACTGTTGGGGGGGAGACATATAAAGGAGATGTTATTTTTCTCGCACTCTTTCAAAACTTTGACAGAAATGTGCGAGCTCAAGTTGTCACAAATAACCACTTTTTTCCCATCAAGATGACAAACAAATGGGAGAAAAAGTTACTGGAACCAGTCAAGAAATGTAGCGGCATCAAACCACCCACTGGGGCTATTATTGTAGCGGGTATTGGGTGGACCATCCTCGGTCCAGGTTGTCCACATGCATGTTGATTTGTAGAGCACGTAGGGAGGCAAAAGTTCACCTGAAGCACTGCCACAAAACATTATGGACGTTCCACATTTGGAAGTGTTACAGATCTTATCAACATATTTTGTTCCCCTCCTGACTACCACTTTCTTCTTGCCTGGGTTGTCGACAAGGCACATCTCATCAAAATTGAATATATTGCAGGGGGGGACTCCTTCTAGCTCCAAGGTCAAATGGTTGATGAAATCCTTCAAATCAGAAACGCTCACTGCAGCTCTGCTTCTTTTTATATTAGACGCCCACCTTTGTGTGACTTCAGGGTTTCGTTTTTTAAATCCCTCTAGCCAGTCTTTACCTGGTATGTTGTTGGAGAATTTTGGCTCCTCCTTACCCAGTTGGCGTAGGTAATCACCAACAATCCAGCGCAAATCCCTCTCTGTTACTGGGAACCCATACTCAGCCATTTTCGTGAGACACCATACAACTGACTTCTCCTCATCAGCTGAAAATACAGGAGGGCATCCAGGCTGCTTTGCATGTCGCTGCTTAAGTTTGTTGAAGATGGTCTTCCGTGGTATTTTGAAAGCTTCTTCCGCCTGACGATGGGTCATATTGCCACTACGAACTGCCTCTAAACACAATTGCAGTTTGGTGTCATCATAGTTTCGATAGGGTCGAGTACCCAGCCTTTTCTGCTTTGTCCTCCCCATTCTTCAATTCTACAACATAAAGGAACACGAATAGAACTTTGGATCACCAAAAATAATATCTAAATGCAAAAGCTATCGTCCTTAAACCAGGAAAAAACGTCTGCGGGTAACTTTACTCCAACCTTCATTGCGGGAGTAAAAATTCCCGGGTTTTGGAGTAAAGTCTCATTTTATTTTCAGAAAAACTGCTAAAGGAAAAAATTTATTTTAAAATCTAATTAGTGCATTTTGTTCACAACTAAATAGGCTAAATGGTACAATATGTGCTTACCTGCTTAATCCTTCCCAAACAACTGATATCCAAACAATTTTGGGACACAAAAACAGGTGGCTGACTGACTGACTGCATAGGGCTTCCGTAGAAAGAAATCTCAGGCCTAATGGCTTATATTTCCCCAAAAGGGCCCCTTAGGAAATTGGGGATTCTACGGCTGCGCTATGTCCCTAAATTTGTTGCTCATTTCAACAAACTTCTTGATCTGTTTCCAATCGAGGTCTCTGAGTGAGGCCCTTTCGATTGTGTTGTGTCCTAGGGCTTCTTGCCTAGATCTCCAGAATCTGTCACAGTCGCATAGAAAATGTTCAGCTGTGTCCTCTCCTCTTTCACACTCGCAGAGTGGTGAAGAAACCTTAGACATGATGAAAAGGGTCCTCTTAAAGCTGAAGTGCCCTGTGAGGACCCCTATTAGTTTCCTCATTTGCTTTCTAGGAAGTGTTATAATCCAGTCTGAACTACTCTTTTCGTAGCCAGATATACACATCCTAGATTGTCTATATCTGTTGCTCTCTTTTCTCCATAGCTCATTTAGATCTCTGCTGATCCAGGTATTTGCCTTGGCTTTACACGCATTGCGTGTTATACCCAAGGCTGGGGTCGGTCCATAGTAGTTTCTAGCCGACCCCTGCCTGGCCAAGCGATCCGCCTCTTCGTTTTCTGTATGACCTTCATGACCTGGCACCCAATTTACATACACTCTGTTATCCAACCGGGCGCCAAGCGTGGTCAGTTTGTCTTTAGCCTCTTTAATCATTGTTGAGGTAGTAACCGGGCTCATCAGCGCTTTGATGCAAGCCTGGCTATCTGTGTGTATGACTATTTGTCTACCTCTTGTATTGTTTTCTATTAAGCTGTCTGTACACCTGATAATGGCGTATAGCTCACTCTGGAATACAGTGGTATGTGCATCCAGAGTGTAGCACTCAGCTATGTCCAGATCAGGTATGTACACTCCAGCCCCTGTTCTAGTCCCGCTCTCAGATACGACTCTGGAGCCGTCTGTGAAGCATGACAGACGAGTTCTTTGAGTTCTAGGGACTATCCTGTCCCAGTTTTCTCTGTTGCCAATGACGTACTTGGTAGGATCCTTCCATAGGTAGGTTTTCCCAAGCTCATCATGTGGCATTTTCATTTCTGGAATATACCCTAGTGTAGCTGGTGCTATAAGGGTATGGCTTGATTGTCTGTTATGAGTTAGTGTGTGGTAATTATGTATCCACTCTCTCGTTCTCATAAGCCTAATGGTAGTATGCATTGACTGTACCATTGCTATTGTGCTTATGGGTGCAAGACCCAAAATTATCTGTAGGCTCCTAGTAGGAGTTGTCCGGAAAGCACCCGTCACTAGCAGACAGATGACTCTGTCTAGCTTATTCAGTGTGCTTCCCCCCTTGATTCCGGGCCACCACACCAGTACTCCGAATAGCAATCTCGGCAGTATGATAGCCCTGTTTATCCATAACATTACTTTAGGAGTGAATCCCCAGGTCTTGCCCACAGCTCTGCGTACACAGAAGAGGCTGTTGAGGGCTTTCCTGTACTTCCACTCAATGTGTGGTTTCCAGGTCAGTTTCCTGTCCAGAATGACTCCTAGATACTTAGTTTGTTCTTTTGTTGTGAGATTCTGACCCATATAGACTATTTGTCCAATATGTGGGTTTCTTCTTTTCCTAGTGAACATGACAAGGTCTATCTTATTTGGATTAATGAAAAGTCCCTTGTCTGCACACCATGTCTCAATAATAGCCAAAGCATGATTAACATTATTCTTTATTTCTACGGGGTCGTTACCCTCTATGAGCACCACCCCGTCATCTGCAAAAAACTGGGTATGGAGCCCTGTGTCTGATAGCGCACGCAGGAGCTCATCAACAACAAGGCACCACAGGAGCGGTGAAATAGCCCCCCCCTGCGGTGTGCCTCTGCTAACATTATATTTAGCTGTGGTATTACCCAAGGAACTAGTGATTTTCCTTTGTGAGAGATAATTTCTGCACCATCGTGCAATTTGTGTCTCCACACCTCTGCCAAGTAACGCCTTGTCTATTGCATCCCATGAGAGATTGTCGAAGGCGCCCCCGATATCAAAAAATAGTCCTGTAGCGCATCCCTTCTTGAATGCGTTATTCTCTATCCTTCCTACAAGGTTATGTAGCGCTCCGTCTACAGATTTGCCTTGTAAGTAGGCATATTGGTTTGGATGTAATGGGGACACGGAGAGTTTGGTGTCCCTTATATATCTATCAATTAGTTTTTCTAGAATCTTAATCAGGATGGAGCACAGACTTATAGGTCTGAGTGACTTTGGGTCCGTGTAATCCATTCTGCTGGGTTTGGGTAAATAGAGTACCCTAATCTCGCTTAAAATCCCAGGAATGAGATTCCATCTCAGCATACCCTTGAAGAGTAAAATGAGATGTCTCTTTAGTTCTACAAATGCTTTCTGAAGGCAGGCTGCGTAGATCCCATCAATGCCACACGCTTTGTACGGCTTCATGGAGTCCACCGCCCATCTCAGTTTTTCCTCGTTGATGACAATATTTAGTGTTTCCTCATCTAGATCTTCTACCAGAGATGTGCTGGTAATTGCAACATCGTGGTCAGATATCCCCGATGATCCCAGAAAGTGCGTGGATGCTAGGAGATCTAATGTCTCCTTTTCACTATTCATCCTTACACCTCCAGGACCCACAAGCAATCCAAGTCTGGGTGTGGTATCACCCTGAATCACTTTAAATATCCTCGCTGTCTCCTCTGTGGATTCAATTTCTCCACAGAAGTTCCTCCAGCTACTCCGTTGTTTTTGGTTAAGCAGAGTGCGATATTCGCTTCTGCATTGTCTATATAATTCCTTATCTGAGTCTGTCTTAGTTCTCTCAGATCTTCTCTGTAACCTGCGGCATCGTGTCCTCAGGTTTTTCAGCTCTAAACACCAATATGGTTTATTCTTAGATCTGACCACCTTAGACAAGCAAAGTTGAAAGCATTGTTCATGCATGTGATCAGTTTTTGTGTATTATCATCTATCATATGTGGATTATTCCAGTCTGGGTTAAAATACTGTAGTTCAGTTTTAAGCCTATCTATGTACCTCTCCCAGTCTGCCCGTCTCGGGTTTTGGACTTTAATTGGGATTGGTTTAATGGTTCTCATTGTGAAGGTAATCGCCCTATGGTCTGATTGTATTACATGTGGCAAAACCCTCCAATCTACTAAATATTCTTGTAAATCTCTACTGCAAAGTGTGATATCTATACATGATTCCCCATTCCCCGAAGAGAAAGTAGGAGTGTTACTATTATTGCACAATGACAAGTTATGTCTAGAAATAAATTCAATTAATTCATTACCTCTAGCGTCGTTGTGTCTGTCACCCCACATGGTAGAGTGAGCATTACTGTCTAGGCCTACCGTCCAGCCATATCCGTGTTGGCTGTTCCATTCGGCCAGTTCTTTTCAAGTCCAGACGTCATCTCCCCCACAGCTGCGTCCTTGGGGAGATAGCAGGAGGTGATGACCAGCCTCCTGGTCTGTCCATTTCTGAGTCTCAGTTGCATCATGGCTGAGGTTATATCTGCATTGTTACCCCAGGTTAGGGGGGTGGCCCCCCATTTCCTGTGAATCAGTAAACAAGTTCTGGGTTTATCTAATGTTTCTGCATAGAACAGATCAAATTTTTTTAATTTAAGTCCCACTATTTTATTTTTGTAAATGTGTGGTTCTTGAATTATAGCTACATCAATTTTATTTTTAACTAGATAATGGACAAGGTCGTCCGTGCCAACCTTGGAGTGTTGGGCATTTAGTTGGATTACCCTAGCCATTTATTGTCTGAAATCCATAGAGATAATACCTTTCCCAAGATTTGTAACGAAAGAGGGTGAAAAAAAAAAAAAAAAAAAAAAAAAAAAATCCTTCGTAAATCCCTTGGTAGCTCTCCCGTCCCTTTACCCCTTCCTCCACCTCATCATCCCTTAAGGTATTCAGGTGGATTTGGGTATTTCCAACTCCATCTGGGTGTGAGTATCACCCTGGATGTCTAGTGACTCGTCTGTGATAGTCACAAGAGTGCCTTCTGATTCCGTGGAGATATCTACTCCTTCCACTTCCTCGAAGGCACCCACCTCCATATCCATACTGGATTTTTTAGGCGTCTGTAGGAGTTCAATTTCGGCCGATGGTGACCTACTCCTTTTTGGGGTGGAGGTACCAGACATAGTACCCTCCATACCCTCCTCTTCTCCTAATGTGTGCATGTCAATGCTCATCCTTCTTGGGGAGGAGGCTCCGGATGCGGGTCCTACACTCCCCTCCTTTCTAAATTGTGACTGATTTCCCTCTTTGTTTTCTGAGGTGAAGGGTCCAGATTGTGGTCCCTTAACACCTCCTCCTCCTCCTAGTTTGGGGAAATCGATATCCATCTTAAAGATGGACTCCTCCTGTGCTTGAGGCGGTTTAGGCTCCTCAACATCGAGGGTACCTAACGCCACAGTGACGTCCTCTACCTCATCCACAGGGGGAATAACTGTATGGAATCTATACTGGGTACACTCGAAACCGAGTTCGTCCAGCTCTCTGACTATTATAGCCTCCTCACGTGGAACTTCTGCCGCTAGGTATGTGACTCCAAGCTCTGTGTTTGGATACCAAGCGGTAATTTTCCACTTGTCGAAGTCTAATCCCTTATAGAGATTATTAAATTTCAGATTAGCTAAGGCCTGTTCCTTGGTTGTGACCTTGGATGTCATAACCGTGGCAGAGACCTTGGCAGGCACGGGGATATCCGAAAGGCTAACTGCCTCCCACTCCTTAGCCCGCCAAAACTCAGCCAGGTTGTGTTTAACGAATTCAGCTGTGAATTCGTTTCTAGCCGAAACTACAAACCACCTTCTGTCATGTTTGGCAGCTAGTCCCGAGTTTATAAACTCGTAGCTGCTAGGTGGTAGCTCTTTCCATTTGGATAAAATGTCGATGCCTTCGCGAATTATAATTCGTCTGACTTCAGTTTTTTCATCTTCACTGAATCGGCCCCCATCCAGTTTTCTAATAATAATACACTGGTTATTAGGCACTTTAGTGTGCCTTAGGGAGGGCCTGATTTTCTTGGCCGCGCGGGGTTCACCCCATCCCGCCCCCGGGTTAGGGCGTTTACCCCCCGCGAGCTGGGTCGGGGGCCCACGTGAACTCCCCGCCTGGCCAGAGCTCCCCGATGGGGTGCCCGTGATGCCAGCCGGTTTGGTCACCAACGCAAGTCTCTCTTGGGCGAGAGTATTGCTGCGCTTCTTCAGCCTATACTTCTCCCTTTTCCTTTGTCTCCGATCTTTAGTGAACGGAGCCTCACTCTCACTTTTACATACCTCCTCGGACGTGGAGGGGCCTCCACCAGCCTTGGTGGTGGTATTCACCGTTTCTACTCTTGTGACTGTTTGTGCCACATTAGCACTCGTTTTTGGCTGAACGCCTCCCCTTGACGACTCCAAGGGCCGCACGGCCGACGCGGTGTGAGACGGAGCCCCCGTAAGGGCCTTGTCCCCCGCCCCCGCACCGCCCCCGGGCCGTCCCTTTTATTAGGCGCCGCGGCCCGGACCGCCGACCCCGCGCCGGGCTGAGCCCCCGTAAGGGCCGCGCCCCCCGCGCCGCCGGCGGCGCCGCTCCGCGACACCCCCTTATGTACCCCTCCGGCCGACACCGCGGGGCGAGCGGCCGGGACGGGGCAAGGCGGAGCCCCCGAAGGGGCCTTGCCCCCCCCGCCACCGACCGCAGCACCCCGCACCCCCCCGCCAGAGTTCGTTCTCTCTACCTCAGGTTTCCTTCCAGATGCGGATCCCGGGTTAGGAGCTTTCGCCCCCAAACTACCGGGTTCCCCACCCTTCAGGACTCCCGATCTACTGCCGCCTGAACCAGGTCGCACGTCCTTAGACATAGTCCACGGACTGCGTCACTTGTTACAGGTAAAGGTAACTAGTTAGGTACGTAGGCTGAGTACAAAAGGACAGAAGCTTTACGTACCTTAATGATCTATAGCTTTGAGAAAAGCTTTTGAAATATGTGTTTATATCAACACGGATGGCCTAACGCGAACGTAGACCGCGGATTTGAACACTAAAACGCACGTAACACGTGAAAAAAAACGCAGAAATGCACGGCTGTAGCACAACGTGGCAAATCACGAGAGCAAAATGGCGATCACGACCGATACAGCGCGCACAGCCTAATGGGACGGCAGAAGGCCCGACCCGCACTCCACGGCTGCCAACCGTAGAATCCTGAAAAACAGGTGGCTTTTATCTCTGTTGTTGATAAGTCGTGATAACACTGATAACAAGTTTCGACCCGCTCCCGCGCATATCAGCTGATCCCCAGTGATGTAGAGTCCAAGTTGGCGCCAACAGATAGCTGATAATATTCTTCCACTGTGCTTACGTCATCAAAAAACTTTATCACTTTTTGGAGTAAAGTTACCTCCGGTGGGGTAAAGTTTGACGGTTTTACGGTAATTAGGAAAAATGGACCGTTGCAAGAAATGTGTCCATCTACTTGTTCGTTACCCCACATTTAGTACTGTGAATTTGACAACTAATTCTACAGAATAAACTAAAATAGTGTTATGAGGTTTTTTGGGGGTGCTGAAACCGATTCTGATGGTTATTTTTGTTATGTTTCTTTATTTGGACAGTTCAAATTACTACAAGACCTTACACAAATTTTGTTGTTGCACATTATAGGGAGTGTGTACAACCGCCCACAGCCACCTACCTTCGGTGTGGTTAAGTTGTCTCCGACCTCGAGTATCCCTGCTGAATCTGGACACAATATGAGTATTATTAACGAAAATATGACCTCTGCTGGAAATGTGTCCATCCGCTTGTTCGTTACCCACCAGTTATCTGTGTAAAAATTTCCCCCTCTCCATGCCACGGGGTTTTTTGGTGCTGAAACCGATTCTGATGATCATGTTTGTGACACAACATAGGGAAGGCCAAATACAGTGTCGAAGACCTTTCTGGAGGTAGTAGAAATGATGAGTAAACGTGCGAAATCTGAACGCAAGATGACCATTATTTATATGGACCGCAGCTGGAAATGTGCCCATCTGCTTGTTCATTACCTGTCTGATATTTCCGAAAAAATATCCCCCTCTCCTATTTTGTCAGAATCAATGAAAACAGTGCCATGGGTTTTTTAATTTCTTATTTTTATTCTGGGTGCAGAAACCGATTCTAATGATTATTTTCGTCGCACATTCATAGGGAGTCCAAATAAAGCCCAGGGTATCGCTCCACCGCCTCCGTCCTCTTTTGAGAAGGCAGATTGAGAGATGAGCATAAGTACCAAAGAGCTTATAATAGGATTACCTATAACATTACCTATACTAATAAATATTATATTATTAGGAATCGTTTAATAAGTGGTTATGAACCAATATTTATATTGCAATTCAACTGGATTTTTTTCCAAATGCTCTTGCTCTTCTATTAATTTCCAAAATCCTTCATAACCTTTTTCGTCAAACGTCGAACATTTTTTTCCAGATTATTCTTTTGATACCTAGTGCATATACCAAACGTAACACATTAGTTTCTTCTAAATTCAACAAGTATGTATTACCTAAGTAGTAAAACGTTGGGCACTTGCTAATAATCCACATTATAAAGACATCAACACGTTTTCTTGGGTTAACAGTTTGTACCACGAGAAGAGATGCTGAACTCCCCTTTCCTGAAAACACGAGCATATAATTTAATTTTCTATTCCGTCCAAACTAAATTATCGAGAGCTAATATTTTGATCACAAAGTGGATGTTTAGTTTCAATACGGATTTCCTTTCTCAAATGGGAACTTCGATTCTTCAACTTCCAATGAAATCATGTTACAATATCACTGTTCCAATTTATTTTGGCGTGGGATTTGTAAGCTGACTCGTTCAACATCTTAATGGTTTATAAATAAACGAGAACACAGCTCCCTCAGGAAAAAAAAAGTATTTAAAGGTTTAAGGTAAAATAAAACATGAATCAGGCAGCAAACGAACGAAAAATAATAAATGACAATAAAACATACAGGTGGTAGTACCTATGCAAAATCTGAGAACTTACGTATTATCCTATTATAAGCTCGTTGATAAGTACAAATTGGACGCAATAGATACGACCAATATTAACGATATGGACTGTTGCTATCTTCACCGAGCATCAGCCGCGGGGCTGAAAGGAAAGAAGTTAGATGTTGGGCGATGAGAATCGAGAAGAAGAAGAAGGATTATCAGCTATGTCGGGAGTTGGTGATAAGCCAACCCATCTGTATTCTGTGGTGTAGGTAAGAAAATCGGTAACAAAGTATCGATTTTTTAAATCGATGCTAAATTAAATGAAAACAATCGATATACAGAAGAATCGTTCTTCTGAATCCCGATTTGTAAAAATCCATGTTTTCTGAAAATACTATATTTACGTTGTAAATGCAAATATAATAGTTCCGTATATTAGGTATGTTATGACCCGTATTCAGCATTTATTTATTTTATTTTAATTTTCTTCATAATATCAAGAAAAATAAAATTAAAATAAACGAAATACTTTTTCTTGCAAGTAATCACTCTGGAATTGGGCCTAAAAAAAGGAAAGGACAATAACTACTGTGAAATGAGGACCTGTGACTTTCGTCTTTGCCTAAAAAGGCCATGTCCTGCCTCCCTTTAGAAATACTTCTCATAACATTTATTGAGCATTTGTATTTACTGATCTAATATTTAGATTTACCTTATTTATTCATTCAAAATCTAGTTATTAGGATTAATTCTAATGTTATATTGTTGAAATTCATGTCAAATTAAAAAAATGCTGAATTTATTTTTCTGGTTTGTGGTTATATAGGTAGCTTGTTTAACAGCAAATGTCTTCTTCTTCTCTTCCATTACCATCTACTAAGTGCAGGTACAACAACTTTTTCAAATGGGGGAAACTTTCCTTGGAAAGCTGTCTACGTCTATAAATTGCCAAAATCGTCACGATTTTTCAAAAAATCGGAATGAAAGTATCGATTCACAATTCTACTAAAAACTCGTCAAAATCAATATAGCGAAAATCGATGTTTCACCAAAAGTATCGATTTTACGAAAAATCGGAAATCGATTGCTTTTCTCTATTGTGGTGTGGGTTCCATTTCCAAATCATTCCAAGGTTGTAAATTTCTTGTTCCTCTTTTATATTTATTTTTTGATTCCAGAGCTAAATTGATGTTGTGCAACTTGACCTCGTACGAATGTGGATTCCTCTTTTGTTCAGGCAAGTGTGTATGTTTCAAACTCAAGTATGGTGTTTTCGAAAATAAACCCAATTTTATCTGTGATCATTTGGTGAATTTGGTCAACAATAATATTGGCTTTACTTTACAGGGTCATTAATCTCTGGACGCTTTGTTCGATTGTCAATGGTACATAATAGGCGAACCAATTCTTTATAGGAATCTGAAAACTGAAATAAAATTCCAGTATACTCGTATAGAAGCGCAATTTCACAAGAGTAAGTACATCTTCAAACCCAAGTGTTTTACTTCATTTGTCTAAATTAAATCATGTCTATGTAAACATCAGCTTATTCACCTATATATACATACCTAGGTGCATATATACCTACTTTAAGTAAACTCCATGTACCTATTTACATAACATCACTATACTGCCGTACTAAGAACATAAATAATAATAATAATCTGACCAGAACCTACTTTTGGGGAAACGCTTCTCTAGGTTTTGAGTCGAAATTTCCTGATATTAGCTCTATTTTACGTTGTCTCGAGCTCAAAAAGCACTCATTCCAAAGCCGATTTCTCGCTGAATCGCGTGGTGTGGCTGAAAAAACAATATTTTGGTCAGAAAATTGCAAAAATAGATGTAGAACATATGATGTACTAGGCGATTTCCTCGTATCTGGTGCACAATCGAGTTTTTGTTTAGCAGTAAGATTGATTCGTTTTTGACATTTTATGTCTTTGCTATGGCACATAAACTAAGAAAAGCCACAGTTCCTTTGACCCTGACGGCTAAAATTAAAAAACATGAATATGCTTTAGCCGTACACGACTCACTCCTCGTCGATTCTCTGAACCCGACCCCCCATCGGCCTCTGAACTCTGTTTATCATTCTGCCATCAATCCTAAATCATGGAATCATGTTTTAGCTCCTCGCTCTCACTTTATTATAGAAATGATCACGACCATTGAGCTCTTGTGAGATGATGATTTCCTAATAGAAACTCGCGAGTAAACATTCACTTTATTATAGAAATGATCACGACGATTGAGCTCTTGTGAGATGATGATCTCCTAATAGAAACTCGCGAGTAAACATTCACTTTATTATAGAAAGAGGCTACATACGAAATTACAGCTTCCTATAGTGTAAAGTATAGAAATTACCTATTAAAATAATTTAACCACCGCTTCACGAATCTAACCGTTCTCGCAATATTCGGATCACCTGCTATGAATCACATAATCGAAACACCAGCTCAATGAAATCATCAGAAATTAACAAGCGGTTGCAATCATGTTCACAATATCAATAATTGAGAATGATCACCTGTGTGTAAACAATTATTCATATAACCATGCTCATAACTCAGCTTGTTGGCCACGCACTTCGCAGTAGTTAATATAGTATGGTTGGATAAATAAGCTTTCGAACGAATTTTGTGGGATGAAAAACGACGAAGTATCATATCCCTAGCAACGACTCGGTTGTAAGCGGAAATCATCACAATTATTGGCGCTACTTTCGTTGCACTCTCGTGGGACATTTTTCGGTAGTTAGGTCACGGCTAAAGCATATTCATGCTAAAACGTCACGGAAAATTGCTCACGAAAATATTTTGATGATTTCCGCTTACAACCGAGTCGTTGCTAGGGAAATGGTCCTTCGTCGTTTTTCATCCCACAGAATTCGTTGACCATTCGTTGGAAAGCTCTCGATTTATCCAACCATATTATGTCAACTACTGTGAAGTGCGTGGCCAACAAGCTGAGTTATGAGCAAGGTTATTTGAATAATTGTGTACACTCAGGTGATCATTCTCAATAGGTAATTGATATTGTGAACATGATTGCCACCGCTTGTTAATTTCTGATGATTTCATTGAGCTGGTGTTTCGATGATTTGATTCATAGCAGGTGATCCAAATATTGTGAGAACGGTTTGATTTGTGAAGCGGTGGCTGAATCATTTTATTAGGTAATTTCTATACTTTATTTTCTAGGAAGCTGTAATTTCGTATGTAGCCTCTTTAGGACATTTACTTGACGATGCCCAGGGTCCGGATCAGCTGAGTGGCTCTAAGAGCTTGCATACGAGTCTGAAACACATACTTGTCTTCAACTAAAGACATAAAATGTCCCAATGTGTTGCAGACTCGTATGCAAGCGTTTCATAGAGTTTCTTTTGATTTTATAAACTTTTTGGTATATACCTACGTACTTTCCTAATATTCTCATACATGTAGGATACAAGGAGAAAAAATGGTGGTTGACAACCTCCGAAAACCGTATCTTTTCTCTGATTTGATAAGAGAAAATACATTCGTATGATCAATACTGGGAAGAAAAATCGTATCATCCACTGATTCCGAAATCGTATCAGACGTCGCGATTCCTAAGATACTAAGAAATAAATGCTTATCTAGACTTTCAAGAGTGTGGCAATACGTATACGTACCTGAATATTAATAAAAAATAATCGTATCTGACGCTCAGATGCGGGTTTTCGCTCCAGAAAAGACCAGTTACGGTATTTTCATTAGTAAATTGAACCAAAACGTAGTTAATGCGATAATTGTAAGCCGTTTTTGAAGCATTTTGCGTCTAGATCCGACTTCCATACTAGCAAAATCGAAAGAAACCACTCCCCAAAACGGTTGGGTACCATCAACTCAATATGGTCAAAAATGGAGATACGGGATCTATTCTCAGTACGGTATTATAGGCAAGGTGGTGGATAGTGATAATTATTATATATCACTTCTATTATTCGTTTATATATATAACCACCAGTAATGTGGTCCACCATCCATCCTCCCATAAAGACGCTCTGCCAAGCCACAAGATGCATAATATCATCCAATGGGGCTCCGAACGTGAGAAGTTCGAGGTAGAGCACAGCACGTAAACAATGACTTCACCGATGCTCGCTCTTAAGTGGCCCATTCACGATCCTGCTGCATGAAGTGAGGGGAACGAAAAACTTCCCTCTCTTCTTGCACGGGAGGCGTGCAGGACGTGTGTGGAGGCCTTCCTGCTGCAGGTAGTCCTGCAGAGCTCGACGGATGGGTTTCACATCGGACCACCCTGCGGTCCGGGGTCCCCCACCCTATCAACCTGCTAGGTCCGAGCGTGTGTGGAGCTGCCGGAAGACCTTAAATAAGGAGCCATTGAAGAATGGAGAACGCAGAAGTTAAACACAGAATACTGTATACTGGCGAGAAACCTTCGGTTTGAGCTGGGAATGACGGATCGTGTATGGATAACGCACTCTGAGGCAGGAGAGCGAAGAGGGGAACTCCTTTGCACTCCCCATCTCCTGCAGCAGGATCGTGAATGGGTCGCTTAAGGTTTGTTCAGACAGACCGTTCTGGACGCTTTTCGATGATTCAGAAAGAAGAGAGACCTTCATTAAACCAATCATTCATAGTAAAAGAATGGGACCTTTCCTGTTATTCGACCACCAGGACCTCCAGCGCTGCCTTCAGATGTATACCACCAAACTATACACATCATTCTGATCTAGGTATATGTCCAGCTAATCTGAATTTTTACTAAGGGATTGGCTATTTGATGTTATGTATTTTTGAGATACGAGCATTAGGACCACCAAACTATACACATCATTCTGATTATGTTGGGGGTCTAGAGGCAGCACTGGAGGTGCTGGCGGTCGGATAACAGGAAAGGTCACATTCTTGTACGCAGAAAATTGATTTGTTTGCGGTTTTATAAACCAAGCGTTACCACTTTGATTCAATTTCAGTTGTGGTGAGAACAAGAATCACAAATTAAATATATATTTCAGCTAATTGCCTTTTTCAAATGTAGAACTGCAAATGAATATTAGAAAGTTTTCCGTTTTCAAGAAATTCTTACTGGAGGCTATGGGGTCATTTGTTACGGAAGCCTATGTTTCAGTGGTTGGCAACATTTTTATCTTCTAATATTGAGTCCTGGTGCGAGAGCCTGCGAACAACTACAAAAATAGTCTCGTTTAACAAGGAAGTTGATTTTACCAACATCGATAAAGTCATATTACCCCACTCTCTCCTATTGATTTTGTTATCTACCCGCAATACACAAATTTATGTCATAAATCTGATAAAGAAATATCATCCTTATCTTATGAAAATCGGATGATTTGTTTTAGTTTGCAATGAGTAGCAGTAGTGGGCATGAAGAGGAGGAGCATGAGGAGAAACCGATGCCCTACAAAGACCGGAGGAGGGAAGCACACACTCAGGCTGAGCAGAAGAGAAGAGATGCTATAAAGAAGGGATACGATTCGTTGCAAGGTGACAAATAACTTGATAATATATACATTTAAAAGGTTCCCTACAAACTCATCGAAAAGAAAATCATAAAAAATGTGATCTCGAGACTTTTTGATGGGTTTCCTTGTGAAGTTAAAATAGAATAGAATCATTTATTGGCATATGAAAAAATTATGTAAGAAAAGAAATACAAATACTTGTAGTGAGTAAACATACGCCTGCCAGTATAAGTTAAAAAGCTCAAAGGAACTTGTGTAAACTGGCAGAGCCTAAAATCATCCAGCCGGTAGAGCATAGTACAATGCCATCAGTTCAAAAAAGAAGAAAATTAAAATTTACAGAATAGCTATTATGAAAATGAAGTACATTTTGATAGTAAAAACTTCTTAAAATGTTTCATACTAGTAACATCCATAGGGTTTAATGTTATTATAGTAAAACAATTTAATAGCCTGCACCAAAAGAGCTCCGATTATAAAATTCAGTTCTGATCAAGGGTAACCTTATGTTGCTGTTGCTAGCATTTCTAGAATGTGATAAGTTAGAAATAAGGGAGCTACATAAACCAGATTCAAATACTCTCAAACAAGAGGATAGTAGAAAACACTGCTTAATCTTCAATACATTGAAGTTTTTATAAAGAAGCATAGTAGGATACCGCATAGGTTTACATAGTATCACTTTAGTCAAAGCATTTTGGACAGTTTGCAGAGGTTTCAAGTGAGTTGTACCAGTGACGTTCAAGTGAAGTACAATTTAGTTAGACACTAGTCGAAACTAAAAGTTTGGGATAGTCGTCAAGAATTTTAAACCAAACATTAGGGTACATAAATTATAAAGATGAACACTATTTTTGAGGAGTTTCCGGTACCTGTGGAAACTAATCGAAAACCGGTAAAGTGAAAGTCATTGAAAACAGACTAGTCAAAACTAGTGTAAGCTCGTCTACAATCACTCTTAGAGAGATTCGCTTCACTAACATCTTAAAATATATAATAAGTACCTAGTTAATCCCTTAATAAAAATTCAGATTAGTTGGACATTCATAGACTGGTATCTTACTTTTAAAGCCAGTTTTCTGGGAGTGTCTCAACGTTACTGGACAGCAGTAGAAAAAGTTGAAAACTAACTCATAACTGAATTTATGCGAATAAATTGATTTGACACAATTTCTCGATTAGTTACTCGTACAAGGAGTTTTTACAAGTTTCCACCTCGTTTGGGAAACTGATCAAAAACTCGATTCTATTATTTTTTAATGAGTTTCCCAGCACCTCATTTACATAGCCCGTATTCTCGAGGCTTCACGCCTCTGCCAGCATGGAGTTGGCTTGTGTTTCCATAAACATGCCAATAAATCGTAACAACTATAAGTTTGCCTTCTTACGACAATCAAGTACGTGGTTATAACAAGATTTTTCAAATTTTGTTTTGCGTGAGTGATATTGAGGTAATTCAAAGTTTCAATTCAACTAAATAGTTGCTATAATCATGCCTGCCTACTTGACGTTCAAGAGCACAGTCATACCCCCCACCGCCAGCCTCTGTATAAACAATAATCAGCCCCTGTATGATAAACCTCCGTATCTAATAAAGCCTCCATATAGATTAGAATGACGTGTACAATTTGGTGGTCTGCATGCTCACAAGCTCGCATCTCAAAAAAAAAAGTCCAGTCATGCAGCATGACCCCATGAGCGAATTTTTGAAGAAATCTTCGACAATTCAGTCGCTATTGATCGTGTTGAGAAATTTTAGTTTATGATTTTGATAGACAAACATGGAATCAAATTATTAACACATGCACAGAGTAAACTCATCAGTTGTGATTACATTTTTTTTTTTTTTGAGCACCTACTACCTACGTTTTAAACAGCATGGTTCTAGGATTGGTTATACAGGGATACTTCCATAAGAGTAGTTCAATCTGAATTTGGACAATGTTTCATGCAAATATTACCGATTTTTACAACTAGCGAACGGCATTATTTCGATTTTTGACTGATTTTTCAACTTTGAAATTTTTCAAAACTTGATACATATTCTTATAGGAAATTTTACGCTGATTCCGAATATACCACATGTTAGTATGCTGAAAAAATTATTTCGCACAACAAATCGCAAAAAACAGGCTATTTTGAAATTTTTGACTACATTTTTGAAAATTTCAACCCGAAGATGTAATCCGATCATGCTGGCCAACGAACTTGAACTTTCGTTTTGTGTCCTTAACATTTTAAAATTTGTTTGAAGTTTCTAGCACAATTCTACGGACAGTTATCGTCTGGAATGACATATACATACATACATATATACATACATACATACATTAAAAAAATGCGTTAAACTTCAGAATATGATTCAGAATAGCCTGAAACGGATTTCTGCATAAAATGTTTTCAAAAATTCACATTCTAAAAATTTTGAGGCGAGAGCAATAGCTTAATTTTCTTCAAAAATTCGCTAAAAAGATCTCCAAAATCAATCCTTTTAGTAAAATACACATTAGTTGGACAAACAGATCACAATTACGCTTGAAATTATATTTTGGATATTGAATATGAAGAAGTATTGGATCCAGATGGCACTGGTGTTGGGGGGCTCGACGTGCTGTTGACCGTCTAGCTGCCTCGCCTGCGGGTTGTAGCCAACGATACCGATCTAATGGTGAATGTCTTTTTATTTGGACTAAGTACTAACTCAAAACAGAAGTTTGTGAAAAAAAGTATATTTCCACGAAAATAAAGAGTTACAATGTTGAATCGATTTCAACGGTTAGGCCATAATTAGTAACAAAAAATAACTACTGATACAGCAATACTGATGATCGCCTAACCATCGAAATCTATTTAACATTGTTACTCTTTATTTTTCGTGGAAGTAGACAACGTTTTTTTCACCAACTTCCGTTTTGAAATGGGTTTCCACAACTTCTTCTCGAGTGATTTCGTTCATCGGTACTAACTATTGTAGTTAATCAGTGTCCGAAAACTAATGAACTTCATTCGTTTAAGCTTTGAGAATAACCTCAAAAATAATTAAGAAAAAATTATTAATGGAGATTTTTCTGATGACTATACTGAGATATGCATAGCAACTGCACAGTTAGTTTGATCAACTAGATACTTTTATACGTAGGTACGTGTTAAATAACTGAGGAAGCTTTATTTGTTTCACTGAATGAATACAAAAATAGATTTGATCGTTTGTCGAAGTAAACTAGGCAGGTTGTTTCTAAACCAAGAAATGCAACTACAGATAGGTAGGTACGCACATCCTACCAGATTCGCTGTTGGTTAAAAGTGCCTAAAAAAAGTAGGTAGGTAGGTTGTTACTTTGCGACGAATACCACTGCTGATTAGCATGTTTGTCGAATATCGAATCAGGAAATGTAACATGCATTAAAAACCAGCTGTAAGGAAAAAACCTTGAAATTCATTCTTCTGAATATATATTTCATAAAGACGACATTGCCAGTGCAGTTATAACGCGAGTTTTGCAGTTACGCAAATTGCAGGGACAAAAAAAGTTAATTAGGTATCTACTTCGGTTTTTTTCTATGGAAGTACATGAACAACTAGTTGGTACTTGATAACATAAGTAAAGTAGATACGTAGCTATACCTACCCTCTAGGTAGGTACTTAAGTACCTTTCCATAGGCGATACCTAGTATTCTTGTCTGGTAGACTCTCGTGGCATCTCCTTTCTCATGATGCCTTTCACATAACCAGTTTAAAATGTTATTATGGGACTCTAAAGATTTGTAGTTTTAAAAATATTTTTAAAGAAAAGTTCAGAAAACTAGATAACCCAGTACAACTTCGTAGCTTTTGACTGACGTTTCTACTAACAATAATTCTTGTTAGAATATTAATGTATAGGATGTATTTTGAAAATGAAAGTACCTATTGCGATGGCTTAAATGTTTGAAATGAAAGGTTTCCGAAATTTCCTCCATAGAAACCCATTTTGAGGCATTTTTAATGATTCCTGGAGTAACGCTTTTTCATGTGTATAGCATTTTCGAATTGATTTAGGCCTTTCCCACTTGGGTTTCGATGTTTTTAAATTAGTTTGTTCCTGGGAAAGGTCTAAACCTAAGTGGAACAGGTATAAATCAATTCTGAAATTATATACACGTTATGCGTGTATATTAGTGTGTATAACCTTTTTTCCAAAAGAGAATATGAGTTCATTGAACAGCTTTTCTTGTACGCATTAATTTGCTAAAATTTCAAAACTGTTATAAAAAATGCCCACTAAAAATAGCAGAAAACTGCCAAAAATCGTTAAATTTATGTTAGTTAGCAGAATACTGCTCATTAAAAGTATACCATCTGTTAGCTAGAACATTTAAAAATTTATACACCAAATTTTTCTGGAAATTTAACTTAGATTTAACCGAAATACCCTAAAAAATCGATAAAATGTAAAAATTCATTAAAAAATTTATAAAAATAAAAATTTTCTTCATTACTAAGTAATTTTTTATAAAAAGTTTTTTTTTTTTTATATACAATTTATTGTTAATGACTTCATTGCTCATAAATAGCTCAAATTTCAAAACGACTTAACATGAATATAATACGAAAAATGACGTAAGTTTGCTCATAAGATCATGCTGGATGACTGGAACTTTTTATTTCAATCTCTTGCTTTAGAACCCTCATGTGCATGTCATTTTCCTCTGTATGTGGTTTGACACAGTTTTGTTCTCATAGCATTGGTCCCTTCTTGCCAGCAATCTGACGTTCTGGGGTACAAACTCAGCAAAGCGACTGTTCTTCAAAGGTCCATCGACTACATCCAGTTCCTCCTCCAGCAGAAAAGGAAGCAGGAGGAAGAGAGGAACGCCCTGCGGAAGGAAGTCGTGGCCCTCCGTATCATGCAGGCTAACTACGAGCAGATGGTTAAGTCTCAGCAAAGTCAACCCGGCATGACCGAGTCCCGCGTTGCAGACGACGTGAAATTCCAAGTTTTCCAAAGCATCCTCGATCAACTTTTCATCTCTTTCAACGCGATTTCTGTGGCGAATTTCTCTGAACTGTCCGGCACGGTGTTCTCCTGGTTGGAAGAACACTGCAAACCACAGAGCCTCAGGGAAATGGTCAGCATCGTATTGCAAAGGATCTATTCTGCCAGATCTTACAGCCACCCAAACGACTGAATCAAGGTACCTATTTCATATAAAATTGGTGGGCGATATTCCTTTTGTTAATGTGGCCCACTCTATTTCATGTCAGATGATTCAAACTAGTTATAACTATATCTAAAACTTGGGTGTAGCTGAAACTAGCCAGTATATTAAACATCTGAGCTGTTTCAATAAATATGCTATAGGGTTTGATTGTATAAAAGGAGCATAATTATTTTTATTATCATAGGATGTAGTGTACCTCGTTAAACATTGTACATACAAATTTTTACCGAATTCGAAGGGTAGATAACTAATAATAATATAATTGTTTGTTATCCTTTCATTCTATTATAAAATTATCCAGCATATTGTTCTACAGCAAACAAAGGAACGCCCATACCAGGAATCTGTGTTGCTCGATTGTACAATAATTTCTTTGGTAACAGTACCAAACAATGAGATTGAATACAGTTTGCGTCTTAGTTGGTTCAGTTTAATCATCTTCGTGTTAATTTAGTTTTGTATGATGTTTAGTTTTATCTGGATACATTTAATTAAGGGCCAGGGGTACGTGTCAAGGTTTAAGCTGAGACTTGGCCAAACGTCACTTTTGAAACTTGATTCAATCTACTGATCGCGTTTGGAGTGTGTGCAAGCTCTAATCACTTTGATTTAGGTTAGGAAATTGGAGTTTAAACGTCAAAAAAGAGAAGAAGAATAAAAAAAGGCAGCATAAGCTCATGGAACTACCATTGAATTAGCTGCTGGGAACACATACGACTCAGTACAGAGTTGGCCACGTTCTCAGAGAATTTGATAGATTTTTACTAATTGCCAATATTGCTAAATTAAACATGAAGAAAGAAAGTGGAAAGATTGCAAAGGATACTAAAGAATGCGCTCAGGAGTGTGTTTCCGAGTTTATAAGTTTCATAATGAGTGAAGCTAGGGATAGATGCCACGAGCACAAACCTTACATTTCTCGTAACAGGACCCCTACCCCCCTCCCATCGTCTTCTTCCAAGTAGCTGGGTAGCAGTCCCTTTCTAGCTTTCATCACTTTTCGAGCTAACTTGTGTTCACTGTTTGGTATCTACAACTGCTCTTCCAGCTTAAATTCAAAATACATCCATGTGCTAGCCACCTCCCAGGCTTTCTAGTCCCACAATGGCACATTCGTCCTCTACGGGCATGCTTCGGTTCATATGCCTGGGATCTCTGAGGTGCACTATTGGAGAGTACGGGCTATGGTTCAAGTTGAGCATCTGCTGATCCAACGGAGAAAGAGAAAAGCTCTTGAGCAACAGCGCTCCAATGAGTGAGGCCAATTCAATCAAACCTTTTTGACTGTGGGAGTTTTCTCTGTGATCGTAACATTTTCCCAGAGTCAAATACCAGCCGCCTTGGCTGATTTGGGGTCGCAGGAACGACGAAGTGAAACTGCAGGCTGCTGGCCCAGCAGATGCTTGCTGGAAGAAGTCGGAGTCGAGTGAGGTCATTGTCGTAGTGTGTTTTTACTCTCTTTTACAGTCTGGCTCGAGAGAGATTAATTTCTTCGTATTAAACTCTGGGTCCTACTGCCTGCACCAAGTGAAAGGCTGTCCGTCCAGTGGACACAATTTCGCGCAATGGGGCGTACAGACGAGAAGACGCGAATTTGCGCGAACGGTTCGCCTCTCTTCAAACACACTGTTTTAACTGAGAGCCCGTCCACTGCAAGCGCTGCGGTTGAGCGAAAAGGGGCGAACGCGACGAGAATCAAACCAGTTTGTTTTTCAACGCGTCAACAAGCGAAATGGATGTTGACAGTGTGTTTGAAGGGAGGTGAACCGTTCGCGCGAATTCGCCTCTTCGCGCGAAATCGCGTCCACTGAACGGACAGCCTAACAGCCTTAAAATATTTGATATCTCGACAGAGTTCGAATTCACAATCTTTCAGAGAAAAGTTCTTTAGAAACAGCGTTTTAATTAGATGTGCTATGAAGCCGATTTAGTCAAACCTCTTCGACTGCAGCAGTTTTCCTAGAACTTAACCCAATCATTCTCAAAGAACTATATCAAAATCATTTTGTACGTTTGTACTTGATGCAGTGCATCACATATATGTACATATGTATTCACTTTTTCTTTCTCTGTTAATTTGACATACAAATCATTATGTGGCGGTATTTTTTCATCACTGGGCTATATTCTTATTGAATTCGTTCCATTTTCAGTAAGATAAGACTATAAATAGAAAATATGATCAAACTGTATTCTGCTAATCACCAACAGACCACTCAAAGCAATATATAAACAAAAACAATATACAAGGATAATATATACAATGTTTTGTAAGTGATTTTGATTCATCATAAAGGTTTTCAAGGGCAGGAGTGTTCATTGCAGTGCTTACGTGAACGCCTCACATGTACATGCATGTTTACCTTCCTAGAAGTTACCTTAATTTCCCATCATGAAGAGCGTTAATAATTATTGAAGTAGATTTTTATGATCCAAATATTTCATTTTTTGATTTTCAATACGTTGTTTTGAATGCTGGAGTAAGGATTCGTTCTTTGATCCGTGAAAGTTCGTTTTGCCCCAAATGTTAAAAGATTTATTTGTTACATATTAATGTTATATTATAATTGTTAAAAACATACCTCTCTAATAAGTAGGTACCATACCTACGTCTGTAGTTACCTGCGTACTTTTTCCGATAAACTTATCGTTGTTTTAATAAAATTCTGTTTTCAATTTGGATTTGTTTCTTTTGATCTGAAATTGATTTTAGTTATAAGTTCGCTTGGTGGAATGGGGGTGATCCTACTATACCCTCTCTAGATTGGACGATTTCTCAATAGAATGACGAAAAATGAAGGAATGCAGTTGAAAAAATAAGTAATAATGATAAATCTTTATTGTGTGAAAGAACAAAATGGCCCAATTGGGCACATCTCGAATAAGTAAGATTATAGTACTTATTATGTATATGTCGCAGGCGCATTGCGGGATGGGGCACTTCACGAAGTGTCTAGGCAGATAGAAAAGTTGAAAAGTAAATTATGTGTATAATTTGGTGGTCTGGATGCTCGCAAGCTCGCAGCTCAAAAAAAATATCCTAAATTAATCCTTTTAATGAAACACAGATTAGTGGGGCGGATAGATCAGAATGATGTGTATGGTTCTGCTGATGAGAAAATGTGAGAACTTTGCTAACTGCCTTGGCACTTCATGAAGTGCTCTGTTCCGCAATGTGCCTGTGAAACATACAGGGAGGCGTAAATTAAAGACAGCATTTAGGACACCTGGGAGTCAAAATTGAAAAAAAAAAAAAAATTGTATTGCACATGTATAGAAAGGGGAAAAAATATTTGAAAAAACTCAAAATTATAGTCAAGTAATGCACAAATCGATGCGGCAAAACTAACACAAAGCAGAATCAAAACAAAACTCATTTCCTCTTTTCGAACCTGAAATGGAATACTACTCAAATTATGATACCATGGGCACATTTGACGTCCGATATTTCCGACTTCATCGATGTTGAGAGTGCCGATATTATTGAGCCAATAATTGTTGGTAGTTAATGTCCGATATTGTTAGAAAACACATCTTTGTTAAATCCTCAGTATATTATTGAACAGTGTTGTTGAGCAGCCTCTGCCAACGCCCTCGGTGGTGGAGTGGTCAGAGCAGAGCGCTTGATTACGAAGTAGAGTCCAGGGTTCGAATGCAATAGAACTCCAACTTTTTGCTATGTATTTCAACCGCCCAAACATGATTCAGGTCAATATTTCCCACTATACAGGGTGATTCCCTCGCAGATGCAAAAAAAAAAAAAAAAAAAAAAATTGAGTGAAACTACATAAAAAATGGAGTAAAATGCCGCCAACCGCATATTTTTATCTCAATCCGTACTCGAGATATGATTTTTTAAAGGTTTTTTCAGGAATACCGTGTTTTTTCATTTTAAACTCGGATTTCTCCACTTTGCCTCATTTAATTTTAACTTTCAACCTCATTTTCGGTATCAGCATTAAATTTCCTATAAGAAGAGTGTACTTGGGTTCTTAAAAAGTACCATCCGAAGACCCTCACATCAGCTCAAACATTGACGATTTTGAAAAAAGAATATTTCTGAAAATCTTTAAAACTTTACTACTCTTTTAAAAAGAATCCTGGAAACTGGCAAATCTCATGAAAACTGCTTCATCTAATATGCTTTCCAACGGTATTATCAATTTTACTTTTATTTTGTTATTTAGGGGAGAAAATAATGTTTTAATGTTAAAAAATGTGGGTTATTCAATGAAATTGTTGGTTTTCTCGAAAGATGACCCTCCATGAACCAACGAGTATGGGGTCGGTTTCTATGTATTTTTTCTCGCTGGATCGAATGGAAACTGTTGCAGATCTCTCAACTACGTTATAATCGAGTTTTACATTTTAATTAACTAGTTTTACCCCATAACACACATACATTTAATCGTAACAAACAAACTAAACATTTGCGATTTTAAGTGTAAAACTCGGTTATAACGGAGTTGGAGAGATCTATAAATGTTACCATTCGATACAGCGTGAAAAAATGTATAGAAACCAACCCCATACTCGTAGGTTCATGGAGGGTCATCTTTCGAGAAAACCAACAATTTCATTGAAAAATCCACATTTTTTAACATTAAAACATAATTTTCTCCACTAAATAACAAAATAAAAGTAAACTTGATTATACCGTTGGAAAGAGTATTAGATGAAGCAGTTTTCATGAGATTTGCCAGTTTCCAGGATTCGTTTTGGAAGAGTAGTAAAGTTAAATATTTTCAGGAATATTCTTTTTTCAAAATCGTCAATGTTTGAGCTGATGTGAGGGCCTTTGGATGGTACTTTTTAAGAACCCAAGTACACTATTCTTATAGTAAATTTAATGCTGATTCCGAAAATGTTGTCAAAAGTTAAAATTAAATGAAGTAAAGTGGAGAAATTTGAGTTTAAAAAGAAAAAAACACAGTTTTCCTGAAAAAACCTTTAAAAAATCATATCTCGAGAACGGATTGAGATAAAAATATGCAGTTGGCGGCATTTTACTCCATTTTCGATGTAGTTTCACCCAAATTTTTTTTTGCATCTGCGAGGGAATCACCCTGTATATTACTAAATGATTGGTTTAGGATTTCTTCTTTCTACTTAATCTATTTCATCAGATACCTACTTGAAGACATTACCGAATATTGGCCTTTATAAAGGTATGCAGGTAATTTTACGTAGGTATCACGCATGTTTTTTAATAGAAATACTAGTTATGTCTGTCTTCTTACTGTATAACGGCAAATTTATAAATACTTGAGCAAGTCTTCATGGCAACAGAAAAGAGCTGTTACATGGAGCAATTGCAGGAGAAGGAACAACAAATTAGGGTGGAACAGGTACAGTAGTTATCACCATTATACGATTGGTACCCTTGCTTATTATTGGGTTGTCCTGATTCTTTCCTATCTGGAAACTTTAAATATTGAAGAGGAAAGTTGAGACTTAACCTAGCCAGCTTAATGGCCATGCACACATCATTTTCAAATATTCCCAACTACTGAAGTTCCCCTTCAATCCCTGTTTGGGACATCTCAACAGACCTTCCAACATAACCTAGACTCAGTCATGACATACCTACCTACCATGTCTGCCAAATACTTGCAGTAAACTGACGAAGTAGTTTTACCGCAAGTATTGTTAACTGCAGGGATAGCCCGGCAATTATAGATGCTTACTTCAGCAGAATTCGAATTGACAGCACCAGACCTATAACAGAGAAGGCTCAGAAAAACACCATCCTTCTAACTGATGCGCTATTAAGGCAAATGTAATCAAACTTCTTTGACTGCGGGAGATTTCCCTGAATGTAACATTTTCCTGGGTAGAACTGCATACTTAGCTCTTACTCGATCGAACAATTCTTAGTTGAGTGATGTCGTTGTCACGGTGTATTTTGACTCGGTAAAGAAGTGAAGATGTTCCGTTATGGAATGTAATGTATACAGTGATACAGTCTGGTAATGTATTAACCCTCCAGGACTCGCGTTCTGTTCCGTGACACAATGACTTGCGTGGGAGTCTGAGCGCCCCTTACAGTCTTTTAAAACCCACCTCTTCCAAACTCATAAGCCACTTGCTAACTACAATTATTGATAACGTTAAATAACTAAAATGAAATGGGAAAACTGGAAAAAAATTGTGAGTACATTGGGTCATAAAAGACCCATCTGTTCCATCCTCAATGAATGCAAATACTACCTAACATACATTCCACTAAATATCCAGAATTTGTGTTGAAAATTATTTGGCTGTTAATTCCAGTTTGATATACAGCTACAGTTATGTTTTCCACTTCCCATCACATATGAATTCAAAATACAAACCTTGCTGGGTTGAATCTGATTGCCGCTATTGGTATCCCGAACAACAGATACTAAAGTGATGGATTGGGAAAACGGCCGTAATATCTGCGATCCGTTAGAAGGGATGTATTTGGGAATGTACTCGTAGATAGGCAGTAAAACTCATTGTTCACACACACTGTGGTGGGATAAATGAACGTTCAGCAGCACTCATACCCCCGAGTCATGGAGCGTTCCATTTTGGGAGCATGATCTGGTCGGGAGGACCAATGACTTTCGTCTTGCTTGGTAAGGCCCACGTCTTTTCCCCAGGAGCTACCTACAGGCGCTCAGAGACAGGCCAACTAAGGGGCTGCACTCTGTGATGGATAGGATTAGTTTCTCCTTCTAGATTCTTGAAAATGCTACCCCTTGGCATATTCCTGAGGTTATTCAACCATTCGGGATATCAGGTTAATTGCCTCTCCCCTTTGAAGGAGAAACTACTACATTTCCCAGTGTAAATAGCATAATATAAAGGTTCGAATGAGCCCTCACAGACCTTCCTACCCCTACCCTGAGTGGCGCAAGGGCGCCCCACTGTTGGGTCTGTTCCCGGGGTCCACCCTGTATATGCTACTAATCGTTGGGAAAAGGTTAGTCCTGGAGGGTTAAAGTTTGGGTTCTAATGACTGCGCCAAATGTTAGATGCCATGATGGCCCAACAATAAATTATTGATGCCTACCTCGGCAGAATACCTCATACTCATGCCTCTTTTCCTACCCCAGACAGAATGCTCGGAAAAAGGCCTATTAATATCCATACATACTACTACACGTATGTTGTAGGTACCTAGTCTATGCAAATAAGTTGGGGTAGTGAGTTAGGTCGTTGGTGGTCCTCGCCTGGAGAGTCTCGCCACACTGGGTTGCGACGTGGCAACTAGCTCCTGTGTGTAGCTGCTTTAGGCTCCTACTTGGTAGGGCTGACACACTAAATGCCGATTCACACGTGGGTGATTTATACTGAAAACCTGCGTTTTTAGTCTCCAATAGAAAAGAAATTGTCTTACATGAAAAATTATCAAAGTCTGTTAGTGGCACATTGCTTCCTCGCATTCAATAGGTAACTAGAACTAATTGTTGTTGGCGAGTATCCTAAATACGCATTTCTAAGAGCGAATAATCGTTGAAATTACATTTGAATTATATTTAATTATATTATGTTAAATTTTATTTTAGCCAATTTTCAAACTTTCAATAATTTTTTTGTTTCCTTTACGAAACTGGGCCGTTGGAATTCAGATTCAGCTCTCAAAAAACATAATAAACCGATGAGAAATAAATTTATGGTTTAAAAAAAATATAAACCAAAGGTTCAAGGCCGGGCGCTTGAACTTATGATTTAGCACTCCTGATAACATGCAAATTAGGTTAGTGAGTAATCTAATTATGTATCTATATGCATTTTTACGCAATAAGCGCAAATTAGAGCCAAATTTTCATAATTTCGCTCAATTTTATGGTGTTGTCATCCGTAAGGTGCAATGAAGTTGAAATTCGGATTCTCTCTCCCTCCAAAAAAGTAGAATCCTTAAGAAACCTAATTACTAACTTTTTCTTGTCAAAACTACCCTTTGATTGGACTGTGCTAACTAAACACAAGAATTTAATTGACCTACCAAGCGCCTGAAATTGCTCAGTAATTAAGAATTTCATTTCATGAAGAAATGAATTGGGAATTCAGACAGGTACCTATATTAGCAAAATCTGAAAGATATGAGCACGATAGAATGGGGCGGAAATGATTATGCATAATTATTAATGGTGTGAAAGTTTATAATTGATACAAATTTTATGTTGCTTTATAATATAATTTGATTTCATAATGTAACATATTTTAATTGTCTCAAAGCTCATTTTCCGTTTTTTTTCTCACTTAACACATCATTTTTTGTTAACAATAACAATGCAAAAACGGCATTTTTGAGGTTCTAACTACGTCAACAAATGAAGGGTTCGTACTATAGGATTTACAGAACATTTAATAGATGTATATTATAAACAGTAACATCCAACAAACATAACTTATGCATAATATATAACAATAAATTGACCTATTTTTCCACTTGGAATAAAATTATGAACCTGATGAAAGTTTTTCTTGATCTCTATTTTAAACAACTCCGAGCGGGTTTGAAGTGACTGTTTTCAATAAAATGAATTATGAGGATTAGATTGCTAGATAACAAATTAATAAAATTTATAGAAATCAACCACAACCCCTAGTGAGTTCCTTAATTTAAAAAAAAGTAAACGTGAAAGCGAAATATGCCACCAAAAGCAACCCTGAATTAAGATAACGTAAGACCAAGGTAATTCAACAATTTTTCAATTTAGGTGGTGTAGGTATACCTACAGTGAATGTTGAACAATCGAAACGGAAGGTAAAAATATATACCTACCTATTATTGTAAAAATGATTATTTCAAGATTTCATTTTAGCTTTCAAGTTCACCAAGTTGAAGAAAAATTTTGCATTGGGTGAACATTCTTCGTTTACTTATATCATTGATTGAAAAAAATTAACTTTGAGAGATCTTGTCTTTTCATTCCAATTTTGACAACTATACTACCTACTAGATTTATTTATTTATATGATAATATCACTTATAGGATGTTATTTATTGTTTAAATATTCGTAATATTTCGTCATGTACCTACCTACATGTTGAAATCTGGTACATATTGGGACTTCAAAATACTGACTGCTATTTCTTGCACTGTTATTTTTCTTCAGGGAAAATAACAAATCCCACAGTCAAATGTAATTAAACTTGGAATATTTGTGTTAAATTAAAAATTTAAAATTATTTCTTAAATTCTTCCTGGTGTTATAGTTCATTCTAAACAGCCCTTAGAGAGTTCGAGTTATGTAGGTTTGTATCTTGTGTGTTGGTAGCTTCGATGGAAGGCTGACATTTCTCTTTCCAGTATGCAAACTGCCGAATTCGATCATTCGAATATTAACTCGATTTATATGCTGGAGACGCTTTATACTATCTATAGGTAAAAAATTTGAATTATTATTTCTTGAATGATCTGTGCATTATACTCTTTGCAATGTATCTATTGCATTATACAACAACACGTACCTACTATACGGACCATAATGTGAGTGACAATAACAAAATTTCGAGTCCCTTTTCACAAAACCGTATATTGTTAACGGCATGATCTGCACAGAATACGACTTCAATCTCAACTGACTACTCAGCCGTCATCTGTTGTGTAGGTACCTACTACTGCGGTGTATGTATGTATGTGAATGATAAGATTTGGACAACAATCTTCCATAATGTTGTCCAAGATATATATACTCATGACTCTGCGATTTCGAATTAGGTACTCATTGCATCGTTGTAGAAATGAGTCAAAGTCGTGTGGTCGTATAATGCAAAAGACCCGCATACACTTAGGTGTGATAAGTAGGTACCTACTTTTAGCGAAATTTTGAAGAAAATTAAGCTATTGCTCTCGCCTCAAAATTTGTAGAATGTGAATTTTTGAAAAAATTTTATACAGAAATCCGTTTCAGGCTATTCTGAATCATATTCTGAAGTTTAACGCATTTTTTAATGTATGTATGTATGTATGTATATATGTATGTATGTATGTATGTGTCATTCCAGACGATAACTGTCCGTAGAATTGTGCTAGAAACTTCAAACAAATTTTAAAATGTTAAAGACACAAAACGAAAGTTCAAGTTCGTTGGCCAGCATGATCGGATTACATCTTCGGGTTGAAATTTTCAAAAATGTAGTCAAAAATTTCAAAATAGCCTGTTTTTTGCGATTTGTTGTGCGAAATAATTTTTTCAGCATACTAACATGTGGTATATTCGGAATCAGCGTAAAATTACCTATAAGAATATGTATCAAGTTTTCAAAAATTTCAAAGTTTAAAAATCAGTCAAAAACCGAAATAATGCCGTTCGCTAGTTGTAAAAATCGGTAATATTTGCATGAAACATTGTCCAAATTCAGATTGAACTACTCTTATGGAAGTATCCCTGTATAACCAATCCTAGAACCATGCTGTTTAAAACGTAGGTAGTAGGTACTTGAAAAAAAAAAAAAAAAAAAAAAATGTAATCACAACTGATGAGTTTACTCTGTGCATGTGTTAATAATTTGATTCCATGTTTGTCTATCAAAATCATAAACTAAAATTTCTCAACACGATCAATAGCGACTGAAATGTCGACGATTTCTTCAAAAATTCGCTCATGGGGTCATGCTGCATGACTGGACTTTTTTTTCATATTTCTCCTACATGATTTTATTCACAATCTGTGTACCAGTTGCTGGAACGCGCCCCAGGTGTAAATGGTGGTACCCACCATACAACAAGATTCTATGTACCTGCGCACATTCTTATCCAAAAGTTGGTAGGTACATTCAGTAGTCAGGTGGAGTAGGGTAATGAATTCAGACAAATTTAGTTAACATAACTTTTATTGAACAATTAGTTAAATTCGACAATTTTTCTTTTAGGAATGTCTTCCGTTACCTTTAAAATCTTCGGTAGGTACACATATATATATCTTGAGTATTTTGTTAGGTATTTCAAAATATACTCTTACCGAATGACAATATTATATACCAAAAATATTCGGTGGGTACCTACCGAAAGAAAATATGACAATTAATTGAGAGTAAGGTTTCACGAGTGATATGGATTTTTTCTTTTTGTTACTCGTTGAGGCAGACTGTGCGAACGATGGCCTCAGACACAGAGTAGGGATCACAGTTGGAGGCGGGCCTTCTGTCTTCAAGGTAGCCTTTTTTATCTTCAGCGACTTGTCGTGGGATACGGATGCTGGAGCCACGGTTCGCCACACCTGGAAACACCAAACAAAGAATTATGGTTACTTAGCAATATTAGTTTATAACTTAGCGTAATAAATCAGCTTTCCATGACACTACAATGGCTTAGGGATCATGAGATGTGATAAAATGAGAGCATTCCAAAAAGTGGCCAACGATTTTGCTGCTATGAAAACTAAGGGAGTTACACTTCGCTAGTAACGCATTGGTTGTTCGTGAAAATCAATAGAAAGGTCTGAAAACGCTTGCATACGAGTCTGCAACACATTGGGACATTTTATGTCTTTAGTTGCAGACTCGTATCATAAGAATTTAACAAGCGGTTGCAATTATGTTCACAATATTGTAATAAATCGGTAAAGAGAACACGTCAGATTAACGATAACAATTTTTTTTGTATTTTTCTTAACTTGCAGAACATTCAATCATAACAACCACTTTTCCAACATCAACACTTCTTAACATCTTGTTTCCATTCCAAGCAACCAAACCATCAACAACAATAATAGGTACCGAAGTTCCCAACATCACCTCCTTCCTTTTTTTTTTCAAAGGTCCATCCTGAATACTACTCCGTGGTTTCCAGCACTCTTTGTTCAAGGTTTCCACTCCGTATAGGGTCGTAACCGATCAGCATGAACAACTTTCTTTTTTTTGTTTGGAGTCCTGATCCGGAATATTACGTCAGAAAGCTGGTGCAGAATTGTACAGGGTCCAATCCATGGTAGTTGTAGTTTCGGTGCAATACCGATACGCCTTCTTGGGCTGTACATCCAAACGTTATCCCCTACTTTAAACCGTGGTATTTTCGTATGAATGTCGTACCTCCTCTTAGACGCTTCTGCTGCTTTCTGCAAAGCTTCTCTGGCCAGGTGGTGTGTTTCGTGGAGTTTCTCTCTCAATTGACGCCCATAGTTCGTGCAACTTGTGCTCCCAGGTGCGATTCCTGCAATTAGGTCGGCGGGTAACGTTGGGTCCCGTCCAAACAGCAGCATAGCAGGTGAAAACCCAGTAGTGCTATGTTTGGAAGCCCGGTACGCCAGAAGAACAAGGGAAAGACGTTCATCCCAATCCCGCTGGTGATCGTCAATAATTTTCGAAAGCATCTCTCTAAGTGACCGGTTAAACCTTTCAACTAACCCATCACTCTGTGGTCTCATTGGGGTTGTCCTGGTCTTGTGGATCCCCAAGATAGCCATGGCTTCTTGAAACACTGCTGATTCGAAATTCCTTCCTTGATCCGAATGAAGCTGTAGAGGAATACCAAACCGGGAGATGAAATGATCTACTAACCCTTGTGCGATTGTCTCTGCCCTCTGATCTGGCACTGCAAAAGCCTCGGGCCACTTGGTGAAATAATCCATGACGACAACAATAAAGCAGTTACCTCTGTGTGATCTAGGAAGTGGCCCTAGTACATCAATTCCCACTCGATCAAATGGTGCTCCAGTGACATAAGTCTGCAATGGCGCTCGAGTTTCCCTCCCTTTACCTCTCTTCCCACAAGTGGAACACGCCCGGCAAAACTCTCTCACATCTCTATGCATACCAACCCAATAGTAATGCTTCCTCAAATTGGAGATGGTTCTGTGATATCCAAAGTGTCCAATGCCATGTACATGTTGCAAGACACTCTGCTTCGCTTCACATGGTACAATGATCTGGCTTATTGAAGTGGTCCCCGTATCGTTTGCCCATTTCCTAATCAGCACTCCATCCTTTACCCCTAAAGTACTGAACATTGCCCACAGTGCTTTTGTGATAGCACTACATGGTGCCACAAATTGCCACTCTGGACGGCTCCCTTTATCCACCCAATCCAGAACAGGTCGAATATTTAGATCAGCATGCTGTTGATCTCGCCAATTCACTGTAGAGCCTAGTGACACTCGCTGTACAACCTCCTGTCCATCCTCAACCTTCAGCTCTTTTTCCTCTTGACGAGCACAGTACTTGCAACCTTCTGATCTGCAAGGCCTACGTGACAATCCATCTGCATTCCCATGTGCCAAACCTTTCCTGTGCTGAATGATTATATTAAAATTGGCTACACACTCTAACCATCTTGCCATCTGGCCATCCAGATGTTTAAAGTTTCTCAACCACTGCAACGAGGAGTGGTCAGAACAAACAATCACTGGGTCACCATTGTCAAGCCCATATGGACGGAAATGTTTGAGAGCCTCAACCATACTCAACAACTCCTTCCGAGTAACACAATAATTTCGATCAGGACGTGACAAACATCGGCTGTAGTAGGATATGACTTTTTCTTGTGACCCTTGTTGCTGTGCTAACACTGCCCCTATTGCTCTTTCGCTTGCATCAACATCAAGCACAAAAGAGCAACCTGGTTGAACATGCCCCAGCACTGGTGCTTCGGTCAAAGCCTTCTTTAATTCCTCAAATGCTTGCTGGCACTCCAAGTTCCAAGTGAACTGGCTCTCCTTCTGCAACTTATACAGGGGTGCAGCACATTTTGCAAAATTTGACACAAATGGACGATAGTATGCACAAAACTGAATAAAACTGAGAACCTCCTTGGGTGAAGATGGGGTAGGCCATTGTCTAACCTTCTCTATCTTCGAGGGATCTGTCGCCACACCTTTTTCTGAAATAACGTAACCCAAATAACTAACACTCCTTTGGAAGAGTTCACATTTCCTTGCATTGAGTTTGATCTTGCGAGTTCGGAATTCAGAGAATACCTGCCGCAACCATTCAACTTGTTCTTCAAATGTAGGAGTATCCACTAAAACACCGTCCAAATAGACCTTGACTCGCCCTTGACGTATGACTTTATGAAGAACACTTGCCATTGCCCTCTGAAACGTTGCTGGTGCATTGCACAACCCAAATGGCATTACACGGAATTGCCATAAACCTCTGGGTGTACAAAAAGCTGTCTTATCCTTGTCTGTATCCTTCATTTTTATTTGCCAGTATCCACTTTGGAGGTCCAAAGTGGAAAACCAGGAACTTCCAGTGAGGGCATGAATCAGATCATCAATATGGGGCAGGGGGTGGGAATCTTTCAGGGTAACGTTATTGAGCTGGCGGTAATCAATACAGAATCGAGTCGTTCCATCCTTTTTTTCAACAAGAACAATTGGGCTTGCCCAAGGACTATTGGATTGCTCAATTATGCCCCCACTCTCCATTTCTGCAACCAATTTCTCTACCTCTTGCAACTTGTTAGGTGGTAGCCTCCGAGGCATCTGGCGAATTGGCTTGTCTGTTTTCACCACAATAGCATGCTCCACTTCTGTTATTTGCCCCAAGTCCCCCTTATTCTTTCCAAATACGTCACTGAACTCTCGTACCAAGGACACTACAACTTGTCTCTGTTCATGAGTTAGCCCTAGTCCAGCACGTTCTACAAGATCTCTTACATGCTCGGGAATACCAGTCAAGGTATAAGGGTCTTGTCTGTCTGCCCCCTCACAACTGAATACCTCCATCTCTCCCAGTCCATCCCCTTCCAGCAAAATGCCATCCTTCTCTTGAGCAAACATGAGAGTATGGTCACCAACCTTAATGGTATTCTTCCCAACATCGATGACACAACGCAACCGACACAAGAAATCCATTCCTACTATACAGTCCTCATTGATGTGCGCAACAACAGCCAACTGTTCATGCAATACCCCATCCCCTAGATCCAACTGTATAGTAGCTTTTCCAAGTGTAGGTGACATTTGCCCTGTTGCAGTACGGAGCATTCCCACTGGCAAAGTCGGTTTAATGTGCGTCCTTTCCATCACATTGGGACTGATGAATGTCGCAGTAGCCCCTGTATCCACAACCAGGGTACATGGTGAAGAGCTTACGAAACCTGAGAGGCATAGAGATTTACTTCCCCCTATGCGGTAAACCACCTGTTCCACATCCCTTGTGCGTCTGGGCCATTGAGGTGGAGCCAAACCTGGCCCTCTTAGTTTGGCTGGCCCCCATTTCCCGACTGCTGACGTTGTTCCCCTCTATAACGCATGGGACAATTGCGGCAGTAATGACCAACCCCATCACACCTACAGCATACGTGTGTTACCTCGACCTGAGGGTACATTAGCTGTTGTCCGTGCAAGTTGAAGGTTTTGAGCTGCTGGACTATACTCTTCATCTCCAGTCTCTGGTGTGTGATAGTTGGCAGTCCTCAACGTACTCCCTTGATAGGCACGATCCCTATTAACTGCTGCCTCAATTTGTAGGGAGACACTCAGTGCTTCAGACATTGTAGAGGGAAATCGGCTAATGATGGCTTTCCTTACTTCTCTATCCTTGAGCCCCCTCATGAAGTGATACACCCCTTGAACTTCAAAATAGTCACGAGGGGCATTAGGAGCGGAATTGCGAGCAAGGACGCGGATGGCTTGATGAAACTGTTTGATGTCTTCCTCAGGCTTCTGAATACGCGTATTCAACAAAGTCAAAAACATTTGTGCTTGATTCCGTGTGCCATACCTCTCTTCCAATGCAGCAACTAACCGCTCATAAGTCCTAGGTGGTTGGATTTCACTCAGAAGCGAGAGTGCAGGGCCTGTGAGAGCAGAACTGAGGGCTATGGCCATCAAATCCCCATCCCAACCATTTGCATGAGCTACTATTTCGAATTGAATTCTATATGCCTCCCATTCTATGGACCCATCAAATGGTCGAACCTTCTTCAGACTGGCGGAGAGACGGCCCTGATTCACTAAGATGGGCTCAGAATGTATTTCCTGAGGGGCTACAGTAGGGATGGGACTCCGCAAGGGCTGAACAATATCGCGCACTTCCATTAAAAGTTCATTCACTAGTTGTTCTTTCCACTGTCGTAATTGTTCATTAATGTGTCGCATTATGGCACTATCCAAAGTCACTTCTGGGTTAGCCGGATTATCTTGACCATCCACGACTTCGCTATCTTGGACCGTTTCTGAACCACGTACTACACGTCCACTCCGAAGTATTCTTTGGTCTTCCGGATTACTCATCCCACTTCTGACACCACTTTGTAATAAATCGGTAAAGAGAACACGTCAGATTAACGATAACAATTTTTTTGTATTTTTCTTAACTTGCAGAACATTCAATCATAACAACCACTTTTCCAACATCAACACTTCTTAACATCTTGTTTCCATTCCAAGCAACCAAACCATCAACAACAATAATAGGTACCGAAGTTCCCAACAATATCAATTATTGAGAATGATCACATGTGTGTACACAATTATTCAAATAACCATGCTCATAACTCAGCTTGTTGGTCACGCACTTCGCAGTAGTTAACATTATATGGTTGGATAAATCGAGAGCTTTCGAACGAATGGTCAACGAATTTTGTGGGATGAAAAACGAGGAAGTGCCATTTCCCTAGCAACGACTCGGTTGCAAGCGGAAATCATCAGAATATTTTCGTGAGCAATTTCCGTGACGTTTTTTTAGTTTATGTGCCATAGCAAAGACATAAACGAAACGCTTGCATACGAGTCTGCAACACATTGGGACATTTTATGTCTTTAGTTGAAGACAAGTTATGTGTTGCAGACTCGTATGCAAGCTCTAAGAGCCACTCAGCTGATCCGGACCCTGGGCATCGTCACGTAAATGTCCTAAAGAGGCTACATACGAAATTACAGCTTCCTAGAGTGTAAAACATAGATGTAGTGGATTTATATATGTTTTACTTGGTGTAGGTAGACCAAGTGGGACATTTATATTCTGGTTATGCGGGTTAGTCCCTGAGGTATTCCTGTAAGGAATGTGAGCGAAATCGCCAAGGTCAGCTTGCTTGGCGGGAGGAACTGAGGGGTAGTTCGTGTCGCAGCCGCGTGGAGCACTGGGCTCGCATAGTGGGTGCTGGGTTCGATCGGTTTGGTGCTGAGCCGTTATGTAATATTCCGGCCTAAGATTTATATCTGTAGGAGGAATATGTTGGGCTTGGTTGAGGTACTGAAAAGTATCCTTTGTTTTTAGCACATTTGGAGTGTATTTGACACTCGGATCGGCCGGGTAGCCTTGTATAGAATATCGTGGATATTCGGAAATCTTTGTCGAATCATGATGATTGACTTCAGAGCGGGTCTGAAAGGTATCCTCGAACTTTTGTGTGTGTGAGGCTTGATCTAACGTTTCCTTCATGAATACGTTAGGTGAGAAGGCGATCTCTTCGCGAGGATCGAGCCTTGGGCCGTCGCTAGGAACAGCGGACGGGTCGAGCAGCGGATAGGGAGCGCTGCGTGGGCTAAGAGGCCCAGCCGCGCCGTGTTCCGCCTCCCCTTGCATGAGGAAATAGGACGGGCGGCGCTCCATCGAAATATCCGAGTTTATTAACTCGTTTTCGATACCTCTACGTATAGAAATAGAGGGTTTGGAAGGTGGACTCGCTTGACAGAGCTTCTTTCCTTTGCTCGGATGTCAGGGTCCTACCTTGTAGTCTTGAAAAAGACTTCCTTGGACGATAAATTAGAGCGGATGAGCAGAGTAATTTATCGGCGTGCCCACAGCGGTCGGTAACGAGCCTAGTGCTACGAAACCCGGGCGACACGTCTCGGAACGTCCCAGCGGGCGTACGATCTAATGAGAATATCAATAGATGTACCGGGTGGCGTCCTGACAGAAGAACTACGTTGGGCAATGAGCAGGATGAATAATCACTGGACTCGTAGATGCCAATGCGAGATCTGTGTGGAGAGAAGGTATGCCTTGTAGAAAGCAGTAGGAAGCCGTTCTGAGATGAACTCGGGAGCAGAAGGATCGTCAGCGTAGAGCGTGTAGAATCTTCGTACTTCAGAGTGTAGTCGTCGAGAGCGGAGAGTGGAATGAATTTTGGAGGGCTCCGAGCGGGGTAATTATAGGGAGGTGGCCGCCTCCTGCCGCCTCCTGATTGGTCCGCTTAATTTCGTTAATTCAACTGTGTAATCTCATTGGCTCGCACATTGTTTTCTCAGTATCTGCGAGTATGATAGCTGAGCTGGTCCTCCGGGGTGGTTTCCCCACGTCCGTCGCTGCGACGGGGTCCCCGGAGGTGGCTTACGAGCGTCCGTTGCGGAGACGACGGCCTTGAGTTGTCTTCCCTGCGTCCGTCGTTTAGACGGGGTCCCCGGGTGGTTTCCCTGCGTCCGTTGTTCAGACGGGGTCCCCGGGGTGGCTGCTGGACCAGAGGTGGTTGCTTGCCGCCTCCTGGTTGGTTCGCCTATTGTCTCTCGTGTAATCAGTGTTTTTGATTGGCGAGTAGGCTTGTTAGAATTGTCCTTGTTAGTTTTAGAGGACGTTTGCTTGTCTGTTTGAGTTTTCTCATTCAAGGCGACTTGGTTCGAGATACTTGTCGCGTCTCTCTCGCCCAGTAAGTGTTTAGGGAGGTCGCCTTGTATGTTATTAGTTAATATTTCACTTTTGAGAGAGAATTTCGTATTTTCTCTCTGGTGAAATATTTTGTTTGACGGAGTTATAACTCGACGTCTTATAAATATTTGTGTGTCGTGTCTACCTCTTTTTGGTAGCCCTGAAAAGGGCTGTTGAAAAAAGGGGGTGGTTTTCACCACACATAGAAATTAGCTTTAAGAGCCACACATCTGATCTGGACCCTGGGCATCGTCAAGTAAATGTCCTAAAGAGGCTACTTACGAAATTACAGCTTCCTAGAGTGTAAAGCATAGAAATTACCTATTAAAATGATTTAACCACCGCTTCACAAATCAAACCGTTCTCGCAATATTTGGATCACCTGCTATGAATCAAATCATCGAAACACTAGCTCAATGAAATCATCAGAAATCAACAAGCGGTTGCAATCATGTTCACAATATCAATTATTGAGAATGATCACCTGAGTGTATAAAATTATTCAAATAACCATGCTCATAACTCAGCTTGTTGGCCACGCACTTCGCAGTAGTTAACATAATGTGGTTGGATAAATCGAGAGCTTTCGAACGAATGGTCAAAGAATTTCGTGGAATGAAAAACGAAGAAGTACCATTTCCCTTACAACGACTCGGTTGCAAGCGGAAATCATCAGAATATTTTCGTGAGCAATTTCCGTGACGTTTTTTTAAGTTTACGTGCCATAGCAATGACATAAAATGTCAATAGGTGATGTACGGGTGTCACAGATTTCCATTTGTTTGCATGGAACTAGTATATTAGTTTGACTAATAGCCTGAAAATAAACGAGATTGAAACACAAATTTGACCCCGATAATAGCTAAGGGCTCGTTCCACCGTAGGGGTTAATCCCGGTTCGGAAGCTATACCTTAAAAACGGCAGTGACTTAACACACGATTTAACACTGGATTAACACTGGATTTGTTCGTGATCCTCCGTTGTGGAACGGACCCTAAGTGAGCTAAATTCTCCCCTGTTCCCCTAGAAAGCTGAAATTTGATAAAGAGCCTCTCTGGAGCATCAAGAGACGAATGAAATGTCCGGATCCATCCTGATCAGCCGAGTGAGTTAAATTCTCTCTTTTTCCCTGGAAAGCTAAAATTTGAGAGCTTTATCTTGATCAACTGGGTTAAATTCTCTCTCTCTCTTTTTTTCCAATTGTGTAAGATCCTCTTTTTTTTTTTTTTTTGGACAAGGGTAAAAATTCATTAACAGAACAATCAAACAAAAACAAGATTTCTAAAACTTAATCGCTCAACCATGGGAGAGCAGCACCATCCTCCATTCCAAAGGACCTCAACCTTCTCCGTGCCCCACGTATTTGTTGGGAAACAGCTTTCAATATGGCCATTTGAATTCTTATCCTGGTCCACCCCAAGATTTGTGAGTAGGGTCGTCTCCATTTTCCAGCAAGATTGTGAGCCATCCTTTTCACAAACACGTTGAACTCGTCGTGTAGCGCTCCATTCTATCCACTGAACAGAATAGGGGGGTGAAAGAACCTCGACGGTCTTCTGCTGCCTGGTCATATATCCTATGTTTCTTTGCTGCTGCTGATCGGGCTACTTGCTTCCAGGTATGGGAAGAATGAGATACGGAGTCGGCATTGATTATGCGATTGTCGAAGAACGCCGGCTTCCCACTTTCCCATACCCCTTCCACATTGATTTCAGCTATTAAGGCAGGAACTTCGTCTTCAGCTTCTCGTAGCACAGGTTCTATGAGTGCCCCTCCCCATGTCAGGTTGCTAACATTGCAGTTTCGAGCAGCCATCACAGGTCTCGGGCAATCCAATTGGTGTACGACCGTACAGCAATGCTAGTGCATCTTGAAATATTGTGACCAACAAGTCGAAACTGTCTGCCACCTTTGGAAGAACCGTCAGCCATTGGGACGCTGAAGCATCAATAATTTGCTGAAGAACTCGCTGCTGATTTGGTTGCAGGGTGGCGATCATTTCTTGGCTGCATTGGATTGCCTGGTCATTCTTTTCCTTTCTCGCTTCTTTTAAAACATGTGTGGCATGTTCCCAATGCTCGCTGTTAATTCGAAGGGGGCACCTGTCCTAATGGATTCTGTCAGAATCTCGACAAACAAAATTCTCTTGTTTTTACCCAAGGAAATTGAAATTGATAGGGAGCCTCTATGGGACAACAAGTCGAATGGAATTACGGAATCCATCCTGATCAGCTCAATGAACTAAATAGTCTCCTATTCTCCCTAGAAAGCGATAGGGAGACATGTGGTAGGGAGCCTTGCTGGGACAACAAGAGACGAATAGAATTACGGGTTACTTCCAGATCAGCTGATTTAGCTAAATTTTCTCCTGTGGGAGCCCGATCCAGTCGGAAGGACCAATGACTTAGTTTTTTCCTGATAAGGCCCATGTCCAATAAATCCTCTCCTGTTCCATTAGAAAGATGAAATTTGATATGGAGCCTCTCTGACACAACATGAGACGAGTGAAATGATGGGCTCCAGCCTGATCAGCTGTGTGCTGAATTCTCTCCACCTGTTCTTCCCAGGAAGCTAAAATTTCATATGGAGCCTCCCTGGGTCAACAAGGCACAAAGGAGATTATGGGTACCATCCAGATCAGCTTGCTAATTTCTTTCCGGTTCACCTAGGAATTTGACATTTGATAATGAGCCTTTCTTGAACATCAATAGACGGAAAAAAATTATGAGATTTTTCTGGTTAGTTGACTGAGCTAAATTCTCTCCTGTACTTCATAGGAAGCTACCATTTGACAGAATCATCTCTAGGACAACAATAAACGAAATGACGGGCTCCATCCTGATCAGATATGGAGAGTCAGCAGATGGATAAAGAATGTTTCATGTTTTTGAATTTTAGTCACATGTCTTGCTACTGGAACCAAAGAGAAGCTTTTTGCTGAATATTTATACCTCTTTCACGAGTCTCTTTGTTCAACAGAGATGAGCCCATAACAGCAAGTCTACAGTTGGTAATAGAGGATAATAATTCTAGTTGTGGTGTTTGAGGGGGAAGATATGTCGATGTTCCAGTGTTCCTCATTTTTTTTGTTATGCCCTCTTCAGGGATAATTCATAATTTAGTTGTAGTTCTTATTTAGTTGTACCATTTATTTGTTTAAATTCGTCTTAAGAGCCACATCCAACTGTTTGGGGTTTCGAGATTGATTCTATCCATTTTTCATTCCTTCTAGTTCCATGTGCAGCAGTTGATGCTTAATGCCCTCCTATGTGTCTTTTTATTTTAAACTACTCCTTTTTGCTTCATTTAACATTAATTTACCTAGGCCCAGCTTAAACCTCTTTCTAACTTCCGAATAACAACTAGCTAGCGTCCATTGCTAGAGTTGAATATAAATTGAGTAGACACCTTTGCTTCTACTTACTAGGTACCTACTTACCGTTAATGATCTGCAGGGATCAATAGAGACGATCTCGAACACCCCAGTCAGTTGGCTGTGTTCTTCTCTCTTTAGATTAAAACTAATAAATGCTATCAACTATGACTAAATTAAGAATTATGTATCCCATAAGAGGCTTGAGCCAAATATACAACTATAAAATACATTTATGGTGAACGATCTACTGCCACTCCAAACCCACAACCAGTTAATAGAGGAGAGTGACAGTTCTATTAAAATATCAATTGTTCATTCATGTTGGGAGCAACCTTTCTCGGTTATTCAAGCTTGATATATTCCGAATTACTACATCTAACAGTAGGTAAAGAGAACAGTGCTCGATCTTCAGGTAGGCACATTCTCTTATTTCTGATAGGAATGTCACCTAGAATTCCTTCTAGAGACGCTAGGTAATGCCTCTTTTGAATTGCCGAGGATTTAAATCTAACTCATAATTAAGCCACACTTCTACCATATAATGGGAGATACCCGCTGTAGTCGATTTATGTAACCACCGCGTTTGTTTTATATTTTTAAATAAAAGCGGGTGAAATTCCAAGAATATAGACATCAACCGCACACTTTTACGATAAGTAGTTTTGTTTTTATGATTTTTCAAAGTTTTATCTTTATCTTTATTATTTAGTTTTATTCTTAATTATTATTTATCTTTATTATTTTAGTATATATTTATCTTTTTCTTTTTCAATAGTTTTTAGCGAAACCTTAAATCATAGCTCCCCTCCCTCCAGTCACAATTTAACGAAAATTTAAAAAATCATAAAAATCAAACCACTCATTGTAGTGAAGTAAGGATGGTGTCGAAATTCTTGGAATAAAATCGACTGTCATTTAAAAATAGTATTCGTAACATTTTCAGACCTATGAGTGCTCATTATATAGGTTAAAACCAGAGACTGCAGAACCAAATGGCCCCTAACTAGGTTGGTACCTAGTTAGTTCAGGAATCCCCTTGATCTGTAATTAAATATTGTGCTATGAAACGTGGTCAATGCCATTGTCTCAGGTCATGCAGAGGGTACGGGTCAAAACCCATATGTCCGTTATCCGCTCCGTTTCCCTAAGAATCACGAAAGTGTTCGTGAGATTCCTGAAAAGCCATTTGTCAAAAACTAATATCTATTCTCCTTGATGCTGAATTGTATGCTGTTCAACATTTTTTTACCATTAAGTTTTGATATATGACTGCAAATTAGATAATGTTGAAGATGTTCCTTTATTTATTATTAATTATTATATATCCTATTATATTAGTGTTGAGGAATATTAATAAAAGTACTCAAACAAATGAATAGTTTTTAAGTATAAACAAATTCAAAATCTGCGATAGATATCTGTAAAATCTGTTTTCATTATTGTTGTTAATTTTTATGAAAAAGTTTATTATTTATTCCTGTGTTATTGGTGGTATCATTATGCTTAAATTAGACGCATTACATATGGACTGAATTTAGAGCGGATAAGTGAAATGACATTTGTTATATATTACATTTTGACGCATTCTGTACCAAAGTTTTGGTGTTTGAATAAATATTTCTGATTCTGAAAAATCAGAGGTTCAAGACGTAAGGTGGGACCTAAGGTGCCTGGAGTTGGAAGAGGATGCGTTGTAACCCCTACATATAGATCCACGGCAAACGAATAAGTACAATCCCACCGTGATTTCCAATGCGTCCAAACCGAGTGTCCTTGGTAACATACAATTCCTTACACAGCATTGTGCAATTCCCAATTGCTGCATTTAAAAGTATCGAGAACAGCGCTCGCAAGTGCAGAGGGACCAATTCTGGATGGTCTGCTCATATAACAGCTTACTTTATAATTTCTGCATACTTATTAGAAACTAGCCGCTCCGGCTCGCTACGCTCGCCTTGCTCGCTTCGCTCGCAAAGTGTGGCAGATAGGGAATGTTGCTCGCTTCGCTCGCAAAGTGTGGTATGTAAGGAATGTTGCTCGCTTCGCTCGCAAAGTGTGGCTGTATACATGCGATGTATTACAATTAAACATGTAGGGGATGTTGCTCGCTTTGCTCGCAAACGGTAGATCCCTAAGGGTAGGTTTAACGTGTGTAGGGGATGTTGCTCGCTTCGCTCGCAAACGGTAGATCTCTAAGGGTAGGTTTAACTTCTGTAGGGGATGCTGCTCGCTTCGCTCGCTTGAGGAAGTTATACTGCCCACCCAACTTGGCAGACGTTTTTTTCAGTTGGGAATTCTTACAAACAAATTAAATCTTATAAAACTACGTGGAACCACGAAAAGTTTATTCGGGGATGTTGCTCGCTTCGCTCGCAAGGTATTGCTGTATATGTGTAGGAAAAAGTCCGTATTTATTCTGTTGAAATGGCTCTCGCTTCGCTCGCAAGGTACCTATGTGTATCTGCTCGCAAATGATAGATCCCTTAGGGTAGGTTTAAAGTCTGAAGGGGATGCTGCTCGCTTCGCTCGCTTGAGGAAGTTATACTGCCCACCCAACTTGGCAGACGTTTTTTTCTGTTGGAAATTCTTACAAACAAATTAAATCTTATAAAACTACGTGGAACCACGAAAAGTTTATTAAGGAATGTTGCTCGCTTCGCTCGCAAGGTATTGCTGCATATTCCGACATGTGAATAGCTAAAACTACCTACGAATTTGCACCGCTTGGGATTTGGAACCCCAAAGGGTGTTAGGGCATCATTAGCGACCGTTATGTGACCGTTATGAATAGCTCGCAAGAGTGCAAGAGCGAACTTTGAGTCCCTTCAACTCGCATTATTGTGAAACAGCGGCCCGGGTCGATTAAAAATGTAATTTTAAACGCTTTGCTCGCTTCTTCTCGCAATTTGACCGACTTAACGTCACTTTTTTCGATATCCGATTTCGGATTCAGATTCGGCGGACCCAAAGCTGTATTTCGCCCGCGAAAACCGTTCCGAAAAACGTACCTTTATGGGGTATATTTTAATCGGAAAAAACCAAGTTTTTCGGCGGACTTTTCGAGAAAACGGGTCCGTACTCTCGCATTTTTTTAACGCATTTCCCGATACTTTTTTCGCGATCCGATCGCGCCGTCGTCTTCCTCGTTCAAAAACCTACGAAACCCGTATTTTTCCGGAATTGTCAACGGCCGTTTAGAGGGGTAGGGGAAGCGGGGAAGTCCAAAAAGCGCACATTAATTCTTACTTCGACCCCCCTCCCGCCCTACGGCCCATGGTTCGGGTGGGATTAAACAATTTTAAATTCGCTCGCTCCCACTTTTGGAAAATCTCAAGAAGATCCCCCCACTCGTACACTCCCCCCACTCAGCCGTTTGGCCGTGCATAGACACGACAGACAGACAAACAGACAGACAAACAGACAGACGGAGTTTCATTCTTATAAATAACTAGCCGCTCCGGCTCGCTACGCTCGCCTCCACGTCCAGCCGGGGGGCAAGCCCCCCGGACCCCCCATTAAATTGCTCGCTTCGCTCGCAAAGTGTGGCATGTAGGGAATATTGCTCGCTTCGCTCGCAAAGTGTGGCATGTAGGGAATGTTGCTCGCTTCGCTCGCAAAGTGTGGCATGTAGGGAATGTTGCTCGCTTCGCTCGCAAAGTGTGGCTGTATACATGCGATGTATTACGATTGAAACGTGTAAGGGATGTTGCTCGCAAACGGTAGATCTCTAAGGGTAGTTTTAACTTCTGTAGGGGATGTTGCTCGCTCCGCTCGCTTGAGGAAGTTATACTGCCCACCCAACTTGGCAGACGTTTTTTTCTGTTGGAAATTCTTACAAACAAATTAAATCTTATATAACTACGTGGAACCACGAAAATTTTATTAGGGGATGTTGCTCGCTTCGCTCGCAAGGTATACCTGTATATCCTTGAGGAAGTTATACTGCCCACCCAACTTGGCAGACGTTTTTTTCAGTTGGGAATTCTTACAAACAAATCAAATCTTATAAAACTACGTGGAACCACGAAAAGTTTATTCGGGGATGTTGCTCGCTTCGCTCGCAAGGTATTGCTGTACATTTGTAGGAAAAAATCCGAATTTATTCCGTTGAAATGGCTCTCGCTTCGCTCACAAGGTACCTGCTCGCAACACCCAAACACCGAAACCTGTACCTGAGTTATAAAACCCCAAAGACCTCTGTCTTCCCAGAGCCTTCTCGCGAACACGGCAAAATTAATTTCTGATGTTAAACGCTTCTCCTCGCTTCCGCTCGCGATTTGACCTACTTTCCGTCACTTTTTTCGATATCCGACTTCGGATTCAGATTCGGCGGGATCAAAGCTGTATTTAGCCCGCGAAAACCGTTCCGAAAAACGTACCTTTACTTCAGATGGCGCATTCGGTTTCTATCTACGCGACTTGAAACGAAAAATAACCAAGTTTGAGGGGTGTTCAAAAACCTACCCGCTATCAACAAAATTAGTTGGTAATGAGACATTTGAAAAGAAAAACTACTATTATTTATTTCACCAGTATTCGAGTAATTTTGAGGTGCCCAGTAGTGTTACATTTATAGGAAGGTTAGGCTGGTGACGTGTGCCTTTAGGTCCCCAAACGGGTGACGTTAAATGAGCCATTCTAACGTACGACGTTGCTAACGTCCCCTCAAGGTCACGTACTCTTGGGTACGGTAGGGTGACGTTAAGGGTACGTTAGTGGTCACCAAAAACTCTCTATTATGGGGTATATTTTAATCGGAAAAAACCAAGTTTTTCGGCGGACTTTTAGAGAAAACGGGTCCGTACTCTCGCATTTTTTTGACGCATTTCCCGATACTTTTTTCGCGATCCGATCGCGCCGTCGTCTTTCTCGTAGGAAAACCTACGAAACCCGTATTTTTCCGGAATTGTCAACGGCCGTTTAGAGGGGTAGGGGAAGCGGGGAAGTCCAAAAAGCGCACATTAACCGGAACTTCGACCCCCTCCCGCCCTACGGCCCATGGTTCGGCTGGGGTTAGAAAATTTTAAATTCGCTCGTTCCACCTTTCGGAAAATCCCAAGAAGATCCCCCCACTCGTAGACTCCCCCCACTCAGCCGTTTGGCCGTGCATAGACACGACAGACAGAGCGACAGACAGACGGAGTTTCATTCTTATTAATAACTAGCCGCTCCGGCTCGCTACGCTCGCCTCCACGTCCAGCCGGGGGGCAAGCCCCCCGGACCCCCCATTAAGTTGCTCGCTTCGCTCGCAAAGTGTGGCATGTAGGGAATATTGCTCGCTTCGCTCGCAAAGTCTGGCATGTAGGGAATGTTGCTCGCTTCGCTCGCAAAGTCTGGCATGTAGAAAATGTTGCTCGCTTCGCTCGCAAAGTATGGCATGTAGGGGTAGGTTTAACTTCTGTAGGGTATGCTGCTCGCTTCGCTCGCTTGAGGAAGTTATACTGCCCACCCAACTTGGCAAACGTTTTTTTCTGTTGGAAATTCTTACAAACAAATTAAATCTTATAAAACTACATGGAACCACGAAAGGTTTATTAGAGAATGTTGCTCGCTTCGCTCGCAAGGTATTGCTGTATATGTGTAGGAAAAAACCCGTATTTATTCTGTTGAAATGAGTCATCGAGTCCCTTCTGGTTAGCAACATTGTGAAACGGCGGCGGTCTCGATTTGTTGGAGGAAGTTATATTGGAGGAAGTTATACTGCCCACCCAACTTGGCAGACGTTTTTCTCTGTTGGAAATTCTTACAAACAAATTACCTAAATCTTATAAAACTACGTGGAACCACAAAAAAGTTTATTTGGGGATGTTGCTCGCTTCGCTCGCAAGGCATTGCTGTATATGTGTAGGACAAACCCGTACCTATTTATTCTGTTGAAATGGTGCTCGAAAGGGAAAGTTCCATCCTTATACGCGCGCGTGCGTTGGCCTGCTCGCAAGGTATTGCGTAGAAGTCGAGTCCCTTCCGTTGTGAAATGGGCGGCGGGGTCGATTAAAAATGTAATTTTAACGATTCGCCTCGCTTCCACTCGCGATTTGACCAACTTAACGTCACTTTTTTCGATATCCGATTTCGGATTCAGATTCGGCGGACCCAAAGCTGTATTTCGCCCGCGAAAACCGTTCCGAAAAACGTACCTTTAGAGAGTTTTTGGAGACTTCAACTCAACGTCGCCCGTTACCGTAGTCTTGAGGGAGCAAACGAAGATGCTAACCCAACAAGAGCCGGGAGAAGGGTTGCCTTAATTTTGATGTCACTTTAACGGTGGTTGGGTAACGCAATATTTTTTCCCAGCTATCTTGTTGTCTACTGGTTGTCTATTCGACTTCTTTATTTCGATGTGAAATGCCGATTTTCAATCCTAAATTCGAATTTCATGTTAGTCTCAGTACAAATACGGGATAGTTACTCATTTTTAGTTTTCAATTCGTAAACAAGGCATGGATTTAACGCAAAGATAGTAAGCCTCAAGTGGGAAACACCGCGATTTAGTTGCACTTTTAGGTCTTTAGTCGTTACAAACTTCTTGTTTTTGGGTTTTAGGTTGGGTAATAATCAAGAAGTATGAAAAAGTATATATCTCTATGACAATGAACCAGGATTTTACCTGATAATCATCAGTGGAGGCAGCACTTCACGCAATGTTCACGAGAAAACAGCTGAGATCATGCTAACTAACAACAATACTGCGAAGAAGTAGTGTCTTAAAACTCAGGTTCCTCTTTTAAAATATGTGAAATTATAATAAAAACAAAGCTCTAATCGACCAAATAGAGCCTGTGCGCAAAAGAACGGATTTTTTCCGATCGAGTTGAAGGCTAGTAAAGCGCGACGGCGGAGGCGGACTTCAGATGGCACATTCGGTTTCTATCTACGCGACTTGAAACGAAAAATAACCAAGTTTGAGGGGTGTTCAAAAACCTACCCGCTATCAACAAAATTAGTTGGTAATGAGACATTTGAAAAGAAAAACTACTATTATTTATTTCACCAGTATTCGAGTAATTTTGAGGTGCCCAGTAGTGTTACATTTATAGGAAGGTTAGGCTGGTGACGTGTGCCTTTAGGTCCCCAAACGGGTGACGTTAAATGAGCCATTCTAACGTACGACGTTGCTAACGTCCCCTCAAGGTCACGTACTCTTGGGTACGGTAGGGTGACGTTAAGGGTACGTTAGTGGTCACCAAAAACTCTCTATTATGGGGTATATTTTAATCGGAAAAAACCAAGTTTTTCGGCGGACTTTTAGAGAAAACGGGTCCGTACTCTCGCATTTTTTTGACGCATTTCCCGATACTTTTTTCGCGATCCGATCGCGCCGTCGTCTTCCTCGTAGGAAAACCTACGAAACCCGTATTTTTCCGGAATTGTCAACGGCCGTTTAGAGGGGTAGGGGAAGCGGGGAAGTCCAAAAAGCGCACATTAACCGGAACTTCGACCCCCCTCCCGCCCTACGGCCCATGGTTCGGCTGGGATTAGACAATTTTAAATTCGCTCGTTCCACCTTTCGGAAAATCTCAAGAAGATCCCCCCACTCGTACACTCCCCCCACTCAGCCGTTTGGCCGTGCATAGACACGACAGACAGACAAACAGACAGACAAACAGACAGACGGAGTTTCATTCTTATAAATAATAGAGATAGAGATGAACAACTCTGGTAAGAATGAAATTAGTCGACACGAACCTGCAGAGAAATCGTGGATTGAGGAAGTTTCGTGGGCTCCAGTCAACCGCCTTTCGTTATCTTTCCCTCCACGGGGGTCGTAGGCCTTGATGTGACGAAGGTGTTGTTTGCTAAGCTTGTCGATTGCCTGTTCGATGGCACTGTAACACATAGAATTTATCATCAGTAATGCAGTACCTAAGTTGCTTGCAGTAACTCTTTACAGGAGTCTTAAATCAGCAGGTCTTTTAGCAAATATTAACATGTTTGAAGTTAACTTTTTTTTTGGTTGATTAAAAGAAGTGCATTATTGAAAATAATCAACCAAAAAATCTCAAAATATTTGTTGGTTCCCAATTTTATAATCCATCATGTAAGATCGCAGGAGGCACCAAAAGAGTAAACTATTTTAAATGTAGGCACATTCGATGGAACCGAGTCTGAAATTCATGTCATGTTTAGAATTTTAAACTGGGAACGGAAAACGAAATCGGCCGGCAGGTACAGCGGTGAGCGACAGGCAAGGTCAAATCTCTCAACGCCAAAGCCGCCAAACCAGGCCCCTACGCGAGCTGAATGCTTTAAAAACCAGTTTGGCTGTTCGAAACGCAATTCAAGATCTAAGATCTTTTTTTTTTCCAGAACCCACGAGTTGTTATGTGCGAACTATTATTCAGATTGCTTTCGTCATTTGGGGAACAGTAAAAAATCCGGACCTTTCCTGTTGTCCGACCACCAGCACCTCCCGCGCGGCTTCCTGGAGCCTATTTCATAAAGCAACAAGTGACAAGTTACAAGCCGATTTTATGTACAAGTTGTAAAAAATGAGTGTGCAAGCGGTTCATAAAGGTACAAGTGTAGACTTGTAATGCACTGTGAAAATTAACAAGTGTACCGGCGAATTTGGACAAGATACAAGTGTTTCCCCATCATTTTGAACAAGTCACTGTTTTACTGTTGTAAAAAAATGGCTGATTTTTAACCTACGTCCATTCACTTGTAAACTTGTTATTATCCAGCATTGTGAGTTGACAATTTTTCGGTGTTTGATATGTGGAAATCATCTTCTGCTGAAGAGTACAGATAAGAAAGAAGCATTCAGCGGAAAAGACGCCAAAGACTTTTTCGGCCACGAATAAACGCTCATTTCGTGGGTATTTTTGAGTTTAAAGAAAGATCTAGGATATCTTCTGAGACCCTTGAAAGATTCAAATGGTGTGTGACCCTGTTCTATTTTTTCTGATCGGGTATTGAGGATCTCCCCATCATTGAAGAACAAAGTAAAGAGTGAAGATCGTCTCGAAGTTACATATGACATTCCTAATCCAGCAGCATTAAAACTTGATGAACTGATTAATCATTTCCGCTGAATGACGGAGAAAAATCCGATTATGCCAGCCATAAGAATAAAAAAAACGGAAGTCAGTAAAAAACGTTGTCTATTTCCACGAAAAATAAAGAGTTACAATGTTAAATCGATTTCGACAGTTAGGCCATCATCAGTAACAAACAATAACAACAGTTAACAATAGTTATTGTTTGTTACTGATGATGGCCTAACCGTCGAAATCGATTTAACATTGTAACTCTTTATTTTTCGTGGAAATAGACAACGTTTTTTACTAACTTCCGTTTTGAAATGGGTTTCCACAACTTCGTCGCGAGTGATTTAGTTCGTTTAGTTCGCATCAGAATAAGTTGTGAAATACACACTTTCTCCACTTTTCGGTTTATAATTTGTCTGTCTTCCAAGCATTACACCTTGTCATGCAAGATAATCATCCTATCGTGTACTTAACACCGTTTTTATATTATTGTTCGCTGACAAAACTTCAATTTTGGCATTCAGCTTGACGTTGTTCATTTCGTTTGTCCCACACGCCATTTTTCTTTTCTGCTACACTTGTAAACTTAGCTTCTACACGTGTAACTTTTCTACACTTGTACTCTTTGTTTTGGTGAAACACTTGTTCTAGTTTACCGTGCATTACAAGTACCTGAACTTGTTAACTTGTAACTTGTTGTTGTTTGATGAAATAGGTCTCAGACTGTACCTGTGCGACGAACGCCAATGATCGGGGTGCGAAAATGAGTGTAAAGCGTGGCTTTACCACCAAACCCAAAACGAGGAACAATAGCCAACATTAAAACTAGGTTCCTAAGAATGAATCACTAAAATAAAACATTAAAAATTAACAAAACTCGCCAGGTAGCCAAAACGCATTCTATGTCCTGCATAATTCTGCTGAATGGGTCCCGTTGCTGGGTCCTTGTGTTCCGCCTCCTCATAAACTCACTCAAATTACTGCCTAGTAGAGCGCGATTGCTCCCCCATTGGGCCTCGTTTCTCATTTCGGCTTTGCCCCTCATATAAGAGGCGTCTCACTGCAAAAGGGCCTCTATCCGTTTTGAAGAAAAAATGTGTTAATGCTTTCCCTTCATTCTTGGTAGCCCAACGCATGTGCTGGACTATCACGAGTTCGTGACGAACTTTATCCTCGTTAAAAGCGATCTCAAACATTGTTTATTGCTGCAAAAGTTTCTATATTTGTGAGGGCTGGTGCGGCAGAAGAATCCATATCCGTTCGACCAATCACATTGCTTCTAATGTTAGGCTTACCAGACGTCCGGATTTCGCCCGGATTGTCCGGATTTCAAGGCCTTGTCCGGACTTGTGTCCGGAGTTGCCCTGATGTCCGGGTTTCAGGATGCGATGGCGTGAAAAAATTTTAGGCTGCCCGAATACCTCCATAAACAAGCGCTCCGCCCCCAGCAATACCCAGCATCCAAGAAAAGTGGAAAGAGATTTTTGATGCGTTCATTGCAAGCCACGTTTCATTCATGAACATTTTTAAATTGGTTGAGTTTGCAATGTGTCTTCCAGGGACATCGGCTCCTGCTGAACGTATCTTTTCCATGATGGGGTCAATGTGGACGGCTGAAAGGGGCCGACTGTCTGTGCCAGTTGTCAGAGATTTGTTAACAATCAAAGCCAATAGTGATTTAAACTGTACCCAATTCTACGAAAGGATCAGAAAAGATAATGATTTTCTAAAACAAATTATGTCTTCCGAAAAATATAACAGAACCGAGGAAGGAGCTGGACCCAGTAACGAATGAGTAATCGACATCCATCTTGATATCCATCAATCGATTTTGTTAGTTTAGTGAATCAATACTTCTAAATAATTTGAATAATTAGTTATTTTTTAATTTTGTCAAAACTATGACATCATTGTTTCATTAATTAGGATTTTTCACTCATTGTAAGCATTAAAGGGGCTTTTACTTTCAAAGCTGTTCATCATGATTAACTGATTCTCCTTGAATTGCATTGAGCCGTCCCCCAATTATATAGTATTAATATTGTCTCGTATACGTACGCACACACACACATGCGCGCGCGCACGTATATATATATATATATATATATATATATATATATATATATACATATATATATATATATATATATATATATATATATATATGTATACATACATATATAGTCAACTGTCCGGGTTTGGTCTGGGGAAACTTATGATAACCCTATCTAATGTCTAACTAAATTTCTAAGTTCTGTGTATGTTTTCTATCGTTCCTATTGTTTTAGCATTGGTTTTCAGTCTGGTTTGAAACTCTGGCGTGATCATTAGTTTCGTTGCTCTAATTAAGTTTGTTTTTGAATATTATTATGGATGTTAGTGTAACGCCTTCAGAACCTGGAAAAGCCAGGCATAATCCCGGAGATCGTACCAAACGGAAGAGGAATATTGAAAAAAGAAAGAGGTACCTATGCATATCATAGTCATCCGTGAAAATCTATTTTGAGGAGATCTGAAACGATTCCTGGATTTTGATATTTTTTGTTTCTGTTATCAGTATTTGTTATTTACGTTTCAAGATGCGTAGAATGAAAAACAAAAATCCATCTGTCCGTATGCCTCTGGAGCTTTTCTTATTCCGATGTTTCTGAAATTAAGGTTTCGGAATCCTCGACATCGCTTCCGAACAACCTTGAAAAGTAAAACTGGAGGGTTGAAGCAACTATTAAAATTTCAGGATCTCAAAAACTATGGTAATTAAAGAAGTTTTTTGTTGTTGTAGATGAGTCAAAAGTAGATTAATTTCAAAGAATCAAAAAAGACCACAACTCTGTACGTTCATTCGTTCGCTCTCCTCAAAGAACGTTAACATGAGTGTGATTAGAAAAACGACATTGCGAATGAATATAGCAAAACTTCCCATCCTATGTCGATCAAACCAGCTGATATAATTACGAGTACAATGGAATTCTCTTTTCAAGAAATCTTTTCATAGTGACCATACAATTCAACCTAGGTTAAGATATGTTGTTAAACTGAAGTGATGAAGTAGCTCATTGCTAGCATGCTCCTAAAGCCTCCTAGCATACTCCTAAAGGCAAAGGTATTGTAAGCAAGTGTTTCATTCACTCACATGATGCCGTTGTCTTCTCTCATTGCCTTCGTGGAGAAGTTGCAGTGCGCCCCAGACCCGTTCCAGTTTCCAGGCATTGGTTTCGGGTCCAGAGTGACAACGACGCCAAACTCTTCAGCAACTCGGTGCAAGATGTACCTCGACAACCAGAGTTCATCGCCGATCGAGATCCCTTCGCAGGGTCCAACTTGGTACTCCCACTGGAAAATGTAAATACCTTCGAGTTAGATACAATGAAGCAGGTTACAAAATATTAACGACTTCATCTGAAATATTTTATTCACTAGCGAAAGTCGGTGCTCAGCACCCCGCCGTGGGTGGACAGGCCCTCCGGACCCGCTACCACAGCCTAACTGCTGCAATTCAAAACATGGAACATGCTGTAGGCTCCCGATATCTGATCAGGATGGGGTCAGTTATTTCGTTCGTCTTTTGATATCCCAGAGAGGTTTCCTATCAAATTTCAACTTCCTCGGGCGAACATGAGAAAATTAGGCATACTCAGCTATCCCGGATGAAGCCCATAATTTAATTCGTTTCTTGACGTCTCAGAGAGGCTCCATATACGATTTCAACTTCCTAGAGTGAACAGAAGAAAATTAAGCATACTCAGCTATTCCGGATGAAGCCCATCATTTCATTCGTCTCTTGATATCCTAGAGAAGCTTCCTATCAAATTTCAACTTCCTAAGGTGAACTGGAGAAAATTAAGCATACTCAACTATTCCAGATGAAGCTCATAATTTAATTCGTCTCTTGACGTCTCAGAGAGGCTCTCTAATCGATTTCAACTTCCTAGGGTGAACAGGAGAAAATTAAGCACACTCAGCTATTCCGGATGAAGCCCACCATTTCATTCGTCTCTTGATACCCCAAAGAGGCCCCCTTTCAAATTTCAGCTTTCTAGAGAGAACAGGAGAAAATCACTCAGCTACACTTCCGCAACATTTTGGTCAAATTTTCGATCCAATTTCGTGTAAAACGTCTAGGCAATTGAGTGATAGCTACAACATGTTCCATGCTAATATTGGAGTTGGCTGCTGGATCGTTGGTGCAGTACTCACTTGTGATGGCATGACTTCTGCGTTGGAGCCGGCAATGGTGACTCCGGCGTACAGGCAGGCTCTGTAATGGGCTTCGACGATATCCCGAGCGTAGACTTTGTCCGCACCAACGCCACAGTAGTAGGGTCCCTAAAATTAAAGAATAAAAACTTAATCAGGTATTTTAAGACTATTAATTTAGGACTTATTTTCTGCGGGGTGTTGGCTGAAGATGGTTTTCTACGAATTTCCGCAGAAATAAATTAATCATTTTCACTACGCATGCGCAAACGTAACAAACCGCCATTTTCTTTTGGCGTATTCATTTAATCTCGCTCAAATTTGGAAAATAGTTGGCACTATCCTTATAAAACTCGTAAGGAGTAGGTAATCAAATCAACCCCTTATGAGTTTCATTAGGATCGTATTATCGGTGGTTGCTGCGCATGCGCGAACCTCGAATCCTTGTAACATGCATGACTTCTACAATTTTAATCCGATTTCGATAAAATTTTGTGGTAGCATATATCCGATCGTTTGCCTACCACGATTTTCTCATACCATACCTAATTCACCAATTTCACCGAAAATTGGAATATACTCGAAGTAACGCTCCGTCCTAATGTATATTTACCCAACCATAATAGTCTGCTAAGGAATCTTTTAAGAGTATTTAAAACATTTCAATGATATTTTCATTCATGTTACGGATACGAGGAAGGTACCTGCCACTCCTAAGTTGTTATAATCAAATCAATATTTTATGAGTTTGATCAGGATCGTATCATCGGTGGTTGCTGCTTATGTGCGAACCTCGAATCCTTGTAACATGCATGACTTCTACAGTTTTAATCTGATTTAGATGAAATTTGCTGGCAGCATCTATCCGATCGTTTGCCTACCACAATTTTCTCATAGCATAATTCACCAATTTCACCGAAAATTGGAATATACTCTTAGTAACGCTCCGTCCTAATTTATATTTCCTCCAACCATAATAGTCTGCTAAGGAATCTTTTAAGTGTAGGTATTTAAAACATTTCAATGATATTTTCATTCATGTTACGGATACGAGGAAGGTACCTGCCACTCCCAAGTTGTTATTGTTATTGACATTTTATGTCTTTGCTATGGCACATAAACTAAAAAAACGTCACGGAAATTGCTCACGAAAATATTCTGATGATTTCCGCTTACAACCGAGTCGTTGCTAGGGAAATGGTACCTACTTCGTTGTTTTTCATGCACAAAATTCGTTGACCATTCGTTCAAAAGCTCTCGATTTATCCAACCATATTATGTTAACTTCTGCGAAGTGCGTGGCCAACAAGCTGAGTTATGAGCATGGTTATTTGAATAATTGTGTACACTCAGGTGATCATTCTCAATAATTGATATTGCGAACATAATTGCAACCGCTTGTTAAATTTTGATGATACGAGTCTGCAACTAAAGACATAAAATGTCCCAATGTGTTGCAGACTCGTATGCAAGCGTTTCCAGACCTGCCTTCTAATTTATATCTTTGATTTCGCACAAACAGCTTCTTTCCGAGCACAAGTTTACATAACGGTAGAGTCAGTTTTACTTTCTATAGATATTTAAATCGATATCGAGATTTCAGTTGTATGCTCCCTTTAATTAATACTTATAAAAAATTAATTTTATATATATATATATTATATATATATATATATATATATATATATATATATATATATATATACCTATACATGAAATTTGGTGTAGGGCTCTTGAGAGTTGGTCTTGGGTATTGAGTTCTTCAATAGGTCAATAGTTTTGTTATCATCATAGAACTTTGTTATTTTTAGCGAATTTTTGAAGAAAATTAAGCTATTGCTCTCGCCTCAAAATTTGTAGAATGTGAATTTTTGAAAAAATTTTATGGAGAAATCCGTTTCAGGCTATTCTGAATCATATTCTGAAGTTTAACGCATTTTTTTATGTATGTATGTATGTATGTATATATGTATGTGTCATTCCAGACGATAACTGTCCGTAGAATTGTGCTAGAAACTTCAAACAAATTTTAAAATGTTAACCCATTGACCGCGCCTCAGATTTGCAGTGAGCTTGTCACTGCTGCCCCAAAAATGAGAACAATTTTTTGAAACGAAATGTGCTTAGTTATATTCCAGGTAATCCCAAAAGAGGATTTTTGAAGTTTTCTGCTGGAAAATCCTCGGAAAATACAAAAGAAAAACCTTCCTGTTGCCATGGGGAAGCAAGTGAGGTTGGTAGGGGGGTTCAACGAAGTTGTGTAGGGAGGGGAAGCACTCACAAGACTCTCTTGTGGGTAGTTGGTGGTAGCACTCACTCTCACAAGGCACTCTCGTTAGGCGCGGTCAATGGGTTAAGGACACAAAACGAAAGTACAAGTTCGTTGGCCAGCATGATCGGATTACATCTTCGGGTTGAAATTTTCAAAAATGTAGTCAAAAATTTCAAAATAGCCTGTTTTTTGCGATTTGTTGTGCGAAATAATTTTTTCAGCATTCTAACATGTGGTATATTCGGAATCAGCGTAAAATTTCCTATAAGAATATGTATCAAGTTTTCAAAAATTTCAAAGTTGAAAAATCAGTCAAAACTCGAAATAATACCGTTCGCTAATTGTAAAAATCGGTAATCTTTGCATGAAACATTGTCCAAATTCAGATTGAACTACTCTTATGGAAGTATCCCTGTATAACCAATCCTAGAACCATGCTGTTTAAAACGTAGGTAGATGGTGCTTGTTAAAAAAAAAAAAAAAATGTAATCACAACTGATGAGTTTACTCTTCAAAAATTCGCTCATGGGGTCATGCTGCATGACTGGACTTTTTTCCCCATATTTTTCCTCAATAGTATATCAATATTTTTATGTAGATACTGCTAAGATTTATAGCACCTATGTTTTCAGTTATTTCAATCAATGGTATCATTCTTTTATCCCTGAAGAAGTTGTACAAATAGAACGAAACGTTGGCACGAAATTTTGAGTATTTTTTTCCCCAAGACCGACTCTCAAGAGCCCTACACCAAATTTCATCTTTACATAGCGGTCAAGAACTAAGTCACATTATATATATATATATCATATCATTATAAGGCAAGTACCTGGGGCCCGGGGAAGCCGTTTATGGGCCATCCGAAGGGCCTTCCTTCCATGTCGAGAAGGGTGTACTCCTGCTCAATTCCGAACCAGGGTTTTTGGTCTGCAGCAGCGGTCATCGCTTGGAGGCAGGCATTTCTATGGTTCGTTTCTGAAAACGAAGTAGCATTTAGTTTCAATTATTCAGCTAGGACAAAGGGTTAGATTAAGGTGGCTTTAGTTTCCATAACAATCGAAGATGCGGAAGATTTATACAGATGAATTCAAACATCTTGTTCAGAGCTTCATGAAAACAAAATTTGGTTCCTTTTAATCCCTTTTGAACGTCCCGATAAATGTAATGGAACGCGCCAATTTCCGAAACTGCTCATCCGACTTAAATGAAAAATTTTTGTATAAATTTACCGTTAAGTATAGCCTCTGCTCATGAATTAACAATCGTAATAATTATTTATTATAACATATGGAATAATGCATATGAATCATCAGGAATTAAAAATAAAATACGTACCATCAATTAAAACCTTTTATTCAACCAAAACTCCAACTTAATAGGGAAGGAAAGGGTGATGTCCATCAAAACACGGAAGAAAGGGGGCGATAATTTGACTAACATCATCACGACATAAAAAAATAAACGGGAAAACTTGACTTAAAGACCATTCTTGTTATATATTGCTGATTGTTTTTTCTTCTCCTTATTATTATTCTTTGTTTTTACTCGTTCTTTCTTCTTTCTTGTCTTGTGAGGTAGTTTCTCGTAATCGCCTTCGTTGTGTTACAGAACTGTTTAAGGCGATCGAGGTCTCTATACTTCTCGTTTGATATTATCCGCAGCTTTATGTACAGTTTCGATGGCAATATGAACTGATTGAAAGGCAAAACTTCCTGCCGAGCCCCGACAGGAAGTTTCTTTCTTCCCTGTTTTGATAGCTCACATGAAACTACTCTTTGAGGGCTACACGGTGCCAACCTTAACTCAAAACCGAAAAAATGGATATCACCCCTTTCTCACCTGGACTCTTCATATAATAATTACTATCTCAAACATGATTCGAAAGATGATGATGTTGTTGGTTTTGGTGGGATTTTCTTGGAGTACCTACCTATAAGAGAAGGTTGATATCTTGTTAGGAGGTTATATCACTTATAAGTTTTGTTTCGTAGCCAAATTTTCCTTTTGGGTAGGCAGGACGAGAAACACCCACCAACACTTTTTCTTTAAACTCCTGGGATTTTGAAGGTGATTTTTAGATCAATCCATAAAAAAGGACAATTATTCAGTTGTCACCATTGCGTGCTTAAACCTCAAATTTTTCAAACGCCTACAGATTCCGATAGATTCCTATGCTTGGAGAGCAGATTTCAACAAGGAAAGTATCCGATATCCAACCATATGTTATTTTGTTTATGGATTTTGTACATTTTAATGAAATTAAAGTACATTTTTCAGCATAATTTTGCACATAAATTTTTTAATGTTATATTTTATAGTTAATAAACTTTATTTGAGCAATATTCTGCAAAAAACTATAACTTTTACAATTTGTAGCCTTCTTTGCTATTTTTAGTGCATTTTTCAGCCCTTTTTTTGAAATTTGACCAAAAAGAATGGGCTCAAAAAATGCTGGCCAACGAACTCGTCCTTTCGATTGGAAAGCACTTTTTATTTAAAGTTCTAAATTTTCAAAACAATTTAAGATAATATAGTACTATAATTTACGAAAATTCGCTCATAGGATCATGCTGCATGACTGGAACTTTTAATCATTTTATTAGGTAACCACCCTATCTTGCCGGACAGCCAATTAGGCCTTATCCGTTTTATCAAACGTCTCCCCTTGGGCCTATTTGGCTAATTGTCCGAGCTGACCTAGCGAGAGCTGCCAGTAACGCTAAGAAGAAACTTTTTTCGGGCAGAGAAGAGCAATCGGTGACAAAGTATAGATTTTTTTTGAATCGTTGCTAAATTAAATAAAACAAATTGATAGCTACTCAAAAATCGTTCCCCTAAAAATCGATTCTTGCAAAAATGAATTTTTCTGTATTATTTTATTTTTGAATGCAAATATAATATTTTTGTATATTATTGTAATGTATTCAGCATTTATTTTGTGTTTTAGCGAATTTTCGTAGAAAATGAAGCTATTACAATGGCTCGGAAAATTTCAAACTCGAAATTTTTGTAAACTTTCTCCATTGAAATCCGTTTTGAGGCATTCTGAAATGAATCCTAGAGTTTAACGCTTTTTCATATATATATATATATATATATATATATATATATATATATATATATATATATGAAAGAAAATATGTATTTGGCTCATAACAACAAATCTTGCCTGTTGCCATATAGTGGGCCTCATCACATTAAATTAATAAAATTAAAATCAAAATCAAAATCGTATATATTGTCATATTATAATATGATAGAATGTAGGACAATTGTCTTCATAATTCGTAGTAGGTAAATTAACGTTCCTGTAGCCAATAAAGGAGAGAAAAAAAAATTAATTAAAATAATAATAATAAAATGAAATAAAAGAGTGTAGTCGGGTCATTGACCCGCCTAAAATAATTCGGAGTACGCAAATGTACACAGCGTTAAAATATATTGTGCAAAAAATTCAAGAAAATAAAGGAAAAGAAGAAAAAACCGTTAAATTGAAAGGTTTGTGATTATTTTCAAAAACCGTTTCTATTTAGGTAGTTTTACCGTAGCTACATATTTTTGCAGATAATAATTTTCTATTTTTACTCGGTTGTGATTTAAGTTAATGCTTACCGAGGGGTTTGTGTTGGAAGTTGTACGTGTCACACAGGACCAATTTGTTATTCCCGCGTCTAAATGGGTCCTTGTACATGGCGACAGGTTTCAAGTAGCAATCGCTGTTTGTTCCGGAGCTTTGATCGGTAGAGCTGCCGTCGTAGTTCCATTCTGGGAGTTCTGAAACAGACAAAATGAAAACATTCAAATAAATAAACGTAAAATACGAAAATAGTTATTTTGGAGTTGTCTATAACACAATGAGCTGTTACTAGCGGGATGACAATTTCAAAGATACCGGTTGTTTTGTTGGTTAACTTTGCTCTGAGCAAAACATTGCGATAATAATATTTTTTTTAAGGTTTCAGTCAAACTGCATAACCATATAAACTGTTTTTAAATTTCAGCGCTTGGTGCGAACAGACATTATGGACAAGGTGGACGACCTCATATATATATATATTTGTTGTAGGGATCTTGAGAGTTGGTCTTGGAAAAAAATACTCAAAATTTCATGCCAACGTTTCGTTCTATTTGTAGAACTTCTTCAGGCTTTGAAAACGGGGATTATATGCAATTATTGCTCATAGATATGCCTATCTCAGTCAATCTGTGTCAATCTAAATCCTCTGAGACGCATATCTATGTGCAATAATTGCATGTAATCCCGTTTTCAAGCCTGAAGAAGTTCTACAAATAGAACGAAACGTTGGCATGAAATTTTGAGTTTTTTCTCAAGAGCTCTACACCAAATTTCATCTTTACATAGCGGTCAAGAACTAAGTCACATTATATATATGTATATATGCACCTACCTAACTATAGGCACTTGGCCCTTATTCAGTTTATTGACTGAAACTCAAGTTTTGTGAGGTTCTTCGTGAAATTTTAAATTCTCAATACATGGTAGTGAATACCTATTGTTGAACTACTTACATGAGGGTTCGAATGAGTCCAGGGTTTACATACCAAGGGCATATAATATCTTTCGGTGGATACCGATTTTATAATATATGCCGATGAAAGTGAGAAGAAAGGTATTTATAGCTGCCTACTTTGAAGGAAGTGAGAATCGTGTAAGCAATAAGGTCGTGGCATTTTAGCGCGAAGAAAGGGCAGGAATTGAGATCTTCGATATGCAGTAGACTAACGAGAGCAAATGATTATAGTCATAGAATCTAACAAAAAATTCTTTCTTTTACAGGTGAAGGACAGAAAGCCTTTTTTTGAGAAATAGTTTGTTATAATTTGAACTGTCCACACAAAGAAACGTATTGAGTAACGAACACAGACACCATTAAATTTTTATACAATGGTAAGATAAGGTAAACCACTCTTCATCTATGACCAATGGCAGCAAGCTTGAAACAAAACTTCGTTAAGAATATTTGAGGACAATCAGTGTCTCATTAGCCTAGGCGGCTTTAGGAATAATTGGTTACCTTGGGGGAAAATAGTTGGTTCTTTCAATTAGCACCAATATATTTTCAGCTTATTTTTGTTATTCCTTGGGCAAGGCAAAACTAAAAACGTCTGCCAAGTTGGATGTGGCACATAGCTTCCTCGTTTACCTATCATGAATGTATAGATCATTGAAAAGTTTTAAATGATCTTGAAAAATTCCGTAGCGGAAAAGAGTAAATCAAGAAGTAGCGTGAAATGTAATTTACGTTTGTGCAAGCGCAAAATGAACTGATGAGTTGAAAATAATAAAATAGGTATAGGACCATCCACAACCTAACCCGCGCATTCATCAAAATCGGATGAAAACTGTGGAAATTAAGGTCATTACAAGTATTTACCATTGGCTATTAATGATACAATCGTGTTGAAATTGATATGAGGTAATCAAGTCATCTTCTTCCAACTATCATCCAAATTTAAGCGAAATCGAACGAATAGAGTGTGAAAAAATGGGGCATAATGGGATTTACGTTTGCGCATGCGCAGAATGAAGTATCGATTTGACAAAAATGAAACTAATAGGGGACCATCTGCAACCTAATCCGCGAATTCTCTGACAATGTCATCGAAATCGGATGAAAACTGTAGAAAATAAGGTTGTTACAAAGCTTTCATATTAGCACATGCGCAGTAGCTATCAATTATACAATCATGTTGAAATTAGTATAAGATGATCAAATTTTCATCCCCCAACTATCGTCCAAATTTGAGCGAGATCGGACGACTAGGGCGTGAGTAAATGATGCTTGGTAGAATTTACGTTTGCGCATGCGCGGAGTGAGGTATTGAGTCAAGAACGATGAAACTGATAGGGAACCGATTAATCCTTAGCCCGCGCATTCCCTGGAAATGTCATCCAAATCGGATGAAAACTGTGGAAAATAAGCTTGTTACAAGCATTTGCGGAAACTAGTCAGACATACTCACAGTCACGGAACCTAAGTTGTTCAGAATGGTCGTAAAATGCGAGTGAAAGTTTTGATTTTGGAGACCAACAATTTTTCGTCTCCCGAAAGTGGAAACAATGCTTCCGCTACCTTTAGGTAGACTCGGAAGCAAAATGTTAGTCAAGCATGGGCATTAGGGTGGTTCAAAAAAAAAAAAAAAGTTCTGGGATTTTTGGTCCCCATTGCGTTTTTGCTTCCTCGGTATGTCAGGATGACCCTCCTAAAGTTTTAGCAAAAAATATTAATCCTAACCACTTTACCTGGGTCGATTTTTGCCAGTTATCGACTGCTATCGTAAACCAACCTCTAAATTGGGGCCGACGTGATGATTTGAAGGACGGATTTCAATTTTTTTAGGTCTATTTATGGGTTCTCGCATGCGCTGAACACGATGAACCTATTTATTTTACGCTCCGTCCACTAGTTATCCGGTAAACTGGCGGAGGGCACTGCTTGAAGATAGTAAAAATCGAAAATTTCACCGAAAATGCTGTCGCCTGGTTAAGAATTGTACTAGAAACATGCTATTATGGTCGGATAATATGCTTTGGCATGTTCTGAACATGATTCCGTTTTTTACTATACTTTTTTACTTCGTTTATTGGCCATAAACCTCAAATTACTTGTAGGGTAATAGACAAATTCACCCTAATTTCACCAGAAATTATGTCGCGTTGATAATTTAAGGTCCCAAAATACCTTGTGCTGATAAAATTTGGTATTTTCCAGGATACTCGATACAAAGCCGTAGGTAATTTGGCAAGGACCTGAACCGGCATTGTACTTATTCGCCAAATATAGCGGCAAAATGGAGAAAATAGCTAAAATTTTCCCATTTTTCTGTAAAATTCCTTAGTTTCCATCGGTTTTCCGGGGTCACATTCATAGTTCTGAATTGTCTGAACTGTGATTGGATTGTTAAATAAAAAAATGATGCAGTATAATTGAAAATAATATGTAATATAATTTTAGTTTCACAAAACATAACATTTTAACGAGAATAACATAACAAAAATATACAAAAAAAAAATTAAACACGATGAAATATCGAAACATAAAAAAAATACCAAATTTTATCGGCACAAGGTATTTTGGGACCTTAAATTATCAACGCGACATAATTTCTGGTGAAATTAGGGTGAATTTGTCTATTACCCTACAAGTAATTTGAGGTTTATGGCCGATAAACGAAGTAAAAAAGTATAGTAAAAAACGGAATCATGTTCAGAACATGCCAAAGCATATTATCCGACCATAATAGCATGTTTCTAGTACGATTCTTAACCAGGCGACAGCATTTTCGGTGAAATTTTCGATTTTTACTTATCTTCAAGCAGTGCCCTCCGCCAGTTTACCGGATAACTAGTGGACGGAGATTAAAATAAATAGGTTCATCGTGTTCAGCGCATGCGAAAACCCATAAATAGACCTAAAAAAATTGAAATCCGTCCTTCAAATCATCACGTCGGCCCCAATTTAGAGGTTGGTTTACGATAGCAGTCGATAACTGGCAAAAATCGACCCAGGTAAAGTGGTTAGGATTAATATTTTTTGCTAAACATTTAGGAGAGTCATTCTGACATACCGAGGAAGCAAAAACGCAATGGGGACCAAAAATCCCAGAACTTTTTTTTTTTTTTTGAACCACCCTAATGGGCATTTTTCACCCAAAAATAGATTTTGCTCACTTATTTATGAATCTTAGAGATCTTGGAGAGGTCGCTCTCGACTCAGCGCTGAAAAATACTTCGACTGTGATACGCCACATGCCCATTGTCAAAAAGTTTCAGTCATGCAGCATGATCGAATGAGCGAATTTTCTTAAATTATCTATCGTATTATTATACGTTAAATTGTATTGAAATTTGAGCAATTTCAGTTTGAAATAAATTGTTAAAAACGAATTTTATGACAAAAAACTCGTAGGTACTAAACAAAATTCGGTGATTCAAAAAAGATTTTGGATTTTTAGGTTTTTATAGATTGTTCAGCAAATATTAATGTACGTTTTTCTGCACAATTTTGTAAACAAATTTTAATGTCCTAGTTGATCGTTGATAATTTTGTTTTGACTATAACTCTGCCAAAAACTATACATTTAACGGTTTTTGGCCGTTTTTAGTTATAGGCGCAAGAACGGGATACATATGCATGTGTCATAACTACGATCTCTCCTTAGGATTGAGATAAAAATTCCGTTCTTGCGCCAAATAATCGAGCTTCCCAAACGAAAGGATGAGTTCGTTAGCCAGCACTTTTTCATTACATTAAATTGGCCAAATTTCAAAAAATGTACTAAAAAAATTACTAAAAATTGCTAAAAACGGTTAAAACTGGTTAAATGTATATATATTTTTTTAAGCAGAATATTGCTCAAATAAAGTGTATTAATTAAAATGTGTAATCAGATTAAAAAATGTATGTATAAAATTAAGCTGAAAAATGAACTTACTTAAAATTCATTGAAATTTGCTATAAAATCGACAAAAATTGCAAAAATTACTACAAATTCAAAACCACTACTTGAATAGGAAATTATTATTTTAAATACGTTTTTTTTCCATAGGTAAGTTAACAATTTCCTTGCACTCAAAAGCTCAAATTTCAAAACAATTTAACATTATACAATATGATATTTCACGAAAATTCTGCATGCTGCATTCATGCTGCATGACTGGAACTTTTTCATATTAATAGTGTGTTAGCGCAATTTTCTCACCATTCATTCACCCAACAACTCATTCTATATGCCCCTGTTTATATAAGTGGTGATGCTATTGTGCAGATATAGTGCCATTCAACTTGCAGACATTTGATAAGTCTTACCACGATCGATAGTAACATCCAATGCTTGAACTCGCCTGATGTCAGTTACGAGCATTACATTTACATCCTCTGTGAAACCTCCTTTGGTTTTTTCTCGTAACCTACATTTGCCACTCCAGTATGATCCTCACGTGCTCACAAACAAGGATTGAAGACTTCGTTGAGTGGTTCACATTAAAATAAAGCTCTCGATTCAAACGAATGGCGACAGATGGGGCAGATTGCCCTCGCTCTCTTCAGCAGACGATGCTATCGCACACGTTTCGTGTCAGACCGTCGTTCATGAAAACTCTTGCGTAATGAATACCAAAGGGGCTCGCTGGTTTCGATGATATGAAGTTACAAAAACACTGTAAATTCTTACACCAAGTCCTTTTAATCGATGACCTGTCTATACAAATCACCATTGTTCTTCACTCGAAAAAATCTCTAGTACATCTAGATGAATTCAGTTCTGATGTCTGGTTAGAAGAGACTGAACTGTTGTATTCGGTTCGGTGGGAAAAAAACCTAATCCAGTTATCTGCACTTGCATGCTATATGTAACATTAATGCAAAAATTAGCAACGTTTTCAATCATCTCCAATAGCAGTAGCAATCAATTTCACAAGAAAATTTTGAAATGCACCGGTTCATGAAAATCTGAAGTTGAATTTGAACTTCCAGATAAGTAAATTTATAACAGTAGATAAGCAACCTAGGCCAACCCACGGTTGCCAGACTCGAAGAAGCAAAATACCCCAGATGTTAACAGAGAAATACTGTAGATTTTTCCATTCCAAAATACTGTATAATACCATAGATTTTAATCAGAAACCGTAGAATACTGTAGATGGTTTTATTCAAAAACATCTTAGCACAGAATATTATAATGCTAAGCCAGAGGGATCAGCACAAAATACGATAGCCCCTATCATTGATACAGCTTAACATGTCGCACCCATCCTAGAATAAGGGTACAACTCAAAAATTGTCATTTTCGGCAAATCGCATTCAAAGTTTTCCTTCCACACCATTGGCTACCCGTTCTTTGGAACACGATGAACATAATTTATCTTTGCGAAACTTGTTTCCTACATTATTAACATGTATCATGTTTTAGCCCTGGGGTCCTAGCAATTTTTGCGAGTCAATTTTGCGAGTCAATTTTTTTCCGCGCACGAAACATATAGTGTTACAGTGATTTCCGCCTACAACCGAGTCGTTGCTAGGGAAATGGTACTTCGTCGTTTTTCATCCCACAAAATTCGTTGACCATTCGTTCGAAAGCTCTCGATTTATCCAACAATATTATGTTAACTACTGCGAAGTGCGTGTCCAACAAACTGAGTTATGAGCATGGTTATATAAATAATTGTTTACACACAGGTGATCATTCTCAATAATTGATATTGTGAACATGATTGCAACCGCTTGTTAATTTCTGATGAGAAAACATGATACATGGTTGAAATTTTTGGTTCTAGAACAGAAATAAGCATCGTTTACCTAGCTTCACCGGGTTGGTTTTGTACTAGATCATTTTATTACTCTAACGCCCCATGGTGAATAAATAGTTTTTTTGCCAGTGGGAAGGGAGTGGGGGGAACGGTTTTGTTGATTTTTTAAGAATTTTTGAGTTGTTCCAACTCAAACACTGAAATCTCACCAGTCAGGATCCAAAATGTTCAGAAAAGAAAGACACAAGTTGAAATTGTCCACACAAAAAGGAAACAACTCAAAACGAGACACAGACTGGATGAACTCAACTGAGTTGTGTCTTTCTTCCTAGGACGTGAATTGGTTACTCCGTCCATAGAAGAAAGACACACGCACTCTCTAGCGGAATTAGAGTGCCCTACACATATCTCCACCTTCTACAGACAAACTAGACCGTTTCTACTTCTCAGAACCACAACTAACTCAAAAATCGCGATTTTTGAGTTGTACCCTTATTCTAGGACGGGTGCGATGTATTTACACACTTAGCGGGTAGGGAAGGAAGGAACCCTTACTAAAAATAATCAATATTTAACAAAAATAAGGTTGAATAAATTGTATTTCGCACAAATCACTTGATTCACTTTACCCCGAGGACTGAATGAACAACTATACCTTGACAGTAGAACACTTTGTCAAGACTAACCAATAAGTTTCGAAATGAACGTTAAAATATAACTTTACCTCCAAAACAGCTAATGACAGTAGATCTTAAGTTATAAATAACGTAGTTAGTACAACTTAAGTATATACTTCAAATAAAAGAAGGTGTGAGACTTTTGTTATGATAACAATCTACATAATTCGCTCATCCATGAATGTGACTCGTGAAACTATTCAGATACCAGTAGCCATTTTCATAATTTTTTAACGTTTCCTTTGCATTCCAAAAAAACTGTAGAACATTTATAAAATACCGTAGAACTGTAAAAAAACTGCAAAGGGTTCAAAATACCGTAGATCTACTGGAAATACTGTAGATCTGGCAACCCTGGTCAAACCTCATTGAGTTACTCACGCCTACGCATTAGAGATTAGACAATTGATTTTTCATCACGTAGAAGTAATTATATCAACAGGATCGTGGATATTATAGTCACACTTGAAACCCTTATTCCCCAGTTCTTTTTCATCACATGTAGGGACAATAAAGACAACAGACTGCGTTCGAGAAGGTATGACAAACCAAGAACTATTTAAAGTGATAGGTACCTTCTTCCCTACATCTCTACTGAATGATTCTGTCGACTTCCCCATTATCTTGTCCGTGACTGGCTTTGTAAAACACTTTGGGTTTCTCGAATATTAACATTATTAGCAAATACGTCTTGAAATGAAACTGATTAGAATTCATCGCCCTCTTGATATCTCAATTTCGAACCTGGAGTCTTGTCAAGAGATCGGAAATTGCGCTATTTGCCAACGTGGAATGGAGAAAAGGGTCAATGTTATCCATCAAATGTAAGGATCCCGTCGATTTGACATCTGCACCCACCCGCGATTCCTCGCGGTCATCGATCATCCGATGTATTGATCAGGTTCCATTGATCTGTACGGTTCCAGACCTTCATTTATAAATCAGTTAGCTGTGTTTCTCTTCCAAAAGTGAGCCTTTTCTCTAGCTGTAATTTACTGGCTAATGATAGGATTTGTCGGCATAGCGTTGCATAAGGAACCTCCTTCACCAATCCGATTGTGAAAAGGGGCCACATCTCTACTAAGTTTGTGGGAGTTGTTGAAAGTCAACATGTGATTCATAAAATGGTTTAATTCCACAAGACTATTACCATGACAGAATTAAACTTGGAGATTTCAAGTTATTGATCACAATTTTTTCATACAAAGGCACTAGTAAGCAAGAAAACTGATTTTTTTTTTAAATTTTGAAAATAGCTCACGTGTTTCTGAAACAAGAGTACATACCTATACCAAATTTTCATAATTTTGGCTACGGAAATTGTGTTGGTACGAAAATTTTAAACTCTAATTGTTGGAACTTCAATATGGACAAAACAAATTTGTTCACATTCAAAATTGATCACAATACTTGGCTACTTGAAGGTAAACTCAGAAGCAAATTTATTTTTAATATTTTTAACTGGCTAAGTACTCTGCTTACTTCTTTAATTGACTACTAGGTCAAAATCCGTTATGTGCCCACAATCTTTAATTTTTTTCAAATCACTACTAGTCTCAAGGTATTCTACTGTAAAGTGGAAAAATTAAAAGCGCATTGGTTTTCGAAGGTTTTGTAATGAATATATGGAATTTTTGACCGTGTATAGTTTGGTGGTCTGGATGCTCGCAAGCTCGCATCTCAAAAATACATAACATCAAGTAGTCAATCCCTTAGTAAAAATGCAGATTAGTTGGACATGTAGATCAGAATGAAGTGTATAGTTTGGTGGTCTGGATGCTCGCAAGCTCGCATCTCAAAAATACATAACATCAAGTAGTCAATCCCTTAGTAAAAATGCAGATTAGTTGGGCGTTTAGCTTGGCGGGCATATAACGGAATTTGACCCTTCACGGCCGCGCTTGGGCCTGCCGTTATCTAACTACAAGATAAGACAAGAAACTCAACAAAAGTCATTTATATTTGGCCGTACTAGTGTGTTGGAATGTTTGTAGCCTATAAATAGTGTTTGATGATAGTCTAGTAGTGATTTGAAAAAAATTTAAGATTGTGGGCACATAACGGATTTTGACCGACTACTGTTTCGACTTTTTTCAATCGCTCCAAATAGAAAGTTTCTGCACCCGTTGTTATTTTCCATTACTCTTCTCTTAATTAAAAAGTCCAGTCATGCAGAATGACCCCATGAGCGAATTTTTGAAGAAATCTTCGACATTTCAGTCGCTATTGATTGTGTAGAGAAATTTTAGTTTATGATTTTGATAGACAAACATGGAATCAAATTATTAAAAATAATTAGGAGGTACTCATACTTTATTATTATTAAACTAATCTTGTAGATTTAAAGAAATTCTGGTTCTAGGATTGGTCATACAGGGATACTTCCATAAGAGTAGTTCAATCTGAATTTGGACAATGTTTCATGCAAATTTACCGATTTTTACAACTAGCGAACGGAATTATTTCGATTTTTGACTGATTTTTCAACTTTGAAATTTTTGAAAACTTGATACATATTCTTATAGGAAATTTTACGCTGATTCCGAATATACCTCATGTTAGTACTTATGCCGAAAAACTTATTTCGCACAACAAATCGCAAAAAACAGGCTATTTTGAAATTTTTGACTACATTTTTGAAAATTTCAACCCGAAGATGTAATCCGATCATGCTGGCCAACGAACTTGAACTTTCGTTTTGTGTCCTTAACATTTTAAAATTTGTTTGAAGTTTCTAGCACAATTCTACGGACAGTTATCGTCTGGAATGACACATACATATATACATACATACATATATACATACATACATACATATATACATACATACATACATATATACATACATACATACATAAAAAAATGCGTTAAACTTCAGAATATGATTCAGAATAGCCTGAAACGGATTTCTGCATAAAATGTTTTCAAAAATTCACATTCTACAAATTTTGAGGCGAGAGCAATAGCTTAATTTTCTTCAAAAATTCGCTAAAAGGCATAGGCTTGCGGTATTGTGCGTGCAAGTTCTTTGACTCTATTGTCTCGGTCCACTTGACTCACGCAAGTATCGAGTACAATTACATAGTTCAGGAATAGCTTCTGAAATCGTACAGGCCCCCCAATAAGTGGTATGATGGATGTCGTAACTCCGACAACAACCGTATTATTTTTCTGTTTTTTTCCTCTCGTGATTTATTTCACGCTCGACCGATAACGTGACAAATATGACGGAGCAGTCTAAGGAATGAATAATCACTATATATGTTCCTTCTCTGACAATTGGGTATGTACTCAAAATAATTATAATTGGAGATTTCAGCAATAATAAAGCTTGATTTTTCTTCAGAATATATTTTGAAAATTCGGTATGTATTATAAATTTCCATGCGTAAATATGAATATACATGAAATATAGTATTTATATATGAAAAATTGTTTAAATTATGAAATACCACGGATTTTTTTTTCTGCGTGCAAAAGTTGTAATTAATTTTGTTAACAGCATTAATAGCGTTTGAATGGCTAGTGTAAATTTCACATTTTTGATTTGGAAAGTAAGTTATTACAGAACCAGTACTCTCAAGTTGAGCTTTAAAGCAACGCATATTAGCGTTTTGATTCATTTATTGATGGTTAATAAAGATTTAAAAAAAAAGTCTTTATTAATAATGATTTGGATAATGGAATCTATGTAGCGAGACGTCAGTACAATAAATTCTTTACAAAAACATTCAAATTTACAATAAAAACTTTACAGTGAAAGTAGAAACAGGAAAAAAGTAAATTACCCTATTTTTAAATAATTTAAAATGTTTATGTTGGTTTGTTTTTCACAACTTTTTAGTACCTCTGCCATACTTGGAATCAAGATTGTTTAAAACCTGGAAAAATGATTCTCCAATGCACAAAATGATTGTTACGAATTTACTTTTCGCTATTCCATTTCACTCATGTTCAATTTTACTCAAGAAGGTATACCTACATGCCTAGAGTAGTCATCTATTGACAGATTTGCGTAAAAATTGATGTTAAGATGAATGACTTTTTGATTAATTTGTAATACGCTCCATTTTGATGGCCTTAGATTTTAAGATTTTTTTTCATCCATTTTATCTAGAATATCCCTTAGTTGTGCAGCACTTCATAGTTGATTTACAGGTTTCAAGGAAAACCTACGTCATCTGGCGAAGTCGCAATCTAAAACAACAACAGGGCATGTCAACGAAAGCACGCGAGGTCGAATTCGTTAACCCTTGTAAACAATTAACATTCCCCCACTCCCTGTCCCTATTTATGTACTCGACTCGCAAAATGAAAATTAACCGAAATAGGAGGATGTGATGCGTTACCAGCAATTGGTCGCCTCTTTTTTCCCAGTAGGGACATAATGACACTAAATGACGCCTGTATGGGATAACCAGAACAATTTCATCGAGGACGCACCCGGTGGTTGACGCCTGGAATTGGGGACATCCTGCGTGTTGGTTGGGTGGGCCGTATTTTTACCTAGTTGGAGGGTCCTTGTCAATCAAGAACCTACTCGACAACTTCAAGAGTGTGATTGTCTTGTGACTTTCTCACATCTTATCATGCGAGGACTCTCAGAAAATGATGTATGTAGCGTGTAGGTGCGTCTTTTCACTTTGAAGTTTTTCTACTTGACTCAGTGCGTGGGTTTGTGCCCTGTATGCCTCAATTTTGGAGCTATCAACTTGAAATAGTTGGTAGGTAACTTTTTAGACATCCGGATTCAGCTGTAAAGTTTTTAGTGAGGATCCGACGACAGGAACCTGTCGTTGATAACGGCAATCATCGTCAAATCAATAAAAAATCAAGTTTGGTATCGTTTTCCATAATTTTTTGCCTCACAGAATCAGGCTGAAAAGTTGTCCTTGACAATACAACGTCAGGCCGTTGTCACTGACGTAAGTCATTGTCAAATCACCAAAAATCGAGTTTGGTAGCAAAAATTTGTACATAACCTCAAACTTTGTGACACACTGGTCAGCGGGCCCAATAGTTGTCCCATAAGGTAGGTACTCAAACTCTAGTACTTCAACAACAGAGCTCCTGAAACCTTCCTACCTCTTTCTCCTTACTCTAAGCAAATGGAGATTGTTGATGTTCACAAAAGTTTTATTCTTTACCTTGGAGACTCTACAGTGATTGGAGAGTAGTCACTAAAGACTACTCCCTTTCCTGCAAGGTGATTGTATAGTCACCAAACCGGGCATTAAATTTAGCACTAAAAGTAAACGGTGGCCACTAGAGTCTGCCAAACTTGAAGTACCTACTCATCCTTTCTCTGTCTACGGTGATAGTCTTTGTCGCCGGGTTGATCCTATCACGACATCCCGCATCAGCCCCAACATAAACCTCATTTTTCAAGTTTCAATCAGTATCAGATCATTGGAGCTAAGTTGATAGGTTTGAAATTAACTAAAATTGCAACAAAATATTACTCCATGCCCGTACAAAAGGCTATGAATGGGCAAGTTTCTTAGTTTTTTTTGTTTTTCTTTTTTCATTTATGATCAAAGACGCTACACGACTGCAAAATTTTCAGCTCAAAACTCCAAATGGTTTGGACAAAAAGCTGATAGAAAGAACTGAATTGACGCCATAAGTGAATAGCACTGAGGTCTCCCCCTCCAGGCTGATGCAGGAGCCCCCCATGACGACATCTAGCTTTTTTACACCGCTGTTTCGTCCACTTACAATCATCCGGTTTCCTCCATATTGCAATTTTTGGACAGCCCAATTCACGCCCTAGTGAATGAGGGCTGTACAGCTCTTCTAGACGTTTCAGCCTCTGCCCAGAAGACCTGGCTTGCACATTATCACGCTCATTACTCTCAGTTCTGTTACAGGTTCCAACAATACAGAAGCCTAACAAGATCCTAGATCAAATCAAATCTTTATTTACGGAATAATCCATTTTTGTCACAATTGTATAGATAAATAAAATAGTCAACAGAAGAAAGTAAAGGTGTCTAAACATATATAAGTTAATCATGTTTTCATCATCAAATGACGGCGTTCAAGGAACCAACAGAAGTTAGAACAAGTAAAGAAGTTATACAAAGTTATAAAAGTTATAAGATTTGACTTCTATTCGTCTATATCCAGTGCAGATAGGTATCGCCGCATTGTGATGTCACTAGGTCCTACTTCACCCACCGCTCGAAGATGCTTGCACCAAAACTGATTTGCAAAGTGCACATTGCTGAAAGGGTTAAAGTCAAATGCGATCTAGCAATTAGGAGGGTGCATAATAAGGAGGGTCAGGTGAGTTTGAGATTTGAAGGGAAATAATTTTGCTCCAGAGTGCCGTATAAACACTGCATGTTGGATTGACAGGAGGTTAAGGCAGACCCAGTACACAACCTGTGCCATCAGTGCAGTTCAGTTGTGAACCAACGCTTCATGAACAGTCAAATGCTATTAATCCGAAGTGGTGTTTGCACAAGAACCACTTGTGGTGCCCTAGAACAGGGGTGCCCACAGGGGGGGGGTCACGACGCAAACTGCGTCGTTAAAATTTTTGGGGGGGGGGGGGGGGGGTTAGAAAAATGAGTATTTTTTTAATTTTTTTATGAACAAGTAATAAGATTTATACTAACAATTTGCTAGCGTCAGCTGTTTTCAATTCGAATTACTTTATTGGATAATATGTTGTAGAAACAGGTATTGTGCGCATGCGTTGTGAGTGCCATAATGACAGCGGTAATGTCTTTGACACTAATATTATATTAAATATAATATATATTAAATATATAATAAATATAATAAAATAAATAAATAATATATATATATAATAAAATAATATATATTAAATATCTATTTAATAAATATTTTAGTTGGGGGGGGGGGGGGGGGGGCACCCCTGCCTAGAAGTTGGTCTGAATAGGGGGCTTGAGCCAGCAAACTGTCCCTTACAGATGAACTCATCGGTTTGGTCCTTTTACCAATAGAACGAGCTGTTCTATGCTCTGGGTGGTAGAACATGTCGTTGCAACCGAATACCGATACCGAATACAGAAGTTCTGCAAGCTCCCACCTATCGGATAAGAGGTAGCTTAAAATTCCCTTCAGAAGGTGGCGTCTTCACTAGGAGTGTGGTACTGCGTCCTGATGCTGTCGACAGGACAACTTGACCCTTATCTTACAAAAACCTTCATTTCAATAGGAACAAATATTCTAATTTATTTTGGGAAATGTTAATAATAAGAAACAAATTCTTAAAAATGGGAGTGTAGTTCATTTTCTAAGATGGATAGAATCGTGTGTCTAAAACAGCCGAAAAACACATTATGCCCCATAATCTACGGAGTTATTGAAGAAACGTCTAAGGTGGCGCGGAATCAAAAATGGAGCCATCGGATCTTCACTTTAAAACTACGAGGATCCACCTTATTTTATCTATCAGGACATTTTGTCTCATTTCATAACTACGAAAGTATAGGAGAACTATCCTGTATACAACCTACGTTCAATAGTTTATTGGATATTAATTAAATCGAAAGAAGAAGCTCTCAAAAACATTATAATTTCGAAGTTTAATTGTGATATCCAAAGAATAGAGTATACTCGTACTAGGTGGAGTATTGCTCAACCCTTAACAAGTTCTCCAGACGTAACTTGAACCCATATATTATTTTCTGCATTAATTTTTACAGCCGACAGAGATATAGGAAAAAGTGGAACGAAGGTCGGAAATAAAAACCACGTAACCTTGGAAACTGCATATTTGTGAGGCATTGGACGGGAAAGGTAGTTTTACAAGTGGATTCAGAGTCAATGTGTCAAGGCGAGCTCGTTCTCGGATCTTGGTCAAATCGTGGCTACAAACTTCGCGCACTCATAAGACTTATGGTCCGAACAAATACCTAGGTAGTGAACGAGCGACGATAAAGGAATATCTTCTCTAATTGCAGAAATAAACGCTAAATAATTACACAAAGGTCTATGATTTTTGTATTACAAATCCCTTCAAGAAGTATTAGGCATTGCACGAAGTATACGGCATACTATCTAAATAGTAACTATTGAACGAGTTATATGATATATTATATAACTACATATACATGGTCACCTACCGAAACAAAAATTAATAAAATTAAATAGAACACCTAATTAAGCTGCACAAGTCCGTTTGTACATATACAAGGTGTCCGTGACACATTGTGAAATAAAAATCAGAACTACTTCGAAAATGGAGCAGAATGCCGCCAACCGCACCGTCCTCCAGCTCAATCCTTTGCTAAGATATAATTTTTTAACGATTTTTTTTCTCGAGAAAACCACGTTTGTTGACATAAAAACCCACATTTCCCCCCTTTAAATAATATTTTCCCAATTTTTTACCACATTTTTGGAATCAGTGTTAGATTGCATTCAAAAGATCAAATTAATGCTTTTCATCGTGTATTATTAATTTATCAATATTCAGACTCATTTATTAAGAAACAGACGTCAATTCTTTTAGAAATTGAGAAATTAAGAAAATGGTTAAAAACCATCTGGTGCGAGGCTTCACACTACTTTCCTTAATTGTATTCATTTTACATGGATGCTATCATGATGGATCACATCTTAGAAGGATGGGATCCAGAAGTTTCTTCAGGTGGCTGTCAGTAAGAGACCGATGAGCACCGATTGTATGAATTCCTGTATTTACTTTCCGGGCGAATAGGAAAGTAATAACTCTCTTCTAACCATCCCCAAAAATTGCATCTGTAGTAGAATCTCTTGAGCCATTTCGACGGAAACTAAGTTTTTCACCTATTTTGGGAAGTTTTTTGCTCATTACTGCTTTTTTTTATTGAAAGAAAGTGCAAAAAATTATGTTTTTACACTAATTATTTAGCTCATTACTGTTGATCATGATGGGTATCGAATATAATTTGTATCCTTAAGAAAAGTAACTCCTGTGAATTTCATCAATATCCTTCGAGCCATATTGAAGGAAAGACCAAAAAGGTGCTAAAAAACTACGTTTTTTAACCTATTTTTGGAAGTATTTTGCTAATTACCTCCGTTAGAGTATTTTCCCAAGCATGAGGGGTATCTAATACCATTTTTACCCACAAGAAGAGTAACTCCTGTGAATTTCATCAAAATCCCTAGAGCCATTTTGGAGAAAAGGTAAAAAAAGTGCTTAAAACGACGTTTTTTCACCTATTCTGATTTTTTAACCCCCCAATAATGATCTGGTTTTTCTACAGTAGGAAGTACTACAATTTTCCTACTGTAGGAAAACGGACTGATTAATTACCATCTTCTTTTCACGCAGAACATGTCTACGACCAATCCAACGTTTGTACCCGCTCCTAGATGCTGAATCCTACGTATCTGTAGAAGAAACCAATAAAGAAATTCTTACCCAGCGACCCTTCTGGAATCTCTACGTGACCCAGCTGGAATCTCTACTCGACCCAATTGCAGGTTGCGACCTGCTAGTTGGGTACTACTAGATTTTTTGATCAGTTTCATATCTGATATGAATTTAACTTTCAATAGAATGAATTAAGATTGAACGTTCAAACTGACAATCTAGCTAGTCCGTATGAATTAGTGAGTGGTAGGAATTGGAAGGAGGAGGTAGGTAGAGGTAGGAATTGGGAAGGAAAAGCTCTGTGACACAATAGTTGTCACTGTAGACCGAGATCGATATAGGAAAATACATTAAGCTACAGTTCACTCTCAGTACAAATTATGAGGGAGACGGGGTTCGGCAACTGTTATAACTGTACGCCCTGTTTGTATGGAAGATACAGGTTTCGGCAAAGCGATATCACTGTACACTCTGTGTGGATAGAAATACTTGGAATTTGGCGACAAATATCACTATGCACTCAAAGTGAGGATAATATGGATAGTTAAGAGCTAGGTTAGAAAATGTAACAAGAGAAATTTCCAATAGAATGGATATCGCCTCGAGTCTCACCTCTCTATTATACCTATTACCCTAGGAAACTAGGTCAGATTCGGGCTGTTGCTTGGATTTATCTAGAAAACCACAACTAGGATTTTGAGTCTGGAGATTGATATTTATGCCTATGCATGGAACAACCAATTAACATTGAACAACCTTTAAAGAGGTGTTGTTAAGGAGTAACTGATGGGATGCTCCTTCACTTTTTAGTGTTAATTGCGAAGAAGTGAATCAAATTCTTCTTAGACTGTAGATACAAGTTCTGGTGATGTAAGATAAAATAACTTTATCTTACATCACCAGACTAACTTTCATTAACATCAACGTTCGAGAAGTTAATGTAACAGAAGCATGCAGATGAGAGATTTGAGCTTCAAACAAAGGGAAAATGCACGATCTGCGTTATTCTTCAACCTAAATCTCATCAACAAATGTTTCAGAATAGGTACATTCTGTCTGCGCCATGAGCGATGGAATGTGTACAGATACAACTTAAACAAATTTCATACCACTCACCATCAACGGATTTAGGGACGAAGTTTAGAGTTCTGGTTTTGGAGCGAAGTCCTTCTCCGGAACCATCGATCCAGATGTACATGGCCTGAACCCGATCTTCAGGCTGGGGCAGCTCCATGTACTTCGACAAGATCGTCTTGTTGAGCTGAGCATTGGGCGATTGTTCGAGCACCATGGCTGCGTTTCTGAAACACAGTAAACACATTTTCAGATTGTAGGAAGTGGTTGTGGTTGTCATTTCTTGAATCAGAGATCTTCATATTAGGATTATAATAAGAGGAAGGGAGTTAAGGGGGGGGGGATCGTATTTTATATGAACTCACATAACAGAGGGAGTGTTAATTATTGGGATTTTCTACAAAGTAGACAGTTAATTAAGTAACTAAAGTAATTTTGTGAACAAAATCGAGAAACTACCAAAATCTTTTTGCCTGATCTTATGATCCCCCCCTCCCTCCCCATTCACCATCTATTGTGAGTCTTAAAAGCTGATTGCTTCAATTAATCCATTCAATTTATATTTTACTACAAGTATTGATTTATAATTTTTAAACTTTATGTAAAGATGCGAACATATCGAGCATCCAGACCACCAAACTATTCACAAACATAGTTGCTAATCATTCCCCGATCAGTTGTTTCCCTAACGTTTGCCCACAGTTTGTTTACTATGGATTGATCGCTAGCACTAGAAGAACAACTTCAAATGTTCAATTTAAGCCATCTTTATGAGGCCGCCATTTCAAATGCCACAAATTTCAAGATGGCCGACAAAGGTTTTCTCTATCAGAATGGAGTAATTTTCTAATCTTTTGTATAATCTTAAACCTTCTCCTGAAATTACTATCAATTTTTGGGCCTCAGCTCCTGGACTATAATAATAATACGGTTTTAACGAATTTTTTACAAACTAAATAGGTAGTTAATTAAGTAACTAAAGTAATTTTAAGTTTGTTAACAAAATTGAGATACTACCATAATCTTTTTGTCTGATCTTATGATCCCCCCCTCCCTCCCCATTCACCATCTATTGTGAGTCTTAAAAGCTGATTGCTTCAATTAATCCATTCAATTTATATTTTACTACAAGTATTGATTTATAATTTTTTTAACTTTATTTAAAGATGCAAACATATCGAGCATCCAGGCCACCAAACTATTGACAAACATAGTTGCTAATCATTCCCCAATCAGTTGTTTACCTACAGTTTGTTTACTATGGATTGATCGCTAGCACTAGAAGAACAACTTCAAAAAATGTTCAATTTAAGACATCTTTATGAGGCCGCCATTTCAAATTCCACAAATTATAAGATGGCCGACAAAGATTTTCTCTATCATAATGAAGTAATTTTCTAATCTTTTTGTCTAATCTTACACCTTCCTCTGAAATTACTACCTATTTTTGGGCCTCAGCTCCTGGAATATAATAATAATACGGTTTTAATGAATTTTTTACAAACTAAATAGTTAATTAGGTAACTAAAGTAATTTTAATCAAAATCGTTTGTGAACGAAATCGAGAAACTACCAAAATCCTTTTGTCTGATCTTATCATCTGCCTCTCCCCATCCATCATGAGTCTTAAAAGCTGATTACTGCTATTAATCCATTCAATTTATGTTTTACGACAAGTATTGATTTATAATTTTTTAAACTTTATTTAAAGATGCAAACATATCGAGCATCCAGGCCACCAAACTATTGACAAACATAGTTGCTAATCATTCCCCGATCAGTTGTTTACCTAACGTTTGCCCACAGTTTGTTTACTATGGATTGATCGCTAGCACTAGAAGAACAACTTCAAATGTTCAATTTAAGCCATCTTTATGAGGCCGCCATTTCAAATGCCAAAAATTTCAAGATGGCCGACAAAGATTTTCTCTATCAGAATGGAGTAATTTTCTAATATTTTTGTCTAATCTTAAACTTTCTCCTGAAATTACACCTATTTTTGGGCCTCAGCTCCTGGACTATAATAATAATACGGTTTTAACGAATTTTGATTGAATTGAACACGGATTGGCGCTTTCATGCCCCACCGTCCAAAACACACTTATTTACACTTCATAGCGTGTCTCGTTCAGTATAGATATATCGCAGGAGTTCATTTACGTATATTTTATCAGGACGTGGGTGCCAATAGTGAATTACACCAGCCGCACACCGCATGCACGCATACTGTCCGTCCCTGAGACGACCCCCCTTCACCCACTCACTACGCGTTTGATTAATTCATGCCCAGCTTATCGATTGATGTCCGAACTGATAGGCCTTCGAAAAACTACCGCCTTCCCTCGTGAAGGGCCTACAAAGTGTTTCTTCCAGTCTAATTTTGGATGGGATTGATACGTCATCTCTAACCATAAGATTCATTACCAAGCGATTCATTCATACCGTATGTCATACCGTATACTGTATTCGTTCACACCGTGACATTCATTCATACCGTAAGATTCCTTACCAAGATTCATTCGAGAAGATTCATTACCGTAACTAGAAGTGGTTGAGTACGGTGAAACAAGTGTCACGCATGCAGCACGACCTTATGAACGGATATTTGTAAAATATTTGAAATTTGAGCACTTTGAATGCAAATAATTATTGCTAACTACTAATTGTATGGCTCCTGAAAGTGAAAACAATGTTTCCGCTACCTATAGGTTGACTCGGAAGCATTAAATTAAGAACGTCCAAAAACCACCATCTTCGCTCTGCGCATGCGAAAACGTAAATTACATCGGGTATTAGCGAATTTTTGAAGAAAATTAAGCTATTGCTCTCGCCTCAAAATTTATAGAATGTGAATTTTTGAAAAACTTTTATGCAGAAATCCGTTTCATGCTATTCTGAATCATATTCTGAAGTTTAACGCATTTTTTTATGTATGTATGTATGTATGTATGTATGTGTCATTCCAGACGATAACTGTCCGTTGAATTGTGCTAGAAACTTCAAACAAATTTTAAAATGTTAAGGACACAAAACGAAAGTTCAAGTTCGTTGGCCAGCATGATCGGATTACATCTTCGGGTTGAAATTTTCAAAAATGTAGTAAAACATTTCAAAATAGCCTGTTTTTTGCGATTTGTTGTGCGAAATAATTTTTTCAGCATACTAACATGTGGTATATTCGGAATCAGCGTAAAATTTCCTATAAGAATATGTATCAAGCTTTCAAAAATTTCAAAGTTGAAAAATCAGTCAAAAATCGAAATAATGCGGTTCGCTAGTTGTAAATAGCGACTGAAATGTCGAAGATTTCTTCAAAACTTCGCTCATGGGGTCATGCTGCATGACTGGACTTTTCATTTTTTTGTTTCTTAATCGACCAAATATGACGTTTCAAGCTGAACCTTAATTTATTCTTTCCCGCTATGGAATTTTGCAAGATAATTTAAATTTTTTCCATGATTTATACATTAATGTTACGGAAACGAGGAAGCTATGTGCTACACCCAACTTGATTCCTGACCCACCCACATCATTCCTCCTCAGCCAATTTTGATGAAATATGAAACGTAGGCTACATTTGACCTGACGTTGTCAGGGAGAGGTTAATAAAGTTAAGAACTAGCAATCTGGCAAACTAAACTTGTTCTAAAAAAGATGTTTTTCAATTCAAAATGGACTTTAGACTTCAGATTTTTAGTTTTTTTTTGCAGTTTTCATAAAATTTTCAGCAAAATTTTGAGTATACATTTTTAAATGTTAGTTCAACATTGATAAACAACTTATTTTCACTAAAATTCTGCTAAACTATATACATTTTACGATTTTTAGCTGTTTTTAGGCATTTAGCACATTTTTTTAAATTTGAGTGGTATAACGTGCTCAAAAAGTGCTGCCCGAGAACTCATTCTTTTATTTCGCCAAAAGCTTGATTTTTTGGCGCAAGAACGGAATTTTTAACTCAATCCTGAGAAGAGTTATCGTCTGGAAAGTCTGGCTTTAGGTCTTCTTCCACATTTGGTCATTGTGGTCCTGCAAATTTCTACCATCTTCTTCTTGTACTTCATAGGACGTAGGTCCAGACCTTTTAGCTACTTCTCCCTGAGCCCATTTCATTGCCGATGGTGGTTTTACCAAAACTTTTCCCCCTTCTTGAAATTCTTAATTGTTTCCCGATGCCGATTCATTAGGGTATTTTTGCAGTTTACCATCGTCGTAGTACGAAGACAAAACCAGAAGCTAAACAGTCAGTCGTCTGTACGAACAGGGAATCGTTGTACAATCGAATGAAACGATTCAAAAGTCATACTAACTTTACTACACTCTAAATCTTCTTAATTAACCCCGAGTCATAGATCGCATACCTAACATGTGATGTATTCTTTCATAATGGAAGAAGTATTAAATTATTGACGACTTTATCAATGTGGTTTAATTTTTTCACTAGAAACAGATGTTGTGGAAGATGGAAGGGAACTAGGAAGGTAGTACCTAGTTGTTAAAGCAGCATCGAACTTCGCCTTGGGTTAGAAGAATCTCATTCGAGAACATCAACATGATCAACGATCAAGATGTATATTATAAAATAAACACTTTTTCCCCGTGGCCAATTTATTACGTTTCATTATTGGAAATAATGATCCATTATTGAAGATGTGGATACCTGCTGATACTCGACAAAGGGCCAAGACAGCAGTTTCTCTCTGTGTCTATCTTCTCTCTGAAGTGGCTTAAATCCCTACCCATTTAATCAAAATCGATCTATCAGTATCGGATTGTATTCGGCTTCCCTTGAGCTACGAATAGGATTTTTCTATACGTACAACGAATGGACCGCTAACCGTTAGAATTTTGCGCGCATGCGCAATGCTCCATTTCTATTCGTAGCTCCTCCTACTCGACTACGACTCAGCGTTGCAAAAACTCTCTCTATTGAAGCTTGATCTTGGTTACGCTCTAAGCTAGGCATTAATAATTCAAATTGCGTGCGTAACCGACGAACCAAAAGGAGTTCAGCTGGAGGTCGTGCTGTGAGGAGTCGAGCGATATATGTAAATAGAAAGCCAATGTTTGGGACCGAGTTCCTTTCTCAGGCGTAACCTTGTTTTTGAATGTTCGCACAGCTCTCTGAGCCAAACTCCTAACAAAATATGCTGAATTCGTTGTAGGAACGGCCCATTATTTATCGGCGACCAGGATTTCTGGCAGAACAAACCTATGGAAAACTTCTTTCAGAGCAGTTGTAGTGGAATGTGAATTAATACTGCTGATTAGTATTAGTAGCGGATTCGCCCACTACTATCGATCACATCATTCCATGAAATGGTCCTGCAAAATCCACATGCAACGTGAACCATGGTTGTGACGGTATATTCCATGAGAATGGAAGCCTCTTCAAGAGCAGTTTTTGGCATCGCAGACGTTTCCTTTCTCCTTAGGTCTTTAAAACTGTACTTGCATAACTATATCGTAATAGTAAGTCTGCTGACAACTTTACTCAAGAAGTTTAAGAAGACATCATCTATTCGATTCAGTATCCCCCCCTCCCCCCAAAACAGCAAAAACTACATTAAACACGTATTTTTGAGATTTTTTGTTCGATATCATCGTCGATTGTTGGCGCTATCGTCGTTGCATCGAATTAGATCGCTCTAAATGCCGGCTCAATCGATTCAACGCGTCAAAAACTATCGAAATCCATACCAAACACACAGTGACGTAGTTTTATGGGGTGTTTCGGTTGACATGTCTAAAATATTCGCGCCTCATAGAGTCAGATCGGCACTAAAAACCATCATATTTCGGGTGTCTAAGAAGTCTACCTAACAAATTTCCTTACTATAGTAAATGGATGGCAACACGCAGATCGTATCGTAAATTTCAAGTTGATAGCTCCAAAATTGCGACGTGCTGCGTGGAACAGACATATAGCAGCAACGGTTGTTGACGATATCGTCGGTGCTTCAAATAGGGTCGCTCCAAAAGTTGCTGCAATCGATTCAACGCGTCAAAAACTACCGAAATTCATAGCGAATACGTATTGAAGAGGTGTTCGATGTCAGTAATGTAAAACTTTACACTTACATTCGAACGCTCATTGAAATTGACGTCATCATCCTAGAGCTGTTTTTTCGCATAAAAACGCACGAAAGTAACTGAGATATGGTTGATTTTAAGCCCCAAACCGGCCTATCCTGGTTTACTTGAAAACGCACACACACAGTAAAATTACATGATGCCAGCTTTTTAGTTAGTAAAAAAGGAACAAAAAAAATCATGGTCGGGAGCTGAAAAATGCATTAATTTGGCGCGCACTGGTGGTGTGGCCGCCAGCAAACAGGCGAATAAAAATCTCAATACGATGGTAAAGGCTTTTTTGGCCAATTCCCGACCATGGTTTTATTGTTCATTTTCACTAACATCATGTAATTTTACTGTGTGTGTGCGTTTCCAAGCAAAAAAGGTTCAGGATAGGTCGGTTTGGAGCTTAAAATCAACCATATCTCAGTTATTTTCTTGCGTTTTTATGCGGAGAAACAGCTTCAGGATGATGACGTCATTTTAATGAGCGTTCGAATGTAAGTGCACAGGTTTACACTATTGACAACGTCTTGGATATTTGCAGCTGGTCGGGTCGGATCGGCACCAAAAATAATTCTCTATATTCTGGGTGAGTAAGGAAGGGTGTCTACCAACCGAATTTCAAGTCGATAGCTCCAAAACACCCCGAAACGCGGAGCAGGCAGAAAGACTCAAATACAAGCAAATGATGGACAAAAGTCGAGACTCACTTCTTTCGTCAATTTAAAAATGTATTGGTCGAGTGACCTAAGCTTCGTTCTCAGTGTGCGTTCTGCAAGTTCGGAACTTCTGGGCAAGCGCAGTCGAGTTTTGTCGTTCGCAGTGCCAGAACGCCAAGTTCGGCGTTCGCAGTGTTTTGCGAACCCAGTTCCGAACGGTTATGACAGTTCCCATTTTTTCGGAACTGCCAGAACTCGAACGCAAGGACGTAGTTAACGCATGCGCATTTCACAATTTTTCGGATCTCATGGAGTAAACAACTCTCTTCTTCTTCATCGAAATCATACTTAATCATACTTTCGTCTCTATACGTTAGTATAAGTACCTATTCTATGGTCGAAATGTCACCTAGCTCGTCAAGTTCGGAAAGGGATAGTTTCCACGATGGTGATTGGTTTGTAAATGATCAGAACGAGATTGAAGTCATAGTTTGATCTGGTCTACATCCACGAAACTCAAATTTTTTCGAGTGTACTCCTCAGTCATCGTGAAATTTTTTTAAATTGCCGTAGGGGTAATAGTTAAGTAGTATTCACTGGTATAGTAAGTAATATATTCACGGGAACTAAAAATATTTTGAAAAGGAGCAACTGAAAGTAACACGAGTTGAGTGAGGTCACAAACAACAACAGGTTATTCCACTTCCAAGTTCTGAAATCGTTCGCAGTGCAGAACGCGGTTCCACAAGTTCCGGAACGCCCCGGGATTTCCCGTCCCAGTTCTGATGAGTTCTAGAACTGTCAGAACGCGCACTGAGAACGAAGCTCTAGGAAATGTTTGAAAATTGCTCGCTTGAGTGAGCGTTAAGGAGGGAAAACAACTGTCGAAGATAACGATTTTTACTTGTTCCGTTATCGGTGTCAACGAATACGTCAATCAGGGGACACGAAAAGAAAAAACCTTCTCAATGGTCGGAAAGGGGCAGAAAAGTACGTAATGAGCGGGGATGGCGAATACGCGGGAAACAGAGGTTGTAAGGCCGGGAGGCCTGGGGGTTAAGTTGGAAGTCACGCTACCGGAATAACATCGATCGGGCACTTGACGGATCTGATAGAGTAGAGCAGGAGAGAGCTCGCCTCCACGACCGTCCGGAGAAGTTAATCGTTACGAAATTTATTGGTTCATTCTGCTTGGGACTCACCGAAAAGAAACGTGTTTTCTCTCAATATTATTTGGTAGTATAGAATTAAGATAGAATAGAATAGAATATAGCTTAGTCCATGATATCCAGCGAGACGCTAGTCTTGCATTGCCAAGCCTTAAAAAAACATTGCAACGAGACTTGTCGAGATAAGTAAAAAACTAGAATTCGGCCCAACATTGACCCCCACCCAACCTCATCCTGTTGGCTGAAACTTTTCTTTGCATATCCTGGGAGGCGCATGCCGCCAAAGTCGCCTCATGTCAAATACGGAACGGTAGATCAATTCTATATAAGCTAAAACGAGTCGACATTTTTTCTCTCATCTCACCTAATATTTTGCCCACCAACTTCTAACAGTTCTCTTCAGCCAATTTTGATGAAATTCGAAACAAAAGCTACGATTTGACCTGATGAAGAGCCTTTTGGGGTATATATATATATATATATATATATATATATATATATATATATATATATATATATATATATGGACCCCCTAATCTATACTCGGCGCTTCGCGCCTCGCCGGATCTGTTCTCTTTTCTACTGCGTAGAAAACGAGGATAATTTGCTATGCAATTTATTAATTGCATATTATCAATGCTAGCGACGATTAATTAATTAATTAAATTAAATTAATGGATATAAAATAATAAATTACATTAAAAAAATGGATATAAAAAAATTTGGATGTAAAAAAATTTTCAAGCCTGGCTGGGATTCGAACCCACGATGCGCATGAACGTGCGTTTCGAACGTTTTTCGTTACGGACATTACAAAAAAAATTTTTGGGGGTCGGCCTAAGAATTGCATAGCAATTAATATATAATAGGTGTGTGTGTCTTTACAGACAATAACTCTCCTTAGGATTGGGATAAAAATCCCGTTCTTGCGCCAAAAAATCAAGCTTTCCAAACGAAACGATGATTTCGTTGGCCAACAATTTTTGAGCACATCAAATTGGTCAAATTTCAGAAAATTTACTCAAAAACTCACTGAAAATGGCCCAAAACGGCCAAAAATCAGTGAATTTACATTTTTTAGCAGAGTTTCAGTCAAAACAAAATTATCAACAATTAAAAAGGTAGGACAATAAAAGATTTTTGCACAACTGCACTCAAATTTCATTTATATTTGCTGAATCTATAAAAACTGCCAAAGAACCTAAAAATGCAAACTCTTTTTTGAATCACCAAATTTTATTCAGTGCGGGTTTTTCGTCATAAAATTTGATTTCAACAATTTCTTTCTACTGAAATATTTCAAATTTCAATTCAGTTTAACATATTGTAAGGCGATTGATACTTAACAAAATTCGCTCATACCATCATGCTGCATGACTACAAATTTTTCATAATTGAGGGTAACCAATTTCATTGCATTCAAAGTGCTTATTTCAAGATGATTCAACATAAAATATCTATCTGTATCTATAAAAATCTAGGTATATATTTTTAAAAATGTAATTATGTTTGTTCGTCCTTTATGCGTGGTCGAACCGTTCGTCCGATGGGTATAAACTTTTCCAATAATTCCTTGCACTACCGGGACGATGATAGGCTATCGGAATCTTCCCCAAACCAACTCCTTATCGTTAAACTGGCCGCCCTTCGCAACGGGTAAATACAAGGGGAAAGCGAATAACTTTTCCACACAAAAGTGGTACGCGTTGATATTACAACTATCTGGAGCAACAATATGTAGTAAATACTTGGAGATGAAGTGAACCCGTACGTTATAATGTTTCGCATACGAAGAAATTTGCTTCAGTATCAAAGCAATGACAGTATGTATGACTGATTTTGATCTTTCATGTGTAGCTGCTTACCTCATAGAAGATTTTTGAGAGACTTAGTCACGACAACTGATGGAACAAGGAAAGACGGCTCTGCTTTTGTAGTATCATCCATCAGAGATAAGCGCCGTCTTGGATAAACTAACAAACGATTAGCAAAGACCCACTTGAGGATAAAGAAAAGGACGACGGAAAGAACGGACAGCAGTCTACCCAAGGGTGAGTCATATCACTGCAATAAAAGACCGAGACAAAAGTTTCCGTCGTGCAGCATCGCCATTTGAGCGAGTTTCAGTGAAGCAGATTATTCAATATACAGCCTTGAAGGAATTGCGATACACGAAGGCTGTCCGTGACATAGTGTGAACAACGCTACAAATAATTACCCAAAGGTTTATCATTTCTGTATTAAATAAACCTTCTTCGCAGATCACTGGCCCATAGAAAATTACCAATCAAACTGAATCTATGGTCAAATCAATCAAATCTATAATCAAATATAACTGGACGATGTTACCAACCAAAAGAAAATGAATTAATGAACTAAAAACAATCAATAAATTTATTTTATTTATTTATTTTAAGCGAATTTTTGTAGAAAATGAAGCTATTGCAATGGCTCCAAAAATTTTAAAATAATTTACGAAATTCTCTTCATTGACGAATTCTTCTCTCTCTCTCTCTCTCTCTCTCTCTCTCTCTCTCTCTCTCTCTCTCTCTCTCTCTCTCTCTCTCTCTCTCTCTCTCTCTCTCTCTCTCTCTCTCTCTCTCTCTCTCTCTCTCTCTCTCTCTCTCTCTCTCTCTCTCTCTCTCTCTCTCTCTCTCTCTCTCTCTCTCTCTCTCTCTCTCTCTCTCTCTCTCTCTCTCTCTCTCTCTCTCTCTCTCTCTCTCTCTCTCTCTCTCTCTCTCTCTCTCTCTCTCTCAATATATATATATATATATATATATATATATATATATATATATATATATATATATATATATATGTCCTTCCAGACGATAACTCTCCATAGAATTGAGATAAGAATTCCGTTCTTGAGCCAAAAAATCAAGCTTTCCGAACGAAAGGATAAGTTCGTTAGCCAGCATTTTTTAGAGATTTTTCTAGCCCATTTTTTCAAATTTAACCAATATTTAATGTATTCAAAAAGGGCTGGCCAACGAACTTAGCCATTCATTAGTAAAGCTTGATTTTTTGGCGCAAGAACGGGATTTTTAATCTCAATTATAAGGAGAGTTATCGTCGAAAATGAAACACACACACATAAACTGTGTATATATATATATATATATATATATATATATATATATATATATATATATATATGTATATATATATGAAAAATCGTTAACTCTAGGATTCAGAATGCCTCAAAACGGATTACAATGAAGAAAAATTTCAAAAATTTTGGTTTTAAAAATTTCCGAGCCATTGCAATAGCTTACTTTTTTAAGAACATTTTCCAAAAACACGGTTTCCCTGAAAAAAAAAAAAAAAAAAAAAAAAAAAAACTAAGATATGAGAACGGTATGAGATACAAATATGCAGTTGGTGGCAATTCCCCAGTTCATAATGTAGCTTCACCTAAATTTTTTTGTCACACCTTGACGTAACCATCCTTTATATTTGGTCTGTTTGTTGATGGGAATAATAAATCAAACGAAATCTGCTTTTGAAAGATAGGTAGTTCCCCCAGTAAAGAACTCTCATTCTGTCCTTATCACGTTATACGGCTTCAGGAAGGGTCTTCCACTCATAAACAAGTCAATTGCTTGACTTCATTTCTGATTTGACGGAGCGTTCAGCATTCTGCTAAGTAAACGATAAAAGAAAGAGATACGGAGAGAGAGAGAGAGAGAGAGAGAGAGAGAGAGAGAGAGAGCAAATTGTGGAAAACGATATTACCGAAGCATGCTCGAGCCCAGCATTTGATCTACAATTTAATTAAATATCTTTCTAAATTGTTGATGATAAATTCAAGAAACAGCTAAATTGTTCCAAGAAAACTTCCAGTCATGCAGCATGATCATATGTGCGATTTTTCGTAAATTATCGTACATCACAACTTTAAATTGTTTTCAAATTTGAGCACTTTGAGTTTTTAAGAAATTGTTAACGAACAATTTTATGGGAAAAAATACTCTTTCTAAATAATATCCTTCAATTCAAAAGAGATCTTTTATTTTCAGATTTTTTGCAGTTTTTATCGATTTTTTTTTTAGCAAATATTAATTAAATTTAAGTACATTTTTCAGTATATCTTTGTTCATAACTTTTTAATGTTCTAGTTCATCGTTGATAAACTTTTTTGACTAAAATTCTGCTTAAACAATTTTTTTTTAAACGATTTAATAAGCTTTAAACTCTAGGGTTCTTTTCAGAATGTCTCAAAACGGATTTCAACGAAAAAAAATTTCAAACATTCATATTCAAAATTTTTTGGATACATTGCAACACCTTCATTTTCTACAAAAATTCGCTAAAATTGTTTTTTTGCAGATCTTTATTGAATTATTAAAAGAAAATGAAGCTGTTGTAATGACTCAAAAACTGGGCCTACATTTCGGAATAAATTGAGCTATACAAAGCTTGGAAAAAATCACCAAAATTTACCCGTCAAGTTATGTAGGTATTCGGCACTATCGCTACCCGTTGCTGCACTTAGTTTGTATATGTGCTTTAAAAAGAAAAAAATCTATTTCTTAGGTTTTTTTGTACTGCTCCACGGGGTTGTAGGGAGCCTCTTTACCGGCTATAGCCCAGAAGTATGCCGAGTACTGAACAAACTCACAGACATGGTCACAATTAAACATACAGACAAGCAAACATTTTATTGATTCGTAAAAAAGGTGTTTCCACTTCAGAGTCTGTTCGATGTATTGAGATACCAAGAATATTATGTACCTACTTGTTTTTTAAAAATATTCTGTTATCTTTTGGAGTGTTGAGAAAGTAGGTAAACAGGAGAAAAATAAATCATTCGTCTTTCGGATTTAGCCCTAAATGATGGCACTGAATTACAGAAAAAATTATATCTGTACCCATACATTTCAGATTAAATCAACAACAGTTATCACAAGCACTTCAAAACCTCTTGAGAATAATAATTCCAAAATGATAATATTAAACCTACCTACCTCTTACAAGATTTTTACACCCTTGAGATAAAGGTAAATAGATAAAGGTGATAAAGGTCGGACATATCTCAACAACATTATGTAACATCTTGTATGCTTTAAAGATGACATTCATTGTAGACCATTTTGAAAAACTTGAATGTCGACTAAACTTCCACAAATTAGGTAGATATGTATCAATTTATAGCTATTTATAACACCAAAAATATGCTAATTTTGGTTTTTATTTATCTTGTCTTTATTGAAGTGAATGCTCGTAACCTGGTTAATTTCACCTAATTCATGGGCAATTGAAATTTCACTTATTATCTTGCAAAATATTTTAGAGGAAATTGAAGGTTTAATGTATTAAATCTGACAAAATGAGATCCGATAAGATGTTAAACACCAGAAAAGTCTATTATACGTTATCACAAATTACGAATTCGGTTGTCATATGAACATTGCTAGGGGAGACTTAAATTTCCAATATCAACGACTGTCGTATCACATCCTCAAAATAAGCAAGTTGTATTTTGACATGAATAAGATGTCTTTTCGCTAGGGGTTATTCTAAAAATTCCGTTACCCGTTCCGTGAGCCAAATTTTTACCACGGTTTCTGATGATTTTCACTTACAACCAACGCGTTTCTAGGGACTCCTGTAGTTTTCATGCCAAACAAGAATATTTTTCTCTATTCGTTGGAAAGCTCTTGATTTACCTAACCGTATCAAGCTAACCACTGCGTACTGCGTGACCAATAATCTGAGGTATGAGTGTGGTTGTGTGAATAATTGTTTACATAAAGGTGATCCTTCTTAATTGATTTTGTAAACATGATTGGAACCACTATAGGGACTTTTTTGTTCGAATCGCCATATTCATGATCTAACGGATTTCCCAGTAAGGGGAAAGTTTGGCAAAATTATAAATACTAATCACCCCTAAACAAACTTACTTGAGATATAAATTGGAGATTTGTACAGAATGCTTGAATGCAGAATCTACGACTTACCTGAGAGGGACGGCTTCCTACCACAAGCTCAGACTCTTCGTAAATGAACGCCTATCAAAAAGGTAGAGCAATTCAATATGTTATGTAAGCGGATTCTAGATAACAATAAGCGATAACTCGAGAAAATGTGCTCTCAAGAGGAGAGATACGAGTTTAATACTGTCGTTTCACTGCAGGATCCCGAATTTATAACCTTCCGCGATGAACCACAACTTGTCTGGGTTCATATTAAATCGACAGACGGGGGGGAGATTAAACATCCCACGTCATATTTACGTCAAATTCGAATTATAGATACGGGAAGTCTGGGTTGCAGGAAAGCTACTGTTCATAATCATCCCCTCCCGCCCAACAAAAACAAACAAAAAAAGTTCCGTTGCCTACATTACGAGAGTGGCCTCAATAAAATAATTTGCAGGAAGCTGGTTCGGGAATAATCTGATTCTAGTAGATATCATGCTAGTTAATCAAGTTCCGTGCGTACTGCCAGCATTCGACATACAATCATTTCAATAGTCGTATTAAAAGGCTTAAAAAAGCTTCTTCATGTGGGCATAGTAGTTTTTTTTTTACTTCCTGTAATACGGGTTGTGGGAAAAATCCACACTGACCTTATAAAATAGAAGTACAAGTAAGATCACAACTTTCAACACTGCTGACTGCTGCGGATGGGACTGAGCTTGCGACCAGAGATGATCGAGGCAAAGGAAGTCACTAACAAAGTCCCCCCCTTCGTAGCAATTTGACGTAACACCCCCCCCCCTCCCTCTCTTGACAAGGCCACCTATAAAAGGCTTTTCCCGGCCAGTGACAGTGGTGGGAAGTTGAATCCCCACCTCAATGAAGAGTCTAAATGCCCTTCTGAAGCAGTAGTTTCAGCTGATGTCATACCTTCTACCTGTCGTGCACAACCAAGACTTCTATGGGAGACCCCTAGCACCATAATAACCTCGTTTGTGAAGGCTGAAGAACCCAAAGAATCTTTGGCTTTTGATGCTGCAAATGTTTAAGCATTTCAGATACTTGCTTTTTTACCTTCTACCTGTCATGAATCACCATGAATTCAAGGAAGAATGATCTTACTGTTGATGGCTGTGCTGAAGAACCCCAAAAAACCCTCTGCCCGACAGCAACATTTTCGTTAAGTGCCAGGGCAGTTGAGTTACGATAAAGTACAATCACAATCACGGTAGAAAGTTTATGAAAGGCTCTTCTGAAGCAGTGAGTCCCTTAATGTTTCTTCTGCTGCTGGTACCTCCTATCCACCATTTACCACCAAGTCTTCCAGGAAGACTCCTGTAACCGAAAAATCCGCCCTGTTGATGACAGTACTGAGGAATCCAAAAAACCCTCTGGGCAACAGCAAAAGTTTTGTGGGGTAATTATTCACTCGACATAAATGCTTCATGGGGAGTTGAATCAAAATCTGGTCAAATGGGAGTCTATAGGAAAAACCCTTCTGAATCAGCTGTCACCACATCTTTTCAGATGCTGTGATACCTTCTGCCTGTCAAGGCTTCCAGATGGACCCAGGCACCAGAATGGCCGTCCTATTGATGGTTGCGCTGAAGAACCCGAAACCCCTCTGCCCGACAGCAAGATTTTTGCGAGTGACTTGGGCAACTATTCACTCAAAATAATTCCCTGATGGTTAGTTGAATACCACGACCTGGTGAAAGGGGTCTATAAAGCTATTCTGAAGTGACGATTGCCTGCATGTATAACTAGAATTCCATGAAGACTCCAATAGCACCAGAATAACTCTCTTATTGATGACTGTGCTTAAAAACTCAGTACCCTCTGGGAGCCGATCTATTCAATGGTGAGTCAATTCCTACGCAATCTTTAGAGGAGATGTGTACAGCAAAAACAGTCAGTGGTGTAAATTGAATATCTTTGGTACATATGTTCGCGTGAGTAATAGAAACTATTTGCATTTCATCATCACCATCATTTCTACAGTTTGGACAGCTGAACTACGAGTTCCAACGAATGCTGTCGAAGAGATGAAGGTAAAACAGGTTTGTTCTTCTGTTGACCATGATGATGATAATGATGATGATATAATTATTCACCGACGGATTTCTCCTATTCCTTCATATGTGACATAATCGATTTGTTAAGTTTAATGATAAATAATATTCATCAATCCACGGGCGATCTCGACAAATGTTTGGCAACCGGAGTTGAACGAGCAACAAAAGAACGAGAAACGTTCAAATATTTGTGAGGCGAGCGAAAATAGACTTGAGGCTTCACGTTAATATTGACTGCTCGCAGGGGCAAAAGTCGGTTCACGCGCTGGTATGTAAATTTAATTCGTTCTCCCTCATCGGGTAATGAATCACGATTTTTTCGGCCACGCCAGCCAATCTTTGATGAATGAACGGATATCGGGTAAGTTATAATGAATTGATGAGTCAAATATAATTGCAGGATATAATACTACGATCCGCCGGAGTGGTTAGAGGTTATGCTTTTTTCATACGCCATTCATGAAATATAACACCCATTTACAGAATTGGAGCAGAGGATACTCCTATCAATCAACTTTTTATTCTTATTTTGGAAGACGCTGCAAGTAAATTCACGATGGTTCCTAAATTAGCAATGGGTACCCCTTCTGAATAGACCTAGGACTCATAATAATTGCTTTACTTTCCTAACACCACGACGACTTGGCGGTGGTAGTTAAGAAGTTGTCCTGATCAAATTGTTCTGATAGGCACTTTTGGTTTATTATTTTCAATAATAAATCTTTTTAATTGAACAAGACATTTTTCTAATCCCCCTCCCATCCAATTGTTGATTGAGGTTAATTAAACATTCTTCAACCAGTTCAACTGATCATAACAACTGGTATACCTGCATTTTTAACATGCTTGCCGTCCTTGGCTCCCACGATATCCTAACAGCTGAGGACCCTCGAAATTTGAAATCGATCCTATCGTCACTAATCGAAAAACTCTACAACCATTTTTGGTGCCAGGACATCAATCTGGTTTACAGTGCCAGATTTAATATGTTCTATAGGAGGATAGCGGACTATTCAGGTAGGCAGAAGTACTTGGGACTCATTCAAAATGTCCAGATTGAGAGGGTGTTGTGCCAGTTGCGTCTGTCTTCAAAGTTTTTCATAACTGTTTATTATAGAGGTACTTCTCATAAGTTTAGAAGCGAGAGCTTATGCAATATATGCAATATGAAAGAAGCTGACACCCTCTGCCATTTTTGTCTACGTTGCCCGATGTTAGAACCGTGCCGAAGGCAATTCATTACGAAATACATCTGAGGGCTCCCAGTGGTTGAGGATGAGGATCGTCTGGCTAATTTGCTCGATTTTGGAGATGATAGGGAGAAAATGTTAAATTTATTTCATTTTGTTACTAGTACACTAGCACTTCGATCAATTGCGCTCACCGAATAGGTGTCTGATATGTACAGCATTAGCATTGTATATTGTATAATAGGATAGGATTGTTGTGGATATTGTACGAATATCACAGGTATAGCGTGGATGTTATGGATTCATAACGGATTATTATTATTTATATTAATTTCATATCGATGACCTCGTTTATTTTGCATGTACTTCATTAAGCTGTAATGCCCTGCTAACTAGATTAGGAAGAAGATATTTGACTTATTTCTTACCTATTATATATTTTTCTAATGATAATGTGTAAGTGGACCTGAACTCTTTGTAATAATCATTGATTTAATACAATAAACAACTTACTACTACTACTACTACTACTTATCGAACAAGACATTTTTCTAACCCCCCTCCCACCCAACTGTTGATTGAGGTTAATTAAACATGGATCAAACACCACATGTGGTCCAACAATATTGTAAGTATCATCATATAGGTAGATTCTCCTAAATAAATACGAAACCCAAGTCGGCTTCGCTCCACTTGATCCCGTGATCCCGAAACGGCCAATACAAGCGGAAGGTCAGGTGACACTAAATCTAAGTCTTCTGTTCGTCAAGATTTGCCATTTTCCCTTCATCTGCCATGGACTATAAAAGTGCGGGCTAAGCGGGTTTTGATTGTTTTTTATTGTCACACCTCACATCCTTCCTCACGATATCTGGAACACTCATCAGGGACACTGGAAGTGGCCCGATTCTAAGGGGAGCCATATTGCCATCGTTGACTAAAAACGCTGCAAATTATTTCACAAAGGTTTATTATTTTTTCAATTGAGTATGATCGTAGTTTTAATTGGCTGGCGTACGTCATAAGGCCCGTCCAGACTCCTCGGCGTGTCCTATTTCGAGTTGCCACAACCTATACTTCTATAATTATATACGCATGTTTATATTTCTCGATTTGAGCTCCTATCTATTCAAATAATCATTGTCTTAATAATATCATTATATAAGTACGCACGAAAAGTCGAGAGGATTTGTTATTAAATATGCGTCGGCAAAGCATTGGTATTAACACACAAATATGACCTAGAAAAAAACATATATTCATGCCTCGAAGGAACATGAAATTCGAAAGCAATACAAGTGTAGGAAGTTTTCCACGCCACCCTGGAGGTATTCCCTAGGTCTCGTTACCTCACGACCGGAGGTTCACAGCCCTGTTACGCTTACACTATCATATCACTCATATTTTTCCATCAATATTCATTTGAAAGTTGTGCATTTTGAGATGAGTGAATTTTGTCCTAACATATAATAATTATTAGGTCGTGCAGTTGTGGTCGTGCATGATCTGGTCCTAAAGTGTTCTGTTGCGAAGTCCTACTGCCCATTGTTATCCTAACCGTGGAATATTAGCTTGCACAGTTGTCGTTGAGCAGGTTGGAGTTTTAACACGTCAGTCTAACACTCAAAGCTTCGAAAAAGACACTTTTTCGCCCGTTTTTGGCCCATAGCATCTATGCGAGTAAAGCGATCGGGATGCTTAAACGTAAGGACCAACTAGACCCCAAATGGAGTCTATGTGCAAAAGAACGGGTTTTTTTTTTTTTAGTCAATTCTTGGGCCTTTTATGGCCCGGACGGCGAACGGCGGACGGTGGACGGACATTTCAAATTTGACCTTGAAACGTAAAGTGGCAAAGTTTGAGGGGGGGTTATAAAAACTTTTTGCTATACGATCACATAGGCTTATTATTGGAAATAATAAACCAAAAGGACCGCCATCATGGACTCCACCTGCAACTCGGAGGGGGAAAAAATGAGGGGTACAGTGATGACCACTGTTTAGCCCCCAAAGTGGATAAAAAAAAACCCAAAAATAAAGTAATACAACTAAGACTAGATGTGAAATAGGCTAATAACTATATACATGCTACTATATACAATCAGCAAAGTGAAATAAAACTACGACTAGATGTATATAAATATATCACAGATCAGATATCACAGTTCGTAGTAGAGCTCAGCGGCTCTCAGGTACAACAACAGGGATTGGACCTTGTCTGGTCCGGATAAAACGTCAACCCACTGAGGGGGCTGATGCTGGACTCGGAGGTCCACAAGGGCTGGACCCAGTAAGTGGCGGATGGGCAGATCACCCCCACACCTCCCACACACAACATTTCGAGTTTCTGCACTAAGCAGGTGTCTGTGAGTAAGACGGGTATGGCCAGTGGCAACCCGGTTGACCACTATTCGATCCCGCCTTGGAAGTAGGGTTACGAAAGGGCCCACTGGGCTCAAGTCCTGAAGGACTTGACCCACGCAGACCAGTGCAGTGACCTCAGCTTAGACTAAATTGATAACATGATTATCAATTTCATTAAAATCTTCTTCCATACATTTTATTTCTATTGAATGATTTACACAGATCGCAACTTGATTGCGAATGACAATTATTTCTCATTTTTTGGAAAATTATTTGAATAGTGTTCTTGGTTATAACTGGGAGTTCCATAATTTAATGTTGAAACTAACACTGAAGGATGATGCAGTCATTTCCATTTAATTGAAAATTCTCATTTCTATTCATTGTGCGATAGTTGGACTGTATAGCATTTCTCGGCAACGGATTCTTCTATATTAAATCTTACCGTTCGTGATGCAACCATTAAAACAGGAAGAACCAATTTAAAAAACTCACCTGCAACAGAAAGACAATCCAACGTAAATCTCACATAACGACTCTCATAGGATTAAAAAATTATCTTGCACATACAGTGACCGAAACCAGGTTTTATCGAGTTTTCATAGAAAACATAGCTATTGCATTGGTTCAAAAATTTTAAAATGATAATTTTCCAGAATTTTCTTCATGGAAATCCGTTACTGATATGCACACAATTACAATTACAGATATGCATTTTCATTATAGAACTTGGTTCAATACCCTGCCCATTGGGACCAAATGTTCATATTATCTATATGTTCCAATAAATATCACTTGCCGACCATATAATAGGTGGATTCAGATAAGTTTTAAACAAATTTTGAGTTAATCTGGATCAAAAATAAGTAGAACTCTCCATAGTTCGAGAATGGAGTAAATTTCCTATCTCAATCCTCAGTCATATTCGAGAAACATGTTTTTAAAGTTTTTCAGAGAAACCCATTTCTTTTTGTATTAAGACCGTGTTTCTCTACTTCAACTCAACGAATTTGATTTTCGAGCATTTTCCCGAAATCAGCGTTAATTTTCCTGAACTTTTGAAATATCTGAAATAACATGAAACTTCAAGTTTTACTAGCTACACATTTCTGAAGACTGTCAAATTTCACAGATATTGCCTCCAGCAATAAGCTTTTGAACGGTTTGGTCAATATTGCGATTTCTTTTCAATTAGGTAGATATATTTAAGCTGGAATTTGAAAAAATCTGGTCTCAGATGTGGCAAGGGTGGTGAAAAGTGTTATTATGATCGCAATAATTTAAAGCATGACGAATACAGTCGAGACAACGTCCCACTAAAGAAGGTGCGTGGTTAAAAAACCATAAAGCCTGTCATTTTCCACTCTTTCAATAAAACCGGACATTTAGCGTCAAGAGCAATTTTCGCCCGGATGCCTTGATGAAAAACCGGACTGTCCGGGCCAAAACCGGACACATGGCAACCCTGGTAGTGAGTGATAGATCACGAGAACTTTGAAAAATCGCCAAAAATCGACGAAAAGAGTTAGAGAACTGGCAGTGGTCTCATTCGATGCAGAATTTCTTCCTCTACAACTTTTCTTTCGTACAAAACAAATTTTGGCCAGTTCTAAACGTCAAAAAGTAAGAAAAATTATCAAAAATCGATTTCATGGGTCGAAGAAGCTACATATTTTAGTATAGGGACATGGGGTATATTCGGAATCAGCGAAAATTTTCTTACAAGAATAGCTTATAAAATAATTTTGTCCACCTAGAATTGGTTTTTGGCCCAAGTGCGCCGTGGCGTCAAATCGGATCGGCGCCAAAAACTATTCAGCAAATTCTGTGCACATAAAGAGCCTAACCTTAACCTAGCCTTTTATTATAATCATAAAATTGATATATTAGGTTTGACAAATTAAAATTATTTAAAAAGCATATAATTGTAAAAATTGCTGAAATTGGCACATGACATAAGAAACCTATTATTTTGATGCTAAGAAGATGTTTTCATAATTGCTTTCTTTGACTAAATAGTGATTTATTTTTGATATAACCATGAGGGCTAGCTGCGACTCCAAAGAGGGACCCCAATTCTTTGAATTTAAGCCTCTGTGGGTACACGAGTATAGTGTATTTATTGAGATTTTTATGTTTTTAAATTTATTTATTTGTTGATGAGTCCTTTTGTTTATTTTCTTGTTGTGCCAAATAAGGAATCATGAATCTTGAACCTCTATATTGCAAGTCGATAGATCCAAACAAACAGATAGACCAAAACAAGTGCAAATCAAGTCAAAGTAGAACCTCACTATTTTCGATAAAAATTCGCTCATAATGGCCATGCTGTACACCTAGCACTTGTTTAGTTCCAGCGTTTTTTTCAGCCCAGCCGATCGGACGTTTAAAGGGGTCCAGCTCACGTGACCCGGCACGTCGGGAACACGTGAACCGCCCGTGGTAAACGCCCAAGATAGAAGCGCCAGATGGTTTGTTACTTCCACCAAACTATCTGTCGAGCCTCCTTTTCGCGCGGATTCCCACCAAAAAACGAGTGTTGACTCAACTTCAAAGGTGAAAAGAAAAAGTTTCTCCACGGTTGAGCCAATTCTACGATATTCTCCTCAGTCATTTATGCGGTCTATCAGAATGGAAGTTAAATACTGGGACATAATTTCGGTTGATTGTTTTCAAAAAAGACAAAAGTTTTAGAATGAAACATGCTTTAGCCATGATAATAACATCCTAACTTCCCAAAAATGTTACGCGGGAATGGAATGACATCTTGTTACTGTATCAACCTACCAACGAAGATGAAACCCCAAAGTAACGTACCTATGTAGAGAACGATTGGTTGTTTACTTTAAGACACTCACATAATTAAGTTCCAGTCATGCAGCATGATTGTATAAGCAAATTTTCGTAATTTTTCAGATGTTAAATTATTTTGAAAATTTTAAAATGTTTTCGCAAAGAAATCGTTAACCATTACCTAGTAGATTTCATAGCAAAAAAATCTCCTAATAACATTGAGCTTCAAACATAAATTGTTACATTTTTACAATTCGACCTATAATACAATTTTTTTTGCCTACTTCAATGGGGTTTAAGTATATATTTCGCCATAATTTTGGGCACAAGTTTTTGAATGTTTTAGTTCACAGTTAATGCAGTTTTTATGAATGATCGTTTGTTGAAAAATAGAAATTCAACGATTTTCCGCCGATTTTAGGCATTTTTAGTGATTTTCGCGGGACGTTTTCTTGAAATTCAAGCAATTTATGGTGCTGTCCAATGAACTCATCCTTTCTTTTGCAATGCTTGATTTTTTGGGGGAAGAACGGATTTTTTATCTCAATCCTAATTGCATAGAATGAGACACACACACAGACACACACACACACACGCACACGCGCGCGCACACACACACACACACACACACACACACACACACACACACACACACACACACACACACACACACACACACACACACACACACACACACACACACACACACATATATGTATATATATATATATATATATATATATATATATATATAATTGAAACTATAGCAATAGTTTCATTTTCTACGAAAATTCACTGAAAGCAATTTCTATGAAAATTTTCGGAAATTTTTTTTTTATCATTTTGGTTTATTATTTTCAATAATGAACCTTTGTAATCAACATAGAAAAAAGTTTGCTTTTTATCATTTTGGTTTATTATTTTCAATAATGAACCTTTGTAATCAACATAGAAAAAAAAGTTAACCCCCTCAAAAATTGGTGGTTTACTTTCAAGATGCACAGGTATTATCCAAAAATTGAGTTTAAAAAAATCCGTCCGTCCGTCTTACTCCGTCCATTGTCCAAAGTTTTTCTCCGAAACTAGTGGATGAACTTTATGAAATTTGGATCTAAAATCATACATTGGCCGAGGATGTGCAGTACAGTATCATAGGTATCGATTTCGCTCAACCCTAAAGGGTAGAACTTGAGGGCTGAAATATTAAAAAATCGAGACCTCGAGAACTTTCGGGGAAACGGTAATGTTTTGGTTGTCATTTATATGTATTATCCCAAACAATGAAATAAATCATCCGTTAAGCCTTACGTTAATCCGTTTGCTCTCAACAAGGGCTCAAGGAGCAGCAACCCAATGACTTTGGGCGTGAACCGCTAAGTTTCATTAATGACCGCTAGATGACTAATGATAGTAGTCGCCGGCATCACCTCGTGTTGAATATTTACAGGGAAAGTGTAGGTGTGTTATTTAGTTTTATTAATTTCTCTTCAGTAGGTGTCTACACCTATGAAGATAGTTACATTGTTATACCTACCTAATGATTCGTTTAATAAAATATACAGGTGCTCTGCATTGAAGAGCTATAGAATACAAAAATAATAAGCCTTTGTGTAATAATTTGCAGCGTTTTTTATCATTAATTAATATCTACCGAAAATTCGAAATCAGTTCTTAGGTAAGTCAGATATTTGTGTATTTACTAATTTGATAATACTGATTTGATTCAATATTGATTTGATAAGTAGGAAATCATAGCAAAAGTGGTTGTGTTTAGAATAGTGGCGTAATTATTACGATTCCTCACTTGAACTGGCATCTGGCACTCCTTCATGAATACAATCAACGATATGTTTAGCAACAACTTTAATCGAAGGCCAAGGTCTAGTTTGCATTCACCGCCTGCCTTCGATGCTAAACGTAGTGTCAGGTGGCCGGCGTGAGATATCAAGAGCCCATAAGCACCTACATATCTCCCTAATGGCCCCACTCGTCCTGTCGTCTATCACTTCATTTCTTGTCAAGTGTCAGTACAATAGAGAGAGTCCATTTCAAGTAGTTGGGACTATGGACAGTGGATGCACATCACACATGTGCAGAAATGAAAGAAAATTTGATAGTTTTCAAGGACTAGAAGGTGTATCTTTAAATTTGGCAAACCGATCCACAACTGAAGTCAATAGAAAATGGAAGAAAAACGCACGTCAAATTGTCATACATGTCAACTGAGAAGACGCTGGCAGACATTTAGACGAAAGGGAAACTCATACGTTTGAATTGTTCCAGGTGATATGTTTTAATTTATCCGTTGTGACGATAACTTTAATAATACACATACAGAAACAGCTATCTACCTTCTCCAAATATCCACTAGAGAACATTCCTTTATTCCGATGGAAAACTTGAACCTGCGTAAGAATAGAATATCCTCTGCAACACATATGAACGAATTGTCTTAATAACTCTGTAATATTTCTGTCAAATTGTTTTGAAATTTGGCCATTTCGTGTGCTTTGCCATTTCTTCGACTATCAAATAATAGATTTTAGGATTTTAACAATTCGTATAGTGGTATAGTTTGTATTTGCATAAAATCCTGATTGTTCCAATTCATAGTGTTGTTGAACATTTTCAGTCTAATAGTTTTGCTATTTTTAATGATTTTTGAAGCAAAGTTTTCAAAACGTGAGCAATTTTTTATCTTAATTCTAAGGAGAGTTATCGTCTGGAATGCCATATAATATTTATGAGAGAAAGGATAAACTCCAGGAATCATTTCAGGGTGCCTCAAAACGCATCAATTCAAAGAGCATTTGGAAAATTTATATTTTAAAATTTTTGGTGCCATTGCAGTAGCTCCGTTTTTAACAAAAAATTCAAAGACAGCGATCGTTATAGTGAGTCGACAGACTTGTTGACAGGTTCAATCTAAAATGAACAACTATTTATGTATTTATTTAAAATACGGGCCAGCCCCATAGAAGAAGTTCATATTGCAATAGCATAAGGATTAAAAAAAGAATAAATAAAAAATAGAGATATGGAAGCATCCACCAGAGGGTAAGAAAATAGACAGTAAATGTAAAGTTTTGAAGACGAGTTAATATTAAGGTTGTGATATAAATTAATTATTAAAGGTCATGGTTCTACTATATTTGAAATAATTTTTCGAGTTAATTGAACTGACTGGTAAAAAATGTCAATGTCCGGACACAAGTCATAAGCATGGTTCACAGTCGCACAAAGGTCTATGATATAGATAGTTGGTCGGGGAAAAGAGTATCCAAAGGAGGTGCATAGAGCGTATTCCAGGATGTGAGTCCGCAAAGTTGACCAATGTGAGGAGTGGGGACAAGTAAACTACCCCAAGAATACCTTCTGCAAGTATGCTATATCCGCCAAAAGGTGACGAGTTATGGCGTTCAGCATACCAAATTTCTTATTCAAAGAATCGACGAAGAAGTCCACCAAATCATGCGGGATACCCAGTTTATAAGAGATAAAGTGCAGGAATCTAAGGTTTACTCCCTCAATTGAGTAAATGAGGCACTTATAATATGGAATCCTAACAATCGAGGCATACTCCGAGATTGGGAGCACAAGTGACCTATACAGAGTAGCAATCGCTGGCGCATGGTTGAACTCTCTCGTATTTCTCTTCACAAAACCCAAAAATCTCAGTGGTCTTGATGAGATGGCAGAGATGTGTACGGAGAATGTCAAGTGTGGGTCAAGCAGCACTCTCAAATCTCGCAATGCAGACACACACACAAAGCGATCAGCTTCGGTAGAATAGTCTTGGAGGAATGGGTGTTGGGAGCCGGTGAAACGTCATCACGGAGCATTCTGTTGAGTTCTGGGCCAGGCCATGCATTGGGCATCACCATTTAAGTGTTCTGTTACTCTGTGGGAACCACTGAAGCAGAGCATCCAGGCATTCTTGCAGTCTCAAACAGTCTGTCGGAGATTCGATTTTCGAGTGAATTTTACGATCACCTGCAAATAGCAGGAATTGGGCTCCTTCAAGGACTTTGCAGACATTATTTATAACTAGCAAGAAGAGGAGGGGCTCGAGATGTGATCCCTGAGGGACTCCCGAGGTGGCTGGAAAAGGTCAGGAAGTGGCGTCCCTCAGACGAACCCAATGAACTCAGCACAGACAGAATGATCCGATGAGGGAGTCGTTCGAACGCCTTCGAAAAGTCAGTTGAATTATATGATGGAAAAAAGCACCGTACAGATGTCTCGTACTTTTATTCTTAAGAGCAAGAATACAAGGAATAGAACACCCAGCGATCACTTTCGGTGTTCCCCCAAGAGGATTAGTACCAAATTTCAGCATTCTAGGATCTATAGGAGAAATGTTAGCTCAGTAACTCACACAACTGATCTGACTTCATCACAATCACTTCCATAAGTCCCCAAGAGGCTGTGTGCCAGATTGCAGGGCTATGATAGTCAGTCGAACTTTGGTCTGTTGAGAAATAACGATTGGCGGAACGAATTTTCGGCGGATTTGCCAAACGTTCAATTATTGACTGGTTTTTGTGTAATTTTTGTAAACTTTTCATACTTTATCTCGCTTATCGTAGTCTATCGTCTAAAAACTCGCAGAATCAAACGTTCACGCGGATGGATGCCCTCTTTGGCTTCTGATTTATTCCTTGAGTAGGCGGCGGAAGAAGGAGATCACTTTCTCCTCAGTTTTTTCCTCGATAAATTAGACCCAAGAAATAATTCGAGGGATCTCGTCAATTTCCGATGATTTATCGGCCCAGGCCGGTCAAAAACAAGTGGTTATCTCTTACCTAACGCGCCCACGTCGCTTCCTTGACGTCACCGGCCGTAATACACAACACAACATATCTCCTCCTCACATTGGAAGGACTTTTAACGATGTGTTTCAGAACCAATTAGGTATCTACATGTGTCGAAACTTAATTAGGTATTATGATAAAATCACCATTAGAATTATCATGAAATAGTGTCGTAAAGCCCGTTTTTTAGACGACCCTAAGTAATGACGGATTCCTAATGTTTTGGGGTCTGGATGAAAACATTCAACCGTGAACGAAATCCGATCGGGACTACAAGAAATAAAATCTTAAGAGAACCAAAGAAAAACAAAACGCCTGCCAAGCTAGGTGTGGCTTGTTACAAGATTTGAGCATTATCAGGGGTCATTTGAACATCAGAGAGGGTTCGCGTAGGTACTTGTTAACTCTCAAGGGCTGGATTTCGGGATACGATAAGTTTTGAAATACCTATATATAAATGTTATTATTTAGGTATATAATACATCTTCAGCCATGAACCGACCTCTATATTAGAAAATCATATCTACTAGGTGTATCACATGTTGATTACCCTCCTTATCGTCGTTATAATACATCACACCGGCCGCCTCGCAAACGAGCTGTGCCAGATTGGACGGAAGTGTTGGCGAGCGCTGCGGCGATCGTATCGACAAAACGCGTCCGTTTTTCGCGACTCAATTGGGTTTCGTGACGAGAATTATTTTCTCTAAATTGCCCTACCCTTCAATTTCGTCCCGATTCCCCCCCTCCGAAGCCTTACATGAATCATGTGATTACCGGAGGGTTGAATAATGGATGGATTGGTGCAGGCCGGCCTTTTTATCTCATTGAAAACGAGACAAACTTGTACAAGTCTGACATCAATAGCAAAAGCAAATCGAGAGCGTAGATATTTACATAACCGACTAACACAATAATTGAGTTTTCGATAGAATATTCTCCCAAAAAGAATGCCAATAAATTTGCAATTTGTAAAAATGTAAACACCTATAAATTTTAGAAGGTGGATTAAAAAAAAAAAAAAAAAACCCGTATCTACAAGACTCAATTTGGCAACTTTGAAGGAAGTTGGATACAAGACTCAAATTCGGCAACTTTGGAGGAAGTGATGCAAAAGAAGAGTTGGCTGTTCTGTACTGATGCGATTTTTCGGAGGAGCATTAGGAAAACCTCCTGAATCCTCGGCTAATTTTATTCTTCTGAAATTATGCGATTTCTGCATAAAGTTGAATGTCATACATTATGGAACATGCATTTTAGCGGCAATGATATAGTCGGCCCTTTTCATCTCATTGAAAGAGAAACTAACTTGTGGAGGTCTGACATCAATTATTCTCAAATCAAATCGAGTACGAAGGTATTTACGTAACTGACTAACACAATCATTGACATTTGAAAGAACACTCTCCCAATATGGCTGCGGTAGTAGGTATGTATTTGAGGCGGTGGATTCCATCCATCCATCCAATTGGCGCTGCATCAAGGGGTAGGTCTCTGCCAAGCTGACGGGTCCATGGCAGTCGATTTCCTGCCTCTTCTACCGATTGGCAGTCGATTTCCTGCCTCTTCTACCGATTCTTGCGACGTCATCGTCCACATCGTCCTCCCACCTGGTCCTGGGCATTCCTTTTTTTCTGCCTCCAGGACAGGTCACCAGGGCTGTTCTTGCAGGGTCGGCCTCGCCCAGTCTCATAACAGGCCCAGCCCACCTCAGCCTGCTGCTCTTAATGAAGTGGAATACATCAGGTGCTGAGTATAACTCTTATACCTCTTCATTGGTTCGTCTTCGCCAGTTTCCATTCTCAAATTTTGCTCCAAAAATCCTACCGAGGATACTAAGTCCAAAAATTCGCAGCAGGTTTGCACTAATGCCAGACAATACCCTTGTTTCTAGGCCGTATGTCAGAACAGGCCGCACAATTGTTTTGTATAGAGTAATTCTGGTGGCTCTGGAGAGTGTTTTGAACTTCATGTACTTAAAAAGGGAAATTTAACATCGTTTGCGATGTATTCCAAACAAGTAATTTTTACAAGAAATAATTAGGCAGTTTTGCACGATTCTTATGCGATTTGTCTGAGGAGGATTTGTAAAACCTCCAGAATCTACTACTAATCTAATTCTTCTGAAATGATTAATAATTGCTGAACTTCTGTATTTAAAGCTGAAAATCAAACATTATCAAACATGTATTTGGGACGAGGGGTTTCGAAAAAATTATTTTCACAAGAATCAATTTGGCAACTTTGAAGGAAGTGATGCAGAAGAATATTTGGCAGTATAAAATTAGTATCACGCATTATCGACCCTAGGAATAACTTTCATCAACACACACTTATAGAAGATGTGCTATTGTTAAGAGAGATACGTGAGAGTTGTATGATATAATGATGAATGCCTTGTATCCTACATCACAATACTAAAGTAATTATGCGTTAGCTCCCGTTCAAATTTGAATATACTGAATCTGTTTCAAACATAGTCATGAGCGTGTTGATAAATAATGATGATAAAAATTATGTTATCTACGTGTTTTTCACAAACGTCCTAGATAATGTCAAAGAAATTGAGATACGAAGAGAAGTTCTAGAGAATTACATAACGTTGTTATCAATTCAAATTACGACCACGCGTCAAAGGCGGCGAGGGGACTTGAAGGTGAACAAATTCAACCGCAAGGACGTTGAGGCGCGATTTGGAGGCGCAAATAACCGTTTGCGGCGAACTAGGAGTGATCGAAAAGAATAATAATTTATTAAAATCAGCACCGAACTAAATATTAACTTAACAACGACCAACCGAAAATACCTGAGGTAAACCACCGTAGTGACCCATTAGGAGATTAACACTTCGGCACGACTCATCTCGTAAAATATGGTTATCTTGTTCAAACCAGCTTGTTGTGGAAAAATAAATTGCGATAAAACAATCGCTCCGCCGGAAAGCAAAACACCAGGCGAGACCGCCCCCAGGCCGACCGAGAGCTCCAAGCCAAAACACAGAAAGCCAACAATTATACAGCCAAACATTCTAAAAATTACATACATACTAAACATTCGTTCATACAATTCATCAATAAAAAACTATCATTCATAAAGTCGACAAACAATAATAATAAAATATATAATATGGTTTAGTTTATTGACCGCTAGGTGATAATTAGCACAGTTTTTTGGGTTCTTGAGAGTCGGTCAGGCAATAATAAAATTCAAGTCTTCAGGGCCAACGTTTCGATGTATTTATACATCATCATCAGGGCTCGGAGAATTTATGCAGCTTTTTACACAGTCATTTAGTAGTTTGTAACACATTCACATACACTGACGAGTGAAAACATGTGAACATCAACAATGTGAAAACATCAAAACATGTGAACATCATCATGTGAATCAAGAAGTGGGGTTTTTCAACTGATTTTGATGTTTTCGCATTGTTGCATGTTTACATGTTCACATGATGATGTTCACATGTTTTGATGTTTTCACATGTTGTTTCATGTTTTCACATTGTTGATGTTCACATGTTTTCACTCGTCAGTGTATGTGAATGTGTTACAAACGACTAAATGACTGTGTAAAAAGCTGCATAAATTCTCTGAGCCCTGATGATGTATAAATACATCGAAACGTTGGCCCTGAAGAGTTGAATTTTATTATTGCCTGACCGACTCTCAAGAACCCAAAAAACTGAGCTAATAATACATATATGTATAAAAACTAAACTATTTGAAATTTAACAGCAATGCTTCTAATCTTATCACAGTTCATCTCAAAGCTAGCTCGAGTACTCTTTAAAAAAAAAAAAAAAAAAAAAAAATTCCTCGGCTGCTGACATAAAATTTACAATGGCTACAAGTCAACCCTAAAATACGAAGATAATAAGTACGGAGACAACACTTCGTCAGTCTTACATACAATGTGCAAAAGCAAAATATTCTTTAAAATCATAAAGTGCTAAGTTGCACAGAAATTTGGAGATAGTACATTTAAATTGCTTTGATGGGAGTGAGCGAATATTTGACGGGACCGAATTGAAAATTTTTATTAGCCATCAATTACATGAATTTATGGATGCATACACTCTATGAAATGGCAATGATAAATAATCTGAGTGTCGCGTTTGGTAAGTAGGAGGAACATTTTCATATCTGTCAGAGTGATTATGTTCAAGAGGCAAACATTCACGTATGTAAATTTCTGGCACTGTTAAAATCAGGTTAGACCTGAATAGAGGTTTACAGTCAGCCCTATATCCTAGCCCAAAAACTGCTCTAATTGCACGTCGCTGGCAACCAAAAATTAAAGAGGAACTTTCTGTATGCCCCCAGCACGAAATAGCGTATGATAATTTACTTTGAAAAACAGCATGAAAAGCTGATAACACAGCAAAATCCGACAGTCTTTCTCTGAGCTTAAGGAGCAAAAATGTACTAATCATCCCCTGTATATGCCCTTCTATAAAGCAGGTGATTGTCAACGATACCTAGGTATTATAGCTGACAAAGTCCTGAAGTGGAAACTGCATATTTATCATGTCAGTAATTGAATTAGAACGTCGTCTTTCATTTTTTCTTTTCTACATAAAGTTCTACCTCTATCTGTTATCAAAATGACTTTCCATGCATATGTTTATTCTATTATGATCTACTGTCTCCCGGTATGGGGTGGTGCTTATGAAAGGTCTTTTAAGGAAATTGAAGTGGCATTTAAGTCAGTCTTACGCCTAATTCAAAACTGGTTATGCAAGCCCAAGTAAACCTTTATTTTCTCAATTAAATATCCTCCCTCCTCGACTAACCTATGTGGTAGAAGTATTAAAGTATTATTTTAAACAGGAACTTTCAGATATCCCTCCCTTTACAAGGTATTACGCGGTTGAATTCATGTATTACGATACCAATCCCATACCCTAAATGTGATTTTTTTAAGCGACAACTTTCTTTTTTAGGCCCTAGATTGTTTGTTGAGTTGCCAGTTCACTTGACAATTTTATTCAATTTAAAAAGAGTATTAACATATTTTTCAGGAATCTCTATCAAAACGATAATTTTTATTTCCTTTTTAGCGAATTTTTGAAGAAAATTAAGCTATTGCTCTCGCCTCAAAATTTGTAGAATGTGAATTTTTGAAAACATTTTATGCAGAAATCCGTTTTAGGTTATTCTGAATCATATTCTGAAGTTTAACGCATTTTTTTATGTATGTATGTATATATGTATGTATGTATGTATGTATGTATGTATGTATGTATGTGTCATTCCAGACGATAACTGTCCGTAGAATCGTGCTAGAAACTTCAAACAAATTTTAAAATGTTAAGGACACAAAACGAAAGTTCAAGTTCGTTGGCCAGCATGATCGGATTACATCTTCGGGTTGAAATTTTCAAAAATGTAGTCAAAAATTTCAAAATAGCCTGTTTTTTGCGATTTGTTGTGCGAAATAATTTTTTCAGCATACTAACATGTGATATATTCGGAATCAGCGTAAAATTTCCTGTAAGAATATGTATCAAGTTTTCAAAAACTTTAAAGTTGAAAAATCAGTCAAAAATCGTAAAAAGCGGTAATATTTGCATGAAACATTGTCCAAATTCAGATTGAACTACTCTTATGGAAGTATCCCTGTATAACCAATTTTAGAATCATGCTGTTTAAAACGTAGGTAGTAGGTGCTTTAAAAAAAAAAAAAAAATGTAATCACAACTGATGAGTTTACTCTGTGCATGTGTTAATAATTTGATTCCATGTTTGTCTATCAAAATCATAAACTAAAATTTCTCAACACGATCAATGGCGACTGAAATGTCGAAGATTTCTTCAAAAATTCGCTCATGGGGTCATGCTGCATGACTGGACTTTTTTAGCTTTATTTAGCATTTTCGTCATCATCTATGCAGTTTTCGTTTTTTTTTGTTTTGTTTTTTTGACAGAATGTTTTATTTGAAATTTCATTTGTTAGGTAGAATGTAGTACGTCCTTGTTGTGCCATTTAAGATCTTATTCCCTTATCTTTAATTAAGTCATGAAATGGTGCATATTTGTGTAATGATTGCACTCGTCATATTTTCTGTTTTTGTTTTTTGAACTCCTGATCTACCGACAATTTTTATAAATTTTGGAGATCAGTAAATGCCAAATTTAAACTAAGATGTGTTGTTTTTGCATCCATGGATCCAAGTATCAAAAAAATACTTCTTTATCTTTTTTTGTGTATATATATGTACTTACATTTCTTTTTTTTAAAGTAAATGTCATTAATAAATATAAAAAAAATCAGAGTTTTGCCTAACTGTTCACCAGGTGACAACTCCAAGAATTTTCGTGCTAGGTGGGTTAAATTCAATTGAAGAAATGTCCCGGAGTCAAAAAAACATACAATGGGTTTTTGATTCATTAACAGATAAGCCATTTGAATTGAACCAATTAGTAACTTCACTAATTGATTCGATTCTAATTTAACCCCCCCTCCCTCTCAAAATTTGTTGGTTTACACAACCTAATATTTCAGCGTTTGCCCTTATTGAAACGATTCAGATATGATTTTCATGAGGTAGGTCCATTTAATGAAACGGAAAGTTACTATGTAAACAGCCAACGATTTTATGACGGTTTCTATGAGAAGTCAAACGCTTTGTGGGAAATAGGGCCAGCTGGCTCACCGTAATAGTGTTGGGTTTTTCGGAGCGCTAAAAATACGTCGCTCCACTGGGTTAGAAGGTTTAACAAATCACTCAGGTCGTATATACAGGGAGAAAATTGGTCTTCAGAAGCTCTCGACGGCCGACTTGAAAAAATAACGGGTCAAGGTTTGCTTAGCGGAAACAGGCTGGATTCATAACTCTACCAAATCTAGAGGCGCCTTTCTGAATGCTTTTGGTGATCTTGTAGAGAACAACTTACAAAACTTACGACAAAGTAAACGCACAAGGAGTGTGAATAGGTTAGATGAACGAAGGAAAACAATGTCATTGAGACAGCATTGATTGGAGAGTCTACCTAGGTGTTTCTCTGCTAGTGCTTTTTCTTACGAGCGGGTCGGGGTTTTGTTTTAGCGTGTTGGGTTTTCACAAAAAACTTTCTTATGAGAAAAGAACTATGAGCATTGAAAATGTCTCAGTAATTTCAATGTTTTTTATTGTATTAAATAAAATAACATCTAGAAAAATTGTGGTAACTCAACACGACGTGTAACAACAAACTAGTATTGACGTCCTCATGGTGATAATGATAACATCGTGCTTCGACAGCATTCATGTTTTGTAGTTTTCTATCATTTTACCCGAACAGTGCTTCACATGAAACTTAGTAGTGACAACTCGTATTGATTTCTCCAACCGAACATCATATGTTTTATTGCTAGTATACACAATCATAACAACACCTAACTTGTTTATAGGTTGCGTGACGTTTTTTTCTTTGCGTAACGAAATTTCCGTAATAAAATTTCCGGTTGACCCGTCGACTAAGGCATTTTCAATGTCAAAAAATTTTTGGTCTCCAAAATCAAAATTTCCACTTGCATTTTACGTTTTAGACCATTATGAACAACTTTGGTTCCGTGTCTGTGTGTGTGTGTGTGTTTGTGTCACACACACACACACACACATACACACAGAGAAGAGAGAGAGAGAGAGAGAGAGAGAGAGAGAGAGAGAGAGAGAGAGAGAGAGAGAGAGAGAGAGAGAGAGAAACATACATCTATAGTTTTTTTCACGGATTCGATCTTAGAATGGTCTGAAACGGATTTGTATGTGGTTATTTTTTTCACCATGCTTGGGTTGTCCCCTACCCCCCCTGGATCAATTCCAATAGGTCCTCCCTCTTAAATAAGGAGCCTTGCCTGTATGACCTAGCTTCTGAGGGACGTCCTAAAAACCCGCATCAAAATCGGTCTAGCCGATTGAACGTGAATCGACCTTGGACCGACAGACAGACATACTTCTCTCTTTTAAATAGAAGGATAGTATAAACCTCTATAGTGGAGGAACTCGATTGTAAATGCAACAACTCATAAGGGGATTTCCACTAATATGCAATCAGACAATGTTGACAATGAAAACTAGATGAGACAGGAAACTAAATTATGTAAGAAACAAACAGGAATCCGTATCACTGGAAGATATCTGCAATACGTAACAAAACAGGATGAATGGATCACTTCAAGATAAACAAAATCAGAAAACTGTTCAACAGTCACTCTCTAGAAAGTTTTCGAAATCTCGATTTTTTTAATGTTGAGCTCTAAGATACAACCCATTAGGGTTGATAAAAATTGATGTTGAGCTTCTAGGACCATCTAAACTCCAAAAGTGTTATTTCACACAAGTTTCATATAGTTTGGTCAAGTATTTTTGGAGAAAAGCCGCGGACGGCGGATGGAGGGTTTTTTAAAATTCGATTTTTGGATTCTTCGCATCTTGAAACGTAAACCAAAAAATTTTCAGAGGGTGTTAAACTTTTTTTTCTTGGTCGATTACAAAGGTTTATTATTGACAATAATAAACCAATAGTTAAAATACCTTTTTCGCACCCATGGGTAACGCCCATTGGAGAGTCATACAATCTAATGAAAAAATGGGTCAACATCTCTTATTTAGCCAGATGAAAATATATCAACACCAAGAAAAAAATAAAGAAGCTTACTAAATTCAAATTAATGCTTACTTTGGTTGATTATTCATAGAATAAAAATGATTCTTCATCCATTTTTTAAAGGTATGTAAAGCCATAGGCGATTAATTATACTCATCAGGTAAATTATTAAATAATTTAATACTTAACCGTATGGTTGTAAAAAAAAAAAAAAAAAAAAAAAAATTGTGACACAATCTATAGCAACTACTCAACTACTCGGTTGTACGTGAAAATCATCTTTCATTTCGTTCCGGACGTTACATAAAACCAGAAATGCACTATTCAGAGGACGAACATTTAAGACGACACGTCCCAATGAAAAACCGTTTTTTCGCCAAAACATTTAAAGTTTCAAGGATCAGTACGGAGGGCAGCATTTTGTTTACAAAAATGTACTAACACAATTGCTGAAATGGTATGTCTTATTAATGGAAAAGGTTTTAGGATGGATGTACGAGAATGTACGGTAATTTGGAAAAGATTGGTACAGTAATGGATGACCATGAGTTCGTGGTTTTATTGTTGATTTATCGAAGTTGCTTGAAATGCTTGCATACGAGTCTGCAACTCATTGGGACATTTTCATGTGTGTTTTCTTATTGTATTTATTACTAGGCAGATCTCACCCGTGGATTGGACGGCGGGGCGTACAGATCAATTAAATGGGCCATAAGAGAAACCGCCCACCCGTGGGTACTTAATTGAATTCGCGATCGTGTTGACTCATTGTTCCGACACCCGTCGTGATTACCTATTAAAATGATTTGACCACCTCTTCACAAATCAAACCGTTCTCGCAATATTCGGATCACCTGCCATGAATCAAATCATCGAAACACCAGCTCAACGAAATCATCAGAAATTAACAAGCGGTTGCAATCATGTTCACAATATCAATTATTGAGAATGATCACCTGTGTGTAAACAATTATTCATATAACCATGCTCATAACTCAGCTTGTTGGCCAAGCACTTCGCAGTAGTTAACATAATATGGTTGGATAAATCAAGAGCTTTCGAACGAATGGTCAACGAATTTTGTGGGATGAAAAACGACGAAGTACCATTTCCCTAGCAACGACTCGGTTGTAAGCGGAAATCATCAGAAAACCAACCATAACGTTACGTGACAGTTTTTTGTGCAATGTGCCAGGGCAAAGACATGAAAATGTCAAAAATAAAAATAAATAAATAATTAGTTTATTCAATAATTTACCTGATAAGTATACTTAATTGCCTATGGCTTTACATACCTTTAAAAAATGTAAGAAGAATCATTTTTATTAAATATAATCAGATCATTTTCATAATTAGAATCATTTTAATTAATTTAATAAATTGAAGTCTCTGTATGTATGTACCTCCATAACTTTTGAAAGGATTGACCGATTTGCGCGATTCTTTTAGCGAATTTTTGAAGAAAATTAAGCTATTGCTCTCGCCTCAAAATTTGTAGAATGTGAATTTTTGAAAAAATTTTATGCAGAAATCCGTTTCAGGCTATTCTGAATCATATTCTAAAGTTTAACGCATTTTTTTATGTATGTATATATGTATGTATGTATGTATGTATGTGTCATTCCAGACGATAACTGTCCGTAGAATTGTGCTAGAAACTTCAAACAAATTTTAAAATGTTAAGGACACAAAACGAAAGTTCAAGTTCGTTGGCCAGCATGATCGGATTACATCTTCGGGTTGAAATTTTCAAAAATGTAGTCAAAAATTTCAAAATAGCCTGTTTTTTTGCGATTTGTTGTGCGAAATAATTTTTTCAGCATACTCACATGTGGTATATTCGGAATCAGCGTAAAATTTCCTATAAGATTCAAAGTTGAAATATCAGTCAAAAATCGAAATTCGCTAGTTGTAAAAATCGGTAATATTTGCAAGAAACATTGTCCACATTCAGATTGAACTACTCTTATGGAAGTATCCCTGTATAACCAATCCTAGAACCATGCTGTTTAAAACGTAGGTAATAGTAGGTGCTTGTTAAAAAAAAAAATAAAAAAATAAAAAAATAAAAAAATAATAATAATCACAACTGATGAGTTTACTCTGTGAAATATTCCGTCCTCCGATTCTCTCGTTTTTAATAATTTGGTTCCATGTTTGTCTATCAAAATCATAAACTAAAATTTCTCTACACGATCAATAGCGACTGAAATGTCGAAGATTCCTTCAAAAATTCGCTCATGGGGTCATGCTGCATGACTGGACTTTTTAATGACCAGCCACTTCCGGCGCAAAGTTTAGGCCACATCGAAATTGCGCAACCCCTGCTCAGTAAGGGGTGGTTGTGAGGGGTGGGGGTAAAAAAACTGGAAAATCCATGTGTGGGCTCAAACGAATGTCCACGACTAGGGGGTTTCATTTCGGGCTACCATAAATAAGGAATAAGTATGGGGTGGTTGTGAGGGGTGGGGGGTAGAAATCCCCTACACATTTGAAATTACCCTTAGTGATTCACCGTTTCTAATCAATTGACATGTCCCACTCAACAGTAAAGACCATCGGATATAAACTAGGCTAGTTATTAAATAAACTAAAACCAGAGAAAAGGTAAAGTCTCTGAGCAGCAGAGGTTTTTGTACGTATTGGTTTCAGTGTTACTTTGCCACAACTTCTTGTACCAATATCAACCCTAACGATTTTATTTTCAAAAAATCGTTAGAACGTGTAAATCACAGTTGATTTTTGATTTCCCTTAGTAATAATTTATTTGTGGGATATCATCTTTCTCATTTGAGCAATATTTTTATTAATCGTATTGCTATCATTTTATTACATATTGTTATCTTTACCTCTTCCTAAATATTAAACTTCCTATGTTCCTACAATACCATTCATAATCTCGGAACGAGAATACAGGCTAAGTCGTATACTAACAAACTTTCAGTTTCAACAAGTTCAATAACAACAACACCTTACGGGGTCCAGTTTTCGGACTCGTGTCACGTGATTTTCGAATCAATCAACCGAACTCTGTGGCGGAAGAGTGGGAAAACGTGCAATTCTCTTCTCTCTGTGTATTGTATTATTACTGTCACGAATAACTTTCCAATACCCGCCACCGAATGTTTGATTAATTTATTTCAATCCAAATACGAAATGAAGTTCAATATCCTTAGATACGTATTTCGAATTAAAATTTCTTCAGAAAGTACCCACCAACAAGGTCAGTCATATAAATTTCATAGCACGAACAATTTGTCAGAATGGAAAATTGTGGAATGGTGTGGCTCATAGCTTCCTCGTATCCGTAACACGAATGAGTAAACCATTGAAATGTTTTAAATGGTCTTAAACAATTCCATTACGGAAAAAGAAAAATTAAGATGAAGCGTATAATGCCAGAATTGGTAGATAACTTTGGAAAGAGTAATTTCCGTTTGCGCATGTGCAGAATGATGTAATGATTTGAGACAAATGAAATCAGTAGGGGACCATCTAGAGCCTAACCCGCGCATTCCCTGAAAATTACGTCAAAATCGGATGAAAACTGCGGAAATTAAGACCGTTACAAGGATTTCACATTGGCGCATGAGCAGTAGCTATTGGGATTATTGAAAATAATTGAGAGTTTTTGTGGGAGGAACTACGAAAAAAAAAAATATATATATATATATATATATATATATATATATATATATATATATATATATATATATATATATATATATATATATATATATATAAAGCGTTGCGCATGCGCGAAAAATGGTAACGGTTAGCGGACTATTCTTTGCACGAATAGACAAATCCTATTCGGAGCTCAAGGGAAGCCGAATACGCATGTAACCTTCCATGACGATAACCTATAATGCTATAATCAATTTTTTTTTTAGTTCCTGTTTCAAGGTGATATGACATGCGATTTTCAAAAAAAGTGGTTGGTTTGTTGGATTCATCCTAACCTAAATTATGCTGATACCTTATGATGGATTCTAAAGCTTCACCATCTACCATCAGTCCGACTTCGTTCGAGGGTATTCGGTTACAAGTCTGAGAATGTCATCCTACTAATTTTGTTGAAATAGATAACCATTCCACCTGCCAAACCTAATCTATGACTCGGGCTAATTATGAAGATTTGGAGTAGTGTAGTCACGTTAGTGTGACTTTTGAATCGTTTCATTCAATCGTACAACGATTCCCTATTCGTACAGTACAACTCAGTGGTTAGCTTCTGGTTTGCTTGCTCTAGAAAAACCTCTTTTCGTACAACGACTCAGCTGAACGACTCAGATGGAAAACTGCAAAAACTCCCTAATAAACCAAAAGGATCGGGAAGAGAGCGATCGACTTTGTGATAGGTACGAATTAAATCACTCGCGACGAAGTTGTGGGAACCCATTTCAAAACGTAAGTTAGTGATAAAACGTTGTCTATTTCCATGAAAAATTAAGAGTTACAATATTGAATCTGTTTCGACGTTTAGACCATCATCAGTAACAAACAATAACTGAAGACACATTATCGCATCTTTTAACATGGTTAGTCTGTTCACTGATATTGATGTAGCTAGCTGCAAAGATATGGTATGCAGGCTGATTCACGCCTCTAAACTGAATATTTTCGAAAGAGATGAATTGTTTCATTTGATGTCTGTCTGTATGGATCAGAATTACTTTTTATTCGAGGGGAAATGTTATACACAGCCTATGGGTTCTCCGTAATCTCGTCTGCTTGCAGATATATACATGGATTATCTTGAGCGACAAACATTTACCACTTGTAACACAAATAATCTCTATTGGTATAGGTATCGATGATATCATCATTCTATGGAAGGGCACAGAAAGACAACTAAATTCTTTTCAGGAAAAAAAAATCAATAAATTGGATCCCTTTATCAAATTCACCTTCGAATTCGGTGGGAATAAACTAAATTTTCTTGATCTGTCCATCTATTTGGTAAATTAGAAGCATGATTTGGATGGACCGCCACAGAGTACGTCGACTACTCAAAGGATTTCCCGTAACAGAGGAAGGCGTAGTTTACTAATTTCGTGTACGTTCCGGATACAGACGGTGGAACACGAAACGCAGTTGAAATTGATGTCAAAGGGCTCTGGTGGGAAGGCGGCCGAGTGACAACAGAGTAAGTGGTGCCCCATCCCCGTCACGGGTCGCACCGTCATTATTGTGGCGGTTATTATCGTCAGCTAGTTGGTCTCCCACCCCCTTCGGAGCGACCTTCGAAAACATCCTCGGGGCAGGAAGCCGGTCGTTAAAGAACTGCGCGATTTGGTATAGAGCGATGAAAGCGGTAATGAAACCGTGAAAAGACTGAACATTTTTAGAAATTTACAGTATAGTGCAATGGAATTGATAACATTTCATAGCAAAAACATATTTGTAAGTAAAGCATGCATTACAGGGACGTCCCTATGAATGGATTGTATGTGATGGATTGGATTGAAAAAACAAAAACATCATCACTACTCGGAATCACCCTTCCCCCCAATAGCTACCTCCACCGACAGTAAATTTCCATCATAAAACTTCCAGCAAGAAATTTGAAACTCCTGGCATAAGTTCCAAAACTAGACCAAATTCATAATTGAACAAAAAAATGATATAGAATATCTGACAAGAATAGTTGAAACATCAAGATTTATTTCTATTACCCCCTCCATTCACCCCCTTCCATAATGAAATTTGGAACTCCTGAAATGCGATCCCATACGACACCAAATTCATAGTCGAACAAAAAAGAATCACGAAAATCTGTCGAGATGTGAAGAAGAACCCCCTCCACCACCTACCTCGAAAGCAAATGCGAAAATCTCTAAGTTTATTGCTACTAGACTGGAATTGGAATCGAACCTAATAAGAATCACGAAAATCGGTTCAGAATTGTGTAGCCTGAGAGGCATCGACAAAATTTGTAGATGAAACCACGTTTCGAAATTACCATCTTCATTCCCCATCTCCCATCACGGAATTCAAAATTTCCGGAGTTTGATGCACAACTAACTTGAAATTTGGATCGAACAAAGAAATAATCTCGAGAATCGGTTAATAATATTGTGGCTTGGCAGCGTTGACGAAAGTTGACACACACACACACACACACTTTTTTTTCTTTTCAAAACTCCCCTCAAAGGCGGAGGGGGCAAACCTTTAAATTTGAAAAATGAACAAATAAAAAAGTGGGGAGGATGCCCAGGTTTACCCGACGCGGGCTCTAGGGATGATGTAAGTCGCTGAAGGATGAGGAGGAAGAGTGGGATGAAAGGAAGTGCCCCTATAAAATGACCACCAGTTCAAGTAAGAACCCCTCAGGACCTGGGTGGTGATACCAGGGAGCACTCCCGCCGAGATGCCCTACTCGAGTAACTCCGTGGCACTTTTCCCGCACCACACCCCGCGCCATGACACGGCCGCGGCCATTACCCTGATGTTGTTGGTCGCCACTCATTTTGGCTCGGAAATCGCTTGCCGCAGGACATTCACACACACACACCCACCCACAAACCTACACACACACCAACCCACAAACCTACACACACACACGCGCGCGCGGATTCGGTCTTAGAATGGTCTGAAACGGATTTGCATACAGTTATTTTATTTTATTTTATTTTATTTTTTTCTCTCATCCTTGGGTTAACCCCCACCCCCAGGATCAATTCCAATAGGCGTCCCTCTTGTTAACGAATCCTTGCCTGTATGACATAACTTCAGAGGGACGTCCTAAAAACTATTCTAAATAATGTTGAGCAATTCAAAACGTCCTATATATCTGCTCTTGAATCATTTAACCTTCAAGACCCACGCATCACTTCCCGCTCACCATCGCTATTCTTTGTCCCATTTTCTCACACAAATTACCTGAACAGTCGGCCCCTTCACAGACTCTCCCGCAGAGCAAACCTGTTTTTATGCATAAATCCCGAATTTGAATTTTTCGCATCCTTCTTCAATACTCTGTAAGCTCTCGTTTGCACCCCCAGTCATGCTGTTAATTTCTCACCTTTATATCTTCTGTGTGACTTGAATGTCATGTATTGCACGACTTATTGAACGTAGTTGGGCTAAGAAGTAAACAAATTTTTAAAAGTCTGCCAAGTTGGGAGTGACACATAGCTTCCTCGTTTACGTAGCATGAATGTATAGATCATTGAAAAGTTTTAATGATCTTAAAAAATTCCACAGCGGAAAACAGTAAATCAAGAAGTAACTTGAAACGTCATAATTGGTCAATTAAGAAATGAAAAAATTATACTCAATGTAATTTACGTTTGCGCGTGCACAGAATGAAATGATGAGTTGAGAATAATGATATAGGTACGGGACCATATACAACCTAACCCGCGCATTCACTGACAATTTCATCAAAATTGGATGAAGTGTGTAAATTAAAGTCGTTCCAAGGATTTAACATTGGCGCATGCTCATTAGCTATTAATGATACAATTATGTTGAAATTGATATGGGGTACTCAAATTGTCTTCTCCCAATTGTCATCCAATAAGCGAAATCGAACGACTAGGGTGTGAAAAAATGTAGCATAATTGAATTTAAGTTTTCGCATGCGCAGAGTGAGGTATTGATTTGGCAACAATGAAACTGATAGGGGACCATCTAAAACCTAACCCGCGCTTTCCTTGACAATTTCATCAAAATCGGATGAAAACTGTGGAAATTAAGGCCGATACAAGGATTTCACAATGGAGCATGAGCATTAGTAGCATTAGCTATTATGATACAATCATAATAGCATTATTAGCTATTAATGATACAATCATGTTGAAATTGATATGGGATGATCAAATCGTCATCCTCCAACTATCATCCAAATTTGAGCGAGATCGGACGACTAGGGCTAATTTAACATTGGCGCATGCGCAGTAGCTATTAATGATACAATTATGCGACAACAATGCTATTTTAAGCGAAATCGAACGACTAGGGTGTGAAAAAATGTGGCATAATTGAATTCACAATGGACCATGAGCAGTAGCTATTAATGATACAATCATGTTGAAATTGATATGGGATGATCAAATCGTCATCCTCCAACTATCATCCAAATTTGAGCGAGATCGGACGACTAGGGCGTGAGAAAATGATGCTCGGTAGAATTTGGGTTTGCGCGTGCGCAAAGTGAAGTATTGAGTCAGGAAGGATGCAACTGACAGGGGACCGTCTTCATCCTAGCCCGCACATTCTCTGAAAATTTCATCGAAATCGGATGAAAACTGTGGAAAATAAGCTTGTTTTATAAGCACATGCGGACACACAGACAGACACGGAAGGGTCATTCTCATTTCATTTGCCGCTTTGGGTCGTTAGAGAACCTGAAAGACGTGAAATATGAAAGTGCTCGAAAATGAGGTTAGATCGGCAAATACTACTCATTCTACATTGTACATTTGTGTTCTATAGGTGAACAGTGAGTTTTTCATTGATGTTGTATTTTATGTATTTTTTACCCATACTTGATCACACTCCTGAGAGGTAACATGAGAATTTCCAGTAAAAATGGCGTCACACAGGATGGTGAAGTGGCAAAACTCGGGGATGGCTATTGTTTGAAACCTGTCATCAAGCAGTATGGTTCTTGATAACGGATTATTTTGTTTAATCACTAAAACACTCGTAATTAGTGTAACACTCATGATTGAAAATAAAAATATTCCCCATGTTTTTAGGCTTCTTTCGTTGTAAAAACTGCTGCAACTCCAAGCACTCCACTGCAGTCTCACATCTTCAACTGGACAATATAACCTTCACATCTGACTGTTTCCCGCCATTTTCCATCGGCTTTCTTGATCGCAAAAATGATAACACTCCTGTGGTCCCATTGAGATGAGATATGGGGGACTGACTGAAAAACTAGTTTTTCACGGGTTGGGAAAAATCTTAAAAATGTAAAACCTTACTCTAAATAAAGACGAACCAACCCACTGCAGCTAGTAACCCTGGCCAGTTCTAGATTGTCATTGTTTCCAAACTACCTAACTTCTACTTACATGTTAGGTCGGAGGGATGGTAACACTCATGAGTTTCCAGGATTTCAAGGTTTTTCGTTGACACTGTGTATTGGTTAAAGGGGATTTTGGGCAGTCAAATTATTTCTTCGTTGATGTCCCAACTTATACTACCCTTTTCTCCCCCAAAATCGCTAGAGTTGGTCAACAATTGTGAGAATTCGTCGTCGGGGACACGAAAGCGGCAAATGAAATGAGAATGACCCACAAACAAAGTTGTTCAGAATGGTCCAAAATGTGAAATACGAGCAGACATTTAGATTTTGGAGACCAAAAATTTTTTTTCTCCCGAAAGTGAAAACAATGCTTTCGTTACCTATAGGTAGACTCGAAAACAATAAATAAACAATGGCGAAATGGAATTAGGAAGGTACGTTGCCTATTCCAAGTCACAGAATGGGCTTTAATGTATTAAAGTTGGCCTTGGCACGTGGCATGGTAGCACTATAGACATGTTTGAATACAAGCATTGTGCTATCACATCAATAAGAAATTGCATGAAAAAATAACGCTTAAATTGCCAACAACTGTTACATCAGTCTAAAACATAAGTCACAAACGAATTATGTATACTTGTATGCCTTTGATCCTATAGTGGGTCAGAATAACCAACTTGATAGTCACCACGACGCATTACGAGACTTGACTATATAGAAAAGCGTACCTATCTATTAATCTTCCGCACGATGTTTTTTCAAGTGGTTAGCAGGTAGTTTGTGGTGATGGTAATGATGTAACCCCATTCAAAAAACTCCTTCAACGCTTTTGTTCTCGAGTATTCAATTCAACAGAGCTCATGCATATTCGAAAGCTACAATCACCGAAGCTCCATTTGACGCAATTACCGTCTCCATCTGCCAAGTTGATTTGCCGTTCACCGAATGAAGCCTCATTGGAAATTGACAGATGCGGTTCGAAGGGGTTTCAAAGTGATTCGTTAAGTGATATATGATTTCGCAACGGTAAAGGTAACGAGATGTTCGCGAACAATCGAGTTGAGTCACGAGACTCTAGACCCTGACCAACTAATCTAAATTTTTAATTCAATTAGTTTTCAACCAATTTCAATTTTCAATTAGTTTTCAACCAATTCAGTTGAATTCAATTGATTACTTGATTGATGTTATGTAATTTAGACAGGCGAGCGTAGCGAGCATCCAGACTATAATCTAAACAAAAAACGCTGCAAATTATTTCACAAAGGGTTATTATTTTTTCAATTGAGTTTGATTGTAGTTTTAGTTGGCTTGCGTACTTCATAAGGCCCGTTCTCTCACTCCACCCCCGCTCACCCCCCTCACCACCCACCGTGACCCACTGCCAAGCGTGCCAGGCGTGCGTCTAACACATATAACACTCAAACCATCGAAAAAGACACTTTTTCGCCCGTTTTTGGCCCATAGCATCTATGCGAGTAAAGCGATCGGGATGGTTAAACGTTAGGACCAACTAGACCCCAAATGGAGTCTATGTGCGAAAGAACGGGTTTAAAAAAAAAATGCTTAGGCCTTTTATGGCCCGGACGGCGGACGGACATTTCAAATTTGGATTCTACGCACCTTGAAACGTAAAGTGACAAAGTTTGAGGGGGGGGGGGGGGGGGTATAAAAATTTTTTGCTACACGATCACATAGGCTTATTATTGGAAATAATAAACCAAAACTGATCTGTGTGTGCCACGCAGTGGGTAATCGAACTAAAGAGCATGTCAGGGTCTAGATCTAGAGTCTCGTGACTCGACTTGATTTTTCGAGACCGTCACGTGTAAAGTAAATTTATTGTAGTCTCTGGCCAATAATGAGTAGGGCATCTACACAATATGTCATTCGATCCATTCGCGAAGGTTAATAGAATTAGATGAGTACTGTTCCCCAGTCATTCGATTTTTGATCGAATTAAACGAAAACTGGGCAAGTAGGTACCTTCGAAGAAGAAGTTGCAAAATCCCAGCATGTTCCACAAATGTTCCAGAATTTTCCAAAAAATTTAACACAATATAGTACGATAATTTACGAAAATTTGCTCTTACGGTCATGCTGCACGAGTGGAACTTTGAATTAAAAGTTGTTTGTTCACATTATAGGTTTTAGAAAATTTAAAATACGTAAAGCATATTCATAAAATATGATACATAAACGCTGTGAATAAAATATGAGGTACATACATGAGGTACATAAAACATAATCATAAAATTTGAAAACACGTTACCTGATTTAATAATGAAGGTCTTAATAATAGGATCAAAACTATGCATCCTTTACAGCTCCAATGAGGATGCAGTATTTGTATTATGAATACACAATAGTATACTTCGTTGTAGGAATTTAAGAAAAAAAGATTCGAGTTACCTATTTGTTACTAATAAATTCCTTCCCTCAGCCAAAATCCATTCCTTCAGAGACTTGCATTTTTTAGTTGGTGAAAGGTTGAATATTGAGTCCGGAACCCAGGATCTACATACGTCACATGATTTTGGGTCACTTGTAGGGATTGATAAGGAAACATTACTTTGTTGTGGTGGCGAGTGTTATGTTCTGTTTGAACATAATAACAGAGAAGTTGAGGTCTTTTAAGGAAAAATTTGATTGCTTGAATTTGGAATAATTGCTGGATAGTTAATATTTTGTCTGTATCGGTATTAAGGCGAGAAATTCTTAGTATTAGATTTTGTCCTTGTTCTGCTGACTTGAGATGGGTCTGTAACACGGAACCCCAAGACGTGAAATACGAGTGCGTAAGTGCCATATAAATTATTCGAATTAAATTTTTTGAACAGATATTCCTGATTCGGTAAAATATGTACGAAGAATTCTTAATTTTCTTGGAAAGGTTATCAATGTGAGGAGTCCATTTTAAGAATTCATCAATTTGTACTCCCAGGTATTTGGTACTTTGAGTTCTGTAGTGGATTTAAATATGTTTTACTTGGTGTAGGTAGACCAAGTGAGACATTTATATTCTGATTATGCGGGTTAGTCCCTGGGTTATTCCTGTAAGGAATGTGAGCGAAACCCTCAAGGTCAGCTTGCTTGGCGGGAGGAACTGAGAGATAGTTCGTGTCGCAGCCGCGTGGAGCACTGGGCTCGCATAGTGGGTGCTGGGTTCGATCAGTTTGGTACTGAGCCGTTTTGTAATATTCCGGCCTAAGATTTATATCTGTAGGAGGAATATGTTGAGCTGGGTTGAGGTACTGAAAAGTATCCTTTGTTTTTTGTACATTTGGAGTGTATTTGACACTCGGATCGGCCGGGTAGCCTTGCGTCGAATATCGTGGATATTCGGAAATCTTTGTCGAATCATAATGATTGACTTCAGAGCGGGTCTGAAAGGTATCCTCGAACTTTTGTATAGGTGAGGCTTGATCTAACGTTTCCTTCGTGAATACGTTAGGTGAGAAGGCGATCTCGTCGCGAGGATCGAGCCTTGAGCCGTCGCTAGGAACGGCGGACTGGCCGGGCAGCTGGTAGGTAGCGCTGCGTGGGCTAAGAGGCCCGGCCGCGCCGGGTTCTACCTCCCCTTGCATGAGGAAATAGGACGGCCGACGTTCCATCGAAATATCCGAGTTATTAGCTCGTGTTCGATGCCTCTATGTATAGAAATAGAGGGTTTAGAAGGTGGACTCGCTTGACAGAGCTTCTTTCCTTTGCTCGTATGTCAGGGTCCTACCTTGTAGTCTTGAAAAAGACTTCCTTGGACGGTAAATTAGAGCGTATGAGCTGAGTAATTTACCGGCGTGCCCACAGCGGTCGGTGACGAGCCTAGTGCTACGAAACCCGGGCGACACGACTAGGAACGTCCCAGCGGGCGTACGATCTAAAGAGAATATCAATAGATGTACCGGGTGGCGTCCTGACAGATGAACTACGTTGGGCAATGAGCAGGATGAATAATCACTGGACTCGTAGATGCCAATGCGAGATCTGTGTGGAGAGAAGGTAGGCCTTGTAGAAAGCAGTAGGAAGCCGTTCTTGAGATGAACTCGGGAGCAGAAGGTTCGTCAGCGTAGAGCGTGTAGAAATCTTCGTACTTAGAGGTGTAGTCGTCGAGAGCGGAGAGTAGAATGAATTCGGAGGGCTCCGAGCGAGGTAATTATAGGGAGGTGGCCGCCTCCTGCCGCCTCCTGATTGGTCCGCTTAATTTCGTTAATTCGACTGTGTAATCTCATTGGCTCGCACATTGTTTTCTCAGTATCTGCGAGTATGATAGCTGAGCTGGTCCTCCGGGGTGGTTTCCCCACGTCCGTCGCTGCGACGGGGTCCCCGGGGGTGGCTTACGAGCGTCCGTCGCGGAGCCGACGACCTTGAGTTTAGACGGGGACCTCGGGTGCTTTCTCTGCGTCCGTTGTTCAGACGGGGTCCCCGGGGTGGCTGCTGGACCAGAGGTGGTTGCTTGCCGCCTCTTGGTTGGTTCGCCTATTGTCTCTCGTGTAATCAGTGTTTCTGATTGGCGAGTAGGCTTGTTTGAATTGTCCTTGTTAGTTTTAGAGGACGTTTGATTTTCTGTTTGAGTTTTCTCGTTCAAGGCGACTTGGTTCGAGATACTTGTCGCATCTCTCTCGCCCAGTAAGTGTCTAGGGAGGTCGCCTTGTATGTTATTAGTTAATATTTCACTTTTGAGAGAGAAATTCGTATTTTCTCTCTGGTGAAATATTTTGTTTGACGGAGTTGTAACTCGACGTCTTATAAATATTTTTGTGTTGTGTCTACCTCTTTTTGGTAGCCCTGAAAAGGGCTGTTGAAAAGAGGGGGTGGTTTTCACCACAAGTTCTATCCATTTTCGGGCAATCACACGGCTTGGAATACCGTTTCTCCTCTAAAGGACAGACAAGTTGTGGCTGACTCGTATTCCTCCACAACCTTCTAATCAACAGCTTGGACTGCCCTTCTTTATTAGCCCTTATTAATATTAATGAGCCTCGATATGCCACACTTTCCAATTCTCTGTTTTCTGCCCCATTTTCCGCCGTAAATTATTTATACTCGTACAATCGTCCCCTCTGTCGCCTACCTCGTGAAACCAATGTTTTTCTAAGCTCTTGTCACGAAGTCGATTTTTTCAACGTCTCCCTGTCTTCTTTGAAATACCATTTATCATCCTTTTCGCTCTAAACCTAAATTCATGTGCCACCCAACAATTTACTTTCTTAAATCCAATTCTGTCATTTATAACATTGTATTTGTACTAGTTTCATGTACCATATTATTTTTGTTAATCTTTTATCGTAAATTATGTCTTATTTCAAATAACGTAATCTCTATTATGTAATATTTTATTGCATTTTTGTAATTGGCTCTAAGTGAATAAATGCATAAATAAATATAGAGAAAACTCCATCACCTATATAAATTGACTAGGTGTACGGAAAATAGTCTGAATCCTCAGATCGAATGGTTTTTGAAGAATTATCCAACACAATCCATTCTAAGGTGTGGGGTGTTGTTAACGCTCTAACAACAGCTTTTACTAACTTAGACAAGTTCTTGGAAGATGTGGATTGTTCGACCATGAAACTAAACAATGTCTGAGACCAAGAGAAATGCCGGCAGTTTTCCTAATCGACTACCACCTGAAGAAACGCCTTGCATTCCACGCATCCCTGCAGTGAATGTTTCACTCGTGTTCGCGAGAGGTGAAGGATGTACTTGGCATTGAAACAGAGCAAATTCGTATGAGCGACTCTTAATAAATCGTTTGGCAGGAGTTTCTAACAAAAGATCCACTTGATCCAACCACCACCGGAGGCCGTTCGTTCCCTTTTCACATTTCCCGTTTCAAAATAATTTGGCACCCATTCAATGTTTATGTCACACCACGGAAATTTTGACCAAGCAAATTTGCTGAGAATGATTTATATAGGCAGGAATATGACCTTGAAGCATCATGTAGATATTCAGTGGGTATTGGAAGTGTTTTATACCAGTTGGGTGCTTTTAGGGCCGTTGACCAGATTTGAAAGTACGATTTGAAAATTCACTCATATGATCATGCTGCATGACTGGAAGTTTTCATCACACAATGTTTCTTATGTCCTTGTGCTTGGCTGCTCAACTGTGTCCAGGTGTGTACCTACCTCAATCTAGAGCTCGTCGTATTGTCCTTCGCACCTCAACGGGATTAAGGAATCGCTTTTCCTTGTAGACGTCAATGATCGTACAAAGTTCACGTTATATCTCATGTTTAGGTACCTACTAGAGATAAGATGCACTTTTTTTTTTGTTTCGATCTCCAACACTGAGCTATATCAAGCTCCGACTTGAACGAAAACAGGCATGGATTGCGATTCTTCATGGTTCATCAGCTTCAATCCAAAAACGGAATAAGATATCGCAATTATTCTGGTTGTATCATCGTGATCAGCACTAAAACATCTTTGAAACGAGGCGTCACTCGGCAAAAAATAAATAAATGGGGGGGATTTACCCTCTCACCGTTGGGTAGTCTAAAAAGTTTTGGATTTTTTCCGAGTTTCATTTGTTCATAACCTAGTAACAGACATCTCAAAAACGCTCTCCAAGTTTCACTTCGATACCCCAAAAATTGTGGGGAACAATTAGAGGAGTGGAAGTTACTTCTTTTGAGGAAAATACTCAGATTTCATTCTGTCTTAGCTCAAGTCGGAGCTTGATAGTAGAGGAAATAGGACAGTTCTGCGACTTTTGACCCTTCAAGCCCTTCAAAAGGGCTGAAATTCGGGATTGATTAGAGGATGCCCTTCTTTATCTGAGTAGACGAAAAATTGGCCCTGTCCGACAATTAGGGTAGGCGTGAGAGGACTTCGAAGTTGAGGGAGAGGGGGTACAATTTGAAGGGGGGGGGCTAGATAAGGAAAGGTGAGTTGGCGAAATGATATAGGAGGGTGAAATAACAGATCACGACCGGAATTTGGGGAGGACTGAGGGTTACGTAAGGATGGAAAGAGCGGGGAAGTCGAAATCAGCCCTTCAATTTAAAGAGGAAAGATTTACCCCCTCTTCTTCAACTTCGAAGCCCTCTCACGCCTACAGTAATTGTCGGAAAGGGCCAATTTTTCGTCTTTCCAGATAAAGAAGAGCATCCTCTAATTAAATCCGGAATTTCAGCCCTTTTGAAGGGCTCGAAGGATCGAAAGTCGCAGAACTGTCCTATTCCTCTACTATTGATATCGCGGGTCCTTGCTCAGTGTTTGAGATTTAAAAAAAGAAGTGTTTTCTATCTCATGAGATGAAATGTGAACTTTGACTGATTGATAGGGGGTCTTTAAGGTCTACAAGGAAAAGTAATCCCTTAATTCATTTAAAGTGTGTACTATAGAATGAGGTTTTGTTCCTCATTATGTTAAGTGGTAAGGTCCCAGGGATCGCATTATGAGGATCGGGCATGTTGAATATTTGTCAAATTTCTGAAGAGATACATACTAGGTATTAACGAATACCTTAATTCAAACAAACATTTTAGGCTCGTACCTATAGGTGATATACAGGTTGTCAAATAACCATGATTTATTATAAATGCCAAATCGCACACATATATTTTTAAAAGGAGAAATAACTGCGGTATATATATATATACCTTATACCTTGATGGTGAATACTGTAGGATTTATGGTACGATATGTGAACGTACGTGCAAATATGAAATTAGCCCTATTTCGTAAAAATTCGAATTATTTAAGCTCAGTTTTGTGTATTTCTAAATTTGAACCTTAAATGTTAACATCCTGTATGTAATGTACGTAACTCACTATACGTTAAGAAACGCAGATTGAAGTTATGTAGCGAGTTAAGATACGTAGCGAGTTGGAATATACTCACTAACATATTTCTATCCAAGTTTCTTAAGAAAGGAGTTGCGAAGGCGTTCATCATTGAATCAGGTTTTACCAGTTACGAAGGCTATCAACCAATCTCATGAACGTCGTGAATAAATACTCGTGATCAAGATGAAGGCTCGGATTTTTCGTCATGAAAAACTTTAAACTTTAATTCCACGCGAGAAGATTCAACAAATTATATAATTATAATATACTTAATTGCGGTTGGTTTTATTATAAATTTAATACGATGGAGCTCTAATACGAATAATGGAGAAAACGCGCACAACATAGAAACAACTTGTTGTGCGTTGCTTCTGTGTTCAGTGAGAAAACGGAAATTGATTAGAAATAATGTATACCAAAGAGTTGACCAATATCTGTCTGTCAACGAAAGAGTTTATGTCGAAATTGATCGGACTTTATGTGTAACTCTTCATTGAAATGGGTTTCCAAAAGTTATTTAGTTTTAGTTCGTATCTTAACAAGATGTACCAAGGTCACAAAATAAATAGCATTCGTCCATTTTGAGACGTAATTCAGGCGGTAGCTGGAATAAGGGAATATAGACCTATAGGGATATATTCCTGAAAGAGCGAAAAAAATTCAAAGAGATTTGACAAGAATATAAATGTTTATGATTTTGAACTTTTAGATAAATTCGCGTCGATTGCCAAAATATATATAAACCTTGATGTAGATATGTCCCCTAGAAGTATCGGCTAAGTCGCTGGAAAAATATGACCTACAAATATGACCTGGAAAAACGGGACATTTGCCACCCTTTCTATGAAAACCGGACATTTGGCGTGCAGAGCGACTTTGAATTTGGTAAAAAACCGGACACCTGGGGCTTATTTCATAAAACAACAAGTTACAAGTGTACAAGTTAACAAGTACAAGTACTTGTAATGCAAGGTAAACGAGAACAAGTGTTTGACCACAACAAAGAGTACAAGTGTAAGATAAAAGAAAAACGCTGCAAATTATTTCACAAAGGTTTATTATTTTTTCAATTGAGTATGATCGTAGTTTTAGTTGGCTAGCGTACGTCATAAGGCCCGTCCAGACTCCTCGGCGTGTCCTATTTCGAGTTGCCACAACCTATCTCTATCTCTATCTCTATTATTAATAAGAATGAAACTCCGTCTGTCGCTCTGTCTGTCGCTCTGTCGTGTCTATGCACGGCCAAACGGCTGAGTGGGCCGGATCTACGAGTGGGGGGATCTTTTTGGGATTTTCCGATAGGGTGTATAAGCGAATTTAAAATTTTCTAATCCCACCCGAACCATGGGCCGTAGGGCGGGAGGGGGGTCGAAGTAAGAATTAATGTGCGCTTTTTCCACTTCCCCGCTTCCCCTACCCCTCTAAACGGCCGTTGACAATTCCGGAAAAATACGGGTTTCGTAGGTTTTCCTACGAGGAAGACGACGGCGCGATCGGATCGCGAAAAAAGTATCGGGAAATGCGTTAAAAAAATGCGAGAGTACGGACCCGTTTTCTCGAAAAGTCCGCCGAAAAACTTGGTTTTTTCCCATTAAAATATACCCCATAAAGGTACGTTTTTCGGAACGGTTTTCGCGGGCGAAATACAGCTTTGATCCCGCCGAATCTGAATCCGAAATCGGATATCGAAAAAAGTGACAAGAAGCGTGACGGATATCGGATATCGGATATCGAAAAAAGTGACGGAAAGTAGGTCAAATTGGGAGGGGAATTGCGAGGGAAGCGTTTAACATCAGAAATTAATCGACCACGGGCCGCCGTTACACAACGTTGCTTACCTGAAGGGACCCTCACAGGGGGGTTCCCATTTGCACTTCTACGCAATACCTTGCGAGCGAAGCGAGAGCCATTTCAAATAATAAATACGGACTTTGTCCTACACATATACAGGTATACCTTGCGAGCGAAGCGAGCAACATCCCCGAATAAACTTTTCGTGGTTCCACGTAGTTTCTAAGATTTAATTTGTTTGTAAGAATTCCCAACTGAAAAAAACGTCTGCCAAGTTGGGTGGGCAGTACAACATTCCCTAATAAACTTTTCGTCGTTCCACGTAGTTTTATAAGAATTAATTTGTTTGTAAGAATTTCTAACAGAAAAAAACGTCTCCCAAGTTGGGTGGGCAGTATAACTTCTTCAAGCGAGCGAAGCGAGCAGCATCCCCTACAGAATAAATACGGACTTGCGAGCGAAGCGAGCAACATCCCCTAATAAACTTTTCGTGGTTCCACGTAGTTTTATAAGATTTAATTTGTAAGTAAGAATTCCCCAACAGAAAAAAACGTCTGCCAAGTTGGGTGGGCAGTATAACTTCCTCAAGCGAGCGTAGCGAGCAGCATCCCCTACAGAAGTTAAACCTACCCTTAGGGATCTACCGTTTGCGAGCAAAGCGAGTAAAATTCCCTAAATGCCATACTTTGCGAGCGAAGCGAGCAACATTTTCTACATGCCAGACTTTGCGAGCGAAGCGAGCAACATATCCTACATGCATATCCTACTTGGTTTTTTCCGATTAAAATATACCCCATAAAGGTACGTTTTTCGGAACGGTTTTCGCGGGCGAAATACAGCTTTGGGTCCGCCGAATCTGAATCCGAAATCGGATATAGAAAAAAGCGGAAGCGAGAAGAAGCGTTTAACATCAGAAATTAATTTTGCCGTGTTCGCGAGAAGGCTCTACGAAGTCAGAGGTTCGATGCGGCGGGGCTTGCACCTGACGGGAACGGGTTGCGAGCAGGTACACGCACTTACGTCTTGAAGGGTATACAGGTATACCTTGCGAGCGAAGCGAGAGCCATGTCAACAGAATAAATTCGGATTTTTTCCTACAAATATACAGCAATACCTTGCGAGCGAAGCGAGCAACATCCCCGAATAAACTTCTTGTGGTTCCACGTAGTTTCATAAGATTTAATTTGTTTGTAAGAATTTCCAACAGAAAAAAACGTCTGCCAAGTTGGGTGGGCAGTATAACTTCCTCAAGCGAGCGAAGCGAGCAGCATCCCTTACAGAAGTTAAACCTACCCTTAGGGATCTATCGTTTGCGAGCGAAGCGAGCAACATTCCCTACATGCCACACTTTGCGAGCGAAGCGAGCAATTGAATGGGGGGTCCGGGGGGCTTGCCCCCCGGCTGGACGTGGAGGCGAGCGTAGCGAGCCGGAGCGGCTAGTACTTCTATAATTATATACGCATGTTTATATTTCTCGATTTGAGCTCCTATCTATTCAAATAGTTATTGCCTTAATAATATCATTATCTAAGTACGTACGAAAAGTCGAGAGGATATGTTATTAAATATGCGTAGGAAAAGCTTTGGTATTAACACACAAATATGACCTTGAAAAAAACATATTCATGCCTCGAACGAACGCCGGCGCCGTACCCACCACAAGCCACGGTGCCGGCGCCTCCTCTCACTCCACCCCCCCCGCTCCCCCCCCCCCCCTCTCCACCCACCGTGACCCCCTGCCAAGCGTGCCAGGCGTGCTCGCGTCGAAAAAGACACGTTTTTGCCCGTTTTTGGCCCATAGCATCTATGTGAGTAAAGCGATCGGAATGGCTAAACGTTAGGACCAACTAGACCCCAAATAGAGTCTATGTGCGAAAGAACGGGTTTTTAAAGTGAATTCTTAGGCCTTTTATGGCCCGGACGGCGGACGGCGGACGGCGGACGGCGAACGGCGAACGGCGGACGGCGGACGGACATTTCAAATTTGGATTCTACGTACCTTGAAACGTAAAGTGACAAAGTTTGAGGGGGGGTTATAAAAATTTTTTGCTACACGATCACATAGGCTTATTATTGGAAATAATAAACCAAAATGGCGTGTGGGGACAAACGAAATGAACAACGTCAAGCGGGATGCCGAAATTGAAGTTTTGTCAGCGAATCATAATATAAAAACGGTTTTAAGTACACGATAGTATGTTTATCGTACATGACAAGGTGTAATGATAGGAAGACAGACAAATTATAAACTGAAAAGTGGAAAAAGTGTGTATTTGATTTTGTGTGTTTTTGATGGCTGGCATACGGATTTTTCTCCTTCATTCAGCGGAAATGATCAATCAGTTCATCAAGTCTTAATGCTACTGGGTTAGGAATGTCATTTGTAATTTCGAGATGATCTTCACACTTCACTTTGTTCTTCAATGATGAGGAGATCCTCAATACCCGATCAGGAAAAATTGCACAGGGTCACGCACCATTTGAATCTTTCAAGGGTCTCGGAAGACATCCTAAATCTCTCGTTAAGCTCAAAAATACCCACAAAATGAGCGTTTATTCGTTGCCGAAAAAATCGTTGGCGTCTTCTACTCTTAACGCTACTTTCTTGTCTGTATTCTTCAGCAGATGACTCCCACATAATAAACTCCGAAAAATTGTCAACTCACAATGCTGGAAAATAACAAGTTTACAGGTGAACGGACGTAGGTTAAAAATCAGCCAAAAAGGTTAAAAGGTAGGTTAAAAATTTTACAACTGTAAAACAGTGACTTGTCAAAATGATGGGGAAACACTTGTAACTTGTCCAAATTTGCCTGTACACTTGTTAATTTTCACAGTGCAATCCAAGTCTACACTTTTACCTTCATGAAACGCTTGTACACTCACTTTTTACAACTTGTATATACATAAAATTGGCTTGTAACTTTTCACTTGTTGCTTTATGGGGTAGGCCCCTGACAACCCTGAATCCAGGGCTTCTGGACTAGGTATCGCAAAAGATTTCCTTTACGTGGCATAGTTACGTAACTAATTGATGAGTAGGATGTACATATTCAGTTCCAAGGAGAGTTGAGGTAACTTTTCAAGTAAACCTTAATGAACTTGTTAGACTCTTGGGGAAACAGCCTGAATAAACGACAATACGGCTTAGCTCGTTAAGAATTGCCCAGAAGGCCAAAGAAGGTAGTAATGGGGAAACTTTTAAGGAAAAACGATACAGAAATGGGGTAGTCATCGGAACATTACGGTGGGAAAAGAACGCGGGATTCTCGTTGAAATATTCCGTGAAAAATAGAAGGCGCGGCGGCGGAGTTGGCGAGTTGCACGCGACGGCAGGAAAGACAACTTCGGAGGTGATTAAGGCAATTATACCGGCAGTGTAGACGCGCACCATAACAGAAAATTACCTACCTAGGTACTCTGTTCTAATTTCGATTAGTAAAACATTTATGTCGTAGTTTTAAATTTATTTACATTTACGAATTAGCGGGAAGAAAGCATGTTCCATGTTTTAGCATTTTAGCCGAAGGCTCAAAGCGGAAAGCAACTGGGGGTCCAGGGGGGCGAAGCCCCTTGCGAGGCCGGAAGGGCCGAGTTTCTTATGATTTTCACGTACTTTACTTTTAGCCACGAGCTCTAAGTAATAACATCCGAGGGGTCTGGGGGTCACCCCTAGCGGGGTCAAGGGGGCAGAGCCCCTTGCGAGGCCGAGTTTGAAAAGTTTCTTCATTGAAATCCGTTTTGAGGCATTCTGAAACTATCTCGAGACACACGCCAGTATCATGAAACATTAGATTCGATACAAGAAGCAGAAGAAGAAAACTATCCAAACAGGTCAAATAGAGTTTATTCTAGTAGTGAAATAAAACTAAACAAAAATCAATAATCTTATTTAAGCTATGTGTAGATTATGTAGACGCATATGCGATGTTAAGTGAAACTGCTATGTTTGAAATTATGGGCAAATCGCCCAGACCTTAACCAACAGCACGGGCCAAGCCTACCGTTGGAAAAGTAAGCTAGGCGAGAAGTCTAGTTGTACTTTTGTACTATCATCATATTATGTATGTGTCTTTATTGAAATCTATCTACCTATCTATTCCTGAAGTTTGCGCTTTTTCATATGTACATATATTGAGATAAAAATCCCGTTCTTGCGCCTAAAAATCAAGCTTTCCAAACAAAAGGATGAGTTCGTTGGCCAACGATTTCTGAGCACATTAAGTTGGTCAAAGTTCAAAAAATGTACTAGAAAAAAAAAATCACTAACAATGGCTAAAAAAGTCTAAAAATCGTTAAAATTATCTTTTTTTTTAGCGGAATATTGCTCAAATAGAGTTTACTAACTATAAAATAGAACATTAAACATTTTATGAACAAAATAATGCTACAAAATGTACTTAAATTTCATTCCAATTTGCAAAAAAAAAAAAAAAAAAATCGATAAAAATAGCAACAACAAAATCTAAAAATCCTAAACCACTTTTTGAATAGCAAATTAGCGAATAAGGTTTTTTCCATAAAATAAATAGTTTACAAGTTCCTTGCACTTAGAAATCAAACATTTGATTTTCAAAAAACTCATAACTTCAAACCCGATTTTCAAAAAAAAAAAAAAAAAAAAATTGAAACGTTGGAAAAGAAACGCTGTTTAATTTTTAAAAAAATCAATTTAAGGACAGAAGGCCTTTTTTATACAGTTTACAGCTTGTTATAATCTGAACTGTCCGAATAAAGAAACGTTATAAATTCATGACATGGGCTCAAACTTAGTTCAAGGCTATTCCCAAGATCTGATCCGCGTTCTAGAATAGTTAGCTTACTGGGGAGGACTTTGCACCCTGATAGGTAAATTCATATTATCACTTCAAAACAACTGTGACGAGCGTAACAGCTGGGCAGGTGTCTATATTTTACCGAGAAGAATATTAATATAATCTTGGCACTGGGATTTTGGCAGGTTCCCCATTCCACAGTAAATCCGATCGCTGTCGTGTTTATATAAACACGTTCAGGAAGCTGCGAGTCACCTCTCAATGGAACCGAATGTCATAATCATGTATTTGTGAATTAGGTGCACATTTTTTGATATAATTCATGTTGATGTAGAAACGGAAGAACTATTGGCTTGTTGTAGTAACTTTAATACGAGTTCCCATCCAACCCCATGAATCATGTTTGGTGATATAATTCATGATGTTCAACCTAATATTGAATTCGATAAAATATACGAGACTCTAGACCCTGGCTTGCTCTTTAGTTCGACTACCCACCGCGTGGCATTCCCAGCGCTCCAGTCGTCGTGTTATCGTTGTTATCTTCCACCAGGCCAGCCACTGTTATTGTTCCGCCACCCGGATAATAATCTATTTGTCCAAATAATCTTGATTTTTACGAAGGGAATCACTAGGAACTTGATGTGATGTATTTCCAGACCACTGATCTAAGCAAAAAAAAGTCCAGTCATGCAGCATGACCCCATGAGCGAATTTTTGAAGAAATCTTCGACATTTCAGTCGCTATTGATCGTGTAGAGAAATTTTAGTTTATGATTTTGATAGACAAACATGGAATGAAATTTGAAACAAGCACCTACTACCTACGTTTTAAACAGCATGGTTCTAGGATTGGTTATACAGGGATACTTCCATAAGAGTAGTTCAATCTGAATTTGGACAATGTTTCATGCAAATATTACCGATTTTTACAACTAGCGAACGGCAATATTTCGATTTTTGACTGATTTTTCAACTTTGAAATTTTTGAAAACTTGATACATATTCTTATAGGAAATTTTACGCTGATTCCGAATATACCACATGTTAGTATGCTGAAAAAATTATTTCGCACAACAAATCGCAAAAAACAGGCTATTTTGAAATTTTTGACTACATTTTTGAAAATTTCAACCCGAAGATGTAATCCGATCATGCTGGCCAACGAACTTGAACTTTCGTTTTGTGTCCTTAACATTTTAAAATTTGTTTGAAGTTTCTAGCACAATTCTACGGACAGTTATCGTCTGGAATGACACATACATACATACATACATACATATATACATACATATATACATACATATATACATACATATATACATACATATATACATACATACATACATAAAAAAATGCGTTAAACTTCAGAATATGATTCAGAATAGCCTGAAACGGATTTCTGCATAAAATGTTTTCAAAAATTCACATTCTACAAATTTTGAGGCGAGAGCAATAGCTTAATTTTCTTCAAAAATTCGCTAAAACGATCTGTGTAAAATCTCATAGCGACTGGAGCGCTGGGAATATCATGCGGTAGTTAGTCGAACTAAAGACCAGGTCAGGGTCTAGAGTCTCGGGATAAATATAAAGTACAAGTTTACTGCTTTACTATCTAGCCGAATGGTTTCAATACCAGTGTATTCGAAGATACAACAGTTTGGCGACGAGGATGAGATTGGATAGGAATCGGTAATAGAGTTATTCGAACTACACTTATTTGAAGTGTTGTTGTGTTTCTTCCACAAGATTTCGGTCCCCATTTTCGTAATTGGTTATGTTATTGATGGTCATTGGCGAGATGTTCCAAAGTGCTTGATTTGGGTGTCATCTTTGATTCTGAGTTTACATTAATAGACCGTTAGGTATTGTTCAATTATTTCTCGAGCCCTCCAGTAGCTTGATTTTTTGATGCGGACCACTAAGTGAACAGCATAAAACAATAATAATATAGTTCTTTGATTCGGAGGCGTCTCGAGTTTACCTCTCATATTTGAAACCATATTACAGTATGCTTATGTAAGTAAAGAGAAACTTGCACACATTCAGCAGCAGCTGACTCCACCCACTTTCCAGTTGTGCGTCAGCATTTCCTATCTAATCAACTGATTTATGCAAGGCGTCGGTTCAAGGCATTCAGTACGTTGTGTTTATGATTTTGGTATTTGGTTCCTCCTGATCAGCTGATTGAGATTAACTGTTTACTGTTCACCTTAGGAAGTAGAAATTTGATAGGGGACCTCTCTGGGACATCAAGACACAATCAAAATTACGGGCACTTTCCTGATCAGCTGAGTGACCTAATATACCAGACAAACAATAAAAATTATACAAATTGTTATGAAATTTAGAATTCAAAGCAGTCAGATACTCAATTAATCAAGTTAAATAAGTTAGTTAATTAAGTGGATATGTAGAGACTAATAAGGACCAAATAGATTTTTTTTTTTTTATAAGCATTTATTCTTTTATAATTTCATTATTACAAAATATACATTTTATATGCCAAATGCAACAGTTCCCTTTAAGAAAAATCTTGTGCTGGGAACTGGAGCGTCTTTACCCTAGTTACAATTGAAACAACTAAAACCAGTTAATTAGCAATATTATTATAATACAGTTTCCAGATAGTGCATAAAAATGTTCATAATTTCAGTTTAGAATAGATACAGTCATCATAGTAACATAAGTTTTATTTATTTTTAATTTTTAAACACTGTAGGCTAATAATAATATTTTCTATTAAAGTAAACTAAAATAGTGCTCCTTGATTAATTTTCTAAATAAATTCAGAGGTAGTTTTTCTTGTTTCACAAGGTCATGTGGAAGTAAGTTATATAATATAACCCCTTTGTGAAAATATAGTCTTTGAGCTGCTGTAGTTTTCAGTTTAAAAGCTTTCAGCGTTACTTTACCCGCGCTCCGTGTGCCAACCTCAACCTTCTCTAATTTATTTTCTATATATTTTTTGTGAGTATAAATCAAAGTGGTTTTCTCAATTAAACTAAAAATATCAATAACTTTAAATTCTCGAAATAATAAATTCGTGGAAAAGGTTCTCTTTTTTTTTAGTAAAATTTTTATTAGAGTTTTTTGAATAATTGAAACAGGTTGGATTTGGTTTTATAGGCTGAACCCCACACCGGCAAAGCATAAATAAGTAGAGACTGAATTATAGCGAAGTAAAATTGCCTTTTTAATTTTATGCCCATGAAGTTTACTCCTCTACAAACTGGTATTAACTGTCTAAGCTTTGTTGATAAAATTTTTATATGCTTCTCCCAAGTTAGACACTGATCTATTATCACTCCGAGATACTTAGTTTCTCTTACTTGTTCTATAGCTGGACATTTACAATTTTCCTTACAGCCGTGATCTGCATGACATATAATATTTCCTAAGTTTGGGATGGATGCTGCTAGCCAAGAGAATAACATAAAGTGTGTTTTAGCGTAATTAAGCTTTAAATTCTTCAGTGTCAACCATTTATTCAGTTCAGTGATATTTCTTGCTGCTTTCTCTTTAACATCTTCCCATGATTTTCCTCTAACTATCATCGCCGAGTCATCAGCAAAACAAATCACTTCCCCGTCTATGTTCCTCGTAAATACACCATTGCAATATATAATGTATAGCAATAGGGCAAGGACTGTGCCTTGAGGGACAGCATATTGAAAAGAACACGGATCACTAAGATAATCATCAATTTCAACTCTTTGCTCACGATTCGAAAGATAGCTCTGCACCCATCTTATAAAATTTGGATGAAACTTCTGTGATATTAGCGTCTGAACGAGATTTGTGTGGGGTACAGTGTCAAAAGCTTTCGTCATGTCCTTGAATACAACTAATACTTTTTCTCCCGCGTCTAGAGCTAACGTAATTTTTTCTACTAGGCACATGATTGCATCAAGAGTACTCTTACCCGCTTGAAATCCAAACTGATTTTCATGAATAATTTTTTGATTTTTCATAAATTCCAAAAGGTAAATTTTCAATGCTTTTTCTATAATTTTTGCAATATTTGATAGCAGCGAGATAGGTCTATAGTTATTGATTGATTTAGGATCACCAGTCTTGTACAAAGGTTTAATTTTGGCACTTTTATAGATATTCGGGAAAATTGCTGTTTTAACAACTAAGATTTATAATATGAGTAAGTGGTTTAATTATGTACTCTTTAACTTTTTTCATAGTTTCCACTGTAACCCCATCAAACCCCGGGCTAGAACCCCCCCTCAACCCATTAATTATCCCACTTACTGCCTCTTCAGATATCTTCCAAAATGGTGCACTTTCATTGGATTGGGGTATGGTTGGATCCGCACAAACCACAGATTTATCAGCTAGTTTCTCTCCAATGCTAGAAAAGTGGCGATTGAATACATCCACAATTTGTTTACCATCCTTATCGAAGTATAATAAATTTCCCTGATCTAATATTTCATTAATATCTGTCCCCTTTTTATGCCTTCCCAGTGCTTCATTAATTGCCCTCCAACGTGCCCTCATATTGTTTCCTGCCTTATCTATCTTCCAAGCAAAGTACGAATCTCTAGCAATTCTTGTTAACTCATTTAGCTTATTTCGGAACCTGTTGTAGCGAGCTATCAGATGCCGATCAAAAGGTGATTTTTTTCGTTTGAGACTCAATTTTTCTTTCTCCCTAATACTCTTAAGTAAGCCTGCTGTAATCCATGGTTTAATCGCTCTAACCCTATTCGATTTAACCACCAATTCCGTGCTAGCTTCAATATGGGAATTTAAAATTTCGTGGAAACATTGTGCAGCTTCATTGACATCTTCAGAATTTAAGACTCTACCCCAAGGTTCATTTTTTATTTTATCAATTAAATGTTCACAATTTATTTTAACCTTTCTCTGTTTTGCCAATTTTTGTTGTACTTTTCCAGGCTCCTTCATTTGACCACCACTCAAGCATAATAAACTACTGTAATGATCTGTCACTAAGGACTTCCATACTATCCCCATAATGTTCTCATATTCCTTATAACCTTTTTCATCCCGTAATAATATATGATCGAGACTCTATCAGAGTCTCTCTATCTATCGAGACTCTATCTATCGAGACTCTCTATCATTTCTTGTTACTTTTTTTATACATGGAACAAACCCTAGCTCCATCAACGCATTTAAATAGTAATTTTTTAAATCTTCATCCATAGAATTTTCGTTAATATCAATATTTATGTCACCTAGAATTATGTCAATACATTCCATATTATGTTCCTTATTACAAATATCCCTCAATTCATCTATGAACTTATAAACATTCAAATTGCTTGGTGATCGGTAAATACATATCAGCCTATATAATTTATCCTCAAACTTAAACATACACATGTAACAACATGCCCCTTCGAGTTTTAAGTCTTTAGTTTCTATGTTTTTGCATCCATCATCTAAAAATACTGTTATGCCACTGCTTCTATTTATATAAGTGGATGAAGTAAAGGATTTATAATTAGGTATTTTTTGAATTATACTTTGTGCACAGTTCCAGGTTTCAGTAAGACATATAACATTTGGTTTTTTCGAAAATAATGTTAAGTTCAAAAGAAATTCGTCAAAATTTTTACTTAGACTTCTAATATTTGTATTAAGCAACAGAAAATCTTTTTTATGGCTATAAAGCAAATCATTTAAGGCTTGAATATCGCTGCAATCAATTTCGACCAACGGGTCTGCAATCAGATTAATTTCATCTATGGGAAAATCCATAATTTAGCAAAAATTGATCTGACCTTTTTGAAGAGCGTACCCTGTTAGGTTACTCCGTACCATAAAGTGCTCCATCATTATCTTCTTCCCATTTCAACTTCCTTGCGGTGAAAATCAAATGATGAAAAAAGTGCCAGAAAAGTGTGCTGGGGAAAAGAAAAGTGTGCAATGGATTCAGCACCCTAAAAACATATTCCACGAAGACCCCACATGCCTATGTTACTGAAATCCTCAAAATCCCCCATTTTCGTACCCATTTTCACCCATAGCACCCATGGATGTGGTAGAGTGGTCGACCTTGGACCCACCTAAATCGATTCTACGTCCAAAATAACTTCGAAAACGACACCCCACATCCGAAAACTTTTTTCTTGGCTCATTTCTTTTATTATTTGTATAAGCCTTAAGCGGAAATCAAAGCGTAATAGAAAATGCTGTAACTTGATCATTTTCCACTCAATAATCGTTTACCTCTCGTTGGAAAGCTCTAAGTTTATTACCAGTCACCTAGCCCATTCCATGCGGCGATAAAATCGTGGCCTTCCACCCACATTGGAATTTTTTTGTACTCATAAATGTTACGAAAGCGGCCTGTTTCATCATTTCTGTTTTTAAATTCATCATATATACGTAAAATACTATTTTCCTCCCGTTTTTAGTGAATTTTCGTAAAAAATAAAGCTATTGCAATGGTTCCAAAATTTTCGAGAAATTTCTACTTCGAAATCCGTATTCAAATTTTCAAAGAAAAATAAGAGCTATTTAGATGGCTTCAAAATTTTAAAACGAACGATGTTTTTTATTCGATTTTGGATACTACGCATCTTGAAAGGCAAACCAACAAATTTGGGTGGTGGGGGGGGGGGGGTGGTTAAAAATAGTTCTTTCTTATTCGATTACAAAAATTTATTATTAAAAATGATAAACCAAAAGTGACCCTCTGTAACAAGGTCAATAAGGCGCATATTACCTCTTAAGAAGTCATCAATGTGCGAGGAAGACCACCATGACTTCTTAGAAGGTCACGCCGTACGGAATAGGCTAAATGAAACTCTAAATATAAATATCAAGTCATGCAGTATGACAAAATGAGTAAAATTTAGTGTTTTTTCGGTTTAGGTATTATTTTTAATAATGAACCTCTGTAATCGCGGGGCTTGTATTCTAAAGTTATTATCTAATCAAATATATTATTTTATAAATTATTGACTGGAATGAGCATTTCCAGTAATCACTTTAGTCGAAACCATCAATTATAAAATATCTTGATTAAATCTGTTCGGAGCCAATGTTATGTACATAAACCATTATTTGATAAGGACCTAGGCATTAAAAGTTCACCTTATCAGATATAATTGCAGTAATTAGTGAGGTAATAGCGTGGTGTTCCTGGAATCGTGATAAACCTAATCGGTTAATGCAAATTTATATTGATATGTTTATCAAGCTAGAGGAGGCTTTATGATATTATATTACCCACCAAATAATGCTTTGATGATTCACTATCATTCTTCAATCATAATTTCAAAACAACTCTCGAATCGATTGATTCATTTTGTTTTGCTTAACCAGAAAATCATTAGGTTGTTTGTAAGCTCTGAAAGTAGGTATATTCATTACTCGTAGAAACAAGTGAATATTCATGCATTGAGTAGACCTGCTGACACCCATTTTACATCCATGAATCTTTTCTGTTTTTTAAAAATTTATTTGGCATTGTTTACAACATACAGCCATATTATTAAATAAACTGTCAGTAACTTATACTGTCCGTAACCAAACCAGCCACTTGGAATCCGAAATGGGTAGTCCGTTCAACAGGTTGAACCTGGTGGCGCCTGGTAGAGTCAACTTTGCAATCCATAGGTTACGGTGTTAAGAACATATATACCTGTACACACTACGAATTAGTTTCTAACTTCTACTTACATATTTAAATATCAAAACTCATTTTTATTATCTTCTGTAAATTTGAACAGTTAACGATAATTCAATGCATGAATAATGCATAAACATGTATTGAATATGTTTCAATGTGTCAACACCCTACTTCACAAGGTTTCAACTTCTAATCATTTATTCATTAGTTTCTTTAGTTTTTGATTTTAGCGAATTTTTGTAGAAAAGGAAGCTATTGCAATGGCTCGGGAAAATTTTAAATAGAAATTTTTGAAAAATGTCTTCAATGAAATCCGTTTTGAGGCATTATGAAACGATCCCTGAAGTTTGCGCTTTTTCATATGTACATCATATGAAATGTATATGAAATATATGATCACTTAAATTGTTTATGACACCAAGGTGGTACCTAAGTACAGAAGGTTCAGAAATAATTCCAGTAAAGTATCGAGGTATTACAGGAAGTTACGTCATTTTTTGGAAATACTCAAAGATAACATGTGAAAAATAATGTCACATGTCAATTCCTAGTCTCCAAACTGTTGCTACCCTCAGTGATTGACAGTGCTGTCAATTCAGATCTCTATTCTTTCATGTCATTCGTTCTGTATTGTTTATATTTAAATAAATACATAGTGCAACTCATAAGCTGCTAGTTTACCATTAGAAACGTATTGTACCTATGGTATTGAGAATGCATTGTCCCTATTCAGTGATGAAACATCTGGTGATATTTTCAACTTTGTCATTATGAATACTCATATTAATTTCATATTATTTACATCAATAAAACTAAGTTCAAACGCGCAATTTATTCATAAAATGTCGAAATAAATGTTTTGTTGATATGCGGAATAATTTATTTGAGGAACAAGCGCTGTTTAAATCAAAGGGAGTCAATCACAGGTGCAACCGAAAATTTGGCTGTCAAATTCAAGGTCAAAAAATTGATTTCGAAAAAACGAATTGATACTGTTTTGTGGCTTGAATTAGTGATTTTTTTTTCAATACTGAGCAGTTTGAGGACATACTGACGCAGTAATATGCGTATTGCTTGTCAAAGTTAACATTTCTCTTGAAGTGTCAAACACTGGCCCCTCCACTCTAACACACGACAGTTGCATTGACATATTTGTCAAGCTACAGCAGCTACTTGTCAAGCCTACTGCAAGTATTTTATCTACTTTTAGAAACAAGTAAATATACTAATAAATGATTTTGGATAAATATGATCTAAATCTATATTACGTACATATGGGTTATGATATGACACCTAGGTGATCCACACGTAGTAAAGTTTTGGAAATTGTACAGGATGAGGTATCGGGATGTTACCTACGTATTCTTTGAATGTTGTGATAAAGGTAGTGTCTAAATTAACACATTTTACCGTCTTATTGACATATTTATCAAGCTACATAACGTATTTTGACATTTTATATCTTTACTTTGGCACATACTCTCGAAAAGCGTTGCAGTTGATTTATAATGATTTTCACGTACAACCAAGCCGTTTCTGGGGAAATGAAACTTCATTTCCGTTTTCAACGGACAGAAGTCGTTCACCATTCGTTGGAAAGCCCTCGATTTATCACGCACTTCTTTCGTACTTGTTCTTGGCATTTTTATTTTATATTTATTAATGTTATTAGTTATTAATGGTCGTAGTAAACAATGCCTCTTGTTTTGTTGATATTAGTTTCCACGTTAGAAATCACTTTGAGAAAACGCCAAAATGAAGCTGTGGTTAGAGATAATTGCTTTATTACAAGGGTTTATTGAAATCATTGAAACTGTTACAATTTTAATGAAAATTATTGTTTTGGAAGTTATTCGTCAAAATTATTTGTTGAAATGGGGGAGTGGTGATGGTGGGAACTAAAGACATAAAATGACACAATGTGTTGCAGATTCGTATGCAAGCGTTTTCTTCTGTGAATTAATTCCACTGCGTACATAGGTATATCATGTATATCATATTCTTTAGGTTATGTGCAACAGCAGTTCACATTAGGTACCTACAACTTGAAGCATTGATTTTACTAATTTTCGAAAAAAAGAGAGAAAATTGCCAACTAATCTAGGTATATCTAACTATAAGGACTGATTCAGGTTTTTTAATTTCGAATTTCAGACTAAGCATCTTGAACCGTAATCAACAAATGTTTAGGGAGGGTTATTGTATTGTTATTGTATTATTTATTCGCATACTTAATCCAAAATGAATGATATCACTCACTGTTATCTGATCAGCAGTCCCGAGGTGGATAAATAGAGTCGAGAGAACGAAAAAAGGAAAATAACGAGATAAGGGGAGACTTGAGTGAACTTTGAACTGGGATTCCCGTGGTGGTGTTTGTAAGCCCGAAGAGGTTACTGAGCCGCGGGCAGTTCGGAGCTGATGTTTTCTACTGCTCGCTGCTCCCCCTTCTCGGAGCGACCAGCTGATCGGTCGGGCGCATGTGCTTCGGGGCTGTTTGGGGTTCTCTTCGACTCGCGACATCTGACGACCTGCCTAGCATTCAGAGGTCACCTCCACCTGTCACTCTCGAACTGTCAACCCGGTTTTTGTTTACGTGTCGACCCCCTGGCTGGTGTGCCTGAACTGTCTAGCCAGAAATCCATATAGCTCTGCAATACTGACGTTATAAACAGTCTGTCAATACTGACAGAGATAGTATGTCAAAGCGTTCATTTATGCAATGTAAGAACATTGAAATAAATTTTAAAAGCGTAAAATTGATCCCTGAACTTTGGCGAGTCGTGCCTGATACATCCTGTCTGAAAAACGGTCTGAGCACTACCTATCTCACTTATAATTAGGAATCTACTTAGACATAATTATCCCAGTGACCAAGTTTTATTTCGCATAAGGCTGACTTATTATGGGGTCAGACTGATGCAAAATAAAACTCCATCGCTAGGAACACTTTCACTTAACCGCAACCAAATATCAGTCTGTCCGGTTATGGGGTAATCCCCGAAATATATACCTATCTCTTAATTTATAAACAAAGTGTAGAACTGAAGACATATTTCAACCTCCTTTCTTTGATACTATTGTCGCGTATATTGTCCTGGTGTACTTTAAAGTTACTTAACCATAGGAAGCGAAGAACTCTGTACGTAAAGGACGTGGGTGGGACTTGTTAGCTTAAAGAGAGTGAATTGTAAAAAGCCTTCGTCAACTACATTTACTTCTAGTATGGCCAGTTTCCGGTTAAAGTATTCAGGATAATTATCACGTAATTCATAGCTAGTATAAAACTATTACCATTTAGGTCGTGTACTGCAAATGTTATTTCAATCACACTACTATTAGGTACCTGTTCAAAATCCCTGTCACGCCGCAGGGCAATGACATAGTCATTGGGCAATTAATTACCTTTTTGAATAAATTACCCCCTGCTCTTCGAAAACTGCCATTCAAAGGTTTCATTAGCTGTATTGATAAATTTTTGAAGAAAAATGTTTTACACCTATGACGAATATATGAAAAATGATTTTAGCGTATGTGAAATACTGGCCAAAGAACTTAGGTGATATTGCAGACTCGGGTGGATTGGTACATATTTATATTGTTTTGCTCTAAACTTATTGTGACTCAAGCGGAGGATATTATGTTTGGTAGTCTCACTTGATCTGTAGTACTTAGTAGTCGTTGGTCTGTGATATTTTAGGTGTCTTTAAAATTATCTTGTTATCGACCTATCAAAATGTTCATTTTTCTTCGTTGTTTGTTGTCAGTTTCTATATCATATTGTTATTTTTTATTATAGGTATGTATCTGGAGCGTGAATGTAAATTATTGGTGTGTGAGTGTGTGGTTTCTTTCTTCTTGTTGGTCAGGTTGCCTGGCTGGTCCTGGGCGGCGACCCCCCATTGGCGCTGATTTGTTTTGGTAAATGCGCTGCATTGCGTGGAGCAAAGTAAGCGTGTTTACGTTACGTTTTGGCTGAGCGTCATGTGGTGGAGAGAACTTCTGCTCCCGCTGGCGGTTTCCATCATCAGTTGCCTGGTCCGGAAAGCCGCCATGGTGGGCGGGGCCTGGGACCGGTCGGGATGCGCCCGGCCGGCGTGGAGGTTACCTAATGCCCCCATAACTCCTTTATAATGCTGACGAGTTCGAGCTACCTGATATTATCAAATTCCATAAAAATTATGTAATGACTGAACTGTACTGTATAACCAACTCATTATAACCTTAGTTACTTTTAACCTAAAAAAACTACTATGTACCTACTACCTACTGTTGGTTACTTTTAAACTATTTCCGAACAACAGCAGTTAATTAGGCGTTTTTTGTTTATTATTTCCAATAATAAGAATATGTGATCGTATAGCAAAAAATTTTTATAACCCCCCCAAAAACTTTGTCACTTTACGTTTCAAGGTGCGTAGAATCCAAATTTGAAATATCCGTCCGCCGTCCGGGCCATAAAAGGCCTAAGAATTGACTTAAAGAACCCGTTCTTTCGCACATAGACTTCATTTGGGGTCTAGTTGGTCCTAACGTTTAACCATCCCGATCGCTTCACTCGTATAGATGCTGTGGGCCGAAAACGGGCGAAAAGTGTCTTTTTTGAGGGTTTGAGTGTTAGACATACGTACGCGCGCACGCCTGGCACGCTCGGTGAGCCGGGGGTGGAGTGAGAGCAGAATCGACTGGGATAGGTCCCAGATGCTTTTGGAATCCAGTGTACCTACGGTTTTAGTTTGATTCCTATAGAAATTAGCTCCGTGGATTGAATGAGACCACTCGGGTGGCTGTACGATCATCCATTTGCTCCCCATCGGGAGCGCAGCCTGTAACGCGAGAACAGAGGTGGGTACTAGAAAAGAGACTGGCGAAAGCCCCAGAGCATGCTGGTTACTGATATCTGATTTAGAAATAATAAACCATTATGTAATAATTTGCAGCGTTTTTATGTACATTTCTGGTGATCTCTCTTTACGAACAGAAACTGCTCGGCACAACCCAACAAAATCGTTTTGGTATCGTTGAATTTGTTATCGAAAGTTTTTTACGCCTGAACCCACCTCATCAACATTTGACGTGAAAAGGTCCACGTATGTCCGAGTTTTCCTTAATTACAAGGTTGTTTACGCGGCGACGTCGTTAGAGAAAGCCGAATTCTCGGTGAAGGCGAGAGTCTGGAGAGTTGTAATATAGCTCATGTGTTAACCAGAGACCCTAAGAACGCCTGTACAATTTCAGCTCAATGGGCCCAGTTGTTTTTACTTGATTCAGTAACATAAAATTTTCAAAAAAGGCCTTTCTGTCCTTAAATTGTTTCATTATTATTCTCCAACGTTTCTCCCCAGGAACTGGGGCTTCTTCAGGGAACTAAAATTTAAAACATAAAATTCAAAATGTTTTTAAAATAACTACCTAGGTACTTATTGTTTTCTTTTTTGAGATAAGTATTTATTTTAAAAACATTTTGAATTTTATATTTTAAATTTTATCACCCCAAAGAAACCCCAGTTCCGGGGGTAATAATAAAGAAGTATATATAACCCCCAGTTCCGGGGGTAAAGTATATATAATAATAAAAACAATAATAAAATTCAAGGTCAGAAAGACCTTTTTTGTGAAGTTTGTTATAATTTGAACTGTCCACATAAAGAAACGTTGTATTGAGTAACGACCGCAGGCACCATTAAATTTTTATAGAATGGTAAGTTAGGATAAACCACTCTTTATTTATGACCAGTGGCAACAAGCTTGAAACAAAACTTCGTTGAGAATATTTGAGGACAATCAGTGTCTCATTAGCCTATGCGGTTTTAGGAATAATTGGTTACCTTGGGAGGAAATAGTTGGTTCTTTCAATTAGCACCAATATATTTTCAGCTTATTTTTGTAATTCCTTGAGCAAGGCAACTAAAAACGTCTGCCAAGTTGGGTGTGGCACATAGCTTCCTCGTTTAGGTATCATGAATGTATAGATCATTGAAAAGTTTTAAACGATCTTGAAAAATTCCATAGTGGAAAAGAGTAAATTAAGTACATTTTCTAAGCGATAAAATATCACAAATAAAATAAAAACTAAAAATCAGATATTGATCAGTCCTGAAAAATAAATGTACCTCCATTTCGAACCCTGAGCAATAATTTGCTGACATGAAGAACAGACTCAGCAGCCACTCCTTCCCAAGACCACCTCTCTTGCAATCAATTCAATTCGTGAGTAACATTCATTATAATTTATTATAAACCAGCCAGTTACCCGTGCGTTGCACGGACCCAAATGTACGGGTTAGTCGGTGCTAAGACTGCTGAAATAACCATGTCCAGACTGTGTCGTAACTACGGAGGCTACATACCAAATTACAGCTTCAGAGGATGAAAATCATGGGTATTATCTGTAGGAGCTCATAGAAACTAATACGAACTCAGTTAGAGGATTCTAATATAGCCTAAGCCCGATTCCGGAACTTGCTCGTCAATTTGCCTTCAAGAAAATCGGTGCAATCGATCGGCCCTGATGCTCGGACAAACAGACATAGGATTTCATATGAGCAATTTATGGTATTTACATAGCACCTTGTGCTGTGTAAGGTGGCTCCATAGCTTGTCATTTTCCCCAGCAGTCCCAAAAAGGATTGAATTCAAATTTTAGCAATCAAGGTCCAACTTGTACCTGATTAGAGTGTTATCTCAAGTTGTAATACCAAGAGAGACCCCGTTCAATAACGCAGTATAGGTAAATCTGAAAAGCTGAATAGGGAAGAAATAAGCTGAAGAGCCCACTTAGCTGATTAGAATGGTTTCTCAAGTTGTAAGATTTGTACTTTAACACACTCAAAGATGTTCCGTTCCAATTTTTAGTATCTTGAGTTCGATTGAAACCATATTAGGTAGAGCGTACACTCTGCTGATTCTTCAAGTTGTAATTATACTCTACCACACCCAGAGAGATCCCGTTCCGAAGTTCAGCATCTCATGTGGAATAGGAACCAAATTAGCTTCAGAGTTCACTCTGCTGATTAGAGTGATTCTTCTAGTGGAATTTATTTATACCCAGAGTTGGAGGGGGGGGTCCGAAATTCAGCATCTTAAGTTGAATAGGAACAAACTCAGTTATTTATACAGGTACCTGTAGAAGAAGCTGTACCCACTCGCTACTCTTGCACGTCATATTGCATCATTACTATTGTTTTTTTTGTTTTTGTCAGTACTTCTAGAAAACTAAGCAGTTCAGAATTATTATATAAACTAGAGGCCTGTTAGGGCTTGGAAAGCCCTAATCTAGTCCGTATAACAGCAGTACCTAACAGGAACTCAGCCCATTATAGTAACGATATAAGTCCTAGCTATTTGCGGCCTGCTATTAGCTATTAGTTATGTGACCTGGTGCAAAGCTAAGGCGATGTTATTAAATGATTAAAAAAGAGGAAATACTTATCAAAATGTAAGTAATGTAATGAAATAAATATCACCAGTTGAGGAGGTCCTCGCCACTATGAGACTAAACAAAAAGTTGAATCGGGGAATTCAGAATTTGGGCATGGTGAGATGATGGTGTAATTCTATCTCGAGTCTTCTTCGTTTCTTTGTAAGCGTGTGAATCTGAGCGTCCGTGTCTTCTATCTCCTTCTTTATGTCGTTGATTGTATCTTGATCGGTAGTACTCGTAGATGTCGAACTGGTGTTAGGTGTGTTTAGGAGACGATACAGCTGTCTTCGTCCTGATGTGTCTGGTACCACTCCAGGAAAGCTCGTGCTTGTTCTGTGTCTGGATTAATTTCGAGTGTTGTGTCATGTCCAATTTGTGCTTCGAATATATTTTTGAATTGATTTGATTATTGATTTTGGAGTGATTCTCGTAGATGAGGTTATTTGCATTTCCAGCTCTTTGCTATTGGAACTGTATTTTATCTCAACGTTCTTAAACATTCAGCTCTGAAGAGGTTCTGTTTGATTGTAAGTTTCTCCGAAAAGGAAACACCTCGTACCTATGTACCTGCCAGACGTGTCCTGGAAGGTGAAGTTGAAAAACTTTCCGCTGCGCCCGTTCTTGTTGTAGGACTTCATTGGACTGCGTGTTTGAATTCTTCCGTGAAGAATTTGGTGTAGACCTTCCTTGAGCGGAAATTTTTTTCAGCGGAGGAGAGATTCAGGATTTAGCTCACTCAGCTGATCAGAAAAGACCCCATCACTTCTCTCGTCTCTTAATGTCCCAGAGAGTCTCCCTATCAAATTTCAACTTTCTACAGTGAACAGGAAAGAATTTAGCTCAATCAGCTTATCAGAAAAGACCCCATCACTTCACTCGTCTCTTAATGTTCCAGAGAGTCTATCTATCAAATTTCAACTTCCTACAGTGAACAGGAGAGAATTTAGCTCAATCAGCTGATCAGAAAAGACCCCATCACTACGTTTCTTACTTACCAACACTTTTGCAACAAACCGTGCTGATTCGGAATTACATGTAAAGACCGTTCGAAATTATATACAAAGTCCGCTAAGTTCTTCAGTTTCGATTTCTCCGTTCAGAAATAACTCTCCTAGATATTAGTAACTACACTACGTTTCTTACTTACCGTGAATTGATGGCAACTGTTGTTACCGCCTCAGCATAATAAACAACTCTCGTTGATAAGGACCGCCTAGAACACGATCAAGGCGGGTATAGAGACGAACGGCGACACTTTTGCAACAAACTTGGGGCCGTGATGATTCGAATGAGCAGTCTAACACTAAAATCGGACCGCGAAGTTCTTCACAATTTCAAAGACCGTTCGGAATTATATATAAAGATATATTACCCTGTAGTCCCAAAAAGCCTTAAATTCAAATTTCAGAAATCATGTTTCAACTTGTACCTAATTAATTTATCAACCAAGCGTCCCCTCAACGTAACCAACTCAATACAACGAATAACCTTATTAAAACTATTCCCGACAACATTGCTGCAGTTAATAAGGCGTTTTAAATATACATTTTTGAAGAGCTATCTTTATAAATAAAAACTGCTCTGCTCAACCCATCAAAATCGTTTTGGTATCGTTGAATTTGTTATCGAAAGTTCTCTACGCGTGAACCCACCTCATCCACGCTTGACGTGAAAAGTTCGACGCATGCCCAGTTTTTCCTTAATTACGCAGTTATTTGTCCGGGTGACGTCGTTAGGAAAAGCCGAGTTCTCGATGAAGGAGTAAGTCTAGAGGATTGTAATATAGCCTAAGTTCTATTCTGGAACTTGCTGGTGAATTTGCGCCCACTCCCATGAAAATCGGTGCAGCGGTTCGGCCCTGATGCTGGTTCAAACAAACAAACCCACAGACACCGAATTTCATAATATATTAATCTCCACACCCACCACATTGAGCTGGTAGTCAACATACATTGGGTACGTTGAGAAGAAACATTCAACTTCCCATCTAATTGTTACTTCTATTTCACATTATAAATACATTTCCAACAAAGAACTAAGTTATTCACCAATCATTTTGATATATACCATATTTTCTGCTCAATTCTTGATCCATTCAGGAGTTGAATAGTTATTATAACTATTATGATATCATATATTATTAGTAATATATCATATCATTTAACATTGCAACAGATTCTAATGAGGATTTTGCTCAATCAGCTAAACATGCAAATTTTCATCGGGAATTTTCGTAATTGTTGATTTTATATTTATATTAATTTAAGTACTTTGTGTGCCTTAAATTGTTAACTATAAATTTTTGTAACATTCCTTTATTTTGACAGATCAAATTATAACAAAAGTTTACAAAACATAAACATTTCTAAAACTTTAAGAAGGCTGTTAGAAGCTTACTACCTACATAAATTAATCAATTTTAAATTTGATGTTCTCGAACTGATAACTTTGAATTCGATTTTTCATCACAAAAAGTAAACGATAATTATTAATTTTACAAATTTTGAATTTAATTTGAAAAAACCGACTTGATGACAAAAAGGCCTTTTTTTTTGTAGTCTTGTTATGCAAAAATCTTTTTCTGACTAATAATATAGTTATGTCTAATAATAGCTTTACTACAATTTTGGTTTATTATTTTCAATAATGAACCTTTGAAATCGACCAAGAAAAAGTTTTTTAGCCCCATTCCCTTTTAAAATTTGTTGGTTTACGTTTCATGATGCGTCGAATCCAAAAATCGAATAAAAAATTCGTCCATCCGCCAGTCGCCGTCCGATGCTTTTCTCAAAAAGTATTGGACCAAACAGAGGTGCCAGACTGTTGGGATGTGCCAGTAACATCGGTATCGCGTTCGATCAACGCTAAAAGGTAGAACCTAAGGGCTGAAATATTCGAAAATCGAGATCTCGAAATCTTCTCATGTAACAGTAATGATTTTTTGAGTTTCATTTATAGGTATTCGCCCAAACAATCGAAAGAAACCCTAAAGGCTAAAGCATCGACAAGAAAAAAATACATCAACACGGGAGTGAATCTTTTTTTGTTTATTATAGCACATTCAACCGTTCAGTGGTCATGGGTGCCAAATATTACAAATAATTCAAATAAATTGGACATTAACTACAGTTTATAAAACAGTGAAAGTCTCTTGAGGCGGTGGATAACTTCTTTCAAGTGAGTCGATGTATTTCCCAGAAGCTCTTCTAGATTTTTTGGTAGCTCTGGTGAGATGTTGTTGAATACAGGACATTCCACTAGTAGGCGGCGTATAGTAAGTTGGCATCCACAAGTAACGCAGTTCGGTGGTGGAGTGAATCGTGAATCGTAACCTGTAAAACACATCAAAAATCGCCTTGAAACCTGTGACAATTGTATCAGCTGATAATATAATTCCAATGGAATTCCGAGTTCCCGAAATCGAGTTTATTATAACTTCTGTATCCTATTGGGCTTGTGAAGCGTTGGTAATCATCTACTTCAATATTATTCAAGGTTAATTACTACCGGGTCAACCAAGATCGGGATGTTTTAGCCAATTCCAAGGAAGCTATTGCAATGAATCCAAAATTTCCAACATGGAAATTCATTTAGAAATCCCTTGAGTTTAACGCTTTTTGATATGTGTATGTAGAGTTTGATCAAAAGGTTCTGGTTGTTTTCAATTTGCGCGAAAACCGAGGGTCGTTGATTGAAACCTCTTTCTGAGTCACCTGGTTATTTTATATTGCTGTAATATTCTCAGTTCTCGTGTTATTCTGATCAGCTTCGGAACCTCAGAGACTAATTTCTTTCCTAATCGACTCACGTTGCTGAAATTTAATGGAGCTCGTTCGGGACACCTCAAAAACAATTACGAGGTTCGGAGGATCACTGAATAGCTGATGGGGCCTCTGTGGTTAATTCCTTTCTTTTTCAACCTGACGTTTTACAAAGTTTTTTGTTTTGTTATTTTGACATTTTTAGAAAAAAATTCAACATTCACCTACGATAAACCGTAAAATTGTGGGGTCCTGAGCTGTAAAGGTGTGAACCCATTTGGGAGGCACGATGCGCCAAGTTTTGATCATTTACTAGATATATGTGGGGCTTAATAATAATTATAGACCAATGATCTGCGTAGATTTGTTTTATTTTCACCATTTTAGAGCACGTTCTTAGGAAAAACAAGAGCTCTATTGTATTCATTTTGTTCGTTTGTGTAGGTAGGTACGTGTGCGCTTTAACCGTCTAGTGACCCGCACACGTACAGTCCCTGAAAATCTCATCAAAATCGGACTAAAACTATTTATAGTTCTGGGCGTGACAACGATTCATCACAGACAGACAGACACGGAACCAAAGTTCATCAGCAAGCCCCTAAAATCAAAAAGCAAGAAAAAATATTGATTTTAGAAGACAACATTTTATTTTATTACCATATTTTTTTCAGTATTAGGGATGCAATAGGTGAATTACTATCGTGAGATGATAATTAATTTGATAAATTTGATCAAGTGGGAATTTTCTAATATAAGAGGATTTTTAATTACTTACCAAATGTATGAACTAGGTGTCTTTCCTACTTGATGTTACTGGTAGGGTAGGCAAAACCCGCAAGGCCGGTAGGTCTTGAAGGAGAGTAAAGCTTGTGCGCCGTATTGTGCCTAAGAAGCTAGCGGAAGCGACCGATCACTTCCTTTCCACCAAAAAAAGTCTACCAAGTTGGTTGTGGCACATAGCTTTCACGCATTCGTAACATGAATGTACAAATCATTAAAATAATCAATAAAATATTCCAACATTTAATAACGAGAATTGAATTTAAATATTCAAATATTTCTGTAATCTCAAACGATTTCATGCAGGGTTCCTTTGGAGTTAGAGCACAATTGATCTATTGTGAGCAAAGATGTTGTTATGCTAGAACTTCCTTTTCAACGGACCACTCTGGCTCAAATGAATTATTCATATAGAAGTGCAACAAATTTCAACAAGCTACCTAAAAAGATAAGGGAAAAAAAAATCTTGGAGGAGTGATAAAACGAAATTACTCGTTCCTACACGAAATTTATTCATAAGAAAATACGTAAATGGTTAATTATGACAGAAAAATAAAGAATAAAAATTAGCAATAAGAATGCAATATTTAATAAATAAAAATAAGAAGATAAATAATAATATGTAAACAATAATAAGAAATAGTATTTTATATAAATTTTTTTAAATTTATAGATACTTAGAAAAAGACTTCTGGACTCTAGACCCTGCCGCGAGCTTCATGCTCATATGGGGCTAACATTTCCATTAAGAGTTGAGTGAATTAATTAACTTATTTTTACATGCAATTTCATAATTTCATTTTTCAATTTATTGTAATGAATACTATAGAAATAAATTTATTAAAAAAATAATAAAAAATCGGAAATAAGAAAATTCAGTTAGACAGATGCTACGTTTGTTTATTCGCGAATTACCAATGAGTCGGGCAATGGAGTTCATTGTGGATCTTAACCGTTCAATCTCTGAAAGTGTCATCAAAATCAGATGAAAACTGTATAAGCCAGGCTTGTTCAAAGGTTTTGAGGTTCTTGGATACCCAGCAGTTAAGTAGGTACTTACCTACTAATGATACGGTTGTGATGAAACTCATATCCCCAGGGGTCCAATGTTGGCCCATGGCTCTCTCTCCTGGTAATTAATTCTGAGTGTGGCCCTCCATGATGTGAAATGCCTTCTCTTTGCTGACGATTTAAAGATTTCGTGAGTTGTAGATTCCGTGGCTCTTTGGAGGATCCTCTACGATGCCTCAAATGCTCTTGATGTTTGGTGTTCGTCCATGGCCTGACGCTCAACTGGTCAAAATGTTCAGTTATGTTATTTCACCGCTCTACTGCCCCGCTCGTTCTTAACTACCCAATTCAAGAGACTAATTATTGCTCAAGCAGAAATCATTGGTTCGGGATCTTGGCATGCTACTGGAACGATCTTGGTCGTTGTTGGTTATTACAATATATTGCCCCTAGCGCAGGATGGGTGCATAGCTAGTGCCTAATATTTCTGTGGAAGAAGAACCAGTGACACAGTTGGATGTCCTCACTGCACAGGCACTTTCATAATACGCGGTTTACAAAACCACATTTGGCAGATGCCTCACTCATTATCCAGCAGTTTTAAATGACAATGAAGAAACGATCGTCCAAGACTTCATTCAAGAAAAATTCATGCGATGCTTTGGGGTTCTTTATTGAATTTAAAAGGGGGTTATTAGACCTCTGTTTGGACATAACGGTGGCGCCAGACAACGATCATGCAAGGAAATCAATTCAAGCTCCCCCAAGGAGAGAGTGGTAAAAGATTCGTTTTATTGCTACCTTGCTACAGAAATTCAGCTCGTCATCGATGGATAGGATACACCAGAACGTATAAGTATTGGTTCTATGTGCAACAATCCTACAAAGAGATTAATTTAACAACTCGGGCCAGGCATCAGTAAGTTTTTGAACAGGCGATTGGATTTGTGGGAGGAAATCAGATTTGCCGAGATGGTTCAAGAAGGACTTAGTTGTGATTGAGGATCGAAAACTCGCTAGACGTTAACAAATTATTATCACATAGTCTGCGTTGTGATCACAAAGACTGCGTGGTGCCATCAGGATGATCACCAATGTGCATAAAATGGTGGGGATATACAACCTGAATTGGTGATTGATCTAGGCAAATTATCGTTCTGAAAGAAAAACATCCTCCTCAAAATCGACCCCACATCCAGACACATTCCTGCAAACTTCTCACCAATCGGATTGATTGTGATAAAATATGAGGACGTTCTCCATGAGCTTTTGCACTTGGATATTCGTAAGGGAATGGGTCCAGATGGAGTTCCTCCAATTCTACTTAGGGAATGTGCGCCAAACCTCGCTTACCAATTAACATTTCTTTTCAACTTGTCCCTGTTGTCTGGCCACTTTCCCAATCGATGGAAGTCTTCCTACATCACCCCAATCCCTAAATCTGGAGATAAGTCACTTGTCACTAATTACCGCCCAGTATGCTCTTTATCTACCACTCCAAAGCTGATGGAAAAGTTGATCGTTGCTCAGCTCTCTATCAGGTTTGATCCATTCATTGTTGAGTAGCTGCACGGATTCGTTCACGGTCGTTCAACGGTTACAAACCTCCAACAGTTTCAGGATTATGGGATGAACGGTTTTTCGGAATGATTGCCAGACGGACCTTGTTTCGACGGATTTTTCTAAAGCATTTGACAAGAAATCCCATGGACACCTTTTTTCACTTCTGGAATCAATTGGAATATTTGGCTCACTCTTCAGTTCGATTGAGTCCTACCTCATCGGAAGACGACTTTGTATCAGAGTGAGGCATCGTGGGCCATCGTTCGTGGTATCATCTGGAGTTCCCCAGGGAAGCCATATCGGGCCTTGGTTCTTCCTGTTGTTGGCGATCAACAGTGTTGATGATTATCTTGGGCCTGATGTTCAGTGTTTATTGTATGCGGACGATCTGGAATTGTACCGGCATGTCGAGTCTCTTCTTGGCGGTGAAATCCTGCAACAGGCGGTAGCTCGTTTGAGTTTTTGGTGCACTAAGAACAGTTTGCGACTTAACCCGACTAAGTGCTCTGTAGTTTCGTTCCATCGTTCTGTTAGCACGTACCAATTCCCATATATTCTGGAAGGATCTCCTCTCTCTCGAGCGACCAACACTATGGACCTGGGAGTCTTGTTCGATGACCGACTCTCTTTCTCCATTCATATTGGCACAGTGGCAAGCCATGCCATGCAAGCGTTAGGCTTTCTGAAGCGTCTCACCCATGAATTTACAGATATTAAGCCGATAGTTGTGCTTTATAAGGCATTGGTCCTCCCAAAACTTGAATATGCATCAACGGTGTTTTATACAGTCCACCGGCAAGCCCTCGAGAGAGTACAAAATAAATTCCTGAGGTCGTCGGATATAAGTTGGGAATTCCGTCCAACGAGATCAGTTATTCTTCCCTGATGGAGATCTGCAGAGCCCAACCACTGGACAAAAGAAGAATTCTTGCTGATTTGGTGTTCCTGCTTAAGCTGCACAATAATGAAATCAATTGCCCATCTCTACTTGCCAAGTTCCAGCTTTCCACTCCTCGTCTTACCAGTCGCCATCCCACCTTGTTTCACGTCCCGTTCTCAGCATCTAACTATTTAATAATAAATTCCCCCTTAAACCGTATCCGCCGTTCAGCCAATTTACTTCTCCACCTTCATTCCGATTTTGAATTTTTCAATAGTTCTGTATCCCAAATTATATTCCTTGTATATCATCCCCTGTTTTATTTTTATTTTAAATGTTTATCAAATTTCAATATATATATATTTTTTTCTTCCATTTTTCATTCACTTGCCACACTGTTTTTTCTTGAATTTCTGTACTTACTATATTTTTTTCAACTCTGTATTATGTTTTTCCTTGTAAATTGGGCTTGCCCGTACTAATAAATAAATAAAATAAATAAATAAACTGATGACTACCTACTGAGTATTGACCGATGTTGATATTTCCAAACGCCATATTTTCATGACATTCCACCACCTGAGAGGTAGCGCCAGCCAACTGGCGTAGAGTGTTGAAGGAACATGCTGCTTCGTATGTATGCAGAACATGGGCTGCCTGGTCGCCCATGTTTTCTGCTCCCATAAGGAATCAACGTTACTTTCCCAACATTATAAATCCTCGAAATATGCACCGATTTCCCAGATTTTTTTTTAAATTCTTCGAGTTAGAGCAATCTCTAGCGATCGGCTTTTCGACTTGTCACAAAGTTCCCGTCAGAATCCCAGAGAAAGCGCTGCCGTCGCTCCATTGTTACCCAACGGGCGTCGCACCCCTCTTCTTATGTTTTCGAAAGGCTGCGTTTGGCGTTGGATGGGTGATCCAAGAACTGGAAAACCAATCTACTCCGATCATAGCACATTAATGCTACTAGTTGGAGTGGTATCTATCTCACGGGATACTGTCACTCTCCTCTCCCTTTCGTTGATTTAGGGCCCCATTGTACCTCTGGGGGCTACCTAAGTCCTTGATAGACTTTACAAGAAAAATTCCCCTGAGAGCGTCAATCCCAACCTTATGCAGATATATTTAGATAATGACATGTATAATTGACGCCAGCGAGGAGACATTAATTATATAGGTAACACACTTCACCAGTCCTTCTGTATCAAGAGCTGACCCATCAACTGAAAAGTAATTATATAAAATAAATCATCTCTCTGAAAAAAATAATTTAAGCTATTCATATTGAAAATTGTTCACTGATTTTGAATATACCCCTTGTTCTTATACCAAAAAATGGTTCATTAACGCATGGAAAACCACGTTTTTCAACATATTTTTCAACTTTCCTCCTACAAATACAATTTAAGACTATTTTAATTCCATAAAAGTTGTAGAGGATGAAATTCTGCGTCAATTTAACTCCAGAACTTATTAAATTAATTGATTCATAAGAAAGTATTTGTTTTTCAATGGTTTCAGTACTCGGAAAATACAATTAGGTAGGTACTTACTCTCTTATGAATCAATTTATTTAAAAATGTCTGGTGGTCGATCGACGCAGAATTTTATCCTCTATAACTTTTTCATGGCACGAAAATTGTTTTAAATCTTATTTGTAGAAGACAAGTTTAAAAAAAAAAATGTTGAAAATCGTGGTTTTTCCCCAAAAAATGCATAAAGGAACCGTTTTAGGTGTATAAACAAGGGGTATATTCGGAATCAGCACTAAATTTCCTATAAGAATAGTTCGTAAAATAATTTTTTCCACCCAAAATCGCATTTGAGCCTATTGTGCGCTGTCAGAACCTCATACTCAAATATTAAAAGAGATGGAATATCAAGTAATAACATCCAGGAAATTAGAAATCACTCCTTGACAGCCTGTAATTTCATCCTGCCTTTCAAGCGCTTTGCTGATTGCAAGCAGCTCAGCTGGATTATTGCTTAAAATAGGATCTTATTATAAGCTCTTTGTCCATACCACACCTGAGGATATTCCGTTTACGTTTCATCCCCATCATGACATTTCGTTGGAATGAAAAGAGAAGAAAGGACAACCAACCAACCGAGAAAGAACAACCAACCAACCAAACAAGAAAGAACGAGAAGAAGTTTATTATCCTTATCATTTTTGTTAGGGCTTGTAGGTTTGTTTGATTTTGATTTGTCGTTACATGGAATGGTTATCTGTATTCCGTTGCCCGGTGGTTGTGATTCAAGTTAACTGCTATTTTTCTCTGCTTATATTGATTCCAATAAGTCACAGAAATAGCTGGTGATACTTAGATTCTAGTGAGCGACATAGCAACGTGAAGTTCCTACTTATAAAATTGGTTGGTACTCAATTTCAAATCTTACCATGTTTCACTCTTAAGTTCTGTGTTGGTACGTGTTGGTTTAAACATCTAAAGGACCTATTTCATTTTCTGTCTAGATCACAGAGGCAAAAGTGTGATAGTACTTCTTCCTCCTGGGATATTCATTGGAAGAAATGTCAAGCGAACTGACTATCGTCACTATTATCGATAGCAGTTCTAGGAAAGTATTGAAATTACAAGGGAAATGGACGGAGACCGATGTTCAGCTTCTTATGAACGACGGCGCGACATCGTGGACAGGAAGGTTCAGTTTGGACGAAATCGATGAAGAATTGTTGTCGCAGCTTGAACTTGGAAGAGATCAGTATCTGGAGAGGATGAAATCAGCTTTGGGTACTACGACGGTCCACTCTAAGTATAAGTATGAATTCAATGAATCAGCATACACCGTAGAATGGTTCTAGGATGGTGGGATGTAGAATCTAGGGGAAGCCGCTGGTGAATAGTAGGTACTTTTATTAATTCTCTTGCAGGTTACCCGGCTGGTTACACTGGTCGAGGTGTATAGATTTATGATTTCTTTACACTTGACGTTGGGTACACAACATGTCCCGCTGTGCGCGCCCCTACCGAGCTGAATTGTAACTACGTTCCCCCATTGTCTTTTCGCACGACTAGGTTAAGTTGAATGAATTGGCGCCTTAATTTTTGAGTATGTTAAATAGAAATAATATGAGGGGAAAAATTGAGAAATTAATAATCAAGAACCAATGAAAGTATTTATGTATCCAAGGGAGTATAATGGGTATTCCTTCTGGAAACCCGGGCCATGTTTCTTCTGAAACATTAACGCCCCAAAAATAGTGGATCGGATTACTAGGCGTCCGCCGTGCATAATCCTAACCACGCTTTGCTACCATGTAATGAACTTAGGCCGCCCCAGAGGTGCAATGGGGGGCCTAAATGCACACTCATAGAACACTCATATATATATATAGAGAGAGGAGAGTGACAGTACCATAAGAGATACAACTCGTACTAATAGCATATATGCTACGTTCGGAGAAGATTGGTTTTCCAGTTCTAGGATCACCCATCCTTCGCCAAACGCGGCCTTTCAAGAACACGAGAACAGGCGTGCGATGCCCATTGGGAAACAACGTAGCGACGGCAGCGCATTTCCCTTGGATCTCGCGGGAACTGTCACAAGTGTCTGGTTTTCTTTACCTACTTGTGGTTAGCTTCATTGTACGGGTTTTCTCATTATGGTTCATCTCATTTCAATGGTGCTCCAAACTAATATTGTAATCCGCTAGGAGCGATGTACCGTAGAAACATGGTTATTGACATGACTTTCACTGTAGTTAGTTGATATGTTGCGTCACCATTTTGGCTCTACAATTCGTTGCCCGCCATAGTTCGGAGCGATACAGCATTACTTCTTAGGTGGGTATATTTTTTGGTACTGTGAAGACCGATCATGTTACGTTTATGAAATGTTTAGTCCGATGCAAGCTACCCCAGCTAGTAGCTGGTACAGAGTTTTTGATGAGAAATGCACAGCCTGTTCAAACAGATTTTTTTGTCTATATTTTTCCCATCAATGCATTTTGATCTTACCCTTACGTTTAGGCAACCAATGTGGCAGAGTAATCTGAGGATTTTGGTTGGTAGCGTTAGGCGGGAATTTTCACCCTTTGGGAGTATTGGGCAATATACTTGGCCACTTATGATATTTGTGTACCGAAGAGTGGCCAGGAGGGACTCAACTGGTACACCACCAATGCTTGTGTCGCAGAGTCGCGAATTTTAGCAATTCAAACTTCAGTTTGTGATTACTAATTTCTGAATGGAAATTATTAATTACACATGTGTTTTTTTGTGGCATCAGTTTGTTTATTGAATAAAAGTTAGTCTCGCTAGAAACACCATAGAGTCAAGTTCTTCATAGAGAAAAAAATAAGATAAAATTACATAATCGTACAAATAGTTATAGGTACGGAGAAAATCATCAGAGAATTATTGTGATTTGTATAGAAATCACAATAGCTTGGGGAGTAACATTTTGAGGGCTTGCTAGGTTCCTGTAATAGTATGTTATTTCTTTCATCTATTATCTAATGCGAATCATGTTCGATAAATTTGTTATTAGTAATTAAATTTACTCGTTAGATATTAAATACCTACCTGTTCAACAGCCTTTTGAGTATAAGTAGGCTGCGTTGGTTGGTTGGAATAAACCTAGCTACCTATATATGAAAGGAAATCCGATTGTTATGTTATTCATATCTCTATTTCGGAAGCATACGGTTTCCCCATTCCAAACTTCACTCATTTCATGGAATGTGCAGTTATCGTAGGTACAGGGTGCGGCAGTGAGGACGGACGGTTTTAAAAAAATCATAAAAGAGTTAATTTTTACTCAAAAACAAATCTATTGATGCAATCAGGTTCGCAAGGAAATAGCATTTGAGACAGTCAAGTGTGAAAAATCACATCAGGCATGCGGTGGCCGAAATTGTTGATGCAGTGCTGGAGGCGTTCTTGGAAGTTCGTTTAGACTCTCTCCAACATAACCCTACGTCGTAATGATCACCAACTTCTTTTTCCCTGAATTATGACGGCGACGTGTTCCAACCCGACGTGTGTGGTTCCAGCAGGATGGGGCGACCGCCCACACAGCCAGAGCATCAATGGACGATATTCGCCCTCTCTTCCCTGGTCGCCTTATTTCCAGGTTTAGCGATGTTCATTGGCCTCCTCGGTCCCCAGATTTATCCATATGCGATTTTTTCTTATGGGGACACCTCAAAGCTTAGAGTATACGAGAACAAGCCTCGAACTCTGGACGAATTGCAGAACGCATTTCGCGTGGAAGTCGCCCAAATTGAGAGAGTATGTTTGAGATAACGCCCAAGAACGCCTCCAGCACTGCATCAACAATTTCGGCCACCACATGCCTGATGTGATTTTTCACACTTGACTGTCTCAAATGCTATTTCCTTGCGAACCTGATTGCATCAATAAATTTGTTTTTGAGTGAAAATTGACTATTTTATGATTTTTTTAAAATAGTCCGTCCTCACTGCCGCACCCTGTATTTTAGATACCTAACAACTACCTAGTTTTAACCTCCCGAATTTTCACAGGTACACTTTCGAAGACGATTCCTTGGCATGGGCCAAAATACTCACCCCGGAAATCTCTGTGCTCCATGGGCGCATATCGTTTAGACTCGTTGCAGCCACCAGCCATGGTGAATTAGTACGTTCTCTCCTGGACTCTTATGGCTCAGTTTTGGAAGAACTCTCGGAAAGTATTGCTCGGTGTGTATCTTTGGTATCTTATATTATAAACCCATGATTGATTGGTGGATAGTTTTCATTTTTTATTTGATTTATTTTTCAATGATTGATAGGCATATAAAGTACCTAAGTATCTAGTAGATTTATTCAGGCAAGCTCCAAGCTGCATGTTCTCTGCCCAAAACAGTTGCAAAAAACACGATTGCTTGATGCTCTTCCAAAACCTCATATCTTCTTTATGCCCTACAGACCCACCATGCCTACGTTTAGCTCACCTTATTTTCAACGACAGCTCTCTTATCTGAAACTAACTGCCGAATTTTTGCTTTCTCCTTCTCTCTTAAATTTGTTATTTATTTCACGTCACAACTCTATGAACGAATTCTTCAAACAATGAACAAGGATAACAGCACTGAAAGCAGGAATACGAAGTAAAGAGTAACTAACTGTAGTGGATCTACATACATCTGACTGGGAGTCGGAACTCCTAGTGGAATATCGCGAGCCATGTTATTGAGATGGTTATGCGGGCTTGAGCCTTGAAAGTGTTCAGGTGAGAGGTACGAGAAAGTACCGTTATTATCTCTTGTACTGTTATATTTCGTCTGATAGGATGTATGTGAGTCACGAAACAAGGCTGCTTCAGATCGGTCCTCGCGACACTGGTCTAAGCGAGATTTCCCTATCAGGGAATATTGATATTCAGACACTAGCCGAATGTTCTCATTATGATATGAGGTAGTATTTTGGGGGTACTGAAAAGTACCTTTGTTTTCGTGTGCAGTATGCACTTGGGGAGCTCGATAAGCACCCATGTCTGCCGTGTACCCAGTAGGTAAAGGCGCATGGATTTCTACTTTTGAGTTGAAATCGCCGGAGTTTCCCTTTGAGGGGGCCTGATATTGGTTGACTGTGTAGCTTACATCCTCTGGGGATATGTACGATTGTGTCATACCAAAAGCTCGATCTTTCTGTGTATCAGAAGGATGAGAGAAGCCCATGTCTCGCACGAGGCCGGCCGGTGACGCGCCCGGTTGTTCGTCTGTAGGTGTACCTGGGTCAGGCCTGTCGCTCCCGGGGGCCATGCCACGTGTCGGGGGAGGGAGGTAAATTCCTCGCCCCGTCGCATGCCCGCTCGAGCTCCGCTCGGCGGCGTGTGCCGGTCTGTCTGCCGTTTCGGCTTGCTGCGAGATTTGCATCTCGAGCTGTGATTCGCTCAGAAGGCGGAACGACGGGGTCCACTCCATCTGGGAAATTTATCTAGTTCTAAAAAGAACTAAATTTGTAGGGGACTCGCTTCTGAGCGGGTGTCAGAGGGTCCTCCTAGCGGTCTACCACCTTTTTCGCTTGAGTGAGGCTCGTTGGAAAAAGGCAGGTCCGGCTGTGTCGATTGATCAACCCGTGTGAGGGTTTGCTTGATGATCAAACGGCTTGCCCCAGCGGTCGGTTCGCGAATAAATTCGGAACCTGGGCGACAAGACTTAGGAACTCGTCCCAGCGGAGATTCCTCCTCTGACCCGGGTGGCGAGTTGTTGAATCTAGACGGTGTAGCCACGTCGGGATACTGTCTAGAGGGTAGTGAGTAATACGAAGTGTAATTAACTCGATCTACCCGGAGTCTTGAAGACGGTAGAATCTCTCGTCACAGAATCTTGTAGGCAACTTCGTCCTCGGTCAATCGCAGTAGACTTGAAGAGAGTGAGGTGTTCAGATATGATGTTGAGATTGGTAAATCTTAGAGGTGTGCCGATACTCTCGGATCGGGAACGTGGAACCTAATCTCGCGGTGGAACTGCTCCGGAACTGTTCCAGACCGCTAAAGATAACGATACCAGTTCCGATAACCGCTACAAGTTCCCGTCGTGACTCAGACCTCCATTATCTTAACGATCCGGTTCCAGTTTGCTCTCCTTGTCGATCCTCTCGATGCTTAACGATCCGGTTCCAGTTTGCTCTCCTTCTCGATCCTCTTGATGCTTAACGATCCCGATCCGATTCCAGTTTGCTCTTCTCGATTTTTTTTCCTATCATTGGAACTAGCTGCTGTCGATCCATACCGATCTCGATCCGATTTCCATTCGAGTTGGCTCTCCTCGATTTTGTTAACTGTCGGAACTGATTTCGTTATCCAATTGACTATCAGCAATATGAATATGCGCTCTGGCCCAGAACACGATGCAACCCCTTTAACCCTGCATCAATGCACGGTCCCCGTTAATGTTGAATTGTTTAAATAAATGTATGTATATATATATATTTCTATATATATATATATATATATATATATATAATTTTTTTTTTTTTTTTCCAGCATGGAACAGCGGGATTTTTTACTTTCCCAACATCCCAGCAGAGTGGAAAGTAATGTCCATTTTTACTTTCCCAACAGAGTGGCATTTTTACTTTTCCAACATCCCAACAGAGTGGACAGTAATGTCCACTTTTACTTTCCCAACATCCTAACAGAGTGGGAAGTAATATCCATTTTTACTTTCCCCACATCCCAACAGAGTGAACAGTAATGTCCATTTTTACTTTCCCAACATCCCAACAGAGTGGAAAGTAATGTCCATTTTTACTTTCCCAACATCCCAACGGAGTGGGAAGTATTGTCCACTTTTACTTTCCCAACATCTCAACAGAGTGGAAAGTAAGTAATGTCTACAACTTTGACATGTCCATGATCTATTGTTTTTCCCCTCAAGGGAAAAATGCATATATATTGGTCATTGAAAAGGGCAGTTCTGAGTTTGAGTTTTTTAAGTGAATTGTTAGTACCTACCCGGCTCATTAAAAAATTTAGTCCAACTGTCGATTCTGAGAACGAATTAGCGGGAAGAAAGCATGATCCATGTTTTAGCTGAAGACTGAAGACGGAAAGTTACCGGGGGTCCAGAGGGGCGAAGCAATAGATTATGGATATGTCAAAGTTGTAGACATTACAGTATTTTTATTAAACAGTATTTTTATGAAGAACTCTGAGCGTTGAAGAAGAGCGCACGGCGATAATGAATAATAATAAATTCAAAATTCACTTGTCCAGCTCATTCACCTGATTCAATAATTTATTCAGTGCAGTCTCTTAGTGACCGGAGGTTCGCGGTTACCTACTTCACGTCATGCTCGAGGTGAGGCATTGGCGCGTGACCAAACAACTTCAAATAAACAGTTAAATAGATAACCACAATGCGATTGTGGATAGCGAAATGGCTAACTTCATTCCCCTTCTCTGTTTCCAGCCCTTTGTTGAGTGTCGTCATTTCGAGGAATTACGCCACAACCGAGATCTAAAAAAGGGACTGTGGGGACCTACCTACAGCAAGATGAATCAATATTAATTATTATTGTATTCTTCAGTTTTTGATTTCATCGTCTAATTACCACCAGTGACCATGCCGTCATACTGGCAACTAGGGATAGGTATTCAAACAATAAAAAATTATTCGCTTCTCAGATCTCGTTCGAGTAATTTGTCCTAATTTAAAAATCTGTTTTATTCCAATTTAATGTCATTCTACTTATTCCTCAATTTTAATAGTTCAGCGTTCCAAATTTAATTCGAATTGGTGTGGTATATTTCCAAAAGAGTTACTGGAGTGATACCCCACAGGGACCTTTAAGTTTAATATAAAGTCCAAAGGTTTTAGGTAGTAACCTATTGCTACTGAAGACGGAAGGGGAATGGAGAGGAACGATGGAGGGTGGAAGCGTTGAAAAGGGAACGGGATATGAGGGAGGTGGGCAAGGGTGTTGAAAACTAACAGAGCTCCTCTCCGGATCGGTAAGTGGAACTGGATCGGTAATTCGGAACCGTTCCACGAGCGGAACTGGAGCAGGTTGGAACAGTTCCAACAAAGATCGGGATCGGCACATCTCTGGTAAATCTCGACGGGGCCAGCAAATGCTATATTTATACCCGTCCGGAAGTCGGATTCTGCATTTGATTGGCTGTACCGATTGATCTCTAGCGCTCGTGTGTGTGGAAGGAGAAACAGCTTCCGGTTTGATTGATTGCGCTCGGTGAGTGGAAGGTGAAACATCTTCTTCCGCCTTTCCTCCGTAGAGTGCGTCTGGCTTTGTTCGTCCTTGATTGGATTTGAAAGTCATTTGTTTCAAGGTAATTTTTGTGTGTTAGATTTGCCGGCTCGTCAAGCCTTGCTCGTGCAGTGAGCGTTTAGCTTGTCGTGTTTTAACTTTCGACGAGTTTATTTATTTTGTGATTATGTATTTCGCATAATCTTTTCGGCTATTCCTTTTGTTTCGTCTTAGAGGTAGCCTGACGTCTTTTTATATAGTTCTAATGTGTGAACTTATTTTTGGTGGCCCTTAAAAGGGCCGATGATAGGTGGTGAGTTCACCACACTAACTATTCAGAATCGTTATTGGACAGTGTGGAATGCGAGAGCGATTCCCCCCAGACCAAGAAAACTTCCCCTACAACATGCTATCAGTGCTGCCAACTTAGTTTGAAAAAGTTATGGGCATCCTATGAGTGTGCTGTCGTTCTCTGGTAATCTGAGTATTCGTCTAACTGCCAAGTGAACCTCTGCACTCAACTATGAATCCATACGGATGAGTGGATAACTTTTCATTCTGGTGAGTGTAAGTGTTTACGCACTACCCTCACTCGGGCTTTGTCTACTTATTCCACACTAGATCATATACACCATAAAGGAGAGAATGGTGTGTCCAGTTTCTTTGCAGTGTGTTGCTTAATATTTATTGAAATATTTCAAATTATTTATGAAGGATATCACAGATAAATAGTGAAGTAAACAAGTCTCTAACATTACAATAAATTATTTTTTTATTGTGGAAATAGATAACTGTTTTCCTTGATCTGGACTACGTTATTCCAATTGTTGCTAACATAATGGTTTATGAACACGCCATGAAGTGAACTAATCAACTTTCTTATTTTGCTATTAGGGCCAGAGGATAAATAAGGCTGTTATATAGGAAAAATAAGGTTATTATCTGATCCACACGGACAGAAATAGATCAATCAACCAACCAATTCAGTTTCTTGTAGTAAACTTCCCCCTGTGCTTCAAGTCATTCGTGATTTTTGACTACGTTTTAATTAGTTTAAACTTTGTTTCATATTGTTTCAAAAAAGCAAAAATGTTAGTGTAATATATCGTTTTGTCCAGCAGATTCTCTCGTTTCATTTAAAATTTAAACCTCAAAGATGTTAATTTTCAAAAATTTGACCTACGAAACCCGTTAAGCTTAAATGACGTGTTCCTAATAACAATAAAAACAAAGTCGTTGTTTTTCAGGTATACGCGCTTAGAAAACGAATATAAAGAAATCAATGTGGCTTTAGAAGAATGCTGCCGAATTAAAACTGAAATGGAGAACACCCTGTATGCCAAGTTTGCTATGCTGCTGAACGAAAAGAAAGAGTACGTAAGGAGAATCACGGGGAAGGAACCGACCGAGGACTTTGGACCCACGCCATCCTCCTTCCTGAAAAGCGAGGAGGCCTCTCAGGGTACGACAACTGTCTCATTGGCAGATTTATCGAAAATGGCAAAAAGATGCGCCACTGAAGAACGCCCGTCCAAAAAGCTAATGCTTGACCCACAGCCGGGCTCATCTAGAGAAGATCCCGATGGAATGGAGATGTAGGTCTAAATAGTAACAACATAAGTTGACGGATTCCTGCCTTAACCTTTAAATGTTTGCTTTATGCTAAGGATTCAATGAGTCAAGTATTAATGTATATTTTTTATTGCTCCTAGAGTGTAGTAAATAATTTTACCGTATTAAAGGGCCTTTGGTACAAATTATTGCCATAAATAACAACAAAATGATTTAAATATTTTACTTCGTTTATCAATCTGACAAAAAAAGTATTACATGCCTACCCATTTTTAGAGAATTGTTGCTGTAAGTAGCTTTATTCTGTGTTCAACATGTTCAATATGCTTTCCAGCTAATACGAAAAGAACCATTTCTTTCAGAATCTTACAAAAATGTCTGAAGAGTTGCCTTAGCTTATAATCTACAGAGTGGAATGAGGAGCATACAGACTTCTTCAAATTTTAATAAATAGCTAGGCATTTTTTATGTACCTAACAGGAATATTTAGTATTCGAAGGGGTTTGATAAACATTAATACTCCCAAGAATGTGATATTTGTTTCCATCATGTGTAATTAAAGTTAATTAACATAAATAAATCATCGTCCTATCTAATATATGTAATGCAATCATGTCACCTGCACGAGGGATATTTAACTGTAAATTTTGAGTCCAGGAAGTTGGCAAACCTGCGACATTGTGGTTCCGTTGAGGAGTTACCTACCCATGTGCGAATTAATGGAATCAAGCAGATTTTCTTTATAAAAACGCTTTTATTCACATAATCATCGAAATATTGGTACTTGGATGGAATTTACCACCTGGTGTGCCCACCCTTATTGGCTATAACAGATTTAACGCGATGAGGTATTGAGTCAACCAAGGTTTTGCACTGTTGGAGGAATTTTTAATTGCTGAACTAGATCTTCAAAAGTGCTGAAATCATCTTGTCTTTTATGGTGCAGTCCATCTTCCTCAGTCGCCCTTTGCAGATGGCCCAAAGATTTTCAATGGGATTCAAGTCAGGTGAGTTCCCAGGCCATTCTAATACCTCTACACCAGTTTATGAGAATTGCTTCACTTTTTTTTCAAGTATGGCAGAGTGCCAAATCTTGCTGGAACACAGTGCTACCATCTGGAAAGAGTCGCTGGAGCAGTACTTCAATGTATTTATCTCCATTCATCATCCCTTCAACTGGTACGAGTGCCCTGGTCCAAAGTAGTAGAAACAGCTCCAGAACATCTTCTTTTAGGGGTGTTTCATGAACTGAGCAACATGGGAGACTTTCTCGTCAACACCTCTGCGCACATGCTGCACTCTCACTCAGGATGGGGAAAATGACATTCATCCAAGAATAAAACTTTTCTCCAATGTTCCTTGCTCCAATTCTTGTATTTTTTGCCCAATTCAGTCCCATCATTACCTTCGTAAGAAGTTGTTTTTTCAATGACAGCCAGGCTTGCCAACCACATTCCAATAAACGTCGGCAGTCTTGAATTGTAGTTCATGTAGCTTCTAAATCTTTTCGAAGGTCAAAACTATTTTTAGTTTGATCAATCTTACTTTTTCTCAGCAGAAAGGCACCATCACTGGCTGAAGTTGCTCTCTTTCTCCCACAATTTCCAACTCTTAGTGGGGAAAATGAGCCGGAGGTCTTCTTCAGCTTCAAAATATTGCTGACTGCTCTTTGACTCACACAACACTTACTTGCTATCTCCCTTTGAGTTAAGGAAGTGTTTTCACACAATCTCACGATTGCCTGTCTCTTCCTTGGGTTGATACCCAGGGCACACAAAGATATCGAATTAGCTGTGTATAGCAAAAAACAGGCACAATGGAGAGAAACTAAGAAAACAAACAGAAAATGGCTTCCTTGAATGCCAAAAAAAATTCAGAGTTTTCTGTTTGATTCCATTAATTTGCACAAGGGTGTACATACCCATAGGATACACTTCAGAGATTGAAAATCAAAATCTTAAATAAGTTGTCATTCCTAGCCATCTCTGAAAATCGTAGATATAGATCTGGTATACCATAGTATTGAGAAAAGTATAAAATATCACTTAGCTCTTTGTGTTCCACGATTGAACTTTCGCACTTAGGTGCATTACTTAATTTACTTACCTAAAAATTCTGAAGTTAAAGAAGAAAGTTGTCTAATTCAACGAAAATAAAGAGTTGCAATGTCAGATCGATTCTGACGTTTAGGTCATTATCAGTAACAAACAATAACTGAACGTTTATACACAGCTAGGGGTTGCTATGGGCTCTCCGTTATCTCCTCTACTTTCAGATATATACATGGATTATCTTGAGCTACAAATATTTACAACTTGTAACACAAATAATCTTCTCTATTGGTATAGATATGTCGATGATATTATCATTCTATGGAAGGGCACAGAAAGACAACTAAATTCTTTTCACGAAAAAATCAATAAATTAGCTGAACGTACGATACAACAGACACAGCTTATATAGTCACAGGTGAGGGGAGATTGAATCCCATCGGTCGAGAGAAAGGAAAGGGCACGAAGTTCAACCTATTGAGTATATACAATGTGAAGGGGATTATAGCCAATCAGATGAAGTGACGGGAGGGGAAGAATCACTCAACCTGGTTTCAATGAGGGGATAATTCCAAGCTTTACAGAAACAGGCTTTACAGAAACAGGCTTTACATAAATTGAGGTGAAATATATCGAATGTAAAGGAAAACATCGAAATTATCAAAAGCGACAGGTCTGGTGAATTTTTAAATACGAATATTCCTCATTTCACACCATCAAGGTGTTTAGTGGCTGTGTTAAACACCTTGATCTAAAAACCATTCCGTAACCTGCAATTTATAAAGGCCTTGGCAATGAAAATGTGGTAAGTGCCAAAATTAAATTTTTACAGAGAAGCTGAAAACGTTTTGGTGACTCAAAAAAGATAGATTACTCACTTTTTTGGCTGGAAAAACGATTCATTCGTGAAACAAAAATATGTATTCACAAGGATATGACTTTAAAACATATTTGTCAAGTTTTGAAGAAAAAAAGTATGTATTTTGTCTGTTGCTCCGGGAGTTACCACTCGCACCATCTTCCGTCGCCAGCCTGAACTAAACGAAACGTGATGGGAACTTGCCTCTTTTTCCATGACATTGGCGTTTCGACTTCAGAAATTTCGGCACTTACCTCATTTTCATTGTCAAGGCCTCTGTTGATCTTACCGTTTGTCGTATAGCTGCTTCAAGGATCCTTGTTCCTTCCTTGATGTGTTGGTTCCTTGTTTGTTTTAGAGAATCAATCAAGATATTTAGGTATTGTTGTAGGACCAATTTAAACCCAAGTAGTGCATGCCTAGGTACGTTCGAGTCACTAAAATATTGTGAACCTCTACATTTTATTTCACAATTTCCTTAGATTTACTCTTTTTGCAAATTTTCTAAAAATTAAAGCTATTGCAATAGCTCCAAAGAATTTAAAATTAAATTTAAATAAATTTTTGCCATGTAAATGCGTTATGGGGCATTCTGAAATTATTCCCATTTGCATACTTTTCTATTTTTGTATTCCAGTCACTATATTCAATTCTATCTTCTATTCACTCCTGTCACTCTCTCTTTAGAATTGTGATTCAAAAAAAAAAATTCCATAAGTGAGTATAAATTATGTAAGGGTGAGTTCGTTGGTCAGCTCTTTTGATAAAAATAAACTGCTCAAATAGCAAAAAAGTTCCAGTCATGCAGCATGATCGTATGAGCGAATTTTCGTAAATTATCATATTGTATAATGTTAAATTGTTTTAAAATTTGAGCTTTTTGTGTGCAAAGAAACTGTTAACTATTGATTTTATGGCCAAAAACGTATTCTAAATAACAATCTACCATTCAAAAAGAGATTTTGGATTTTTAGCTTTTTGCAATTTTTTAGCAGATTTTAATGAAATTTAAGTACATTTTTCAGTATAATTTGGTAAATAAATTTTTAAATGTCCTATTTTATAGTTGATAAACTTTTTCAGAGCAATATTCTACTGAACGAATTTCAGTTTAACAATTGTTAGCCGTTTCTAGCCATTTTAGTGATTTTTTTCAACACATTTTTTGAAATTTGACCAATTTAATGTAGCGCTTCAAGAATCGTTTCAGAATGCCTCAAAACGGATTTCAATGAAGATTTTTTTCAAAAATTTTGGTTTTAAAATTTGTTGATCCATTGCAATAGCTTCACTTTCTATGAAAATTCGCTAAAATGTACTGGGAAAAAAATTGTATATATATATCGATAAGAAGGAAGGAGAGTAGTTGGAAAATAACACACAGGAAATAAATTTGTGGAAAAACTTGAGTCAGACAATTTCTCACAAATTCGTGCTGAATTTCATTAAAATGTGCTAAAAAACTATTGAAACTCCTAAAATTTCTTAAATTGGCTTGTATGTTAATTAGAAAACAATTTGTTTTCCCTAAAATGTATAGTTGACGATTTTTGTGATCACAAAAATTCGTTCGGGTTGTATTGCACCACTAAAACTCGGTTTTTCTGAGATATTATGTTTTCATAATCAGAGAAGTTACTGTAATGACAGTTAGTTGTTTCTGTAATGTCAAAATGTTAATTGGTGTGAACAATGGTCACATTTTTATGTAGTTCCTTGCCAATGGTAGTACCTGCCTAGGTAGTTATTAAAACTTTCAATGTTACTTACAAGAATCACTCTTATTTCGTAAAATGAATCGAACACTTTGTAATTTTATTGATAAGTCTTCACCTATTATCATTTCTTTGAATAATTCAATTAGATATTACATAGTGCCTTTATCGTTGCCTTTTGTTTGTGGAAACACTGGCCTTTTGTTAGTCGTTGTTTTATTTTTGAAAATAAAATCTGAATGATTCTAGTTTGATTTTATATGAACTCAACCCTTTTTTCACCTAAGTATATTGAGCACAGCTGGGATCATCTCATGTTGAGCGGGAAATATCTTTGCAGCTGCACCATTAAAAAACTAGGTAATTCTGAATTTGTAAAATGAATAATCCACTGGTAGGAATGGGTGGTCACTAATATGGGTCTCCCTTAAGAAAAAAGTCCTCAAAACGTCCCTAGGCAAGGCTTCGTTAACAAGAGGGACGCTTATTGGAATTGATTCAGGGGGGTACGGGACCCCAAGCGTGAAAAAAACGTCTGCTTGGGTGTGGCACATAGCTTCCTCGTTTACCTATCATCTTCTTCCAACAATCATCCAAATTTAAGCGAACTCGAACGACTAGAGAGTGAAAAGATGGAACATGATGGAATTTGCGCATGCGCAGAATGAAGTATTGATTTGGCAACAATGAAACTGATAGGGGACCATCTACAACCTAACCCGCGCATTCTCTGACAATTTCATCGAAATCGGATGAAAACAGTGGAAATTAAGGTCGTTACAGGGATTTCACATAGGTACATGCGCAGTAGCTATTAATGATACAATCATGTTGAAATTGATATGGTATGATCAAATCGTCATCCCCCAACAACTCGTCCTTTCGTTTGCAAAGCTTGAATTTTAGGCGCAAGAACTTAATTTTTATCTCAATCCTAAGGAAAGGTACCATCTGGAAGGACACACACACATATACAGGGTGATTCCCTCGCAGATGCAAAAAAAAAAAAAAAAAAAAAAAAAAATTGGGTGAAAATACATCATAAATGGAGTAAAATGCCGCCAACTGCATATTTTTATCTCAATCCGTTCTCGAGATATGATTTTTTAAAGGTTTTTTCAGGAAAACCGTGTTTTTTTCCTTTTAAACTCGAATTTATCCACTTTACTTCATTCAATTTTAACTTGTACCCACATTTTCAGAATTAACGTCAAACTTCCTATAAGAATAGTGTACTTTGATTCTTGAAAAGTACCGTCTAAAGACCATAACAACTGCTCAAACGTAGACAAATTCTATAAAATGAAATTTCTGAAAATCTTTGAAACGTTACTTCTTTTTCAAAAAAAAAAAAAAAAAAAAAAATCCTGGAGACTGGCAAATCTCATGAAAACTTCTTCATTTAATATGCTTTCCAGCGGTATGGTCAAATTTGAGATCATCTTGTTTCTTCGTTGAAAAATTCAAGTTTAAATGCAAGAAAACTTTAGGCACTTAAAAATGGGGGGTTTCATCAGAGGGTAGAAAAAAAATGTAAAAGTTGTTTAAATGTTATTAATTGAAAGGATTGTGAAAATGTCCGATTACAAATTGAAATTAGGTTTCCCTACATTTTACACTGTAATGCGTTAATTTTGAACCTTAGACCTATTTACTGTTCAGGGTAACTCCTCCCTCTGATGACAAAACAACTTGAAATCGCCTAACGTTTTCTTGCATTAAAACTTAAATTTTTCAACGAAGAAACAAGATAATCTCAAAATTGACCATACCGTTGGAAAGCGTATTAAATGAAGAAGTTTTCATGAGATTTGCCAGTCTCCAGGATTTTTTTTTGAAAGAGAAGTAACCTTTCAAAGATTTTCAGAAATTTCATTTTATTGAATTTTTCTACGTTTGAGCAGTTGTTATGGTCTTTAGACAGTACTTTTCAAGAATAAAAGTGCACTATTCTTATAGTAAATTTAATGCTGATTCCGAAAATGTGGTCAAAAGTTAAAATTGAATGAAGTAAAGTGGAGAAATTTGAGTTTAAAAGGACAAAAACACGGTTTTCCTGAAAAAACCTTTAAAAAATCATATCTCGAGAACGGATTGAGATAAAAATATGCAGTTGGCGGCATTTTACTCCTTTTAACATGTTTAATGTTTTAGGGCTGGGGGTCGTTCTGTGAATTCCGACACGCAAATCTGCAACGTTTTTTTTCTGATGATTTCCGCTTACAACCGAGTCGTTGCTAGGGAAATGGTACTTCGTCGTTTTTCATCCCACAAAATTCGTTGACCATTCGTTCGAAAGCTCTCGATTTATCCAACCATATTATGTTAACTACTGCGAAGTGCGTGGCCAACAAGCTGAGTTGTGAGCATGGTTATTTGAATAATTGTGTACACTCAGGTGATCATTCTCAATAATTGATATTGTGAACATGATTGCAACCGCTTGTTAATTTCTGATGATTTCATTGAGTTGGTGTTTCGATGATTTGATTCATAGCAGGTGATCCGAATATTGCGAGAACGGTTTGATTTGTGAAGCGGTGGTTAAATAATTTTAATAGGTAATTTCTATACTTTACACTCTAGGAAGCTGTAATTTTGTATGTAGCCTCTTCAGGACATTTACTTGACGATGCCCAGGGTCCGGATCAGATGAGTGGCTCTTAAAGCTAATTTCTATGCATTACGCTCTAGGAAGCTGTAATTTCGTGTGTAACCTCTTTGGGACATTTACTTGACGATGCCCAGGGTCCGGATCAGATGAGTGGCTCTTAAAGCTATTTTTTATGCTTTACACTCTAGCAAGCTGTAATTTCGCTTGTAGCCTCTTTAGGACATTTACTTGACGATGCCCAGGGTCCGGATCAGATGAGTGGCTCTTAAAGCTATTTTTTATGCTTTACACTCTAGCAAGCTGTAATTTCGCATGTTGCCTCTTTAGGACATTTAATTGACGATGCCCAGGGTCCGGATCAGATGAGTGGCCCTTAAAGCTATTTTTTATGCTTTACACTCTTGGAAGCTGTAATTTCGTATGTAGCCTCTTTAGGACATTTACTTGACGATGCCCAGGGTCCGGATCAGATGAGTGGCTCTTAGAGCTAATTTCTATGCTTTACACTCTAGGAAGCTGTAATTTCGTATGTAGCCTCTTTAGGACATTTACTTGACGATGCCCAGGGTCCGGATCAGATGAGTGGCTCTTAGAGCTAATTTCTATGCTTTACACTCTAGGAAGCTGTAATTTCGTATGTAGCCTCTTTAGGACATTTAATTGACGATGCCCAGGGTCCGGATCAGATGAGTAGCTCTTAGAGCTAATTTCTATGCTTTACACTCTAGGAAGCTGTAATTTCGTATGTAGCCTCTTTAGGACATTTACTTGACGATGCCCAGGGTCCGGATCAGATGAGTGGCTCTTAGAGCTAATTTCTATGCTTTACACTCTAGGAAGCTGTAATTTCGTATGTAGCCTCTTTAGGACATTTAATTGACGATGCCCAGGGTCCGGATCAGATGAGTAGCTCTTAGAGCTAATTTCTATGCTTTACACTCTAGGAAGCTGTAATTTCGTATGTAGCCTCTTTAGGACATTTACTTGTCGATGCCCAGGGTCCGGATCAGCTGAGTGGCTCTTAGAGCTTGCATACGAGTCTGCAACTAAAGACATAAAATGTCCCAATGTGTTGCAAACTCGTATGAAAGCGTACTTTGGTATGAGTCCCATCGGAAATATCTAATGGTAAAATAAAAATGTATATAAATATAATAAATTGTTTTGGTTAATTAGAATCTTTTCTTTTTTCTTGACCTTAAAAAACTATATCTAATTTCTCCCTTGCGAGGGAAAAACATTAAACATGATTTAATGTTTTTCCCTCTCAAGGGAGAAATTATGAATTTAAATTTTGGATATAGTTTCATCCAAATTTTTTTTTTGCATCTACGAGGGAACCACCCTGTATATATGCAAAAATGTTAAACTCTAGGATTCGTTTCAGAATGCCTCAAAACAGATTTCGATGAAGAAAATGTTCGAAAATTTTTATTTTAAAATTTTTGGAGCAATTGGAATAGCTTCATTTTTAATGAAAATTCGATGAAATTATCACGAAAATCTGACGAGAATAGTTGAAATATCATGATTTAATGGTAATATTACTATTACCCCTTCCATAATGAAATTTGAAACACCTGATATACGATCCAAAACTAGACCAAATTCATAGTTTGAAAAAAAAGAAAGAATATTAATAATAATAAATCACAAAAATGAAACATCATGATTAATTGCTATTATGCCCTCCATTCGCCCCCTTTCCAAATAATGTGAAGCGTGCGAGGAGAGGGAAAGTGACCAGCCAGAGAAAAAACGCTCATTGTGTCTTTTCTCTGGACTTTCCCTTTTCACAAGTCGCAGGACGGATAAGTGGATGCCAATGGAAGTTACACTCCGTCAGCGGTGAATCTGCCACAAAAGGAAATGTGAGATGTGTACAAGAAGAAAAAAAAGAACTAGAGACGTTTTCTATTTCTCGTTCAACTCTTTTGGACGAAGTCAATTCCTCGTTCGAGTGGAAATTCTATCTACGGTAACTGTTGAGTAAAGGCAGGTGCGAAACTAGATAGTTTCCGCAATGCGTCGACAGCTGGTTCCGCGGTTCTAAGACCTGTTAGCTGACCTTTTCATCTCAGCAGAAAATGATGATATGGACTTCAAGTGTCCGCTATTGGTGTATTTTCAGGCCTTGCAACTTTTGGCTTTTTTATGACGTCCCTCTGAAGCTATGTCTTATAGGCAAGGCTTCGTTAAGAAGAGGGACGCTAATGTCAATTAATTCAGGGGGGTTGGGGACAACCCAAGCATGAGAAAAACTCGGCCCTTCAGGCCTCGCCGGACCCCCCCCCCCCCCCGGATGTTATTACTTTGAGCCTGACTGCTAAAATGTAAAAAACATGGAATCATGTTTTAGCTCCTCGCTCTCACTTTATTATAGAAATGATCACGAAGATTGAGCTCTTGTGAGATGATGATCTCCTAATAGAAACTCGCGAGTAAACATTCACTTTATTATAGAAAGAGGCTAAAGAGGCATACGAAATTGCAGCTTCCTATAGTGTAAAGTATAGAAATTACCTATTAAAATGATTTAACCACCGCTTCACAAATCTAACCGTTCTCGCAATATTCGGATCACCTGCTATGAATCACATAATCGAAACACCAGCTCAATGAAATCATCAGAAATTAACAAGCGGTTGCAATCATGTTCACAATATCAATAATTGAGAATGATCACCTGTGTGTAAACAATTATTCATATAACCATGCTCATAACTCAGCTTGTTGGCCACGCACTTCGCAGTAGTTAATATAGTATGGTTGGATAAATCGAGAGCTTTCCAACGAATGGTCAACGAATTTTGTGGGATGAAAAACGACGAAGTATCATATCCCTAGCAACGACTCGGTTGTAAGCGGAAATCATCACAATTATTGGCGCTACTTTCATCTCACTTTACGGCGGGGGATCCATCGCTAAAACAGATTCCATGTTAAAAAATACTGACGGTAGACCTACGGTTCTACAGTCAGATCATTTAATAACGATTAACGTTTGTTTCTCCAAAATTTCCGTCACTCGAAACTTTGCAGCTCATTAATGCATCAGAAGTTGAAATAATTTTCCCGCACTTCACTTATATCTGCAGGCATAACGAAACTATTTTTCTAGCCTCTTTATTTATATAGTTTTGTGACGCTTGCAATCACCATAGTCACGTGACGCTCGCAACCAACATAGTAACGTGATATAATTTCGATGGTGCAATTTCGATCGTGATGTGACGCTCAAAAACCCCACCGTGTCGTGACGCTCGTGAAGTGACGAAAAAAAGGAAACGTCCTGTTAATCATTATTAAATGCTAAAATAAAAATAAATAACCACATACCAATCCGTATCAGATCATTCTATGAAAGAATCTGTGAAAAACCCATGTCTGTGCGTGACAAAATTGTCGATGCTGCCCAGGTCACAACAACCGATTTTCGAGATTCTTTCTTTGTTCGATCCAATTTTGGTCTAGTTGTGCAACAAACCCCGGTAATGTTTTTTTCGACAAAAATTTTGTTGATGCAACATAGGTTACAATTCTCAACCGATTTTGATGACTCTTGTTTGGTTCGATTCTAATTTTAGTCTAGTAGTGCAACACACCTTGGGAATTTCGGATTTGCTGTCGAGGTGAGGCGTGGAGGGGATAATTACTGATTCTTTCAAGCGCTGCCCACGGTCCAAATCTCGATCGATTTTCGTAATTCTTATTTTGTTCCATTACGAATTCGATATAGTTTTGGAACGTATATCACATTTTACCCTCTCACTTCAAACAACCCTCTCAGCTTGGGAGGGAAAGTAGGGATTTTGCTTTGAGTTCATATGCGATCTATGAAAGAAACAACAACATCCTCTTATAATCCTACATCAATTAGGAAAAAATAAAAAAATAAGAACCAGGAAGGAGATGTTATGTTCTCGAAATTTGTCTCATTGAACAACAAATTTGAAATCCATTCGGAAGTCGTCACTAAGCTTAAACTGAAAACCATTGTGATTTTTTCAAGTTTCAAATAAATGAGTACTTGATTTGATCTACACTTATGTCTTTAATTATTAAAGTTGATTCAAGTTGCATGTAAAATTTGCAACCAGTAAGAAAAAACTGTTAATTCGACATTTTTACTGGTCTCTTGGAGATTCGATTACGTGGGATTCATCGGTAATGTGGTAAGAAGTGGTTGATTATGTCAAGCACACAGTGTGTGTTATATCTTATGCAGTTTATAACAAATAAAGTATCATCAAACATTGAGGTCGTCCTCTGTGTTGTTGAAGTCTACATATTACAGAACATAACACCATTAATTTCAAGCTAGGATTTACATAAATGGACCTAATCGCACCAAAAAAAGTAAAATGTATTTTTTTTTTAAATTTTTTCGAATTGAAATGTATTTTTTTGAAAATGCATATTTTTGAACGTTTCAAATATCATCTTGGGAGGGGGTAATACTGATAAACCTTGGTATTTAAAGAGTACTCGTCCGATTTTAGCGAATTTTCTTAGAAAGTGAAGCTATTGCAATGGTTCGGAAAATTTGAAAATCAAAATTATTGAAAAACTTCTTCATTTAAATCCGTTTTGAGGCATTCTGAAACGAATCCTGAAGAGTGCGCTTTTCCATAGGATTGAGATAAAAATTCCGTTCTTGCGCCGAAAAATCAGGCTTTCCAAACGAAAGGATGAGTTCGTTGGCCAGCACTTTATGAGCACATTAAATTGGTCAAATTTCAAATAATGTACCAAAAAAATCACTAAAAATGGCCAAAAACGGCCAATAATCGTTAAATTTATTATCATTATTATTATTTTTTCCTCAATATAGAATATTGCTCAGATAAAGTTTATTAACTATAAAATAGAACATTAAAAAATGTAACTACAAAATTATGCTGAAAAACGTTCCACTCATGCATGATCGTATGAGCGAATTTTCGTAAATTATCTTATTATATTATGTTACATTGTTTTGAAAGTTGAGCAATTTGAAATAGTTAATAACAAATTTTATGGCAACAAAATTCGTTCTAGATAATACTCTGCGACTCGAAAAGGATTTGGAAATTTTAGCTTTTTTAGGGAGCTTTTATCAATTTTCAGCAAATAATGATGAAATTTAAGTAAATTTTTCAACATAATTTTTTCAATAAATTCTGTAATGTTCTAGTTTGGCGTTGATTAACTATTTTTGACTAAAATTTTGCAAAACAAAAAGATAATAATAAATGAATGTAACGATGTTTAGCCGTTTTTAGCTATTTTTAGTAATTTTCTTAGTACATTTTTTTAAATTTGACCCATTTGATGCCAAAATCCCAAGTCATTGCCGAAATTCCCAAACGGTGTTGATGTTAGTTCTATCTCTTGTTGATTTTTATCTTCTTCCTGACCTGTTTTCTGGAAATGTGTGGAGGGGACGGAGGAGAAGTATTCAGATTAATTTCGACTTTTGACCCAGTAGATGTAGAATCATCCAAGTTAATTCGTCTATAGTGAATGATAAGATTTTTTTCCATCAACCAGTAGTTCATCTCAAATCAAGACGGCAAGCTTCCCGTATTTTCTTGCTTGAAATCACTTGGACAAGAGATGTAATTCCTAAATTCCAATGTTCGTCTGTCGTAGAACTCGGATGTATTAAATTGGGATCCCTTGAACTTGTAAATGTTCTGACGTACTTAAAATTTAGAGAAATTATTAGCAAAATGAATGTGAATTGGTCTACTTATAGAAGGTTGGATGGTGCCAATTGGTTGTAATTTGCTTGTTGTTAGAGATAATTCAGAGGTTTGGAATCGAATCGTTTGGGTTTTTTATGCTCTACAACTTTACTACGTATGAAAATTTCTGTAGGATGTACAGTTTTGGAATTATTACAGGAAAACTTAACATGGGCGAATTAAGCCATCTTTACGAGGCCGCGATTTTGTATTTCACCCATTTTGCTGGCATACAAAGATTTTTACACCCAGAACGGACTAAATTTTCAAAATCGAATTTCAAACTTTCTTCTGAAATTACTACCTATTTTTGGCCTAGGCTCATGAACTAATATGCAAGCATGAAGGAAAAGGAATTACTGAATACGAAACACCAACGAAAACAATTTGCTGAACCAATCTATTTGAAATTCAATAATACAATACTCTCAAACTAATTTAATACATTATAATTTACAATTTACGCAATACCAAATTCTTTTTTTATCCGAAACGCAATATAAATCTAAATATAGTGTAGCAGGTAATTTAAAAACTAAACAACCCTTGAAACATTACAAACTAGAATATACTCAACGATACACTTACAATAATAAGATAGAAATCGATAAATATTTGTAATCGGATAAATATACTCGTAATATTTCTCTTCTATTTATGACAGTAATAACAATCACTGATTCTTTGGTTTCTTCAATTTATTTTAACTAAAGCAGTATTAATTTTATTGTTGTATTGTTATTTTTTGTTTGTTGTCCCATGAAAAGGTTTATATTTAGGTATAAACCTTTTCGTAGGAGAGATTTCGTGGTATAAATATATTTGTACTGCGATTGAGGTGATAACGGTTTCAACTGTACAGTTTTAACAAATTGAGTATGTATTGTTGAAATACAATTTTTTTTTTTTTCAATTTCACTATAATTTGATGTTTTCTAATGACAAGGAATTAGAAAATCTCGGTTGCGACTAGAATACCTCAATTTTCCCTGCATTTCAATAAAAGGTTTAACGTAAGATGGAACCAAACCATCAAATCATAAGAACAATTTTTAGCGTTCAGCAATGGAAATTGAAGCGCACAGGATATTGTGAGTAATATTTCGAATTCCAAGCGCAGCGTCGATGCTGTTTAGGGCTTTATTGGTTCTCCGTAATATCAGAATGGAGGAGAATTAATTTTCAGAAGTAAATATTGACTATACCTAATCCAGCGTAAGCAGATTGAGCTAAAAATTACGCCCATTCATCCCTTCAGGGTGTTGGGAAAGTAAAAAGCAATGGATCCTGTAGGTGAGCGGCTAACAAATGAGTTGAATGTGGTGTTAGCTAAACTGCGCACTAAATTGGAGTGATGGCCGTCGCAAAACTCTCGTTCAAACTTCAAGATCTTTGCAAGAATAGAGCATACCTACGTAAAATACCAAGTTTTCCACGAGTTTAAGCAAGAAACATCAACCGAACACGTCTAGCTTTGTTTTGTTTTCTACGTTTAATGCAGCATTGCAAATTGTAAGCTAGGTTTAATTTCCAATAAGTTTACTAGTTCAACCAACATCAACTGTTCTTTTCAGAAAATGTCTTAGTTTATGGTCATACTTGTTAAAAACCTGTTCTAGCTTAAATAATTTGTTCCCCACGTAAGCTACCATTCTGTGAATCTGACTCTTATTTGATGACGGTTTATTATTGAATAAATTTTTTCGTGACTTTTTCAATAGCTATGCAATGGCTACATTCAGATATGGCCATATAGTTTTTCATGCTCTACATAGCCACAGAAACATCTGCCATAAGTATCTGGGTCCCCAAATTATATAACCAAGTGATCTGGCACATAGACTGCACTACAGTATGTAGGTATGTCCCTAGCTGAGAAAAAATAATTGAGCTGTCAATATAAAAGAAGATCGTTACTGATCAGGTTACTTCCGCAGGAATGGGGGATTGTAGAAAACGGTCCATAAAATTAATTTCAATTTGGAGTTGTGTAGGTAGTAGTTGAGGTAGCTTTGAAATGTTATCACTCACCAGATACGAACTAAATCACTCGCGACGAAGTTGTGGAAACCCATTTCAAAACGGAAGTTAGGGAAAAACGTTGTCCATTTCCACGAAAAATAAAGAGTTACAATGTTAAATCGATTTCGACGGTTAGGCCATCGAATTATGTAAATTTCTTCATTTTTGTCCAAAGGGAGGTGTGCTGAATGTACTTGAAAAATTCGAAATGATCAAAAGTGACAGATCTGGCAAATGTTTAAATGAAGATATCCCTCAATATATTTCACCTCTGATATACAAATACAAATATCCGTGGTTGGAAAATGTTCAATAATTAAATACCTCCTAAAATTGAACAGCTCAATGAATCGCATGGGATCTCCTAGAAGGCCCCATGACCTACCGTTCACTCCCAGAAATGCTTGAGGAAAAAATGACGTAAACATGAGATTGAATACAACTTTACCAACAATATAATTAGTAGTTCAAGAGAGCAGTGTTGAATGGGGAACTTTCACCTGTTGTAATTTCACACTTTTTACCTCAGATTCGAATTCAGCGCACTTGAAAACCCAAATGCAGCAATTTTCAGCACAAAAGGCCGTTTAGTTTGGCAAATAAACGGGTAGGAAGATCACGCGTGACGTAGTAGGGCAAGGAGCAGAGAATTTCAAGAGCCGTTTTACTGGTCAGATACCCATCATATTGCACCTTTTTGGGAAGCTGTCGCTCAGATCTTTCTATTGAGCAAATACTAAAATAACCATAAAAATTCCCAATTAGGCGTTCAAGGCCCCAAGATTAACTCAACTGATATTTTCCCAATGTGTTTCGCTTCTCACAGAATTGAGTTTTATAATATTGAGTTTTACATATAATCGGGTTTTTAACAAGTATAAAACGATTTCATTCAGTTCAGAGTCTATTTGACTATAGTAGGGGGTATGATATGAAAAATCCATTATCAGGTTAACCTTGATTTTGCTGCTTTAAAAGGCACTCGGTTCGAATGAGACCGAATAAACGAGGTGGATAGAGCTAAAGTGATGAATAAACTATGATCGAGGGGACCAGCCCCTATTTCTTTGGTATTTTACCGCACATTGTGGATTTTATTCTATTCATATGTAGGAGTTCTATACTACCTCGAAGTTTGATCGAATGTTCCGGGACCAGTCTGTACTACAACAGGTCACTTAAGTATCTAAATATTTCATCAGTTGAGAACGAGTCTAGAAAGGTTTCTTTCGGGGGTAACAGGTAACAACTCTGTTTCAACAACAAAAGTTTCAAGTTAACAGTTTCGAAGTTTCTTCTGAAGGGTGACAGGACATCTGTCAGTCCAGCGAAGCTTCCGCTATGAGAAAATCCAGTAATGGCAAGATCATCATTGACTAGTGGCAAACTATCAAACATTGCAAGGTCTTCCCTCATAAATTTGATAAAATAATCTCCATTTTATAAAGGGGTTATAAATGCGTTGAAGCAGACAGGGCCAACTCTCCCACAGGTATGGATGCTATACTTTTGGCCAATCGTGGTTTGGCTGTCACTCTATAGTCATCATAGTAACATCCACGAATGCCTTACTGGTTTTCTGATTGCCTGCGGCGATTTCTATAAGCTTATGGGGGGGGGGGGGTGCGATTGGAGCTAATACAGTTTTGATATTGGCACAGTTTTGCAACCTATTATTCCCAAGATGAACCTTCCTAGAGTCCTAACGGAACAATGATGCAATAATCATTTCCACAACTCTCAAATATTAACACTAACAGCCAAGTCCAACAGGATTAAAGTGGTCGACATATTTAACATCTCCATGGAATAGGGATGATGATAATTCCTTCTACGTGCAATTTACGTCATAATGCCACAGACCACCTATCTACAACGTGGTAATGTTCAAATTTGAACCCATAAACTCCAAACAGCGCCGAAAATTCATTCTGATACTCATGTCTAAACGTTCCGTGCGTTGCAGTCTCCCTTTTTCCTATAAAAACCTTCGATATTTTTGTAAAAGTACAAAAAATGGCTACACAGCATTCTTTTAGAGCGGGGGGTCCGTTATAAAATACTCCTTTTCTTTTTGCTTTCAACGGGCAGGCACTGGGGAGGCATCTCTGCATATTCTCGACGTCATCTCTTTGAGGGGCTCGAGCTCTTTCTGGTTCACCAGGTCGAATTCTCTAACGAAGTAATAAAAATGTTTATAACAGGTGTTGACGTGGGGTTCCTGCAAACAATGACAAGTTAAAATTAGTTGATAATGATAACAATGAAATACGATTATTTTACAATAAACATAGCAACATTAACTTTGCTCAAAACAATGAATGAATTGACTAATCATTTTTGCAAATTGAATTCACAGAATAAAATTTTACAAGAAGTGGGTTAGTAACATAGAGATCCTTCTCATCGTTTTAATTTTCCAACAACCCAAATAAAAACGAAAAATTGAGTAGGTACCTAATTTATATCATATTTAATTTTGCTTCCTGTGACAGCTACTAGGTGTGTTCCAACCACAGCGAGTTCATGAACTTTTCGGAACTGGTTCGGCGCCGAACCGTATGCGCACGTGAATCGTGTTCCAACCGTTTTCAGTTCAGGAACTCAACCCTCGCTACGGTGTTCCCACCGCATCGGGTTCATGAACTGAGTTCAGTAAGTTCATGAACTTTTCAGACCTGCTCGGGGATAGGGTTGAGAACTCGAACTGAAGGAAACCTTTCGTAACCTTCCAAAAATCTCATTTCACTGCGAACCTTCACGCTAAATGCCTTGTCATTAGCCTGCTTGATGCTTGTTGTATTATCGTTTTTCACATCTCTTTTTCAATTTGCTCCATCAAATAATTATTACCACCGTCAGTTTTCTTTTATCAGCTGTCTACACATAGATAGAAAACATTTTTTTAAGGGTACCTAGTTGGTAATTGGCAGGCAAAGTCAAACTGCTTAATGTTTTTCTTGGCGCACTTGGCTCACCCTACCCTACTTGAAAAAACGTCGTGTTTAGCACTTTTTTTTTGTTGCCTTTTCTCAATAATGGCTCGAGGGATTTTGATGAAAATCTCAACAGTTACTCTTCTTCTGGATAGGAATGATATCCCATACCCTTCATACCTAGGAAAATAGTCTGAGGGGGCAATTAGCTAATAAACTTCAAAAAAGTTGAAAATGCCGTTTGTTTTTTTTTTTTTCCACCTTTTCGGCCTTTTCTTCAAAATGCTCAAAGGATTTCGATGAGGAGGTTTTCACGTTACTAAAGACGACGCTAGCGCTAGTTAGTGCATTGACTGTCATGTAAACTACTGTGTTCCCACCGACGGGTTCTTGAACCTAAAAGTTTCATGAACTCATGGAACCCGTCTGAGTTCATGAACTCAGAGGGGTGGTTGGAACACACCAACTGTCAGACCCAAGAGAATGCGCGTTTATCCGCCGCTCTCGCGCACTCGACGGTAGCCGTACACCGGCCCGTGGTTCCCTCCTCCGCTGCGCAGCGGCACTAGTCTCCCCTTTTATCAGACTGGGCTTGTATGATCGCTCCGACCAGTAAATCTACGGATTTATCCGTATGCCAAGAAAAAATAGATTTATTGGTGAGGAGATTGTGTACCAGTCAATCCCTTGGTAAAAATGAAGATTATTTGGGCATGTAGATCAGAATGATGTGTATAGTTTGGTGGTCTGGATGCTCGCAAGCTCGCATCTCAAAAATACATAACATCAAGTAGTCAATCCCTTAGTAAAAATGCAGATTAGTTGGGCATGTAGATCAGAATGATGAGTATAGTTTGGTGGTCTGGATGCTCGCATCTCAAAAAGACATAACATCAAGTAGTCAATCCCTTAGTAAAAATGCAGATTAGTGGACATGTAGGTCAGAATAAAGTGTATAGTTTGGTGATCTGGATGCTCGCAAGCTCGCATCTTAAAAATACATAACATCAAGTAGTCAATCCCTTAGTGAAAATTCAAATTAGTTGGATATGCAGGTCAGAATGACGTTTTAAAAGTATATTTCGGGAGTTGTACGAGCAAAAAAAAGATGACCATTCAACAGTATTTGATATCACTACCTTCGTCTCACGAGACCGTTATCCTAACCTATGAGCTACGACTCATGTATCGTTTAAGGAGACAATCACAGTACTTCACCATTCAGTAGGAGGGAGATAAAAGGGGAGACTAGCGCTGCTGCGCGGCGGAGGAGGGAACCACGGGCCGATGTACGGCTACAGTCGAGTCTCTCGCGCCGAGTTGAACGCGTCATTCTCGAGTTCTTGGAATGCTGTGGTTGGCGATAGATGAGGATCCGAGAACCGGACAATCATCTTCTCCGAACATAGCAATATTACGCTATTAGTACGAGTTGTATGTTTCATGGTACTGTCACACTCCCCTCTCTCTATGTAGCGCGAATTTAGGCCCCATTGCACCTCTGGGGTCGACCTACGTCCGTTACACTCCTCACTACCGAAGCTAGGGAAGCTCTGCGATCGTGCGGGAAGTCGAAAAACTCGAATTTTAAAATCAAAATTTCCACTTGCTTTTGGCGTTTAAGACCTTGCTGATCAATTTTGGTTCCGTGTCTACCTGCGGTAAATCCTTGTTAAGCCCAAAACGATATCAAGTTTCAGTGCGATTTTGATGACATTTTCAGAGACTGTGTGGATTAGCTTCTAGACGGTCCCCTATAATTTTCATTGCCATCGGAATAATAGTAGCTCGTGCGCATGCGCAGACATGAATCTCTATTAACGTCGATTTCTCATCATCTATTGGTCCGATTTTCGTTCAAACTCGGATGGTAGTTGGGATATGTTTCAGGAAAATGCCCTATGAATTATATCGCGATTGGTTAAGTAAAAACAATTGTGCATGTGCAAAACTTTAATTGATTTACACAGGCAAAACTACGAGACTAATATACCGATTATTATGAAATTTTCTGGTAATGTGCGGACTAGCTCCTATGCGATGGCCTACGAATTTCACTGCCGTCGGATTAATAATAGCCTTCATTCATTTTCTTTCAGTAGGAGGAACTAAATTAAACTAATAGCTATTAAAATTAGTTAATGTCAAGAAATTCAAATTTTACAGTTTAACCAAAAATATAAATAAATGAAATAAAAACACGTTAAAAATTTTTCGAGAACAGTTTGAAATGAAATAATGTGGGTGGCGGCATTTTACTTCATTTGGGATGCAGTGTCACTTCATTTTTTGTCGGACTTATTAGGAATCACCCTCCATAGACTACACAATAATTATTAATATTAAAATTAATTATATAAAATAATTGATTCCAGAATCGGTTTTCGTATCGATCGATTGCAAAACTTAGGAGTCAGGTGCCATTTTGGATTGGGCGCACTTTGAAGGTACTGTAGGTTTGTAGGTACCTACCTTAAATTTATACGTAAGTGCAAGTGACTTAATACAATCGAATAATTAAGCTTGCAACTGGTTCCACAATTGGTTTTTCAATCGATCGATTACAGAATTCCCCCATCAATTTTTGGGTGCTGTTGGCAAGTAGGTATTATACGTATGCAATCTAGGTGATTTATGGATTTGCAAATGCAAAATGATTGCCCAAAGTGCCTGCAATAGGTATCTACCTACCAGAATATCGCTTGGTTCAACTATACTATACAAACAATATTAAGACCTTCAAGAGTTATATATCATGCAAGTCCCCCATATCACCCATGCACAGAAATATCCGTTCATTCAAGGTTAGTTTCAGAGTAATAGCTTCCTCGCGTCTTCTACCGCTTGTAGGGAGAAAAAAGAGTGTTAATCGGAAAGGAATACCACCAATATTTCTGAACGGTTCGTGCGCATGCTTACGAGGTATATTGTCGAATAGGGGGCGTTCTTAGAATTTGGCAGCGGCTCCATCTATAACAAAGATTGTTTGATGAATTAGTCTGCTGCATGTTATTATCAGTTGACGTGTTTGTTCGGAATTTGGACACTGATAAATAATAACCAACATTAGAGCTTGTTAATTAATTATAAAGGGTGACTAACTACGTTGAGGTCGCAACACTGGCGACTCTACAACTAATTTCCAACCAAAACGTTCACAAATTTTTTCTTGAACTCCCTTTTTTGGTTTTTTATTTCCAATAAATAAGCCTATGTGGTCGTATAGAAGAAAAATGTTTATAACCCCCCCTCAAACTTTGTCACTTTACGTTTCAAGGTGCGTAGAATCCAAATTTGAAATGTCCGTTCGCCGTCCGGGCCATAAAAGGCCTAAGAATTTACTTAAAAAACCCGTTCTTTCGCACATAGACTCGATTTGGGGTCTAGTTGGTCCTAACGTTTAACCATCCCGATCGCTTTACACGCATAGATGCTATGGGCCGAAAACGGTCAAAAAAGTGTCTTTTTCGAGACTTTGAGTGTAGACTTACGCACGCGCGCACGCCTGGCATGGGGTCACGGAGGGCGGTGAGGGGGGTGAGCGGGGGTGGAGTGAGAGGAGGCGCCGCGGCTCCTTGTGGTGGCTGGGGTGACCAGGGGCGTAGCAGAGGGGTGTACAAAAATGGATATTTATTACTTTTAAGTGTTATACCCATATAATACGCCGCGCCAACCTGAGGGGGGTACGGAACCTGGGGAGTAGCAGAAAGGCGTCTGGGGCGTATCGGAACAGATATAATATATATATTTTATTACTTTTACCCCATATAACATTTAACCTACCTTGAACACACTAGTATATTTAGTATATTATATTTTATATCATACTATAGTATGTTACAAAAATAATTGATCCAGCCCATCTAAAATCCTTTGTTCTTCTTCTTCCCAAAATCTTCTCAGATAGTTTGAAGCAAATCGTTTTTAAATTAAAATTGCATTGCAGGCAGGTTGGAGTCTGAACCCTCTGGATGAATAGCTGTTTATTTATATTTCTGCCATAGGTAAGTGGGGTGTCGTCACGCAAGTAATATCGGACTCAGAATCGACTGGGATAGGTCCCAGATGCTTTTGGAATCCAGTGTACCTACGGTTTTAGTTTGATTCCTGTAGAAATTAGCTCCGTGGATTGAATGAGACCAATCGGGTAGCTGTACGATCATCCATTCGCACCCCATCGGGAGCGCAGCCTGTAACGCGAGAACAGAGGTGGATACTAGAAAAGAGACTTGAGGAAGCCCCAGAGTATGCTGGTTACTATAGCTGGCTATCTGATTCAGAAATAATAAACCATTATGTAATAATTTGCAGCGTTTTTAAATTTATTATTTATTTGTTCATTTTATCGCTCCCGAGTCTACCTGTAGGAAGCGGAAGCATTGTTTCCACTTTCGAGAGATGAACGATTTTGTGACTCCGAAATCAACATTTCCACTTGCATTTTACGTTTTAGACCATTCAGAACAAATGTCGTTCCGTGTCTGTTTTGAGTGTGTGTCTGTCTGTCCGTATGTCCGCAAATCCCTCATTTAGTTTATTCTTCCCATTTCTCATTCAGAAATTTAGATTATTTCACACAAGCTTCGGTATTTTCCGAATACGGCACCTAGGTAATTAGAGTCACTGGACTATAGTTCAGCTAGGACCATGACCATGAGGATTATTGGACGGCTATTATAGCTGCAGACTTTTTTTTTTTTTTTTTTTTTTTTTTTTTTAGCCACTGAGGCCGCAACGGCCTATTGTAGCTGGAGAAGGAGGCCGTACCTCCTCCCCATCCCAGACACTAGATCTTGCCTGATACTGACAGCCCTGCCAAACCAAGCACTATCTGCCTGGTTCCGGCACTCCTGTCCACCATCAGGCACTACCTGGGACCCGAGTGCTCCACACTCGGTAAGTTACCGGGTCGCAGCCCCAGTCTGGCTTGGCGCCATATCACCAATGCCAGCCACGGCTGGGAGGTCAATCCTTCCCCACCACGTTTTGACAAAAGCGAGGAGAGTCTTAATCTCCCCCGTCTTAATGTCTTGGGGATCGATGGAGGTTCTGCCCCAATTCAAAAAGCGATGTCTTGCCAATATAGGGCAATGGCAAACTACGTGACCCCACAAAAGCGGCAGAGAGTGGAGTCTGATTTGCCCATTTTATGGAGATGGTATCTAAGTGGGCAGTGCCTAGTTAAGAGCCCCACATCCATACGCAGCTCCCTTCTCCCCAGGCTGAGCAGCTCCTTAGCTCTCTTCCTAGAGAAGTGAATAAATTGCTTCGCCTGTCTCAGGCCCTTGACATGGAGCCAGTGGGCAGTCCTCTTCTTACTCTTCCATTTGGTGAGCTCTCTGAGGAAAAAGCTCTCCGTAGTGATCAGGAAGGGTTCTGGGCCCACAGGGAGAGAAGCAGCACCCTTCCTAGCAAGAGCGTCAGCTTGTTCATTCCCCTCCACCCCCTGGTGCCCTGGGCACCACAGCAAGGTAACCTTATTGTTCCTGGCAAGGGTCTTGTCAAGGTTAGTCAAGCACTCCAACACCAGCTTTGATGAGATGGTAAAAGAAGCTAGTGCCTTCAAGGCTGCTTGACTATCTGATAAAATGTAGATTTTTGCTCCATTCACTTGACGACTCACCAGTCTGTCAGCGCAGGAGCTTAAGGCATATATTTCTGCCTGGAAAATGGTGGCGACTGTTCCCAGAGATTCTGAAATCTCCGTTCGTGGGCCAAAAATACCCGAGCCAGCCCTACCATTCATGACTTGTAGGCTTAGTATCCAGCAATAAGAGCAACGGGCTGCTTAATGTCCAGTAATTAAGTATTAGAGCTACGGTCTAATGACTGGCCATTAGGTAGGAAGTTACGGTAATTTTACATCCGGCCACGCAGCATCCATGTTGGTCCATTCATGGCTTTATTAGCTCAGATCATCCATTCACAATCAAATGTCGCAATTTGGAGTCAGTTTCATTCATTCAATTCACTAAAATACATCGCACGCAGCTATAACAATTAGCGTGCCCTAGTGCGGGTTATTATTTTTATCAATGGCAGAAACCGAATCTAAACACAACTACTGATATAACAAACAGCACATAATGAACACGAGTCGTTCACAAAGACGTAGGTACTGCTACGATTCCCCGACTTCGAGAATGCCCAACAGGGTTGGTAAAGCGCAAAAATTAAACCCAACATTGGCAATTGGGATAAAATGCGAAACCAAATTCAAGTAGGATTAAAAGAATAAAAATTATCAAAACAAATGTATGTAAGTGACAGGAATATGTGTGTAGGAAAACAGCCTTCCATTTATGAAGTTACAGTTACTAACACATTTTAAATTACGGCAGTTAAAAGTTATTTTAAAATAATGAAATGTACTTCATTGTGGGGACATAAGTTATGACACTAAACAGATAATATGCCAACAAGCACTTCCCACAAGCGAAGAAGAGTGAGGACGCTTTGAAGTGAGCAAGTATTTCTTTCATTTGTACTTCGTACTTTCATTATTTTATTCTGATAATCGGATGTAAGAAGATTTCCTATTCAAACAGCTGGATATTCGAAAACGTAATGAACTTCAATCTTCAAAGAGTATCAAACTGCAAAGAGTATCATACAATTACAAGCTCTGTAACAATCCTATACCTCCCCAAAATTTTTAAAAACCTGATTTCATGTTAACGTTATAGTAATACTCATAATAAATAACAGTTCGAGAAAGAATACTGCTCTGGTTGTATAGTTTTACACAGGTAAAACATAAACTAACGCTGAATGTTTTTGCAGCGATTTTATCGAAAAGCCAATCATGAACTAGCTGTTTTATAATATACAATATCATTCACCATAATTGTAGATTTCGAAATGTTGCGGCCAATGGGTCCATCTGATGATGACACCGTCCGACGGATGTCACATAACAAGTATTGTATAAATTGAATGTTAAATTATCAAAGCAATCGCGAAACCAAACAAATTAATAAAGCAACAACAAAAAAGTATACAAATCGAAACAAACAAAATTTAAGCACCGCATACCTCGTTTAGAACAAAAATGAAAAAGTTCCAGTCATGCAGCATGATCGTATGAGCGAATTTTCATAGATGAGCGTATTATATTATGTTACTGTGTTTTGAAATTTGAGCTTTTGAATGAAAAAAAAAATTGTTAACCACAAAATTTGTGGCGAATGAACTCGTTCTAAATCATATTCTACGATTCAAAACAGATTTTGGATGTTTAGCAATTTTTCTGTTTTTTTAAATCGATTTTTCAGCACATATTAATGAAATTTAAGTAAATTTAATAAATTTTTCAATGTTCTAGTTCTTGGTTGATGAACTTTTTTTGAATAAAATTCTGATAAATATATGTTTAACGATTTTGGGTCGTTTTTAGCCATTTTTATTGATTTTTTAGCACATTTTTTGACATTTGACC